>CM043697.1:64220000-65420000 GCA_023935145.1 Bretschneidera sinensis
GTGTATTGATGCAACATAGGAGAGTTATAGCTTATGCTTCTAGGCAATTGAAGAACCATAAGAGAAATTACCCAACCCATGATTTAGAATTGGCTGCTATAGTTTTTGCTTTGAAGATTTGGAGACATCATCTGTATGGAGCCACTTGTGAAATTTTTACTAAAAGTTTAATGCATTTACCTAACTAGAAAGAGTTGAATTTGAGGCACAAGAGGTGGACAGAGTTGATTAGTGATAATGACTGTACAAATCATTATCATCCAAGGAAGGCTGTTGTAGTAGCTGATGCATTAAATAGAATCTCTAGAGGGAGATTAGCTGCTATTAGGAGTCAAGATACTAGCTTGATGATAGAATTAAGAAAAATGAGGATGCAATTGAGTGTTAGTGGTAGAGGATTATTGATGGTAAATATGGTGGTACAATCTTCTATTATTGATCGCTTATTACATTGCAGAGTAGAGATGAAGGGATAGAGAAGATCAAACATGAAGTATTGAGTGGGAAGCCGAATGAGTTTAGAATTAGAGAAGATGGTATGGTGGTATTGAGACATAGGGTTTATGTTCCCAATGATATAGAGATGAGAAAGAAGATACTAAGATAGGCTCATAATTCTGTGTAGTCTATGCACCCGGGTAATAATAAGATGTACAGGGGGTTGAGACAGAATTATTGGTGGTTAGGGATGAAGAAGGATGTAGTTGAGTATATTTCTAAATGTTTGACTAATCAACAAGTGAAATATGAGAATAGACATCTAGTAGATTTATTACAGCCTCTTTTAGTACTTGAATGGCAATGGGAGAATGTGAGCATGAATTTTGTTTATGGTTTTTCCCGTACTTAGAGAGGTTATGATGCTGTATGGGTTATAGTGGATAGACTTTCTAAGTCTTCACATTTCCTTCCTATTAAAACTACCTGAAGTCCTGAAAAGTTGGAGTACCTTCAAGCATTGTATCAGATAGAGATTCTAGATTCACTTCTAGATTTTGGAGGGGTTTTCAAGAAGCTATGGGTACGCAATTGCATTTTAGTAGAGCTTTTCATCCTCAAATGGATGAGCAGACAACGAAAATCATCAGAATACTACAAGATATGTTAATGGCAAGTATATTGAGTTTCGTAGTGAGTTGGGATGCTTAGTTACCTTTGATCGAGTTTGCATATGATGAGTGCCAAATATTGCATATTTTGGCCCCTTAATTTACATTTGTTAATTCTTTAGTTGTGTCCTAATATGATATTTTGTGTTAGTTCTATGATTTTTAATGTTTCACTAAATTGCAAGAATTGCCTGTATAAATCAGTTATTTTTGCGGATTAAACTGTATTGACTTAGGAAGAACCAGAAGATGAGCCATATATACTTGGAAAGATCCGAATGTCTATTTTTTGGAGAATTTTACGACTCGTAAATATGATTTTTCTAGAAAAAGTTATGACAGTTTTAGTAGACAAAGGTCAGGTTGTGAATGATTTCAGTGCGGGCAGAAGTTTTGAAGGGTATGTGAAGGCTTAAATCCCACATCCCACATCAATTGGAAACACATTCTACATCTCACATCCCATATCCCATATCAGATTGGAAACACATTGCACTCATGGAGTTCCCCTATAAAAGCCCCATTTCACTTCATCAAATGGGTGTGCAATCTTGGAGGCTTTGCTACCAAGGGGTGCAATCTGAAGGATTTTGCTACCAATCAGGGAGAGTGCCACACAACAGCTGCGAGTGGAATTTCTCTCTCCATGTATTGTTAGTTTTAATTTATTTCTTTTAAGTTTTAAAGCTTAATGTTTAGCACTTTAATGTTTGCTCTAATTTTTCCCTTGAGATTTTTGTTGTCCATTATATTTATGGGTAACTAAATTCTCAAGTGGGGCTAGGGATGAACTTGCATAGTAGATGGTATTTTTATTTATTTTTTAATTTATATATTTGATTTTCAATTACTAAAACTCTTTTGTTTTATCATTCTTAATTCATTGGTGATGTTTTCTTCTCCGAATAATCGTAGAATTTATTCTGTTTATGGATTCAGTCATGTTTTCTCTATTGAATGGATGAGCTCTTTGATGATCAATTATTTATCTATATTGATTTAATTCTTTACTGCAATATCGCTTCCTGAGTATATTGTCGTTCTTAGATTTTCTCAATAGTTATAATAATTTACTTATTTTAAAAGTGGTGAATGATTTTTCAAAGGGTTACATTTGGTTTAATCTTGGTTTATAAATCTACACCTCTGATTGGGAATTGAGTTCCCAAATGAGTTATTCAATGAATTAAGAAGAATTAAAATACTAGATTTGTGTAAGAGATTCTCGACGCTTTACTATTTGTCAAATTTGAGTACTTTCTCTGTTAGTCACTTTGCTTCACTTTAATTTGCATTTAAAATTAATATTTGTTCTCCATTAATAATTTAATATTTTTCTTTAATTTTTTTGTTCCTTCTACTATTCTTTAAATTTGTCTCTCTGTGGAATCGACACCCCAAAGCTGTTCTACAACTACCGCATTATTCTTTGGGCGTAATCATATTTTGGCACAGTTGCCGGGGAGACGGTAGAAGAATTACTAGATAGTTTTTCTTTTCAGAAGTTTGTAAAGGTGGTAACTTCATTCCTTCTTTTAGCTTGCTGCATTAGTTTTTTTTTTCTTTTTCCCTTCTTTTTTTTATAGTATTTTTATTATTTTGTGACCTTGCATACTCAGGTATAGAGACACTTTGGGTAGATTTGCTTGTAGGCCTGTGCTAGAGTCAGAATCAAACTTTTTTAAATCCTTTATTTGATAATCCATCTAGTCTTGAAGAAATGAGTGAACATGGAGATCAACCCACTAGGACCCTTCAAGATTACCTCCACCCTACACGCATAGCCACACTATCATGCATCATGTTTCTAGCTAATACTCGCCAACTGAATTTTAAAACAGAGATGATATAGTTACTCCCTACGTTTCATGGCTTGGAAAATGAAAATCCATATGTGCACATTAGGGAGTTTGAGGAAGTAGTTGCGACTTTTCATAGTCAAAATGCAACTGATGACATTGTGAGACTTAAGTTCTTTCCTTTCTCTTTGAAGGATAGAGCTAAGAGTTAGCTATACTCACGGAGACCACGATCTATTGGGTCATGGAATGAGATGACTCAGGTTTTCTTTAATAAATACTTTCCCCAACATAAGACCAATGCTTTAAAAAGGCAAATCTCCACCTTTGCATAAAAGGACAGAGAGACTTTGTATCAGTCTTGGGAGAGATTTAAGGAGTTGTTTAGTATATGTCCTCACCATAGGTATGAGAATTGGTGCTTAGTGAGCTATTTTTATGAGGGACTTACACCTAGAGAGCGCCAATTTGTGTAGATGATGTGTAATGGTGAGTTCTTACAGAAAGATCCTGATAAGGCCATAGAATACCTCAATGAGCTTGTTGAAAAAGCTCACACTTGGAATGGACCTAGTGCTACTGAAAGCACAAATAGGTCACGACCTGCAAGAAACCCAAATGGTGGTGGAATTTACCATCTTAGGGAAGAGGATAACCTAAAGGCTAAGGTCGAGATGCTCACTAGGGAGCTAGATGCGTTAAAGACTAAGGACTTAAAGCCAACACACGTAGTTAATCATGCAGAGTCTTTTGGACCATGTTTTGTGTGTGGCGGGGTAGATCATCTCACCTAAGAGTGTCCCATATTTTCTGAGATAAGAGGGATATATGAGGAACAATGTAATGCCTTAGATATGTACAAGAAGCCTTTTTCACCTTTCTCTGATACCTATAATCCGGGGTGGCGCAATCACCCTAATTTTAGCTGAAAGCCTGAAAACCAGCCGCCTGCACAACCCCTTAGATCATATGCTGCACCATATAATGCACCTGCATATTCTAGGAGTCTTTTAGAAGACACTTTACATGCTTTTATTGAGGCACAGGGTAAGACTAACAAAAAATTTGAAGCATTGATTACGCAGGTTGTTGAAGAAAATAAGGAGATAAAGAGCCAAGTGTCTAAATTGATGAGTTCCTTGAGTGTGAATGAGCGAGGTAAGTTCCCTTCTCAAGCTCAGTCTGTTGTGAGTTTTAATTTACTCGCAAGCGCACGAGTCGTTTGCAGTATAGCGTTGTGCAAGTGCGAGGTCGAATCCACAGGGAATTGCGTTGTGAAATTATATTTTTAATCTAAACTAACTCTATCTTAACCTAGTTCCAAATTGTGAATGATATTGCAAAAGAAATATAAACTAAACTAAGTTGATTTAAAAAACTAATAATAAAAAGCACTAAGGTTTCCGAATCCACCCCACCGAAGTTAAGCATACATGTTATAAAAATATAGCCTATCAAAACATTCAATGAATCCAACTATAAGACAAAAAACAAAGAATATCCCAACTAAACCAAAAGCACCCAATGTATCCGCTTTTAACAAATCACAAAGGGAATCCAATTTAATCGAAAAGCATTCAATGTATCCATCAGATGAAACACAAAGAAAATCCAACAGACAATTTAAACTTAATCAATTATAAGATTAACTCAAATAATTGACAGAACATTTATACTAAAAATTGTCAGATTTGTACAAGTAAATCTGAACTACTACGCCAAACAACGGCGGGGCTTCATCTTCAACCTTAGCTGAAGAGTCTAGCTACTCATAATTATAAAACTATAATAAAAAGTGCTAAACACTTAAACTAAAACAACTGAATATAAATAAATAAATAAACAACTTTACAAGGGAGAAATTCCACTCGCTGACGGGGGGCACTTCCCCTTGTGGTAGCAATGCCTTCGGGATCCACCAGAATGCTGACGGACGTCCACCAGTAAACACCAAAGTGGCTCAGGAATTGTACACTGAATGATGAAGACAGATGGTGTTTATATAGGGGAAGACCCGGAGCAATGTGGCTTGCAGAAACGATGTGGGATACTGCCTGTGTGCGCTCGATCGCAGTATGTTGCGATCGATCGTAGGTGCGCTCGATCGCGTGTCCGGTGCGATTGATCTCAGATGCGCTCAATCGCGTGTCTGGTGCGCTCGAGCACAGGTGCGATGCACTGCAAACATTTCGATGTGGGATTGATGACCTTGCGCTCGTTCATAGGCAGGTGCACTCGAGCGCAGATGCGCTCGATCGCATATCTCGTGCGATCGATCGCAATGTCTCCAGAAGCTTCAAATCTCCTGAAATGCTTCATTTTCTCCACAAAGCTGTAAAAACACACAAAACACAAGAAAAACGTAAAATAAAGTAAAATACTACTAACTAAGAGCATAACAAATATAAGTTAAGGGTCTAAAATATGCAATATTTAAGACTCATCAAATACCCCCAAACTTATATTTTGCTAGTCCCTTAGCAAAACAAAATAAAAGACTCAATGAAAAACAAAGAACATAAAGATAAAGTCATCACTCATGGTATCCAAAAATTTAAGGAGCACACATCACCACGATATTCATTCATAAGCAAGCTTAAAAAGGTAAACCCATCTTCGTAATGAATAGAAATGTTAAAATCTAATTACTTACAAAAGGCAGGATAAGGGATCACAAGCTTGAATCAGTGTAAGGTGAATTAGCATATAAAAATGAAGCTTCCAAGTAACTCTAATGTGTAAGGTCTCCATGTCTCAAGATTCACCGAATTTCCCATCAAAATGAACGAAAAAGGCATAGTATTTTTTTTTTTTTTTAATAAGGCACGGCTATGTTTAGTTCCCTTAAGCTTTCTAATTGACCCATGTAGCGAGTGTTAAGTCAATGACTCCCAAACCAGGTGGTTTTAGGGCATTAGGTGTAAAGACACCCCTAAGGACTTACTAACTCGAGTCAAAAAGGCTACGAAATTAAACCGACCTTAATATTACCAAGCAAAATTCTACCTTTTGACGTGAACACTCACTGCTTACTGAGGCAAGAGGTCCAGTTACTCAGCGAAAAGTTTATTGATAATAATTTTTTTTTAATTATGCTTTTCTATGCCCAAGAGTTCATCCAACAAGTCATCCAGTTTTAGTTAAGATAAGGAAAAATACACATTAAAATCACGTGTCATACCTCACATAATTTGTGCTAATGTACTCGTGTTATATTAGATCAAACATGTGAATTCTCAAAATGCCTAAAGTAAGTAACTAAATTTTAAAAATTTATCACCAGATCATGTGTTTAAAATGTTAAGCTCACCAATGACATCACATCATAGAAAATGTTTAGATCAACCAAAATTTCACGATAACATGAGCATGCATTTATCTCTATGACGAAAAGACAACAAATTAGGACAAAGTGTGTGATGTGTCTCCCATACCCCCAAACTTAAATTACACATTGACCCCAATGTGTGACTAATATGGAAAGAGCTGACCTGAGATATGGAGAACTATCTGGACTGGTATGGCTCATAGCATACCCCCAAACTTGAACTGAAGTACGCTTATTCCCTGAAAAAATAAAAACTGGAAAACAAAAAATACTGGAAACAAACATTAATCATAAAAATGCGAAATAATAAATAAACAAAAGAAAAGATAAGCTGTGGGGTGCCTCCCATGAGCGCTAAGTTTAACGTCTTCAGCCAGACCCAACATTAGTAAACATGCCCAACTAAGCGCTCCGCCATCTGATCAATAAATAAGAATGGAAATTGATCAGGCCTAGTGGCAGGATTCAACTTACGGTAGTCTAAACACTTTCTCCATCTTGACTGCACTCGAGTTGGAACCAACTCGTTGTCTTTATTTATTACCGTAAATTCAGCACGTTTGGGCACGACTGGAATCTGGCTCACCCACTTGCTATCAGAGATGGGATAAATGATCCCTGCCTCTAACAGCTTAATATCTTCCGCCCTCACAACCTCTTGCAAAGCAGGGTTGAGCCTTCTTTGTGGCTCCCTCGATGGCTTGGCATTCTCCTCCATATGTATCGTGTGTATTACCAATGAGGGGTTGATTCCCTAGACATCCTCAATAGTCCAGCCTATAGCTTCCTGATGCTCTCTTAAGACGTCCAATAATTTCTCCTCTGGAGCATCACCCAAATCTAAAGCTATAATTATAGGCAAAGAATCTGTTGGACCTTGGAACTTATACTCAAGATTATCCAGTAAAGCCTTAAGTTCCTTCTTGTGAGGTTCAGGTGTTGTGGTTTCCTCCGTCTCACTGATCTTTAGAGGAGCAGACTCCAAAGTAGCATTTGCTTGCTCAAACAACTTATCTAAGCCCAAATCCTCTTTAAATTGAGCAAAGCATGCCTCCATAATGTCCTCAGACTTCCCTTCTTTCTTGGGCGCTTGTAGTCTCTCAAGGTAAGGCGCTTTAGGTAAAGACGACCTAGAGAGATCCCTAATAATACGAGTGGCTGTAGATGGCTCAGCATCTCTCTTCTCATTGTTGCCACTCTCTTGCCCTTGGTGCATAGCAGGGTTCTCTTCCACTTGATTGTCCACTTGTCTCCCAAACAAGTATGGGACAGTTGATTGCACTTGTTCCTGCCAATGCATAGGAGTTAATAAATTTCCCACCGCAAACTGTTCCTTTGAGTTAGGATCAGTTTGACTGGGGAACGTTCCTTCCTCTCCTTCACCCACGTAACTTGCGATTTGATCAATTTGACTCTCTAGTGTGGCAATCGCTTGGGTGTTTTCTATTGTTGCACTCATCACTTCACTCATAGATTGGCTAGTCGTTTTCATGAAATCATTGAGAGCGTCCTCCAATGACTGTGAAACCGACGCTGGCACTTGAATGGGAGCTTGGTAAGCGGGTGATGGTGCTGGATAAGCTGAGTGACCATAACTTGGAATTGGTGGAGGAAATTCAGGAGGGTATTGATTGTGAGCATAATAAGGGTCTCCTCCCTGATTCCTCAGTTGGTTCTGCGTCCATAAAACATTAGAGTGGTCCCACCACCCTGGATTGTATGTTTCAGAGTAAGATCTATTTGATTGCCAACAACACTCATTGAAAGCATTCATTTGCTCCATGGGATACTCGGCACAAGTCGGCATTGATGGACAATTCTGTGCTAGATGCATGGGACTAGCACAGATGGAACAGCTATCAACATTGAATGTGTTGGCAGCATTGAGGGACGGGCCGATCATTTTAATGAAATCCTTGAGGGCGTCCTCTAAAGACTGTGAAACCGACGCTGGATTCATCCACATTTTTTTTTTTAAAAAATTAAATTAATTTTTTTTTTAAATTGATAACTAACTAGTAGAAAAATAAAATCAATTCAGACAAATTTTTTTTTCGCAAACCAAACAATTCCCCTGCAACGGCGCCAAAAACTTGTTGTGAGTTTTAATTTACTCGCAAGCGCACGAGTCGTTTGCAGTATAGCGTTGTGCAAGTGCGAGGTCGAATCCACAGGGAATTGCGTTGTGAAAGTATATTTTTAATCTAAACTAACTCTATCTTAACCTAGTTCCGAATTGTGAATGATATTGCAAAAGAAATATAAACTAAACTAAGTTGATTTAAAAAACTAATAATAAAAAGCACTAAGGTTTCCGAATCCACCCCACCGAAGTTAAGCATACATGTTATAAAAATATAGCCTATCAAAACATTCAATGAATCCAACTATAAGACAAAAAACAAAGAATATCCCAACTAAACCAAAAGCACCCAATGTATCCGCTTTTAACAAATCACAAAGGGAATCCAATTTAATCGAAAAGCATTCAATGTATCCATCAGATGAAACACAAAGAAAATCCAACAGACAATTTAAACTCAATCAATTATAAGATTAACTCAAATAATTGACAGAACATTTATACTATAAATTGTCAGATTTGTACAAGCAAATCTGAACTACTACGCCAAACAACGGCAGGGCTTCATCTTCAACCTTAGTTGAAGAGTCTAGCTACTCATAATTATAAAACTATAATAAAAAGTGCTAAAAATTTAAACTAAAACAACAGAATATAAAGAAATAAATAAACAACTTTACATGGGAGAAATTCCACTCGCTGACGGGCGGTGCTTCCCCTCGTGGTAGCAATGCTGACGGACGTCCACCGGTAAACACCAAAGTGGCTCAGGAATTGTACACTGAATGATGAAGCCAGATGGTGTTTATATAGGGGAAGACCCGGAGCAATGTGGCTTGCAGAAACGATGTGGGATACTGCCCGTGTGCGCTCGATCGCAGTATGTTGCGATCGATTGCAGGTGCGCTCGATCGCGTGTCCGGTGTGCTCGATCTCAGATGCGCTCGATCGCGTCTCTGGTGCGCTCGAGCGCAGGTGCGATGCACTGCAAACATTTCGATGTGGGATTGATGACCTTGCGCTCGTTCATAGGCAGGTGCGCTCGATCGCATATCTCGTGCGATCGATCGCAATGTCTCCAGAAGCTTCAAGTCTCCTGAAATGCTTCATTTTCTCCACAAAGCTGTAAAAACACACAAAACACAAGAAAAACGTAAAATAAAGTAAAATACTACTAACTAAGAGCATAACAAATATAAGTTAAGGGTCTAAAATATGCAATATTTAAGACTCATCACAGTCCATACCCCATAATGAACACATGGCGCAAGAGAATTTGAAGGATGTGAATGCCATTGTGACACGAAGTGGTAAGTCATTACACATCCCAACAACGAACAAATCAGAGGATGTGGAAAAGGGTCAAGATAGTAGTGATGCTGAGTTGCCCAAGGAACTTGAGGTGACAAAGAGTCCTGTTAAGGTACCATTCCCTTAAGCTTTAAAATCAAGCAAGCGAACTCTGGATCCAAACAATGAAATCCTAGAGAACCTAAGGTAAGTAAAAATCAATCTTCCTTTTTTTCGTGTGATTAAACAAGGTCCTACTTATGCAAAAGTTCTCAAGGATTTGTGTACAGTTAAGAGGAAGCACCATGTAAAGAAGATAGCGTTCCTGACAGAGCAAGTTAGTGCTCTAATTAAGCAGCGGATTCCTCCCAAGTACAAGGATCCTGGTTGTCCAACCATTGCATGCAGCATTGGAAATCATGAGTTTGGGCAAACTTTGCTAGATTTAGGAGCTAGCGTGAATCTAATGCCATATTCTATTTATTTGCAATTGGGATTAGGAGAAATCAAACCAACCATTGTGGTATTGGCTGACCATTTAGTCAAAGTAGCCCAGGGTGTGGTAGAGGATGTTCTAATTCAAATTGACAAATTTTATTATCTTGTTGATTTCCTAATCCTTGACACTAGCTCTGTTGTTGATACTACTTCTAAAATTCCTTTGATTTTAGGTAGGCTATTCCTTGCCACTGCTAATGCTCTTATTAATTACAGGAATGAGCTCATGAAGCTGTCTTTTGGAAACATGACCCTCGAGGTAAATATCTTCCATATTGCAAAACAGCCAGAAGATGATGACGAGAGCCACCAAGCATACATGATTAACTCACTCATGGATAGGGGAGTTTCTATAGCTCATGATTTTGATTCCCTTGAGTATTTTCTTGTTAATTATGAGTTTGATTCTATTAGTGATCCATCTAATGTAGTTGATATTTGTGCTATTTTTGATAGAACTCAGGATTATGGCACTCGAGCATGGCAACCGAAGTCTGGGGAATTGCTTGAGAGAAGTGCAAAACAAATTCCTTCAAGTGTGGAAGCACTCAAAGTTGAATTGAAGCCTTTGCCTAAGGGTTTAAAGCAAGTTTTCCTTGGTCCAGGTGACATTTTTTTTCTGTTAGAATCTGGCCGAAGACATAAAACTTAGCGCTCATAGGAGGCACCCTACAACATATCCTTTATGTTTTTATTATTTTTCATATTTCCTGTTACTGTTTATTTTTGGTATTTTTTGTTTTCCAGTATTACTTTAATCTGTATTTTTCAGAGACAACGCGTACTTCAATTCAAGTTTGGGGGTATGCTATGAGCCATGCCAATCCAGTTAGTTCTCCATCTCCCAGGTTAGCTCTTTCCATATTGTTCACACATTGGGGATAATATGTAATTTAAGTTTGGGGGTATGGGAGACATATTACACACACTTTGTCGTAGTTTGTTGTTTTTTTTTCTTCGTTTTAAGGAGAAGATAAATGCATGCTCATGTTGTTTTGAAATTTTGGGTGATCTGAACAAATATTGTGATGTGATGTCCTTGGTGAGCTTAAAATCTTGAACACATGATTGGATGATAGAGTTTTAAAATTTTGGTACTTACTTTAGGCATTTGAGAATTCATATGTTTGATCTAATCTGACACGAGCACATTAGCACAAAATAATGGGAGGTATGACATATGATTTTAATGTGTATGTTTTCATGACTTAACTGAAACTGAATGACTTGTTGGATAAACACTTTAGCATAGAAAAGTATATAAAAAAAATTGCACAAAAAGAGAAAAATACTCATGATGATCATTAATAAACTTTCCACTGAGTAATTAGACCTCTTGCCTCAGTAAGCAGTGAGTGTACACATCAAAAAGTGGAAATTTTATTCATAATGATCATTGAGAAACTTTCCGTTGAGTAACCAGACCTGAGGTAAGCAGTCAGTGTTCACGTCAAAAGGTGAGAATTTTGCTTGGTAGCATTAAGGCCAGTTTAGTTTCGTAGCCTTTTTGAGTCGAGTTAGTAAGTCCTTAGAGGTGTCTTTACACCTAATGCCCTAAAACCATCTGGTTTAGGAGTCATTGACTCAACACTCGCTATATGGGTCAATTAGAAAGCTTAAGGGAACTAAACATAGCAGAGCCTTATAATAAAAGAAAGAAAGAAATAAAACTATGTCATTGTTGTTTATTCTGATGAGAAATTCAATTAATCTTGCGACATGAAGACATTACACATTGGAGTTATTTGGAAGCTTCATTTTTATGTGCTAGTTCACTTTACACTAAGTCAGACTTGTGATGCCTTAGCCGGCCTCTTACATGTAATTAGATTTTAAAATTTCTATTCATTGCGAAGATGGGTTTACATTTTAAGCTTGCTCATGAATGAATATCATGGTTTTGTGTGCTACTTAAATTTTTGGACACCATGAATGATGGATTTATCTTTGTGTTCTTTATTTTTCATTTTTTTTATTATTTTGTTTTGCTAAGGGACTAGCAAAATTTAAGTTTGGGGGTATTTGATGAGTGCCAAATATTGCATATTTTAGCCCTTTAATTTACATTTGTTAATTCTTTAGTTGTGTCCTACTATAATATTTTGTGTTAGTTCTATGATTTTTAATGTTTCACTAAATTTTCAGAATTGCCCATACAGATCAGTCATTTTTGTGGATTAAACTATATTGATTCAGGAAGAACCAGGAGATGAGCTATATATGCTTGAAAGATCCGGATGTCTATTTTCTGGAGAATTTAACGGCTCATAAACATGATTTTTCTAGAGAAAGTTATGGCAGTTTTAGTAGACAAAGGTCATGATGTGCATGATTTCAGCGTGGACAAAAGTTTTGAAGGGCATGTGAAGGCTTAAATCCCACATCCCACATCGGTTGGAAACACATTCTACATCCCACATCCCACATCGGATTGGAAACACATTGCACTCATAGAGTTCCCCTGTAAAAGCCCCATTTCACTTCATTAAATGGGTGTGCAATCTCGGAGGCTTTGCTACCAAGGGGTGCAATCTGGAGGATTTTGCTACCAATCGGGGGGAGTGCCGCACAGCAGTAGCGAGTGGAATTTCTCTCTTCATGTATTGTTTAGTTTTAATTTATTTCTTTTAAGTTTTAAAGTTTAATGTTTAGAACTTTAATGTTTGCTCTAATTTTTCTCTTGAGATTTTTGCTGTCCATTATATTGATGAGTAACTAAATTCTCAAGTGGGGCTAAGGATGAACTTGCACAGTAGATGATATTTTTGTTTATTTTTTAATTTATGTATTTGATTTTCAATTACTAAAACTCTTTTGTTTTATCATTCTTAATTCATTGGTGATGTTTTCTTCTTCGAATAATCATAGAATTTATTTTGTTTATGGATTCAATCATGCTTTCTCTATTGAATGGATTAGCTCTTTGATTATATTTAGATCAATTATTTATCTATATTGATTTGATTCTTTGCTGCAATATCGCTTCTTGAGTATATTGTCGTCATTGGATTTTCTCAATAGTGATAATAATTTACGTATTTTAAAAGTGGTGAGTGATTTTTCAAAGGGTTACATTTGGTTTAATCTTAGTTTATAAATCTACACCTTCTGATTGATAATTTTGGGAATTGAGTTATTCAATGAATTAAGAAGAATTAAAATACCAGATTTGTACAAGGGATTCTCGACGCTTCACTGTTTGTCAAATTTGAGTACTTTCTCTCTTAGTCACTTTGCTTCACTTTAATTTGCATTTAAAATTATTAATTTTTCTCCATTAATCATTTAATATTTTTCTTTAGTTTCTTTGTTCCTTCTACTATTCTTTAAATTTGTCTCTTTGTGGAATCGACACCTCAAAGCTGTGCTACAACTACCGCGTTATTCTTTGGGCATAATCAGCATACAATAATCAGTATCAAACTAGTATTGGAATGGAAGCAATTAAGGCTTTATATGGTAGAAGGTGCAGAACTCTAGTATGTTGGGAAGGAGTTGGAGAAAGAAAGATATTTGGTCCAGAAATGATAGATTTTATTACTGAGAGGATCAAACTGGTTAGAGAAAACCTTAGAATAGCACAGAACATAGAGAGGGGATACACTGATAATAGAAGATGATGTCTTGAGTTTTAGGTTGGTGACTGTGTGTTTTTGAAGATATCTCCATGGAAGGGTGTATTGAGATTTAAAAAGAAAGGAAAGTTGAGTATGAGATTTGTGGGGCTATATAAGGTAATTAAAAGAGTGGGACCAATAGCATACAAATTAGATTTGCCTGCAGAATTAAAGCAATTACACAATGTGTTTCATGTTTCACTTTTGAGAAAGTGTTTACATGATGAATCTCATAGTATTCTGAATCAAGCTGTAGAACTTCAGGAAGATTTGTCATTTATGTAAGTACTAGTCAGAAAAGAACAAGTCTTGCGTAATAAAGTTATTCCTTTGACTCAAGTATTATGGAAAAACAAAGAAGTTAAAGAAATTACTTGGGAGCATGAGGCAAGAATGAGGAAGGAGTATCCCTAACTTTTTCATGAGTTAGGCAAGGAAATTTCAGGGGTGAAATTTTTATAAGGTGGATAGAATTGTAATACCCATGTTCTTAAAGTAAGGCTAAAGAAGTAATTCAATAGATATGACATGGAATTAAAATAATACATATATATATATATATGAAAGTTAAATTATTGAATAAAATAATTCTTTTGAAAAAAATGGGACAACACCTGGACGTCTAGGTGTTGTCACCAAACATGCAAAGTGTGCATGTTGGGACACTAAGCACCCACAATTGGAAGAGTGGTGTTGAAACAGTGGAGAACGGCGAGTAATAAAAACAGTTTTTGTTGTTTGTTTTATTATTTTCCTACGAAATCCCGTTTGGTTTCCTTCTTTCTTCAATTCAAATTACTCTATTTCTTTAAACGCCTTGAGACTCAAAGAAAGGTTGAAAGATTGGAATTTTGAAGAAATTTATAGAAGAATTTTTAAGGGATTCAAGGGAAGCTTTAAGAAAAAAAACAAAAGGTAATAATGTGATTTTTTTTGTTGAAATTATGCATACATGAAATTACCCAAAATTTGATGTGGAAATTTAAAGGGTATGAATTTTGAAAGAATTGAAGAATAAATTAGAATTTTAATATAAATATTATGTCAGGTGTTGATGATCAGCACTCGGGTGAAATTGTTGAAAGGAGTAGAAAAGGTAAGGACGTGATCCACAGGTAGCTATAAGTGCTACATGGTGAGTTAGATTTATTTTTAGTAATCGAGATAAATGTGAAATATAAAGTGATGGCATTTGAATTAATTATTGAACTACAATGATTGGATGATATATGAAAGTTGGTTGATTGATATTGTATGAATAATTGATATTGTAAGAAAGACGAAAAAAAAGTTTGTAATAAAAATCTTTTCATGCATTTTGTTATATGTATATATTGTTTCTGAAAGGAGGATGATGATGTATCTTCTCTCAGAAGAGTTAAGGATTTGATGAAATTTTTAATTTTAGTTGATGTATTTTTGTACTGCTGCATATATGTGTTGTACTGGGATTTCAAAATGTGATGACACCGTCTCGTCGGTGGCCAACCCGGGATGGGTTGTTACACGCTCCTCATGAATATTTTGCCAAGATCGTTCTGAAGCGAACATCTTTTTTAGTATGCCCAGTGGTACATAGAGAAATGGAGAGAAAAAATACAAGACAAGCCATTGAAGAGCATGCCCAAGAAGTTGAACTGGAAGTACAAAGTGTTGAGACACCAGAAGAAGAGCAGACAGAGAGCTATGTGCAACAATACGATGCCTATCAGGTATCTTCTATCCTTGGTAGTGCAACCCTAAATTACTTGGCCGAAAGTCTCATCCATTGTTTGGTTGAAGATTTAAATAATACTTTACGAGATATTATGCATCAGGCTAATGCTAGATCACATTAATTGAGCCAAGCCATCATGTGGCAAGAACAAACCTTAAAGAGGCTGCTCGAATTTCTGGAAAACCAAGAAAATAAACAAGAAAGACTAATGGCTGGATGGTTTCTTCCCTAAGAAAAACAGGTCAGAAAGGCCGTTTAAGGAGGAAATCCCTAGATTTTTCCCTAAGGAAGGAAACTGGCGAAGAAGTAACCAACCGCTAGTAAATATGGCTAAGAGTAGTACCTTCAAGATTCAGAACCATAGCTCTAGTGTCAATAGGCCAGTGGACAAGCCATTATTTGGAGCTCATTGAGAAATACTTTTACTCCAAAGTGATAGGCGTGCCTTTAAGAGGCAAGAATGTTACCCTAGAAAGGACATAACATTTGAATCTTGGCCAACCTAGGATTGTTCTCAGTCTTGAGAGAAAAGCTAGAAGGTTTGAAAGGCTGCTTGATAAGTCTATTCCAGATGGGCCAGAAAAGCGAAATCTTGGCCTAGAAATGAATGTCTTTAGCCTTGGAAGACCGTCTAGAGGAACTTAAAAGTCACCTCATTCAAACAACTTGGTTGTCCAAAACAATCCTCTCTTTGAGCCTGAACTAAGGCAAGAAGAGTAACATGTGTCTGATCTTCGAACATGGGGCAAATAATATTTCTTAACACTACCAATATATTGGACATGGATACTATCAAGAATATGGTCCATGAGATGGTAGGCTAGGTTTTACCTAAAAGGCCACAAAATTTGCTAATAGAAAACCTTACCTTGATTGGACAGATTAACTGTATTAATTCCCTAGAGGATTGAAAGTGCTAGAATTTAATTATATTCTGATAAAGGGAAACAGTCCACAGTAGAACATATTTGTAGATTTACTATTTAATGTGTCTAATTATGTTTATTTGGAAACTCTCTTACTGGTATTGCCTTTTTTTGGTATATTAATCTGTTACATAATTCTATTTCTTTGTGGCTAGTGATGAAGAAAAGTTCTATAATTAGTTTTCCAGGAACACGCGTTAGATCTCTATATCTAATTTATACAGGCTACGCCAACAACCGGATGAATCCGTTGAACAGTATCTGGCTCATATTAAAAGAGCTAGAAACCATTGTCCGGTTAATCTACCAGAGCTGGAATTTGTCAAGCTGGCCCCATCTGAGCTACATTATGAGCTTATAAGAAATATGGAAGGCATTGTATTTAATGATCTCTTTGAATTGGATTCTAATGCTTCTAACTATAAGGTCATTATGAAAGAAGATGCACAATATAAGGCTGCCGCTACTGGCACTTACTTCATTGACCCTAATTAAGAGTTTGATTTAGCTAAAGTTATAGGTGAAAGTCCTTTAGTATACACTCCTCTAGTCAGAAAGATTGAAGGTGATAAACCAAATTTCAATGGCAAGAAATATATTTTTTATATAACTAAGGTCGAAGAAATCTTCGATTATCTTCTGGCTGATAATTTTATCAAATTAGTTGAAAATCACAAGATTCTTCAGCCAGAAGAATTGAAGAAAATTCAATACTGTAAATGGCATGGAAAGAAGTCGCATTCCACTAATAGATGTGTAACATTTTGAAATATTGTGCGGGAATATATTGACAAAGGAATGTTGAAGTTCCCTAAAACTAAGATGGGCATTGATATTAATCCATTTCCAAAGGTCATTGAAATCAACACCATAGGAATGGGAGAATTGACACACCAAAAGCCGTAATTTTTGCTATCACAAAAAAATTGAAATCATACCCGAAAGGCATCTGGTTTGTGAGAGATGCTTCCTAAAGAACAAACCTCCAGACAAGAAGCCTCCAGACATTGTTGGAAGGCTAGCATGACCCAAGCTCAAAGAAACGGGCGATTAGCCAAAACATTAAGCTAAGAGTTTGCCAACAAGAATTACCTTGAGCTAGAATTAGGCCTGAAAGCTAGAATGCCTACAACTATGGGAGCAACTGACATTAAGAAGAAAGAAAATGTGGAACCTGTGTCAAATGGAATAATCATTTAGCTATAATGATAGGGCTAGAAGGATGAAGTATCTAGAGGGGACCATGAAGTACAACCACTATAGAATAAGCTTTTATGCTGAAATACGACGCCGATTTAAGAAGCTATTGATGGAATTCTAGCTACTCCTAAGCCGAAGACGCCATTTTTCATGGAAAGATTATTGTATCCCCTTGGCCTAAGAAGCGCAGCAAAGAACACTTATTGGCTACAAGTCCACCAAGCAAGCAGTCAAATCCTCGAAAGTTTGATCAATTGATTGTTAGACCATCTAGAATGGTCAAACCTCCAGCCTCCGTTCGAAATTGAATATAGAATAGCATTGAGCATCCCAAGCCAAGTGTCAAGTTTGGTGGAGGAGATTCTTTCTCCACAATGACTCAAAAAGGTGTTTTCAAAGACTTATAGCAAAAGGGGAAAGAAATCATCCACCTGTAGTAGAAACATATGTCTTCAAGCCAAAAGATAATTGTCTTGGGGTATCGACAAGTAGCCAGAACACAAATAAAGTTGATTCTCCACCACTTCTTTTGGAAGCTGATCAGAAAGAGGTAGAAGAATTAGTTTTGTCACTTCAACCTGAGGATTAACGCAACAAAAGTACAGAAGAATTATTGTTCCAGAAGGAATCTGTGCTGGAAGAAAGTCAAGCAAATTTAGGTAATTTAAATGATTATAAAGTAAATATGTTTGATAAAGGATTAATGCTTGATGAGTTCCTTGAGGCATGTATGCAGATAGAGTCTAGGAAATGAAATGAACAAGGGAAGTTCTGGGATGATATTGCTGAGGAAGAAGAAAACTAAATAGAAACTAGTATACTTGTAATACCTGTATTCTTAAAGTAAGAGAAAAGAAGTAATTTGATAGATATTACATAGAATTAAAATAATATATACATGAAAGATTTACTATTGATAAAAAAAATAAAGAAAGACAAACACCTGGACGCTAAGCTTCTAGGTGTGGTCTACATAAATGCATGCACTAGCATGCAAGACACCTAGGCCACAAAGAAAAAAAAAAAGAAAAACAGAGGAAAGGACAAACACTTGGACGTTTAGGTGTAGGTTACCTAACATGCAAGTATGCATGTTAGACAACTAAACAACTAAGAGAACAAAATGGTGGTAGGTGTTAACGAAGTTGGTATAAAAAAAATTAAGCTTCTGTTAGTTTTGTTAAAACTTAGTTTACAACAAATTTCTTTAAAAAATTGGGGACTGAAAGAAAGGTTGAAAGATTGAAATTTTGAAGAAGTTTATCGGAGAATTTTAAAGAAATTTGAGGGAAGCTTAAAAAAAAGAGTTAATAATGTGAATTTTATTTTTGAAATTATGCATACATGAAAATACCCAGAATTTGATGTAGAAATTTAAAGGTATGAATTATGAAAGAATTGAAGAATAAATTAGAAATTTTAATATAAATATTATGTCAGGTGTTGACGATCAGCAATCGGGTGAAATTGCTGATAAGAGTAGGGAAGGCAAGGAGGTGATCCATGGGTAGCTTTAAGTGCGACGTGGTGAGTTAGATTTACTCGTAGTAATTGAGATAAAAAAATATATAAATTTATAATATTTGAATAAATTGTTGAATTATAATGATTTAAGGAGGTATTTTGTGTTATGTGTGATAATTGATTGATTTATTGATTAGGGATTTAATAGTATGTTGAATATTAATTATATAAGAAATTATATTTTAAAAATGGATGGATTAATGAAAAATATATTGAGAAGTTATTTGAAATTTCTAAAAATATGATTGAAAAATTGATATGATATACGAGGAGACAAATTTAATAAATATAATAATAATAATAATTTTGAGAAAGAACTAGATAGTTGAATTGAATGCTTTGATGTATGCGTGCTTGCCTGTTATTGCACATATGCATAAAAGGGGAAGACCAAGAAGGCAACTGGTCTGGCTAAGAAAACCAGGAAAGCAGCTGGTCTGGCTGAAACTTGTCAACATGTGGGAAGACGTGCCTAGATGACAATATGAAATAATGAGATGATATGATGAAAAAGAAAGAAAGAAAGATGATTTAAACACATTGAATTATTTATTTGGTTATTTTATTATTATTGATTAAGATGCTAAAGTATCAGTCTTGATTGTTAAATTATTGATAGACAAATGAGTCTCACAGAGAGACATATATGATAAGAAAGAAATATGAAAGTATGATATGATAAAAATTATTTGATTGATTAATTATATGCTATGAACCTCATAACGAGGTAAATAATGATGTTAAATTGATAATCTCAAGATAATTAAATATATAAGAAGAAAAATTGATATGTTTGATGATTAATTTAAGAAGAGATTGATAAATGATTGAAATTATGATATGAGTAGTGATAACAGAAAGTTATTATTGAATTATACGAGATAATAGATGAATGAATATTGGAAGACTATTTGAAAGATTGAATTATTATATGTTAAGAAATTGATTATTAATATTGGTGAATTAAAAACAATTGAATTATAAGATGTGACTGGAAGTATATAAGTCTAGTACTTCTAGTAAATTTTATTCACTGAGCTTGTGAAGCTCACTCCTCATTGTTAAATAATTTCAGGTAGTGGACAAGACTGATAGATTTATGAGTTGAGATTCAGATTGAGTCAATATCTGTAAGTCTCATGGTCCACATCTTCAAACTAATGGAAATTTTTGTTGTTGTAAATATTCATGCATAATATATTGTATATATTGTTTCAGTCGAGATATTAATAATATAACTCCCTTAGGGTTGAGGATGGATGTATGTATATATTTTCAATTGATGTATGTTTTATATTGTTGCATATATGTGTCGTGCTGGGATTTCAAACTATGATGACACCGTTTTGGGAGTGGCCAACCCGAGATGAGTCGTTACAATTTTGGTATCAGAGCATTAGGTTTTATGATTCTATTGACTGCTTAAAAATTTAAGAAGCTGAAGATTTAAGCAAACTACATTTTAATGCAGAGTCTGAGGATGACATGTGGACGTATTAGAGTATATTTAGAAGAGTTGAAGCAGGGGGGAGGGGGGAGGGGAGGTTGAGTCTGTGGTTCATACAAGAGAATAGGTTATTAGTACAGTTGGTGCTACTAAAGGTGGGAGAGAATCTGATATTATGAGGGATAAGTTGAGAGAAGTTATTGATTGTGCTATAGAGAGAATGAATGTAATAGAAGAAAGGGTTGATAAATTATAAAAGAGATTAGAGGAAAGGGGTAGAATAGAACCTGATGTGGTGAGACAAGAGGTGTATGAAGGATAAGGTGTGTTTGCACATGAGATGCAAGGGGATTATATTGTGAGATTTATTTAGTTTAAACCCCAGTCTTTTAGAAGATCTGTAAATCCTATTGAAGTGTAGCAGTGGATTAAACATGTTGAGAAATATTTTGAAGTCTTACTAGTGACAGATAGGCAGAAGGTTGCTTTTGCTTCATTTAAGTTGTAAGGTGAGGCTTGTCAATGGTGGGAGGATATTCTACCTAGATTGAGTACACAGGTAGATCAACCCTTAACTTGGCTTAAGTTAAAGAATGTATTCTTTGTGAAGTATTTTCCAGATACGTTTTGAGAACAGTAGGAGAAAGATTTTATTAATTTCAAGTAGAATACTTTATCTGTGACTGAGTATGATAATAGATTTATAGCTCTGTCAAGGTTTTTACCTGTTAGTAAATATGGAAGAGAGGAAATGTAAGAAATTTTTAGACGGGTTACACTATGAAATTTAAATTAAACTCTCTTATATTGGTATTAGGAATTATGCTATAATTGTGGATAAAACATTATAAATTGAGAAGGATGTGATGGAGTTTAGAGGTTGGAGGGTTTGACTGAAGATGTCTAGATTTGAGAGACCCAAAAGTGGTAGTAGTATGAGTGTGCAGGGTGGGAGACCACCCCGAAAGGGGCATTCTCTGTCACAGGGAAGTCTAATATAGAGTCAGAGGCAAAGAGGATTTGTTGCTTCTGTAGCTCATAGTAATATCGGTGGGACCTTTAGATTTGGGAGACAGGTTATGGGAACAGGAAGTTATGGTAGAGGAGTAAGTATGCCACCAAGGGGAAGTGATAATCTGATGTATGATCAAGAGACAAGAGTTTATTATAGATGTAATCAGACAGGGTGTTTGTCTTGGAATTGTCCTACTCTGATGTGCTTTATAGAGTGAGAGATAATATATTAGTGTAGATTGTCCAGTTGAAAAATTTGTTGACATAAGTACTGGAGGTGTTGGGAGAAAACATGTGGAGAGAGGTAGTGGATCAAGGAGTATACAGGGCAGAGGCAGAGGATCAATAGCTGAGAGAGGATGCGGTGGTCAGTTATAGCCCAGAGACAGCAAAGTCTATGCGTTGACCCAACAGGATGCACAGGCCACTCTAGATTATTGATTGATCCTGGTGCAACCAATTCTTTTGCATCCAGTGTTTATATGAAATCTATCGATGCTTGCGTTAGTCCTTTGATGCATGCTGTTATTGTTGAGGTTCCTACTAGGGATAGGGTTATTATCAGAACAATTTATCAGGGTTGTGTGATTAGTACGGTTGATAGAGAATTTGAAGTTGAGTTGTTGCCTTTAGATATGACAGATTTTGATTTAATTTTGGGGAAGAATTGGTTATCTGCATATCATGCTTGGGTAGATTGTTTTAGGAAGAATGTGGTGTTCAAGATACCAGGTAAAGAGGTGTTTAATTTTCAGGGAGAACATAAGATACTTGCCAACTGTCTTATTTCTACATTGACTGCTAGTAGATGATTGAAGAAGGGTTGTGAGGGGTATTTAGCATATGTGATGGATTCTAGAAAGACGATTAGAAAGTTAGAAGAAATCTTAGTAGTGAAAGATTTTTCTTATGTGTTCCCAGAGGAGTTGTCTGGTTTGCCTCCCAACAGGGGGATTGAGTTTCCTATTGAGGTGATTTCGGTATCAGCACCCATATCTATAACACCTTATTGAATGGCATAAGTTGAGTTGAGAAAATTGAAAGTTCAACTTTAAGAGTTGGTAGATAAACAATTTCTTTGACCTAATATGTTGCCTTGGGGAGCCCTGTGTTGTTTGTAAAGAATAATAATGGAACGATGAGGTTGTGTATTGATTGTAGACAGTTGAATAGGATCACCATCAAGAATAAATATCCTTTACTCAGGATAGATGATTTATTCAAGCAGTTACAGGGGGCTAGGGTGTTTTCAAAGATAGACATGAGATCGGGTTACCATCAGTTGAGGATAAAGGCGAGGGACGTGCCTAAGACTGCTTTTAGAACACATTATGGCCATCATGAGTTCCTTGCAATGCCATTTGAGATAACTAATACTCCTGAAACATTTATGGATCTAATGAATCGGGTGTTAAACCATTTTTGGATAGATTTGTGATTGTATTTATTGATGATATTCTGGTATATTCCAAGAATGAAGAGGAGCATATGCAACATTTAGAGATAGCGTTGGAAATTATGAGGAGAGAGAAATTGTATGCAAAGTTCTCTAAATGTGAGTTTTGGTTTAGTGAAATATCTTTCTTGGGGCATGTTGTATCAGGAGATGGTATAGCAGTTGACCCACAGAAAGTAGAGACCTTATTGAATTGGGAAAGACCCACTAGCGTGACTGAAATTAGAAGCTTTTTGGGGTTGGTTGGTTATTATAGGAGGTTTATCCAGGATTTTTCTATTATTGTTGGACCATTGACCAGATGACCAGGAAGGAAGTGAAGTTTATGTGGTCAGAAGAATGTGAGAAGAGTTTCCAGCTATTGAAAGAAAAATTGACTACTGCTCTAGTATTAATGCTTTCTTCTTGTGATGAAGGATTTGTGGTATATAGTGATGCGTCCCATCAAGGGTTGGGATATATGTTGTTGCAAAATGGAGAGCTATTGCCTATGCTTATAGGTAATTGAAGAACCATAAGAGAAATTACCCGACTTATGATTTAGAATTAGTTGCCATAGTTTTGGCTTTGAAGTTTTGGAGACATCATCTGTATGGAGCCACTTGTGAAATTTTTACTGATCATAAAAGTTTGATGCATTTACCTAACCAGAAAGAGTTGAATTTGAGGGAGAGGAGGTGGATAGAGTTGATTAGTGATAATGATTGTACAATTCATTGTCATCCAAGGAAGGCTAATGTAGTAGTTGATGCATTGAGTAGAATGTCTAGAGGGAGATTAGCTACTATTGGGAGTCATGATACTAGGTTGATGATAGAATTAAGGAAAATGAGGATGCAGTTGAATGTTAGTGATAAAGGATAATTGGGCAAATATGGTGGTACAATCATCTATTATTGATCGCTTGTTACAGATGCAGAGTAGAGATGAAGAGATAGAGAAGAACAAACATGAAGTATTAAGTGGGAAGCTGACTTAGTTTAGAATTAGAGAAAATGATATGGTGGCCTTGGGACATTGAGTTTGTGTTCCCAATGATGTTGAGATAAGAAAAGAGATACTAAGAGAGGCTCATGATTATGTGTATTCTATGAACCCTGGTAATAATAAGATGTATAGGGGGTTGAGACAGAATTATTGGTGGTCATGGATGAATAAGGATGTAGCTGAGTATATTTCTAGATGTTTGATTTGTTAACAGGTGAAGTGTGAGAATAGACATCCAGTAGGTTTATTACAGCCTCTTCCAGTACCTGAATGGCCATAAGACAATGTAAGTATGGATTTTTTTTTCTGGTTTTCCCCTTACCCAGAGAGGTCATGATGTTGTATAGGTTATAGTGGAAAGACTTTCTAAGTCTTCGCATTTCCTTCCTATTAAAACTACCCAGAGTCCTGAAAAGTTGGTTGAATTGTATGTAGCGGAAATTGTGAGATTACGTGGAGTACCTTTAAGCATTGTATTAGATAGGGATTCTAAATTCACTTCTAGATTTTGAAGGGGTTTTCAGGAAGGTATGGCTATGCAATTGCAGTTTAGTACAACTTTTCATCCTTAAACTGATGGGCAGACAGAGAGAATCATCAAAATACTAGAAGATATGCCGATGGCAAGTGTATTGAGTTTTTCAGTGAGCTGGGATGCTTCTTTACTTTAATTGAATTTGCATACAATAATCGGTAACAAACTAGTATTGAGATATCACCATTTGAGGCTTTATATGGTAGAAAGTGCAGAACTCCAGTATGTTGGAAAGAAGTTGGAGAAAGAAAGGTATTTGGTCCAGAAATGATAGATTTGACTACTGAGATGATCAAATTGGTTAGAAAGAAGCACAGAACAGACAGAAAGAATATGCTGATAATTGAAGACAACCTCTTGAGTTTCAGGTTGGTGACTGGGTGTTTTTGAAGATATCTGTGGAAGGGTGTATTGAGATTTAAAAAGAAAAGAAAGTTGATTCCGAGATTTATGGGGCCATATGAGGTGATTGAAAGAGTTGGACTAGTAACATATAGATTGGATTTGCCTCCAGAGTTAAAGCAATTACATAATTTGTTTCATGTTCCATTTTTGAGAAAGTGTTTATATGATGATTCCTATACTATTCTGAGTCAGGCTGTAAAACTTCAGGAAGATTTGACCTCTATGCAAGTACCAGTCAAAATTCTAGACAAAAAAGAACAAGTCTTGCGTAATAAAGTTATTCCTTTGGTTCAAGTATTATGGCAAAACAAAGATGTTGAAGAAATTACTTGGGAGTATGAGACAAGAATGAGGAAAGAGTACCCCCAGCTTTTTCAGGAGTTAGGTAAGGAAATTTCAGGGACGAAATTTTTTTAAGGTGGATGGAATTATAATACCCGTGTTCTTTAAGTAAGGGTAAAAAAGTAATTTGATAGATATTACATGGTATTAAAATAATATATACATGAAGGATTTACTATTGATAAAAAAGAAAGAATGACAAATACTTAGACGCTAAGCGTTCGAGTGTGGTCTACATAAATACATGCACTTGCATGCAAGACACCTAGGCCACAAAGAAAAAAAAAAGAGGAAATGACAAACACCTAGACATCCAGGTGTAGGTTACCTAACATGCAAGTATGCATGTTAGACAACTAAACAACTAAGAGAATAGGTGTTAACAGAGTTAGTATAAAAAAAATTAAGCTTCTGTTAGTTTTGTTAAAACTTAATTTACAACAAATTTCTGTCTCACTCTAAAATTGTATTCTCTCTCTCAAATTATTCTGTTTCTTTAAACACATGGGGACTAAAAGAAATGTTGAAAGATTGAAATTTTAAAGAATTTTACAGGAGAATTTTAAAGAAATTCAAGGGAAGCTTTAAGAAATTTTTTTTTTAATAATATGAATTTTATTTTTGAAATTATACATACATAAAAATACGCGGAATTTGATGTAGAAGTTTAAAAGTATGATTTATTGAAGAATTGAAGAATAAATTAAAAATTTTAGTATAAATATTATGTTAGGTGTTGACGATCAGCAATCGGGTGAAATTGTTGAAAGAAGCAGGAAAGGCAAGGAGGTGATCCACAGATAGCTTTAAATGCTATGTGGTGAGTTAGATTTACTCGTAGTAATCGAGACCAATAAAAATATGAATTTATGATATTTGAATAAATTGTTGAATTGTAATGCTTTATTGAGGTATTTTCTGTTATGTATGATAATTGATTTATTTATTGATTAGAGATTTAATAGTATGTTGGATATTAATTATATAAGAAGTTATATTTTAAAAAGGGATATATTAATGAAAAATATGCTAAGAAGTTATATGAAATTTCTGAAAATATGATTGAAAATTTGATATGATATATGAAGAGACAAATTTAATAAATATAAGAACAATAATAATTTTAAGAAAGTGCTAGATAGTTGAATTGAATGCTTTGATGTATGCTTGCTTGCTTGTTATTGCACATATGCATAAAAAGGGAAGACCAGGAAGGCATCTAGTCTGGTTAAGAAGACTGGGAAGGCAGCTGGCCTGGCAGAGAAGACCAGGAAGGTAGCTGGTCTGGCTGAAACATGTCGACATGCGGGAAGACGTTCCCATCATAAGAAATAATGAGATGATGTGATGAAAAAGAAAGAAAGAAAGATGATTTAAACACATGCATTTATTTATTTGATTATTTTATTATTATTGATTGAGATGCTAAAGTATCAGTATTGATTGTGAATTTATTCATAGATAAATAAGTCTTACAGAAAGACATATATGATGAAAAAGAAAAATTAAAGTATGATATGATAAAAAATTATTTAATTGATTGATTGATTATATGCTGTGAACTTCCTAACGAGGTAAATAATGATTTTTAATTGATAATCTCAAGATGATTAAATATATGAGAATAAAAATTGATATGTTTGATAATTAATTTAAGAAGAGACTGATAAATGATTGGAATTATGATATGAGTAGTGAGAATAGAATGTTATTATTGAATTATATGAGATAATAGATGAGTGATTATTGAAAGATTGAATTGTTATATGTTAAGAAATAGATGATTAATATTGGTGAATTAGAAACGATTGAATTATAAGATGTGACAGGAAGTATATAAATCGAGTATTTCTAGTAAATTTATTTCACTGAGCTCGTAAAGCTCACTCGTCATTGTTAAATAATTTCAGATAACAGGTAGGAGAGATAGATTTGTGCGCTGAGATTCAAACTGAGTATATGTAACTCCCTGTTGAGGGTTAAGGATGGATATATGTGTATATTTTCAATCGATGTATATTTTATATTGTTGCATATATATGTCGTGTTGGGGTTTCAAAACGTGATGACACTATCTCGAAGGTGGCTAATCCGGGATGGGTCAATACAATATTAGATTCCCAAATGATTCAGGTAGTTGAAACTTTGGTAGAAACCTCGCATAACATAGGTGTTTGAGAAATTATTGATGAATTCTTGCCAAATAGCGAGGAGAACAAGAATATTCTACCAAATCAGCTCGAAGATGGCACATTGGTAGAACAACCTGAGCCATCTATGAAGTCTTTCCCTTGCAACATGGTGGTGACACTATCTAAAGAGTAAGCAAAGTCTGATTAGCCATCTTCTTTCAAAGAAAGTGTGTTAGAAGAAAATATACTTGTTAATTCTTTCATCTTTCAGAGCAAGAAGAAGGAAAAGGAAAATTTTGCTAAATTCAAAATCATTCCAGCTAAAGAAGAACCACAAATTGTCTTTGAAAAGCCATCATCAACTAAGGCCCATTATCTCAAGCCACTCTACATAAAATTTTACATATATAGCTACCTCATGAAGCAAGTTCTGCTAGATAACAAAGTTGCGGTAAATATTATGCCATGGAAGACCATGATCAAGCTGGGAATAACATATGAAGAGCTCATCCCAATAGATGTCATTGTTTTTGGCTTTGCTCGAGAGATATCTGGGACTAGAGGAATTCAGTTAGTGGGAACAAAGCATGCAATGTTCATTTTTTTGTAGTAGATACAGCTACCAACTATAACACACTCTTGAGAAAAGATTGGATTCATAGTATCTGGTGTGTATTTTTTTTCCTTCATTAATTTTTAATTCATTGGAATCATTGAGGTTTTGATAGATTACACGAATCTTTGCTTTAATTTTCATATCTATAATTTCCAGATCTATAATCTTTGCTTTGATTCCATCTATTTCTGTTTCCTGTTGTTGAAATCATATCAATCTTTTTTGGAAATTGTAATTATTGTTGTTGTTTGTGACCGAATCTGTATTAAAAAGAAAGAAAAAAATTTCGAAACTGGCTGTTTAATATACTTTGCAATCCGAAAATTGAAATGATTTGGTGTTGATTGATATTTATCTTTAAATGGATTGAATATATCATCTTTAGTATCTTGTTTCCTAATTGCTTTTTTCCTTGTACAAATTCCTTGAGATCTGTGTCATTTTATTCCTTTCTTGTTTCTTGAATCTATTGTTGGTTGGAATAATACAAGGTTGTGTCTTGATTTAGCTCAACTAGTTCTTAAAGAACTTGAAAGGGAAAACATGTGAGATAAAAGGCAATAGTGGGTGAGAATAGTATTGGAAAATGTCAAAAGAGTGAAACACGAGTGGAGTGACAATATTTAAGTGTAAACACGTAAGGGAGTGTGTGAGGTTTTATCACTAACATTCTTGTTTTGCAGCGCATTAAAAATGTCTCATAAGAGTGACTTAACACCTAAAGAGGAGGCAGATAATTCATTCTTTGTGTTGCAGGCCATACAACAACAGTTTGAATGGTTGAATTTGGTGTTGGGGGAGGTGAGGGATATGATGGATCAGCAAGAGGTAGTGATTAGAAATCTGCAAGGTGGGCGAGATAGGAGAAGACGTGAGCCTAGCATTAAAAACGAGTATGAGAACGAAGATGATGATGAGGATGAGGAAGATATAACATCTGAGGTTGGAATGGGTAGACCTAGAGGAGTTAGGCATGGAAATGTACCTAGGAGAAATCCAAGGGGTCGAGATGGGGTAGATAGGAACCTTGGGAGCATCAAAATGAAAATACCATCTTTCCAAGGTAGGAATGACCCTGAAGTCTATTTAGAGTGGGAGAAGAAAATAGAGTTGATTTTTTATTGTCAAAATTATTTAGAGGAGAAGAAGGTGAAGTTGGTGGTAATTGAGTTAATTGATTATGCAATTATTTGGTGGGATCAATTAGTGACCAATAGGAGGAGGAATCATGAGAGACCTGTAGAAACATGGGGTGAGTTGAAAGCTCTCATGAGGCAGAGATTTGTACCTAGCCACTACTATAAAGACCTCTACCAAAAATTACAAAACCTTACACAAGGGTCTAGGAGTTTAGAAGATTACCATAAGGAGATGGAGGTGGCTATGATTCGGGCTAATGTAGAGAAGAATCAGTAGGCCACAATTGCTAGATTTTTAAGTGGTTTGAATAGGGACATAGCCAATGTAGTTGAGTTACAACATTACGTGGAGGTAGAAGACATGGTGCATATGGTTATGAAGGTGGAGAGGTAGTTAAACAGAAAAGAGGGCAACAAGGTATACTTCAGTTTCTAGCACTCACCTAAGGTAAAAGATGAGGGAAGGCTGAACAACCTAAGGGAAAAGATGAGGGAACTAGCAAGAACAAACCCAAGGTAGATTTTCAACCTTCAAAGAATAGAGATATTAAATATTTTAAATGTTTGGGTTTAGGGCACATTGTGTCCCAATGTCTAAACATGCGGGTGATGGTTATGCGTGACACTAGGGAGGTGATGACTGAGAGTGAGGATGATAGTGATGAGATGCCTAAGTTGGTCGATGCTAGTGATGATGATGGAGTGGAATACCCCATAGAAGGTGAGTCTCTTGTTACTAGGCATACTCTAAGTACGCAAATTAAGACAGATGATATGGAGTAGTAGAGAGAGAACATATTCATACTAGATGTTATGTAAACAACAAGGTGTGTAGTATGATTATAGATAGGGGAAGTTACACCAACGTAGCAAGTACCACCCTAGTTGAGAAGTTGAGCTTACTTTTACTGAAGCATCATAGACTTTATAAGTTGCAGTGGTTGAATGAATGTGGGGAGGTCAAGGTCAATAAGCAGGTTTTGGTGGCTTTTACCATTGGGAGGTATAGTGATGTGGTGCTTTGTGATGTAGTTCTTATGTATGCTGGCCATATTTTGTTGGGGAGACTATGGCAGTATGATAGGAGGGTGATTCGTGACAGGTTTAAGAATAGGTACAACTTTGTAAAGGATGGAAAAACAATCAAACTTGTTCCTTTAAGCCCAATATAGGTCTATGAGGACCAACTGAAGCTAAAAAGTGAGATTGAGCAAAAAAGAAGGGTGAAGCGGAAACACAATAAAGAAAAATGAGAGAAACAAAAAATGAGGGTGAGGCCGAAACCTCAAGAAAAAGAGAGGGTGAAAAAGAAAATAGAGAGATAGTTGGGAATAAAGAAAAGAGAGTGAAGCCATGAGATAAAAAAGAAAGAGAACCTGCAGAGAGAAAAGGAAAGACAAAGATGAGTTTTTATGTAAAGGAGAGTGAGGTTAAGAGGGCCTTCTTAGCAGATCAGCCTACGATTTTTCTTGTTTACAAAGACTCTTTTCTTAATCTTGATGAAACTAACCAATCTCTTCCTAGTTTGGCTATTTGATGTATTTTCGAGGGAGATACCGAGTGAGTTGCCGTCCATTAGAGGCATTGAGCATCAAATTGATTTCGTACCTAGAGCTGTTATTCTAAACCGACAAGCTTATAGGAGTATTCCGGAGGAGACAAAGTAGCTTCAAAGGCAAGTTGAAGATTTGATGAGCAAAGGGTACGTGAGGGAGAGCATGAGCCCAGGTGCAGTACCAGTGCTACTAGTGCCAAAGAAGGATGGGACTTGGAGGATGTGTGTTGATTGCAGAGTGGTCAACAATATTACGGTAAAGTATTGTCATCCCATTCCTAGATTAGATGATATGCTTGATAAATTGCATGACTCATGTATTTTCAGTAAAATAGATCTTAAAAGTAGATACCATCAAATTAGAATGAGAGAGGGAGATGAATGGAAAACTGCTTTTAAGACTAAATATGGACTTTATGAATGGTTAGTTATGCCATTTGGACTTACAAATGTGCCTAGTACTTTCATGAGATTAATGAACCATGTATTACGTGCGTTCATAGGCAAATTTGTAGTCGTGTACTTTGATGATATCTTAATGTACAGCAAGAACTTAGATGAACATATTAAGCATTTGAGATATGTGTTTGATGTATTGAGATGCGAAAAGTTGTATGCTAAGTTTAAGAAATGTACCTTTTGCATGGAAAAAGTTATTTTTCTTGGTTATGTTGTTAGTACAAAAGGTACTGAGGTGGATGAAGAGAAAATCAAGACCATCAAGGAGTGGCCAACGCCTAAAGGCATCATTGAGGTAAGAAGCTTTCATGGTTTAGCTAGCTTTTATAGGTGTTTTGTTCAGGATTTTAGCACCATTGTTGCACCACTCACTGAAATAATTAAAAAGAATGTTGGATTTCATTGGGGGATTGATCAAGCGAATGCATTTGCTACTATTAAAGAAAGGTTATGTTCTGCACCTGTGTTAGCATTACCTGACTTTAACAAAACTTTTGAGATTGAATATGATGCCTCAGGAATAGGAATTGGAGCCATTTTGATGCAGGATAGGCGACCATAGCCTTCTTTAGTGAAAAGCTAAGTGGGGCGGCCATGAATTACCCCACTTATGATAAAGAACTTTATGCTCTTGTTCGTGCTCTAGAGACGTGGCAGAACTACCTTTGTCCTAAGGAGTTTGTGATCCACACCGACCATGAATCATTGAAGCATCTCAAGGGTCAAGGTAAATTAAATAAGAGACATGCTAGATGGATGGAAGGCATTGAGACCTTTCCTTATGTCATTCGTTACAAGCAATGTAAGGAGAACATTGTTGATGATGCTTTATCACGAAAGTATTTACTTCTTACTTCTATGAGTGCTAAAATACTTGGGTTTGAATATGTGAAAGACATGTATGCTAATGATGCTGATTTTCTAATGTGTATATGGCGTGTGATAAAGTGGCATTTGGTAAGTTTTACAAGCATGATGGTTACTTGTTTAAAGAAAGCAAATTGTGTGTGCTAAATTGTTCAATGCGTGAATTATTGGTGCGCGAGGCACATGGTGGAGGATTAATGGGACACTTTGGTGTCAGGAAAACCTTAGAAATTTTGCATGAACATTTCTTTTGGCCTAGGATGAGAAGAGACGTCACTCAAATATGTGGTAGGTGCCTTACATATAGAAATGCCAAATCTAAGGTTTTACCACATGGGTTGTATACACCCTTAACCGTTCCTAGTGAGCCATGGGTAGACATATCTATGGACTTTGTTTTGGGGATGCCTAGGACCAAAAAGGGTAGAGATTCTGTTTTTATAGTAGTGGACAGATTTAGTAAAATGGCACATTTCATTCCATACCATAAAACATATGATGCCACAAACATAGCTGATTTGTTTTTCAAGGAAATAGTGCGACTTCATGGTGTACCTAGGAGTATTGTTTTTGATAGGGATGTTAAATTCCTTAGCCACTTTTGGAAGGTTTTTCTTAGGGAAAATTAGGTACCAAACTTTTATTTTTCACTATTTGTCATCCACAGTCTGACAGACAAACTGAAGTAGTCAACAGGAATCTAACTCAACTCTTACGCATTGTCATTCAAAAGAATTTAAAAACTTGGGAGGACTGTTTGCCATTTATAGAGTTTGCATATAATAGGACTATGCATACTACTACTTCTTATTCTCCCTTTGAAATGGTTTATGGTTTTAATCCATTTACTCCTTTAGATTTGATGCCTTTACCTATTGATAAAAGGAGTAGGTTGGATGGACACAGGAAAGCCGAATTGGTGAAGTCAATTCATGAGAAGGTACGACTTCAAATTGTGCAGAAGAATGAAAAGTTTGCTTCTCAAGCCAATAAAGGGCGAAAGCATGTCATCATTGAACCAGGAGATTAGGTTTGGGTTCACATGCGCAAAGAAAGATTCCCAACCTATAGAAGGACTAAATTGCATCCTCAAGGAGATGGACCTTTCCAAATCTTTGAGAGAATTAATGATAATGCTTATAAAGTGGATCTTCCAGGTGAGTATAATGACTCTGTTACTTTCAATGTTTATGATCTTTCTCCCTTTGATGCAAGTTACGATTCGAGGTCGAATCCTTTTGAGAAGAAGGGGAATGATGGGCACTATAGTGGACCGAGTCTTAAAGATCCCTTGCAAGTTCCAGATTGGCCAATCACATGGTCAAGAGCTAAGAAGATCAAGGAAGCAATGCAAGGATTGGTGCAATCCACTTAGGCCGAGTTTGTAAATTTATCGAGCACGACCTCAACATTTAAGATGGGCTTGAAAGAAGAAGAACCAGCTTTAATCCATGTGATACAAGCTACAGATGAGGCGGTATAGCCTAGTGGTTTTGTGTAGACTTTTTTATTTCATTAAGTATAGGTATGTGGGCTTATTTTATGTTTCTATAGTTGTAGGTGTTTGGGCCTATTTAATTCATTAAGTGGACTTATTTTATTAGCTATAGGCATGTAGTTTAGGATGTTTAGGCTTGAAGATGTTCATCCCATGATTTTTAATTGATGTAGGCCTTATTTGGCCCTAGGGTTTCATGGAGTGGTTAAAAAATACTTGTAGCCGCATTTTGAGGGTAAGTTGAACGTGAATGAAGTTTTTTTCATAGAGCAGTTTTCTCTACTTGTTCTTGATTGAATTAAGAACTTATCAAAGACAAATCCTTTGTGACATTCTCACCGAATCTAGGTTCTTGAAACAAGATTTCAACGGGTTTAGATTATCTTGACTTGATTCTTGGTTTTCTTGGGTAAGTTTCAATTTGATTGTGGGTTTAAAGGATTTTCATCCTACGAGTTCACATCAATTCGTCTAGATGACTTGAGGGAATCACTAAAAAGAATGAGGAAATATAATCTAAAATGAACCCTCTCAAATGTGCCTTTGGAGTTACGACTGGAAATATTTTGGGCTTTTTGGTTCACCAAAGAGGAATTGAGGTGGATTAAAATAAACCTAAGGCAATTTTGCAGGCCGAACCCCCTAGAAATAAAAATAAATAAATAAAGAATTGCAAATATTTATGGGGAAAGGTAATTTCTTGAGGCGCTTTATTTCAAATATTGCTGGAAAAACTAATGTATTCTCTTTTTTGCTAAAACTTAGTGCAAAGTTAGAATATAGACGAGTCTAAACAGCAACAGGCTTTTGAGTCTATTAAAAATCATCTGGTTAACCCACCTGTGTTGGCTTCCCCAATTCAAGGAAAGCCACTCTGACTATATTTGAGTATAGCTGAAAGTTCTATTGGTGCATTATTGGCACTACAGAATAGTGATGGAAAAGAGTAAGTTGTTTATTATTTAAGGAGGTTTTTGAAAGATACTGAAAAAAAAGATATTCTCAAATAGAAAAATCTTTGTTTATGATTTTTTACAGTATCAAAGTTGAGACATTATTGTTTACCAGTTAATATGTATATAATTTCCATCATTGATATAACAAAATAATATGCTAACATTCTAATAGAAGAAATTGCCGATCTAAATAAAGTCAGAAAATATTTTAAGTCTAATCCCTACTTAACCTTATTTAACTTACTGGCACTAAGGTCAAGTACGAGGGGGCAATGTTTACACCAAATTTAGGCCTAAGGAATTCAGGCCAAATTTAAACCCAATTGGGCCTTCTCAAAGATAGGCCAAGAAGCGGTAATAACAATTAAATAGGCCTCTTGGGCCATTTAATTAAGTTAATGGATCATGAGCTAATTAATCAATGGACTATTAAATTTATCAGTTTATTAGAGATTAACATAGGTTGATTGCATTCAAAATTAAAATGATTTGAGTTGTGGCAAATCAAACCCAAAATAATAAAATTGAAGACCATTTACGATAGGCCCAACTATAAGCCATGTAGGTACTCACTAGGATGCCACGTAGGCCAACATATTTATCTATTTTGAATTTAAATATAGATTTATCTCTTAACTAAGATAGATTAAATATAACCGCCTCCTAATACTTAGGAATATTGAGTGGATTGGATGGCCAAGTGGCAAAATACCATTGACTAACCAGAATAATTTTTTAGTACTTAGGAATTATAGTTTATTTGGATGGTTAGGTGGCAGAATATCATTGGCTAGCTATTTAAATAGGAGAAACAATAAGAAACATGGCTATTTTGTTGCAACCATGAACCTAAAAGTTCTCATTTATGAAAGAACAATCGGAGTGCACCTCAAACAAAGGGAAAATGGTTGATCATGGCAAAAAACGTGAGACACATGGCATGATCTGAAGCAACAACTAGAAAATAAGTAGATAATGGAGAATTATGCCCCAAGAAATGGAGAAAATGACTCACACATGATCATGAAACCATGTAAATCAAAGAAATAGAGAAGTGGTGCTTGGTGACCAAGTCTTGAAGATGTATAAATACTAAGGTACTCGCACACTTCCAAACTTCCTCCAACCAAATAAAAAAACACAAATCTAAATCAAATCAAATCAACTCAGTAAGCACCAATAAAATTTGTAGTTTCTCAACAAGCACTAGTAGAAGTAGTAGTTTCTCTCAAAGCTTCAGCTCAAGGAGCACCCGCAGTAGTAGTAATTCTCAAAGCCTTGGCTCAAGGAGCATTATAGTAGTAGAATATTCTCATCAACCAAGTAGTTCGTAGCAGTTCAAGGAGCAAGTTCTCAAGCAATCCTCTTCAAGCACTCAATCAAGTAGCGTAACAATCAATCCTCAAAGTAATCAAATAACGTAACAAGCAGTCCTCAAAGTAAAGCAAGTAGTAAAGTAAACATTATGGCACAATTCCCAACAAAAGTGCATTCAAGCAATGTTAATCAAGTCTCTAAAGGTAGCATTAGCTAAGTTACTGATATTCTAGCAAGTTATTCAATTATTTCCATTTATACTTGAATATTTTAGAAACCATAAATGAAAATGATGTTGTTCAAATGTTTTTATTTTTCTTCCATCACCATTTCCACCTTCTACTTAGAAAATTACGCTGCTTCATCTTCAAAGGGACCTAACTACTACCCTCGTCTAATCTTATCTAATTGCTTTTGACAAATTTAATTCAGTCATAGCAAAAATCTTTGAACTTTAGAAAGTTTTGAAACACCGTTGCTTCCCTCCATTTTTTATACTTATCGCCCTATCTGAATAAAGCTGGTGATCAACTTACTAGTTTCTCCATTCCAAAGTGCATTCATTTTGGATCGGCTTATTTATGATAACATTATTCTCATTCAGATGATTATCCATAAGATTAAACAGACAAAGAAAAGTTGATTCTTCTAAACAACCTTCAAAAAATGGAGTGATCTTTCTTGAAAAATTTTCTTAAGAGGATGGTTTCACTAAACAAGTGGATCACTCTCATTCTCCAATTTCTTTTGACTATCTCCTACACTTTATGCTAATCAATGGCTCTTCATATCAATTTCTTTCAATCCAAACAGAGGATCAACTTTAAACTTATCTTTTTTTTCTTTTGTGAGCGAAACTTCTTTTGACGAATCTCATCTCTAGAAAATAAAAAAGATTTCAAAGGAATATGTATTTCTCTTTCAAGTATTCCAGTTAGTAAATTGTTATTTGCAAAAGATGGTTTTATCTTTTTTAGACAACTATGGATAGTGAATATCACAATATACTATCAAATAAAGTGAGCTTCTGGCAAAAAGAAATAAAAAGATTTCTTTGTCCAAATGATTTTTTTTAATATTATGCTGAATAAAGACGCGTTGTTTTCTAAATTATGTTTAGAATATGCAAATTGTAGAGGAAAATATCAAAGAAAATGAAAATTAGAAAATAAAAAACAGTTTCCACAATTAAAAGCTGCATCTAGATAAGACCTTCAATTGGTTGGTGCATGAACTGATCCAGAATGTGTAGAGCAAATAAAATATCAAGCGACTAATCAAATGGCCGTACTTAAGAGGGAATCCCCAAATAATTGGTTATCTGAAATTGTAAAGTTCTCTTGTTTCCTAAAAATCAATAAGAACCAGTGTCAAAACAGTTGATATACAGCATTAATACTGTACTTATGAACATCCATTTGATACAGGAGAAGTGGGCAAGAGAGAAATTTTTGTATCAAACCTAACCATTTCATTACAAATGATAATGAATGAGTCTCAAATAATTAAAAAGCAAAAAGCAAACCAAGAATTTCGTTTTTGACTTGTGTGTACCATTTATGTAATGGAAAACATTGAATTAAAAAAAAAAAATAACTTGCACTCTATTTGAAACAAATAAATTCTATAATTTTTATGAAATTTATTTCAAATTTCATAGTTATCATGTTTGGAATAAAAAAACTCAAGAATTCATTTCGAATTGAATTCATTATGAAATTGAGTTGGTTTATTGCAAATTCTTATCAAAATAAATAGAATTTATAATGAATCCATGAATAGTAAAAAACTAAATTGATCAAAATACTCTCTTTCCATCCCCCTTCCTTATCTCTCTATTCTCTTTTGAATTTTATTTATTTATTTTAAATATGATAATTCAAATGAATTCTATAATTTAAGATAATAAAGAAACATGAAAATTCATTTCAAGTTAATTCTAAATTAATTTCATTTTTATTTGATTAAAAAAAAAAATCTCTAAATGTGAAAAACCATTTTCCATAAGCTGAAGGAAATTAAGATCGATTAAGCTAATGATAAAAATGGGTGCCATGCATGGATCGAATTAGTATCTGATAAAATTTGCTAAAAGATGATTTGCTCCTACAGGTCCAAAGATTTTATATACTATTTGGTTTGAGATAATTCAGGCCACAAGACCTAAGGATCTTGAAAGATCAGTATAGCCTTTTTTTCTATTTAGTCTGAAAATCTATGTGTAATGTAATGTAGGTATACAGAGAAACTCAGAAACAAAAAAACAAAAAAGGAAAGAAATAATGGCTTCCCTGGTGGTGAAAACTGATCCTGGCTTGACAAAATTCCCTTCTTCTCATAATTCCCATTTGAAGAGGATCCGCAATTGCTTCCGCAATCAAAATCGAATCAAGTGGCCATGGATATGGCCAATGGCATTTCGCTCTCATGCGAAGCGATGCTTGAATTACTGCTTGAGGAGGAGGAGCTAAGTTTCTTCGTATTTTTATTCCCTCCGCTATTGCTATTACCATCACCATTTTTCTCCCCCAACACCGCCTCCCCGAATTGAACATGCCGTGGGGTAACCACTGAATTAGGCTCTTCGGTACTAGTGGTCATCGCAGGCTCATGATCAAGATGATCAGATGTCATAGCTCCTGATATTCCTGTTGTATTATTAGCATGTGAATTATCACCACCACCACCAAGAATCATCCTGAATCCAAAAGCCCTTGAAACAATTCGATACAAGAAAGTGAAGATCCAAAACAACCAAGGTAGGCAGACGAGGGTGACACCAACATAAGGAAGCCAAAAGGGTGAATCAGGGCGGACTACGTAGGCTATAAGGCAGCCCCCTCCGACAGTTATAGAGAGAAAGAGGAAGCAACTGATGAGCCATATGAATGCCTGCCCGGCTCTAGGATCTGGTACAGGCATTTTTTTAATTTCGAGAAAATTATAATACTAATAATTAAAGATCAAATACTAATTATTTGAGCGTTCATCGATCAGGATTATGATTTTGATATCCTTATAATTGTCGTCGTCTATTTTGATCTTCATTGCAGATTACTGGATGGTGATGAGACTGAGAAAAATATTGATTGTCCTAGTTGGTATCCATAAGAGATGAGAGATGGGTTGTCCAGACAAGGGGTCTGTGATGGGATTATTCTTCACAGGGTGGACAAATTCAAACGTCTGTTTACGTAAAACATGGATTGTGTCAAAATTTGCAAAACACACACCTCTGGTTTATTTGCTGGCTTGCTTTGTGATTCTATCTTAATTTCATTAGGCATTTTATATGCTTTGTTGGAGCTTGGAACAAATTATATATGAAAAAAAAAAAAGTTATCGCATATAAATTCATAGGGAGACATGCGTTAATGTCTATCCTTGGTGTTCTGTATTTTTTTTGACGAAACATTCTTAAATTTTGTTTTATGTTTCAATGTCCTCTTTACATTTTAAATTCTATCAATTTATACCTTGCGTTATAGGAATGTCCAATAGGCATTTCTAATCAAAATTCTGGCCATATTAGAATTGGTGCACACGTGCAACCTAATAGATGAAATAGATAATATTGTATTTATGCCATTTCATAAAAGGATAATCTTGTCATTCACGTGTGTGTATATATATATATACACACACACATGTGAATGACAATATATATATATTCATTATTACTGTATGAGAACTCAAGAAATACAATTACAAAATTATTTGTTTTCATGGTATCCGAGTTGTAAGGTTATCTCTTCATCTTCTTCCTCACAATGGCATCTGATTCTCCTTCACCTCCGCAGTTATCTCCAATTCTTCTTCTCAACCTCATCCAGTGTTCGAACTATCCAATATCAAGACTTTAATCCTCATTAATCTCGACCATGATAATTTAATCCTTTGGCAAACACTTTTTCTCCCTGTTCTCAATAGTTACGAAGTTTTGGATCACGTTGATGGTTCTGTCAATCCTCCTACCACCACCATTGTTGATGACCAAGGATACGGTACACCAAATCCTGACTATATCTTGTGGAAATGCATAGATGACAAAGTTGTCTCCTTGATTAATGTAACACTATCTATTGATATCCTCAGACACATCTTGAAACCCTATCATTCTCTAACTACTAGGGAGATGTGGCTCACTATTGAATGCCTTTTTCATGATCATGCCAATGCAAAATACCTCCAATTGAAGATGCAGTTTTCGTCTCTTACCAAAAACACTCTTCCCATGGCCGATTACCTTCAATCCATAAAATCCATCTCTGATTCCCTTACTGCTATTGGTCATCCTCTTACCAATGAAGATATTGTCATGCAAACCCTCACCGGCTTACCCACTGAATTTGACAGCTTCGTTGTTGCTGTTACTACTAGCCCACCACTACCAACCTTTGCTGAACTTCAGTCACAACTTCTCACTCAAAAGCTTCACTTTCGTCACGCACACACCCCTCATCCACCCACTGATCAACAAGCCTTCTTTACCACTCGAGGTCGTGGCCACAAGCATGACAAATCACTCTCTTGAGGTCGCCCATTTCATTCTACACATACTGGCTATGGTTCTCATGGCAATGGTTTTCGCTCAGTCTTCAACCTTTAACTCTCCATGCCAAAATCAGTTCCCGTCAGATGGCCTTCTCCCAACTCCTACCTCTACTTCCATGCGTGGTCTTAAATGCCAAATTTGCAACCGCACCAATCACAATGCCCTTTCTTGTCACGATCGATTCAACCAGGCCTATATTGTTGATTATCTTCCTCAATCATTTGCTGCCATGACTACTCAAGACACCTTTGACTCGACCTGGTATCCAGACACTAGTGCCTCCTCTCATATGACCTTCTCTCCAAGTAATCTGTATGCCCGAAAACCCTACACTAGCACAGACAAAATCTTTGTCAGCAATGGTCAACTTTTATCCATTACTCATACTGGTCATGCTATTCTTCACACTCCCAATCATAAGTTTCATTTAAAAGATGTTCTTGTTGTTCCTGCTATCAAGAAAAACATACTTTTTGTTCGTAAATTTGTTTTGACAATAATTTTTTAATTAATTTTGATTCTTCTAGTTTTCTTATTAAGGATTTTGCGATGAAGAACCAGCTGCTTCGCTGCAATAGCCTCAGTTCTCTTTATCCTCTTCCATCCCGTCTTGCTTATGTCACTCCCATCAGGCGGCTTTCAATGCAATTCGTGTTCCTTTCTCCATTTGGCACAGTCGTCTTTGTCATCCAAGTAATCTAGTTGTTAATTCTGTTACTAGTTCGAATTTAATTTCAGTTTCCAATAAATGTATGAATTTTCTTTGTAATGCTTGTGAGACTGCGAAGAGCACCCGACTCCCTTTTTTGGTTTCCTCTTCTCGGTCTACAAGTCCTTTGGAATTAATTCATTCAGATTTATGGACTTCCCCTGTACGTTCTTTTCAGGGTTGCAAATATTACATTGTCTTTGTGGATGATTATTCGCTTTATTCATGGGTGTTTCCTTTAAAATTGAAATCTGATTCTTTTGAATCATTTCTCACTTTCAAAGCTAAAATAAAAAATTTACTTCGTACCAAAATAATATTTTTTCAATGTGATGGTGGTGGTGAATTTCTCAACGCCATTTTTCAATCTTTTTAGATACCCATGGCATTTCTCTTCGTATCTCGGCACCATATACACCACAACAAAATGGTGTAGCTGAACGTCGTCATCGTACCATGAGTAATATAGTTCGATCTCTTCTTTTCCATGCAAAATTGCCTCCCACATTTTGGGTTGAAGACCTCCACACCGCCGTTTATGTCCTTAATCTCCTTCCTTCCTCTTCAATTAATTTTCATATTCCACATACAATTCTTTTTCATTATGAACCTAATTATAAGTTTTTACATGTGTTTGGTTGTTCTTGTTATCCGAATCAATCTGCTATTGCTTCCCATAAATTGGCTCCCAGGTCCTTTCATTGTATTTTTCTTGGATATGCACACAATTGTCACGCGTATCGTTGTCTTAATTTGGCCACCAATAAAATCATTATTTCCCACCATGTTAAATTTTTTGAAACTTCTTTCCCTTATCAATCTCTTCCTTCATCTAACAGTCCCAATTCCTCCTTCAAGTGGTCAAATTTTTTAAATCCTTCAACATTTTCTTTTTTCCCGAGTTCTCAGTCAAATTCCAACACCAATTCTTCTCTCTCCTATCCACTCGTCCCCTTCCTCTCCTATTTCTCCTCACCTTCTTGGTCAGACTACTTCTTTATCTATAACTCCACACCCAACACAAAGTCCTACTCCAACACAAATAACCCACCAGCCCCACCAGTGTCCTACTTCACATACACCTTTATCTCCAACACAAATGACCCACCAGTGTCCTACTCCAACACAAATGACCCACCAGCCCCACCAGTGTCCTACCTCACACCAAAATTTAACTCAAGCAAACCGGCCCCACTAGTATCCTACTCCAACACAAATGCCCCACCAGTGTCCTACTCCACCTCAAATAATTCAACCTACGTCTCCCATTTTAGCTAAGTCTCCAACCCCCCTCCAACCTCCCTCTTCAACTTTATTTCCAACTAACTCTTCCATTCAAACTACTCTTTCTCCTTTATCTCCTACACCACCGGCCTTACACTATCCAACTTCCACTAATACACCTACTCAACCCCATCTTCTACCATTACTTATCTTCACTTAACTCTCCCAATCAAACAAGTCCACTCCATTCAAATACTTTATCTCCCACTTCAAATAAAACAACCTTATCAACCACACACCACCGTCCACCTCCTTTACCCACTCCCACAATGATCACTCGTACCAAAGATGGAACCCGCAAGCCATGCATACTTCCCTCCTTATTGACAACAACAACATCCCAAGTTTCTTCCACTGAACCCACCTCATTCACTGTTGCAAACAAATTCCCTTAATGGAAGAATGCTATGGCTTCCGAGTACAATGCTCTCCTTAAAAATGATACCTGGGATCTTGTCCCTCTCCCTCCTATCAAAAGTGTGATCAAATCTAAGTGGGTTTTTTAGCTCAAATCTAATGGTACTATTGAACGATATAAGGCTCGGTTGGTAGCCAAGGATTACAACCAACAACATGGGGTTGACTACATTGAAACTTTCACTCCGGTCGTCAAACCTGTTACAATTCGTATTATACTCTCTGGCCTTGTCACATTCTTGGCCGATTCATCAATTTGACATCAAGAAAAAGTTCTTGCATGATCACATTTCGGAAGAAGTCTATATGACTCAACCCCAAGGTTTTGTCCATCCTGATTATCCCATTCACGTCTACAAGCTTAAACGTGCTCTCTATGGCCTCAAACAAGCCCCTCGGGCCTGGTTTCAACGCTTCACCAAGTATATTGCTGAACAAGGGTTTTCAGGTAGTCAGGCTGATCACTCCTTGTTTCTTCTCCTAACTTCAACAGGCATGGCCATTTTCTTACTCTATTTCGACGACATTATTCTTACTGCTTCTAGTCCCATCTTACTTCAGAGCATTATCAATGCTCTCAGCAATGAATTTGCGATGACCAAAGTTGCCCCTCTTCACTATTTCCTCAGGATACATGCTACACATATCCCGCATGGTCTGTTTTTGTCACAACAAAAATACGCCTCTGAACTTCTACAACGAACTGGTATGTCCAATGCCAAGGTTGTCTCAATTCCCATTGCACATCGCACACATTTTTTTGCTTTTATGAACACACCATTGTTTGATCCTACTGAATATAGAAGCATCGTGAGAGCCCTCCACTTCTTGGTATTCACCTGACCTGATCTCTCATTTGCTGTTAATTTGGTATATCAATTCATGCATGCCCCGTGTGAAGGTCATCTCCAAGTAGTGAAACATATCCTTTGGTACCTCAAGAGTACCTTACATTTTGGCCTCTGCCTTCACCGTTCCTCCCTCTCCAATATGACCATATATTATGATGCTGACTGGGCTGGTTGTCCAAACACTCGATGCTTTACAACTGGATACGGTGTTTTTATCGAGTCAAACCTTGTTTCTTGGTCTACTAAGAAGCAACCCATAGTGGCCCGCTCCAACATCAAATTCGAATATCATTGCATTGCTTCCGTCGTTGCAAAGACTTGTTGGATAAAATCCTTGCTTCGTGATCTTGGTATATTTCTTCGCCAACCTATCACGCTCCATTGTGATAACATTGGAGCTACTTATCTTGTTGCCAACCCGATTATGCATTCTCGCATGAAACATGTCGATCTTGATTACCATTTTGTTCGCGAGAAGGTGGCTCGGAGTGAGTTACGAGTTTCTTTCCTTCCTACCGAGCAACAACTAGCTGACACTTTTACCAAACGTCTATCCTCCACTCAGTTTTGTTGGCTTTGCTCCAATTTGCACGTGTGTTCCCCACCCGCTCAAATTGCGGGAGGGTAATAGATGAAATAGATTATATTGTATTTATGCCATTTCATAAAAAGGGTAATCTTGTCATTCCCATGTATATATATATATATATATATATATTCATTATCATTGTATGAGAACTCAAGAAAAAAAATTACAGAATTATTTGTTTTCACCACATGTACACCTCATTTGAATGCGAAAAGAAAATTTTAGCAATATTTTCTCAGAGTTGTCTTCATAAATTGCATATACGGTAGTTAGAGATTTTGAGCTTGAAGAAAATAAAAGATGAGATTTGCCGAAGAAAATAAGATATCAGAGTTTTTTTTTTTTGCATTCAAATTATGCACACCTGTAAACTGCATGTGTTCCAATTCTAATTTAGTCAATTTTTTTTAATAAGAATGACCTATTGGATACTCCCTATAATATATGATGTAAATTGATTGAATTTAAAACGTATAAAGGACATTAAAACATTGGACAAAATACAAAAGTGTTTCGTAATAACATCTTTTTTTATTAGAACAAACAAAAAGGATATATTATAAAATAAAAAGGGTAGAGTTTACATTTTTATATGAAGGGAACACATCATTAAGAGGAAAAAAAAAAAAAAAAAAACTTAAGTACAGCAGAATTGTGGAGCAATAAAAACGTCTTTTTTCTCCTTACCTGCTTGAGATACCGAACTATCACCCACTTGATTATTCTGTTCTCACTAAAGCTAAAAAGATAAAGCCAAGTTAGTCTAACCAATTGGCACTCTGCATGCATGTTGACTGATCTCTCACCAATTAATCAGGATAGCTATTTTCAATTTAGATTTACAGGTTGAAGACAATAACTAGGAGATTAGGATACCAAATTTTAACTAGGAACATTAATAGGGATAGTACTTAACAAGACCTAACTCCCATCTTTTACTCTTTTAACTAATCTTAAAGAACAAAAAAAAAGTATCATGTATTACTCAGTAACTAATCTTAAAGAAACAAAAAAAAAAAAATCACATGGATTAAGATTGTTTGCATTTGAAATTTTGTATAGTTGGTGTTGTTCAATATGAGATAATATGTCACCTTATTTAAAATTATTTCTATAATCATTTTTATCAAAACTTGACCGGACATCAAATCGACCGAGGCAATTGATAGTCGGTTCATTGGTTTAATCAATGAATCAATAATCAAACCATTAATTCATAAAAAAGTAATTAAAATACATATAATAATGATTACTATATTAATTACATTATAATATCAAGTACATGTAAAAGTATAAAATTATCACTAAATATTAACTCAAGCTTATTAAAAGTGACTAAAAATCAAGTCTAAAATATGATTAATTAATAAATAATCAATCATAAAAGTTCAAACATTTGAAGCAGAGATGAGCATCTATTTTAAATATATATATTATAACCGACGGCCTCCGAAGTGATATTATATATATATATATATATATATATATATATATATATATATATATATATATATAGCATGAGTTAAAGATTAAATAATAAATGTAGGTGTTAATCTCACGAGAAAATAGTTGACTCGAGCGGTTGTGTTCTGGCACTCCCACAAAACCATTCATGGTTTAAATCATCCTTTAGTCCTTTTGTGACTGAAATGTGATCGACCAGTTCTTACCAGTTTACAATGGTTCATTTCCTTCCACGGTCTTTTGATTGAACTGGACAGAACAATTCGATCCAATTTTGATTAGACTATCTACAATTGTGTTTTCATCACATCACTTAATTTAGTTAGGTGTTATTCATAAGTTTATGATTTAAAATAAATTATGGGCAACATTTTGACAAGGCCACATATCAAGACATCTCATAACTACTTCATTGAAACTGTTGGCAATGTGCCAGATAGAGAGAGATTTGTTAAGAATCATCTAATAATTTATTTTATATATACATACAATAATTACAACGCTCAGTTAATAAAAAAGAAGCCTCAATTACTGGGGAAACTCCTAAAACAATAGATAAACTTATGAGGTCATTGGACAAAGCCATATCAGAACATTTCATAACTGCATTTGTTGAAACTGTTGACAACAATATGCCTAAAAAGCTGTTCACAAATGCTTAAAATTCAACTTCTGGAGGTGGATTTGTACTAACCTTAAATTTCATTGTTGCTAGGAGGCACGGGGCAAGGACCCAAAAAGTTCATCAAATGGATGGGAGACAACAGCAGATCCAACGAGTTTCCCAGTCATACTGTCAAGACTACCTTTTTAAAAAATGCCTCACGTTTTTATCAGGTCTCAGGATTAAAAGAAATGAGAACGCATTACAATTAGCATGTCCCAAAATTACTTCTTCAAGCAGCTGATATGTGATGATTAAGTACTCGAATTCAGAGTACTTTCAAATGTTACAAACCGACCGCATAACATAGCCACTTAACATTTAGTTACATCAAGTGCTAATTGTCTCTGCCAGAGGGGCTTTGCATATATGTGGTATCTGTCATGACAGCAGCCATCATCTGGTTTCTCCTCCGTTCCTGAGCTTTGGCTTCAAGGATAATGAGAAGAGCAGTAACGTCAGCAGGGCTCACTCCACCCACTCTGCTTGCTTGACCAATGGTTTGTGGTCTGACCTGTAAACAAAATGAATCCAACTTTAATTGATGTGAACCGTAGCTCAAGCAGAATCCAAGAGAATCTTGTTCAGTAATACCAATGTAGAAATGAATTATAACGTCTTCTCACTGCCATAGAGATTAATAGGGCCAAATTCCTACATGTAACAACCCAACCCTTCTTCTTTTCCCTGAAGCAATGAATGTGTTATATTAATGGGGATAAAACTCTTAATTCTTTTAAGGCAAGAAACCAGAGTCTGACTACAGAAAAGACAGATTTCCCTTTTGAGTAGGGGAAAGTTGATAATTTCTGTAATTGCATCCGCTAGATAACCACAAGGAGTTCCACCGTGCAGATTGTGAGAATTGAAGAGAGTGAAGAGAAGTGAGAATTGAAGAGAGTAAAGAGTTGTACAAATGCTTACTTGATTTCTTCTATACAATTAAGGGTATATATAAGTTGTTAAAGGAAAAAGGTCATCCTTAAAACATGGATGAAAACATGGCCTAAAGTGATTCTTAAAACAAGGATGAAAACATGGCCTAAAGTGATCCTTAAAACAAGGATGAAAACATTACCTAAAGTAAACCTTAAAACAATGATGAGAATATGTTAATATGTTTCTCTATTATGCCCCCGCAAGATGGAGCATCCATCTCGGATGCCAATCTTGAACCGATGATGCAAGAACTGTTTTCGAGGAAGTGCTTTGGTGAGTGAGTCCGCCAATTGATCATTAGTATGAACATGAGAAACACGTAACCGATGATTAACAACTTGGTCACGAACAAAGTGAAAGTCAATGGCAATGTGCTTCATTCGTGAGTGGAACACCGGATTTTTACACAAGTATATGGCACCAATATTATCGCAGTAAATTGTAGGTATAGCTGTAGGTGGAGCATGTAGTTCTTGGAGTAGATTAGTTATCCAGTTTAGTTCAGCAGCAGTCGAAACTAGGGCACGGTACTCAGCTTCAGTAGATGAGCGAGCAACGGTGCGTTGCTTTTTGGAAGCCCAACTGATTGGTGAGGCACCTAGAAACACAACATATGCAGATGTGGATGTTCGATCGTCAGTGTTTCCTGCCCAATCAGAGTCAGAGATGGCATGGAGTTGCGGACGTGATTCTTTGTGAAGAAAGATTCCATGATCGAAAGTTCCCTTGAGGTACCGCAATAGATGTTTGACAGTGGCCCAATGATGTGAGGTAGGACAATGCATGAACTGTGACAGTCTATTGACTGCAAAAGAGATATCAGGCCTTGTTAAAGACAGGTACTGTAGTGATCCCAAGACCTGTCGAAACTGAGTAGCGTCATGGTGAGGGGTGCCGTCGTTGAGTGTTAGAGACTCGGTTGTGGATAGGGGAGTGCTAACCTCTTTAGCATCAGCCATGTTCGCCTTGTGCAGGATGTCAAGTACATACTTTCGCTGCGACAAGAACAAACCAGTTAGGGTTGTGCGAGCCTCAACACCCATAAAATATGACAAGGGGCTGAGATCCTTCAAGGAGAATCGGTTGGCCAACTGATCAATGAACTGCTGGACGGAGGCAGAATTTTTGCCTGTAATGATGATATCGTCAACATACACAAGCAAGTAGAGTGTGGTCTGTCCATGGTGAAAGATAAACAGAGAACTGTCTGATTTAGAGTTCACAAATTTGCGAAGGAGTAGGAAGCCACGTAATTCATGATACCATGCACGGGGAGCTTGGCGAAGACCATAGATGGCCTTGCGCAACTTGCAGACATAAGTAGGAAACTGTGGATGAGTGAAGCCTTGAGGTTGCTGCATGTAAACATTGTCAGAAAGTGTGCCCTGCAAAAAAGCATTGTTAACGTCCAGTTGGTGCAAGTCCATCCATAGGAGACCGCTAAACTTAAAATAAGGCAAATTGTTGTAGGTTTTACAACAGGACTGAAAGTATCCGTGTAATCAATTCCGAGACGTTGATGAAATCCTTTGGCAACCAAACGAGCCTTATGGCGGGCAACAGTACCGTTGGGATTCCGCTTAATCTTAAATATCTATTTGCACCCAATGATGTTTTGTGTGTGGTGATGGGATACAAGAGTCCATGTGGAGTTTTTAAGAAGGGTATCATACTCATCACTCATCACCTTACGTCATTGAGGGAATTTTTTGGCTTGGCGATATGTTGTGGGTTCAGGAGGTTCATCGGTTTTGGAGGTGGTGGTGTGAAGGTCAAGTATTTTGCGTGGCTTGAAGAAATTATGTTGGGACCTGGTAGTTATTTTTGGTGGTGTGGGCGATTTGGATGGAGCAGTTTATGAGGGAGATGAATGAGGAGAGGAATCATGAATTACTCGATTTGTAGAGGAGTCCAGGGAGTGTGATTGGTGCAAGGCAGAGGTAGGCAGCGTGACATGAGGATCCACTTGTTCATTAGCACCATGATTTGAGGAGTGTGTATTAGTGGGGGCACCTGGTGGAGGAGAACTTGATTGTATGTGATTTAATGTAGATAGGGAAGGATATGAAGGTGTCTGATTGTGAGTGACAGATTCATGAGATGTTGACTCGAGATTTGTGAGAGGATTAGAGAGATTTGAGGGACACCATTGATGTAGAGATTCTGTGTTAATTCGTGGTTCATGTATGGAAAGTTTTTGAAAGGGAAATTGAGACTCAATAAAAACAATATGGCGTGTAATAAAGGTTTTTGATGTGGATGGATCAAGACTGATATAGGAATTGTGAGAGAGTGAATAACCAATAAATATGCATGGTTTTGATTGTGGAGCTAGCTTATAAGTGGAATAGGGACGAAGCCAAGGGTAGTACAGACAGCCAAATACTTTTATTTTGTGGTAATTTGGTTGTTTATGAAATATTTTTTTGAATGGAGAATGGGACTTAAGGACTGGTGTGGGCATACGGTTAATAAGATAGGTGGCTGTTTAGAATGCTACAGACCAGAATCGTAAAGGTAGTGAGGCTTGGTGAAGTAAAGTGAGACCAGTTTCGACTAGATGACGATGTTTTCTTTCAGCAGAGCTCACTAATTGAGGAGTATATGGAGGAGATGTGAGGTGTTGAATACCAAAGTGAGATAGGTGATGAGCCAAGCTTTGATATTCACCACTTCCTTCGGAATAGACTGTTTTTATTTTCAATTGAAAAAAGTTTTCGACTAATTTCTTGAATTTATCAAATATGAGGGAAACATCGGATTTGTGTTTGGTAGGATAGAACCAAGTATATTTTGTAAAGTAATCCACAAAAATTATATAGTACCAAAAATTGTCATAAGACATGATTGGTGATGGTCCCCAAACGTCGGTATATAAAATTTCTAATGGAGAAGTACATGACACACTTGTTAAGCCAAACGGAAGTCTGTGACTTTTATTACAGAGACATGAATCACAATGACTAGAAAGAGACTGAGATACAGGTAGAGAAAATGTAGTCACTAATTTTTTTTGAATGGATTCTGAGGGATGGCCTAGACGGCGGTGCCATAGATCGGTGGTAGTTGTTGTGGTGGCTGTGTATGATGTTGGAACAGATGCACAGGATGGTGATGATGACATAGAGGGCCACTCATAGACGTCATCCTTATTCTGGCCTCGCACCAAGGATGCCGCTATACTCAAATCCTTCACAATAAAAGAATCAGGAAAGAATTCAATAGATGTGGCATTTTGTTTACAAAATTGCGAAACTGAAAGTAAATTCTTTTTGATGTGGGGAACACACAACACATTATTAAGATCAAATGAGATATTTGAATATGTGAGTTTTGTAGAACCAATATGAGATATTGGAATACCGTTACCGTTGCCAACCATTATGTCTTCATTCCCATTGTAATCTGAGTGAACAGAGAGATTTTGCAAGTCAGAGGTAATGTGGTGCGATGCACCAGAGTCAACTAGCCAATTGTTGCGGTTGGATTGTTGATCTGTGGTCGAATGATTTGCCTGAGGCCAGCTGGGATTGTGGTTTGGCCTTGCTCGAGACCAACAAACCTTTGCTGTGTGCCCAATTTTGTCACAAAGTTGGCATATTAGCTTAGGTTGTCCATGGTTGTTGTTTGGTCGTCATGGTTGATGTTGTGAGTTCCTTGCTGGAGCAAAATTTCCCTCTGTATTATAGGAAAAATTGTTGTTGAAGGGGGGGGGGAGGTAGGAGGAGTTATGAAAACCTTGATTTCCAGAGTTGGTCTGTGGATTGCCGAAAAATGACCTGTTGCCATAATTGTTGTTTCCAACTTATTCCACGCTTCAGTAGAGCATTTGCAGGTGGAGATAAGTGGTGCAATGGTACCTGCAAGTGAGGCCTGAATAGCCTACAGTACTAAACGATCTTGACGCAACCACTTCTTGTGATCTGGGTTCGGAACAAACTCAGTTCCTCCAATTATGTTGATGGTGGATGCAGGACAGGTATGTGTGCCATCGACATAACATAGCAAATCATAACCAAACAGTAAATTAGAGAATTGAGATCTCCAAGAGGCATAATTACCACCTCCGGATAGCTTGAATGGGATTTGGGATGCAATATTGATAGATATTAGATTGTTGGTTTGAACGGAAGGGTTGGTACCAGTTGAAACAATAATCGGTGTTTCGGAGATTGAGGAGTTTGATGAATCTGATGAGTTGATTGGAGATGACATTGCAGGGAGAGGGAAGAGAAAGAAAAAAAAAGAAGAGAGATGGAGATATAAGGGAGATATGAGAATCAGTTTTTAAGCTTGGTGGCTTGAGTGCTCTGATACCATGTAAGAATTGAAGAGAGTGAAGAAAAGTTAGAATTGAAGAGAGTAAAGAGTTGTACAAATGCTTACTTGATTTCTTCTATACAATTAAGGGTATATATAAGTTGTTAAAGGAAAAAGATCATCCTTAAAACATGGATGAAAACATAGCCTAAAGTGATCCTTAAAACAATGATGAAAACATGACCTAAAGTAATCCTTAAAACAAGGATGAAAACATGACCTAAAGTAAACCTTAAAACATATGTAGCTTAGACCAGAGTGTAAACCTCTGACAAGAAGGTTCAAGAGAAAAGTACTCAATTATGTTATTTATTTACTTAGGTATTTATTCTGAAATTGAGATCATAATTTGAAGATAAATCTCTATCTTTATGATGATTTAAAGAGTCTTGGCATGTGGGTCAAACTGGAGCTTCATCAAGGAGTAGTTTCACTCTCTGGCCTTTCTTATGGAGACTCGAACTTTGTTAGGGAGACTAAATCTCAGGCTGTGTTTGTTTGCATTTAATATTCTACTTAATAGTACCATATTTAAATCGATCACATGTAATGTTATTATGTTAGTTTGTTTTTCACCTTTTAATGACACTTAATAAGTTTGAATAAATCAGACCTAAAATAGAATCTTAATACTATTCAGATGTATTTTAAACAAAAATATCATCCAAACCCATCTTCCACTGCCTCAAAGTGACGACCTCGCCGGACTCTTCCTCCTCCCTACTACACCGACCACCATCGCGGCCACCACCAACGTGGTGGGTCAGTGAAGTTGGTTCCTAATGTATATGCTTGTATACTTTATTTATATTCTCACGTGATAACATCTGGGAACTGCAATCTGCATAAAATTTGTGTTGATATGGCTACTGGTCTGAGTAGATTTGGCAGAAGATTGGCTCATTCGATTTTCAGGAGCAGAGAATTCTCAACTTCTTCTGATCAACATCTTCAGCAGAGTGACAAATCGTTGAATCTCTACTCTGCCATCAACCAAGCGCTTCACATCGCCTTGGAAATTGATCCTTAGTTAGCTTTCAGAATACCCACATCGTTTTTATGTTTCAATTATTCGTTCACGTTTCTTAATTTTGGGTTCAGGTACTGAATTTGCATACTTTAAATGGCTTTCTCAATTGAGTTTTGTTTTATTTTTAATATAAAAAAAATCTTTTCACTCTTTGTTTAGGCTGATTGCGTGAAGGGAAGAAGAGTTATAGATACTTTTGTGCGTAGGATTTTAAGCTTAAATTTCACAGCTCGATAACAGTTTCTTCTTCTATCTAATTCATAGCTTTAAGAACCAGCCCACTTGTCTCCCTCGAGTGCTTTATCTTTCTCTAGAGAGAATGAAGAATATTCTAAGGAATATTCTCGCCGTAGTTACTCTTTTCTGGCAAAGTACCAGGAAAATAATTTACGACTACTGCTTAGGTTCACCTTTATTTTATTTTTTTGGGTTATTAGTTTATGTGAATATGAAGTCAAAGGTCAATGCTTGTGGGGATATCACGAGATTACCATGTCATCGTTGAGAAACCATTAGTAATTGTCTGTAATTTACCTTAATTAGTTGTTTTTAATTTTTATTTAATCTTATTGTTTATTTAAGTATTAAATTACTAACATGTATTAATTGTTAATCGAATATATTTTTATGTTTAAATTGCTTATTTAAAAAACTGATATTATGACTCAATTTATTAAAAAAATATAAAAAAAAATAATTGAAAATATTTTTGTGATGAAACATGCAAACTTTATTAAGATCAGCAATTGACTCTTATCTGCAACAAATAGTTATGTTCTTAACAATTAAGAGGCTTAAAAAGAAAAAACACACATATTCAGATATTTCAATCTGCTCAGTTATCAAACAGTCTAAACACTTAACTATATTGATTCAACACTACTCAAATATTCATTTAATATTAAACAAACAAATGACACCTTAATCTCATGGGATTTGTGACATAAATCAGCATTTCATGCATTGTATTTCGATATAATATAACCCTTCTTTTAAATCTTGAGACTTCATCATACCTTATAAGAGTATTTGATCGATTGTGATATCTCATGGAGACTTTTCATAGGTTGAAAGCACATACAGCAGCACCATACATGATGCAGAACAGGTAGACAAAGCAGAACAGAGCAAAACATGATTCCTTTGCAATCAGTGTGGCAGGATTTTAGCCAAAACACGACGTTTGGGCCTCCAATTTGGCAGTTTTCAGTTTTTGAGAAATTTCCTATTTTGTACTTGCCTAATTTCGATTTTCCTTTTCTTTTTACTTTAACCTTATAAATAAGGAGGTCATATAATATTATGGATGATTATTATTATTGAATAAAATTAGGGTTTATTTTCTTTTCGTGAGAGTTTATTGAGGACTGAGACATAGTTATTCTTCCGCTAGCGTTTTACATCAATTGGTATCAGAGCTTTGTTCTACCCTGGTCTGATGGCAGGTGATGGAAACGAAAGCAACCACCTTGACGACGTTGATCGTAGGGTGCAGGTCCTATGGACAGCCATAGATAATCACAATCAGCAGTTTGATGATCACAATCAACGGTTTGATCGTATCGAAAGCATGTTGCGGGAGATACAACAAACTATGATTGGTCTGAGAATCAATGGCAACAGGGGTGAAGAACGCAACCCCAATCGCGTCGGAGGCCTTGCTCGCGACCAACCGGTTGCTGGACGCGTTCCTGCTCCGTAGCATAGGCCCTAAGCCCATGCCGCTTTATCCAGTGATGATGAGTTCGAAGTGTTGGGCGTCGAGAACAATGATGGTGGTCAGCATGGTCGTAATCAGAATCGTATTGGTCAGAACTGTTACAACCAGAACAGGTACGAACAGAACAATCATGATTTTCGGGTTAAGGTAGATCTGATGTGTTTCAATGGCCACCTCCACGTCGAAAACTTAATTGACTGGCTTTTCGAAATGGAGGCTTTCTTTGAGTATATACAGATCCCAAGAGATAGGCAGGTGAAGCTTGTAGCCTATAAACTAAAGGGGGGAGCCTCTGCGTGGTGGGAGCAGATGCAGAATAGCCGCAGGTGACAGGGTAAGCAACCTGTTCACTCTTGGTCCAAGATGAAGCAGCTGCTGCGAGCAAGGTTCCTTCCTCCTGACTATGAACAGATGTTGTACCAGCAATATCAGAATTGCAGACAAGGGGTGCGCACCATCAGTGATTATACGGAGGAGTTTTATAGGTTGAACTCGCGCAATGACCTGCAGGAAACAGAGAGACAACAAGTAGCTAGGTATATCGAAGGGTTGCGAGTGTCCATTCAAGAACAGGTATCCCTCCATACTGTGTGGTCCCTATCCGAGGCGGTCAACCTAGCCATAAAAGTGGAGTCACAACAGTCCAGTCACTCATTACATCCCCAGCCATATCGATCGCAGCCATCACAGGTTTCAGTGCCGCAGACTTCACCACAGCCGTCAACCAGCAGAGTTTTCGGTACTGGTACTACCAACCCTACCAAACCAACAGCCCCCACAACTGGTGCCCCAGCACAAGACAGAGGAGTGCCCAGCAATCCCTATACCCGTCCCATTCCAGGAAAGTGTTACAGATGTGGTCAACCTGGACATCGTTCTAATGAATGTCCCAACCATCGGCAGGTTAACATGGTTGAAACAGTAGAGGAGGAGGAGAATCCTTTTGGCGCAGATGAAGGTTATTCTGGGGAGGTCGATGATTACACTGGTGGCGAAGTAGCAGATGCAAATGAGGGTGTATATGTTAACTGTGTGGTTCAGTGTCTGTTATTTACGCAAGGCAGAAGGATGACAACCAACGACACTGTATTTTCAGGACGCGATGCACTATCAACCAGAAAGTGTGCAAGGTGATTATTGACAGTGGCAGCAGTGAGAATATTGTATCGAAGGCCCTTGTCACAGCATTGAACCTGAAAACAGAAAAGCATCCCTCTCCTTACAAGATTGGGTGGATAAAAAAGGGCGCTGAAACTCGGGTAACTGATATATGTCGTGTTCCTTTTTCTATTGGCAAATTTTACAAGGATGAGATTGTGTGTGATGTTGTTGATATGGATGCATGTCATTTTTTTATTGGGGAGGCCATGGCTATTTGATGTAGATGCTATGCATAAGGGTCAGGATAATACTTATGTTTTCTAGTGGTTTGACAAAAAGATTGTACTAGTTCCTACAAGTGAATGTGAACCAGCTGTCGAAACCCCTAGAGTAGAAGGAAAGACCTTTCTTACAGTTCCTGAGATGGAGTTCGTTGAGGATGTGAAAGCAGCAAGGGAGTTATATGCGTTCGTAGTAAAAGGAGAACCACTAGCCGAGTATCAACAGATTCCTGAGGAGTTAAAGCCATTAATGGCTGAATTTCAAGATGTCATACCAGTGGAATTACCTGAAGGTCTGCCTCCCATGAGAGATATTCAGCACCGTATTGACTTGGTTCCTAGGGCTAGTTTGTCGAATCTGCCACACTACCGAATGAGTCCTCAAGAGCACGAAATTCTACAAGGTCAGGTTGAGGAGTTGATTAAAAAAGGGCTGATCAGAGAGAGTTTGAGTCCCTGTGCTGTACCTGCTTTGTTGACACCGAAGAAGGATGGAAGCTGGTGCATGTGCATTGACAGTCGGGCCATAAACAAGATAACAATCAAGTACCACTTTCCCATTCCACGACTAAGTGATATGTTGGACATATTAGAGCGTGCCAAGATCTTCTCCAAGTTAGATTTGCGTAGAGGTTACCATCAGATTCGGGTCAAGCCAGGGGATGAATGGAAAATAGCCTTTAAGACCAAAGAGGGACTTTATGAGTGGATGGTGATGCCCTTCGGCTTATCAAATGCTCCCAGCACCTTCATTAGTAAATTTGTGATTGTTTATTTTGACGATATCTTAATCTATAGCCAGGATGAGGTGGAGCACTTTGACCACTTGCGGGAAGTGTTACTGGTTTTGCGCGCGAGTAAACTCTATGTGAACCTGAAGAAGTGCAATTTTCTCACTACCAAGCTGCTGTTTTTGGGATATATCGTGGGAGCAGATGGTATTCAGGTTGATGAAGAGAAGGTACGTGCAATTCGGGAGTGGCCAACCCCAAAAACAGTGCACCATGTTCGTAGTTTTCATGGACTGGCCACTTTCTACCGCAGATTCATTCGGAACTTTAGCAGTATAGTAGCACCAATCATAGAGTGCATGAAAAAAAGCCGCTTCTAGTGGGGAGATGCACAAGATACAGCCTCCGCAGTGATCAAAGAAAGGCTTTCTACAGCCCCTATACTTGCCCTGCCAAGTTTTGACAAGCTGTTTGAAGTTGAGTGTGATGCCTCGGGCGTAGGTATTGGTGTTGTTCTATCACAGGAGGGACAACCAGTAGAATTTTTCAGCGAGAAGCTCAACGATGCTCGCCAAAAGTGGACCATATATGAGCTGTAATTTTATGCAGTCATCCGAGCTTTGACGCATTGGGAGCATTACCTGATCCAGCATGAGTTTGTTCTCTACAGTGATCACCAAGGCCTGAAATTTATCAACACACAAACTACCCTGAATCGAATGCATGCTCGGTGGACTACCTTCCTCCAGAAATTCATTTTTGTACTCAAACACAAGTCTGGGCAGTTGAATAAGGTGGCAGATTTGTTTGAATATCATCCACCAGACAAACCACTTTATCCTGACAGTAACTCAGGGTCGAGTTCTTTTGAAATAAGGGGGAATGATGCAGAATAGGTAGACAAAGCAGAACAGATGGCCCTAGACTACCTAGAACGGTTGGATCGCTCCAAATCTAAGGGTACGGTTTATATCATTTTACGTGCCGACCCAGATCGAGCCTCGGAGACCCTAGTCTGATTGGAAACGGGCCACTGAGCAAAACAAGATTACTTTGTAATTAGCGTGACAGGATTTTAGCCAAAAAACGACGTTTAGGCCTCCAATTTAGCAGTTTTTAGTTTTTGGGAAATTTTCAATTTTGTACTTGCCTAATTTCGATTTTTATTTTCTTTTTACTTTAACCTTATAAATAAGGAAGCCATGTAATATTAGGGATGATTATTATTATTGAATAAAATTAGGGTTTCTTTTCTCTTCGTGAGAGTTTATTGAGGATTGAGACACAGTTCTTCTTCCTAGTTCTTTCTTCCGCTAGCGTTTTACATCAATAGACAAGCCTTTCATTTCAAAGGGATCCAAGAGTTGTTCCAAGATCCTTACAACTCCCACTAATTCCACACTATCGCTCTCTAATTTCTATTGATAAAATCCTTCCTTTTTGCATATTCTTAAGTTTCTCATATCATCAAAAACCTTGAAGAAACCTTGACTTTACTTGGGGATTATCTCGTTCTCCCCATCCGATCTTTATAATATATTTAAATTCTTTTGGGGATCAATCATCAAACTCTACTCTTTAAAGGCGAGGTTTTCCCTAATATCAATGTGTTATATTTTTTGGGGATCAAACTCTTTTGTTTACGAATAAAAAGAAGTATATTAATAACTTAGGCCCCAGGGGAGTGCCACCCAAAATACAAATACAAGGAACTACTCACATGACAATATCTCAATGAGGTTAAAAAATCTTCATCATTTACAAAACAAAATTCCCCCTGTACCAAAATCCAATAGAATGTAACCACCTATAAGTCAAAGGACTTTACATCCAATCAAAACCACTCCTATTCCTTTCCTTCCAAATAACCCAAAAAACAACAAATTTCCTTTTTGAGTAGGGTAAAGTCGATAATTTCTGTAACTCCATCGACTAGATATACTATTAGTTTTAATTTAAAATAACCACAAAGAGTTCTAACCATCCCCGTGGAGATGTTATTTCCTTGCAGTTCATTAGGAATCCCCATAAAGGCTTAAGATACTACTCCAGAAGTACTTATACTGAATTCAATACCCTACAGTCCCCTGGGAATCCCCAGAAATGGCTTAAGATACTACCCTAGAAGTACTTATGCTGAATTCAATACCCTAGCACAACTTTTTAATTCAACAGGCTGATATTGTGGCGTTGTTTGGGAACCCACTTCAAGTTAGATTAAAGAAAAATTTTCTTATAGCAAATTTGTTTTAATCCTACTTAAAGTGGATTCCCAAACATCCTCTGTATAGGGTGCCAACTACGATGCCTTTGTTACAAAGCATCATGTCTTGTTGGATATATTTCCTCGTTTCACATTTTGTGATAAAAAAAACTCACATTCGGTTCTAAAGCCAATACATTTGGTGGTATTTTTCTTTACACCGAATATATTGATTTTATCAACGAATGTGAGTTTTTTTTTTTTTACCGCAAAATTTATTATTAAAGCATGATGCCTTCTTAGAAAGCAAGGCATCATAGAATCTGCCATTGTCTAGATGAGGGGGGCAAAGAATCCTGCTTCATTTGCTAATAGGAGTTTAACTAAATATACTGAGGTATTTTAGTCAAGTTCCAGTCTGATAGTGCAAATTTTCTATGCTACAAACCTTGGAGAGTTTCTCACGTGCTTCAAGAGATAAGGTTGTCATTGCATAGTAATCCAAGTCTTTTGAAAGTTGTCTATGTTGTTGATGGACCATCTACAAGTACAAAAAGCATAGGGATTGGACAAGTGACATTAAAAATAAACAAATCTGTGACAAATTCTGTGTGCAAATAGGGGATGAGATTGAAATACCATGAGCTACAGTAAGACAGCATCATTGTTGGACCACAGTTGATGATATTGATAATTAACTTACTGGAGCTGGCTTTGCTGCCACATAATGAAGCCCTCATACTTTATATCAATCTCAACACATTCTTTATCCACTCTAGATAACATTTCATTTCCAAAACCATACTTATCATGAACTTTATATTGTATGTGTGGTTCCTTGAGAAGACTCTAGTGTTGAAGAGCCTTTCAAAGGCTGATTAGACAGACTAGTAACATGAGCAGGCAAATAAATATCCTTAATCTTATGGAATCACCATAGATAGATAGAGAACACCTAATACACTAAAGATAAAAGTATAGAACATACATTTCTTAGGATCGATGGTTGATGATGCAGCAAAATCTTCAATCAGTCATAGGAATAAATCCTTAGGTAAGCAATAGGTACTTTCTCTCCTTTGTTCTGTTTAGTACACTAGCTCCAATGGGGCAAACTTTTCCCAAAGTGTAGAGAATATGATTTAATCTTTAGATTTGAAAACAAGAGGAGGACCTATCTTATACTTTACATAGTAATCCAATGGCCCGTCCATTAAACGTCCAAAGGTTTACTATGGACTTATTTTATGTCTCATTTAATAAACCAACATTTAGTCCATTTTATAACAAAACTTAATAAATCACAATTAATGTAAGTTTTTCATATGGAATAATTCTAACAAAACGGGAATAAGGAATTTAAAATTTTCAACCAATAATTATAAAACTTTGTAACACCATTAATACCTTTTAAACTTTGTAAGATTAGTGTAAAGTCAAAACAATAATTATAAAACTTACTATTCTTGATAGCATGTTGTATTATTTAGCAAATTGAAAGCAATGATTAGTTTTCTCTATAATATCAGTTAATTAATTTCACTGTTAAAGTTCATACTCACTTCATAAGGTAAGTTGATAATCTGAACATATTTTAAACTTATTCCTACTCCTTCTATAAGGTAAGTTAAAATCTGAACATAAATTATATGCCTACATTTAAAATTGTTTCTTCCTCTTTACATTTTCTTTTGAATCATTCCTATACAAGTAAACTAAGAATTCTTTCTCTACCCCTGAGAATTGAGAGTTCACAAATTATTCCTAATGAACAAAAAAAGGCTTTCCAAGAGATTGTGCTAAAAAAGTTATTTATCGTGAAGTTTTAGATGTTATAGCCCAATCTTAAAAGATGATTTTGTACGTTCCAATCGTTAATTTAAGTTGATAAAATAATAAACTTCTTTGTTTATTACTCTCTTTCATCTGCTACAGTGTTAAATATAAACTTTTCTTCTGTACTATATATTCTGGTTATATATATCTGTATTTGTTCATGGATTAAAATTAATTTATCATCCGTCCATTGTTCCTTATCTTTATAAGCTTCAACATGATTCTCTACGTGACAATCTTTCACAAAACTAATCTCCTTTTATATTTTAGAATCTAACGAAGGTTAATCTGTTCAATTCGTGCCTTTGGTTTTTCCATTCGACATATGATTACGATAGTGAATATAAGCATACAAAAAAAAGCTCAAAATTTAAAAATATTTTATTTGCCAACAATAAGTTTGAAAATTATCATTGAAGAGCTTTATATTTCATGATATACATTTTTAAAAAGCTTATTTTTTATTAATTTATTTCATACAGAATGGTTCTTATCGAGTTTTTGTAGAAATTGAATATTTTGATGTAGTTGATGATCTCTGGCATGACACATGTACATATTGTAGTAACAAACCTTATCATGAAAGAGGAAAACTTGCGTGCTGTTCATGTATTTCAAAACACGTACAATGCACTCCACGGTAAAATGCTTATTAAACCTCAATATTCATTTAGGATTTTTAATGATATAATTTAATTTTTATTTACTTGATTTCCTAACAAATTACAAATATTAGCATTTCAACACGCACTAACATGCGTGTTGATATACTCTTTTATCGGATTAAAGAACCTAAGAAAGAAGATATAATTTAATTAAAAAAAAATCAAAGAGAATTGAGAAGAATCTCTCTTGAAAAGAAAACACCGAGAGAGCAAATTAAGCTCAACAAATTAGTTATCAATAGCTAACAGAGAAACAAATAAGAAGATGAAAGAATATGTATAGATAGGTGTGAATTAGTAAGTAGTGGGTATAACTGCTTAGGTGATTACTGTACATAAGTGGCAATAAGTACTGTGCACTACTTAAGAGGTTATTGCAGGTAAGTGGTTTTTGAAATGAGTAATTTGTAACTGGCTAACTGCTTAGGTGGTTGAAACAGGAAGTTATTACTGATTAGGCAAACGTTGAGTGATTAATTAGTTTTACCTTTTTTATACCTAATAACACAATAAATTTATATTTATGCAGAGATATTTTTGATATTTCAAAAAAAAAAAAAAAAAGACACCAAAAAAATATTTTTACTTTGTTAATAGTATACATATGTATTAGCTATAAGGTTTGTGCTATAATAAAAGACTTTATGCGAGCATGAATGTCTTACTTCTTGATAAGCAAGTTAACTTTGTATTGTATTATTCATCATCCTTCCTAAATAACCTCATTTCGACCCATGTAAGCTTAAATATATTTTTTATGGTTATATAGATTTAGTCAAACTTATTGTTTTTAATGTATAAAAGAATTGAATTCTTAAATAAATAGTATTCTTACAGTTTATATATGTGAAACAGGTTTATGGTGCTGCATCTATAAAGAACCAATTGAAATCTTGCACAACAGGTTTATTGTTCAATGATTAAGCATTTTATATTTCCTTCCCAATTTTGACATTTATTACATTTTCACTTAAATTTTGGAATTATATATGTAATTAAATTATAAAAATATTTTATTTTTTAAATTCTTTTTATTTATTATTTATTTAATAATCTTGTGCATAGCATGGGGTCTATGTTTCTGCTTCAAAATTAAAATCATTGTGTTTTACCACAAACTAAGCATATCAACACGTGTGTACACGTGTTAGATTTGCTCTTTTATGAGATTCTACAACTTAACATCTCAGTAGACACGTATTGATCTATTTTAAAATGAAATTAAATGAAATAATAAGATAAAAAATAATAAAAATAATTTAACCTCATGATGAACGTTTGCCCATGTTAATCTCACAAACATTGAGTTCGTTGATGCATATTTGTAGAGAAGGAAACAGACCAATAGATAGTCTTGTGGTTTTAGCTCACCAACATCGATCGAGTTTCAAGAGTTTATTCGACTTTGGGTTCTCTTCTTTCTTGATCAATCGCTTAGATCTGCTTTGAAGATTGTAATGGCTTACCAACTTATAGATACCTGAAGTAGTTCTGATATGGCCCAAAATACTCCGGCCCAAATGAGCTCCGGGCCCAGCAGAACAACCCCGGCCCGAATGAGCTCCAGCCCAGATGAGCACCAGGGCCCACCAGAGAGGTCCAGTCCAAATGAGCCTCAGGCCCGACAAGATGCTCCAACCTAATAAGAAGCCCAACTGAACTCTCCAGCCCAAGTAGCTTTCTGACCCAACAACCCCTCCAGCCCAGACAAGCGGCCAATATCCCCTTCGGTCCAGCGAAATCTCCAAACCCATATGGCGCGGCAAAGCCTGAACCCGGATCCCCCTACGACTTGACACCCTACAGTTGTCAGCCACCCTACTGCTGCCCTGCAGCTACCCTACGACCGCCTAGCCCTACAATCGCCCTACGGCCATCCTGCGGCCACCCTGCAATGCCCCTTCTCCTGAGCTTGCAATCATAACCTCCCCATTGGCAGACTACTATAAATGGGCTAAGGTATGGACTTCACCATTCATTCATACACACCTACACTTACACTTGATATACTTAAGCCCTCGGCTTCTTTTGAGCCCTCGGCTTCTCCTTTGAATCGTCGCTGACTTAAGCATCGGAGTACCCTCGGAGGTCCCTCCTCCCCTCCTTCCGAGGGCCTTTAGTTCCCTCTGTTATTTGTGCAGGGCCCGGCCACGTCCTCACCAAAGCCACATCAACTCTCAGGCCACGTGCTCACTTAGGCCACGTCAGCACCAACCGTTTCTTGGCATCAACAAGTTCTTTGTTTTTAATTCTTCGTCTAGCTTGGGTTTTTTATTTTTAGTTTTAGGCGCTATTCCAGTAGCTTTATGGCCTTTTTTGTTTATTTTTCACGAGGTTTTGGTTTTTGTTCCTTACGCTTTTTTAATTAATAATGCAGCTAAGGTCCACGTCAAAGAAGTTTTGCAAAACAAAACGTGTGCATGCATTATGTTACATTTCTAGCCTTTTCTTCTTGTGGAAATGCAATTCAACGCATGGCACGTGTTTTTTATGAGACTATCGTGGGTACATTTCCGTGAGATTAAAAATAGTTTTATTATTTTATTTAATTATATTAAAAATTGTACACATATTAAGATGTTAAGTTCGAATAATCTCATAAAAGAACACGTGTATGATGCTAATTTTTTTAATGAGATAAAAAATAATAAGCCCAAACAGTAACCTTTTTGGGTCACTAGAAAAAACAAGTAAACAACTACTTTGGTAAAAAAAATACAACTTGATATGAAAAGTAGTTGCAATCCTCCAAGCAATTAAAGTCAAGGAATAGTTTGTAGATATGGGTGACACTTCTGAAACTCATTGATGACGAATAATTTTCCATCATAGAAATGTGGAATTCATCCCATAATTTTCACTCCCTAGATGGTCTACAATGTACCAAAATGGTAACGAATAATCTTCTCAAAGTAGATGACTTTCTAAACGTTACTGTTTTGAGTAAATATTGTTTGACATTATTGTCATCATCCAAAAGACCCCGACTTTATCCCATAATTTTCACTCCCTAGATGGTCTACAATGTACCAAAATGGTAACGAATAATCTTCTCAAAGTAGATGACTTTCTAAACATTACTGTTTTGAGTAAATATTGTTTGACATTATTGTCATCATCCAAAAGACCCCGACTCTGTGTTGCATGTTTGAAGGTTTGATGTATTATTTCATTATTAGTTTCTATATCATCAAAAGATATAGGTTCTTTCACATGATTTGGAAGAAAATACAAATAAATCATATCCGCTTAAGGTGTATCTGTATATACCCTTCTAATAACTTTCTTAAGCAATCTACTTCGTTGCCAAGTACAATGTTCTAGAAACTCCCGAAATAATATTTTTTTCCCTTCAAGATCAACAAAACTCATTTAGAAAAAAATATGTAAGGATAGCCTTCATGCGTCGGTCTTCAGCTAAAGCGTCAGCAACAACTTCATGATCTCTAAAGCGCACCTGATGCATGTTAGAGAGGTGTATTTGAAGTCACACTACTAAAGGATACATTTGATTCATAGTAAATTTGAAAACCATCCATAATGTTTTTGGAGCATATATCCATCTTGCATCAACAAATTGTTGGACTTTATCATACTTTGATTTGGGTCTCACTTCCACGAACACTCAATTTGGTTCTTTATGAATATATTTGTACAAATATTTTACGCACTTGGGACTGCTACATGCTTCAAAATTTAAGTAACGAACATATTTTGACAAAAGCCAAGAATTGTTTAGCACCACCTAACCATTGCCAACCATAACATTAGGATTATTTTCAAATGGAATTGAATCAAGATATCGTCTATGGTAAATTAGATTGGAATCATTTTCTTGTACTACTAAAGGAGCAAATAGTTTTGGGTAGTGTTTTTTAAGAAATATATGACTGATCTCCTTAAGGAAACAGGAAAGTCGGCATGTAAACCAATTTTCACACCGATTTAACAAAATCATAGACTTGGAGAAGCAAAAGATGATCTAACCGTGGACAAGGAGAGGTACCAGAGACTAGTTGGGAAGCTCATATACCTTGCCCACACACGGCCAGACATTGTTTATGCCATGAATGTTGTCAGCCAATTTATGCATAGCCCGAGAGAAGTCATCTACAAGCTTTCCATCGCATACTACATTACCTAAAGGCTAATCTAGGACAAGGGATTCTATTTATAAGAAACACGGGGCTAGTCCTCGAGGCGTATACAGATGCTGACTATGCAGGTTCACCGGTTAATAGAAGGTCCACGACAGGCTATTGCACTTTCCTAGGAGGCAATCTTGTAACATGGAGGAGTAAGAAGCATAATGTAGTGGCAAGATCAAGTGTTGAAGTAAAGTTTAGGGCAATGGTGCAAGGAGTTTGTGAATTTGATGAAGACACGGCTAACAAATGGGATGCGGATCCTCTTCAAGTTCCAATTGGTCTAGTTACAAAAGCTCGAGCTAAAAGGTTCAAGGAAACTCTCAATGGACTTATTCAACACATTTGGGCTAAGAACCATCTTTGGGGGCCCAAGGATGATGCTATACATGATCTACAAGGATAGGTTTCCATGATCCAAGGGAACTTCCATTTTGGAATTTCGGGAGGACCCAATGACCAGAATTAAAATGATCATATCTTCTTGCCTGCATCTCCAAATGGGCTGAAACTTGTTGGGGGTGGAAAGATGACGCCTTGAACTTCAATTTAGACCTAAGAAAGTTCCAAAAAGGATATCGTTTGGGCCTATTATGATGGACCTAAATCCAGCAGGCTGTTGCGTCCGAATCTTCTTCCACTTTGGGCTTGTACCTTGCACCTTTTCTTAATTGTTTCCTTCTGAATTTAATTGTTGCATTATAAGGCTTGCATGCCAAGTTAGGTACTTTCTTTATTTGGATTTTAGGTTACCAGAATTCTATTTAGGCTTATTTCCTATTTCGTAGTTTCCTATTCCTACCAGAATTTTGTTTAGGTTTATTTCCTATTTCTTAGTTTTCCTTTTTCTAATTGATTACGAATTCTCATGTATTTAAATAGCCATTGGCTTTTGGAATAATACAATTCAGATTTGATTCATACTTTAGGAGATAAATTTCTCTTTTATTCTTTTAGAACTTCTGAACTTATCGGAGTTTCTGTGGCATTCATCTTCGACTTATCAATCAATCCTTCCATAATTGATTGTGGCGTCTTCATTATACCAAGGTTCTTGCTTCAATATAAGCAATGAATCGTGGTCTCACATAAATCTGCTTCTAGACGATCTTGGAAGTCTTCTTAATCCATCAATTTCTTAGTTCTTGGCGTGGATCATATCAATTGGTATCAGAGCCTTCTAGTTGCAGGTTTGCTTATCTTTTGTTTTGGTTCATAAAAAAAAAAAAAAAAAAGTGAAAAAAAAATGAAATTGAAAAAAAAAAGAACAAATTTCTAGTTTAGAAAGAAAAAAAACGTAAAAAAAAAGAAAGTGCGTAATATTTAGATTCAATCCTTTCAATTTCTCATCTTTGTTTCCTTGTATTCTAGCCTTTAAATCCAAATTTCTTTGTGAGTTATTGGTGAATTGTAGTTAGAAACTTTGATACTTGTTCGGTTAGTTTGATAAGAACCTATAGAGGATTATTACGAGTGGAAAAATGCAATAGTGGTGAGCACATAAGAGGGGAAAAGCCAATCTGATTTTTATGTGAAAACACGAGTGAAATTGAGTGACTCAATTCTTTGAGTGAAACACGTGAGAGAGTGTGTGAGGTCATGTTTTTCTAACGTTGTTTTTGCAGCAAACGTGTCAGACAACAAGAACAAAAATAATTCCGGAGATACGTCGGGAGAGGGTGATCCAAAGTTGCTCATGGAGGCTTTAATGGGTGAGATCAGAAGAGTATTGAGAATGGAGATGGAACAGGTTCATGAGCAGATCGATCGGGTAGAGAATGCATGTGTGGGGCAGCAACAAAACACTCCTAATGTGTGTAGGAGGGAGAGAGTTCAACCTAGGGGAGAGAGAGTTGAAGATGAAGAGTATTATGGGAATGGATTTGATGAAGAAGATGATCGAGAATCAGTTGTTAGCCATAGGAGATTTGGTGGTCGAGGTAGAGAAGCTAGGAATCGGGAAGACAATAACTTGTGTAGAATTAAGATGAAGATTCCATCGTTTCAAGGCAAAAACGATTTTGAAGCTTACGTTGAGTGGGAGAAGAAGATAGAATTAGTGTTTGATTGTCATAATTATTCCGAGCTTAAAAAGGTTAAACTTACGGCCATTGAATTTTTTGACTATGTGATTGTTTGGTGGGATCAACTAGTGTTAAACAGGAGAAATAGAGAGCGTCCAATAGAGACTTGGGAGGAGATGAAAACCGTGATGAGGAAACGGTTTGTTCTAAGCCATTACTATCGTGAGTTATACCAAAAATTGCAAAGTCTTACACAAGGTAGTCGGAGTGTGGAGGATTATTATAAAGAGATGGAAGTAGCTATGATCCGAGCAAATGTAGAGAAGGATCGAGAGGCTACAATGGCTAGGTTCTTAGCTGATTTGAACCTGAAAATTGCTACTTCGGTGGAGTTGCATCATTATGTGGAGTTGGAAGATATGGTGCACATGGCTGTCAAAATTGAGAACCAACTCAAGAGGAGGGGTAACAATACACGACAAAACCCTAACTCGGGTTCATCTTCGAGGCCGAATTTTGTGAAGTAAGCCACAGCCAAGCCCAAAACCGAGCAAAAGCAAGAAAGTACCAGCCATGGAAATCAAGGTAAAACTGACTCTTCCACCACTAAAAATCGTGATATTAAGTGTTTTAAATGCCAAGGCAGGGGTCACATAGCAAGCCAATGTCCGAACAAAAGAGTTATAGTATTGCGAGATAATGGTGAAATTGAAACCGAGGGCGAAGAAGATACCGAATCTATGCCACCATTGGAGGATGTGAGTGATGAAGAATACGCCGCCCAAGGAGAATTGTTGGTTGCAAGGAGAGCTTTAAGTGTACAAATCAAAGAGGATGACGAAGTGCAGTGAGAAAACATCTTTCATGCTAGATGCCACCTGCAAAACAAGGTATGTAGTATGATTATTGATGGAAGTAGTTGTACTAACGTTGCTAGCACTACAATGGTTGAGAAATTAGGGCTGCCAATGATTAAACATCCTCGACCTTACAAGTTACAATGGCTCAATAATAGTGGTGAACTGAGGGTGAACAAACAGGTGTTAGTTTCCTTCCGTATTGGAAAATATGAAAATGAAGTTTTGTGTGATGTAGTTCCGATGCAAGCTGGACACTTGTTACTAGGCCAGCCATGACAATTCGATCGGCGTGTTAAGCATGATGGCTTCACCAACAAATATTCGTTTGAGTTTGATGATATATTTTTCGAGGAGATTCCACATGGCTTACCTTCTATTCGAGGAATTGAACATCAAATTGATTTCGTACCTGGTGCTACAATTCCAAACCGACTAGCCTATCGAAACAATCCCGAAGAGATAAAGAAGCTACAAAGGTAGGTTAGTGAATTAATGGAAACGGGGTACGTAAGAGAAAGCATGAGCTCGTGCACTGTTCTGGTGATTTTGGTTCCTAAAAAGGATGGGATGTGGAGAATGTGTGTTGATTGCCGAGCAATTAACAATATAACAGTAAAGTATCGACATCCTTTTCTTTGTTTAGATGATATGCTAGATGAACTGCATGGCGCATGTGTAATCTCTAAAATTGATTTAAAAAGTGGATATCATCAAATAAGAATGAAAGAGGGTGATGAATGAAAAACTACTTTTAAAACGAAATATGGTTTATATGAGTGGTTAGTTATGCCATTTGGACTAACAAATGCACCAAGTACCTTCATGAGATTAATGAACCATGTTTTGCGAGCTTTTATAGGCAGATTCTTTGTTGTTTATTTTGATTATATTCTCATTTATAGCACAAACTTAGATGATCATGTTGTACATTTAAAATCAGTTTTGGATGTGCTTAGAAAAGAAAAGTTGTTTGCTAACTTGAAGAAATGTACTTTTTGCACCGATAATCTTGTGTTTCTTGGTTTGTTGTGAGCGCACAAGGAATACAGGTTGATGAAGAGAAGATTCGTTCAATTAAAGAATGGCCAAATCCCACGAGTGTAAGTCAAGTTCGTAGTTTTCATGGACTTGCTAGTTTTTACAGGAGGTTCGTGAAAGACTTTAGCAGTATTGCCACACCGCTTACTGAAGTCATCAAGAAGCATGTTGGATTCAAATGGGGAGACGAGCAACAAAAGGCATTCCAATTGATCAAAGAAAAATTAACTCATTCTCATTTACTTGCTTTGCCTGATTTTACTAAAACCTTTGAAATTGAATGTGATGCTTTAGGTTTGGGTATCGGCGCAGTTCTTATGCAAGGAGGAAGACCAATCACATATTTTAGTGAGAAATTAAGTGGAGCAGCTTTAAACTCCTACTTATGATAAAGAATTTTATGCATTGGTTCGAGCATTGGAAACATGGCAACACTATCTTTGGCCTAAGGAGTTCGTGATTCACACCAATCATGAGTCCTTGAAGCATATAAAAGGACAAAACAAGTTGAGTAGGAGACATGCACGATGGGTAGAATTCATCAAGACATTTCCATATGTCATTCAATACAAGCAAGGTAAGGAAAACATCATTGCAGATGCACTTTCTCTAAGGTACGTATTAATTTCTACTCTAGATGCAACATTACTTGGTTTTGAGTACATTAAAGAGTTGTATCCTTCAGACACCGATTTTTGTGAAGGGTTTCAGGCTTGTGAGAAAAATGTAGTGGGTAAGTTCTTTAGGCACGAGGGATTCTTATTTCGGGACAATAAGTTGTGTGTACTGAATTGCTCTTTGCGTGATTTGTTAGTGAGGGAATCCCATGGAGGAGGTTTAATGGGTCACTTTGGAGTTGCTAAGACCTTAGCCGTTTTAAAAGAACACTTCTATTGGCCACACATGATAAGAGATATTGAGAGAATTTGTGGTAGAAGTGTCACATGTAGGCAGGCAAAATCTCGAGTGCAACTCCATGGTTTATACACGCCACTACCCATTCCTAGTGAGCCTTGGATAGATATTTCGATGGACTTTGTGTTATGTTTACCTAGGTCTAAATGTGGTAGAGATTAAATTTTTGTGGTTGTGGATAGATTTTCTAAGATGGCACATTTTATTCCATGTCACAAAACTGATGATGCTTCCAATGTTGCTAATTTGTTCTTTAGAGAAATTGTAAAATTACATGGTATGCCTAGAACAATAGTTTCGGATAAAGATGCTAAGTTCTTGAGTTACTTTTGGAAGACTTTGTGGCATAAGTTAGGGACTAAGCTATTATTTTCTACTACTTGTCACCCACAAACTGATGGTCAAACTGAAGTAGTAAATAGAACTTTATCTACTTTGTTGAGAGCTATTATTAAACAGAACATCAAAACTTGGGAAAAGTGTTTACCACATGTTGAGTTTGCTCATAATCATACTGTTCATTCTGCTACTAAATTCTCACCATTTGAAATTGTTTATGGTTTTAATCCATTAACTCCATTGGATTTAACACCATTACCTATGTCGGAACATGCTAACTTGGATGGAAAGAAAAAGGCTGAATTTGTTAAGCAGATACATGAGAAGGCAAGACTAAACGTTGAGAGGCAAACAGAACAATATGCAAAACAAGCTAACAAAGGTCACTGGCAGCTAATTTTTCAACCCAGAGATTAGGTTTGGTTATACATGACGAAAGAAATATTTCTGACACAAAGACGTTCAAAGTTACTTCCTAGAGGAGATAGGCATTTTCAAGTCCTTGAGCGCATCAATGACAATGCATACAAATTGGATTTGCCCAATGAGTATAATGTTAGTGCCACTTTCAATGTTTCTGATTTATGCCCTTTTGATGTAGGTGATGATTTGAGGAAAAATCCTTTTCAAGAGGAGGGAAATGATGAGGACACGGCTAACAAATGGGATGCGAATCCTCTTCAAGTTCCAATTGGTCCAGTTACAAGGGCTCGAGCTAAAAGGTTCAAGGAAACTCTCAATGGGCTTATTCAATACATTTGGGCTAAGAACCATCTTTTGGGGGCCCAAGGATGATGCTATACATGATTCACAAGGATGGGTTTCCATGATCCAAGTGAACTTCCACTTTGGAATTTCGGGAGGACCCAATGACCAGAATTAAAATAATCATATCTTCTTGCCCGCATCTCCAAATGGGCTGAAACTTGTTGGGGTGGAAAGATAATGTCTTGAAATTCAATTTAGACCTAAGAAAGTTCCAAAAAGGATATCGTTTAGGCCTATTATGCTGGGCCTAAATTCAGTAGGCTGTTGCATCCGAATCTTCTTCCACTTTGGGCTTGCACCTTGCACCTTTTCTTAATTGTTTTCTTTTGAATTTAATTGTTGCATTATAAGGCTTGCATGCCAAGTTAGGTACTTTCTTTATTTGGATTTTAGGTTACCATAATTCTATTTAGGTTTAGTTCCTATTTTGTAGTTTCCTATTCCTACCAGAATTCTGTTTAGGTTTATTTTCTATTTCTTAGTTTTCCTTTTTCTAATTGGTTACGAAGTCTCATGTATTTAAATAGTCATTGTCTTTTGGAATAAAAAAATTCAGATTTGATTCATACTTTTGGAGAGAAATTTCTCTTTGGTTCTTTTAGAACTTCTGAACTTATCGGAGTTTCTGTGGCGTTCATCTTCGACTTATCAATCAATCCTTCCATAATTGATTATGGCGTCTTCATTACACAAAGGTTCTTGCTTCAATATAAGCAACAGGTCGCAGTCTCAGTCTTCATTATACCAAGGTTCTTGCTTCAATATAAGCAATGGGTCGTGGTCTCACATAAATCTGCTTCTAGACGATCTTGGAAGTCTTCTTGATCCATCAATTTCTTAGTTCTTGGCATGGATCATATCAGAATTACTGTGGCTCAAAATAATTCTGGAAGACTTGAAGATTAAGTGGGATAGACCTATGAGGCTATTTTGTGACAACAAGTCGGCTATCAACATCGCTCATAATCCCGTTTAGTATAACTGGACAAAACATATTGAGGTAGATAGACATTTCATAAAAGAGAAGCTGGACAGCGGATTAATTGGCACACCGTACGTCCCAACAAACAATGAACTTGCTGATGTACTTACAAAAAGACTGAATAGTGAAGCATTCCAACAACTTATATGCAAGCTGGGAATGAAGGATGCATATTCACCAGCTTGTTGGGGAGTGTTGGAAAATAACTTAATGAGTACACGTGTAATATCTAATAATAGGAATGCTAGAATCGTGGGAATTAAAGAAAAAGATAGAATCCCACTAAATCACTTTTTTTCTATTTTTTAGGAGATGGTTTCCTTATCTATCTCAATTATCTTCTTGTAATTAGCTAAGATTATTCTGTACATATAGCTGAAAAAAGTCTCATATTCAATAGATCAGATATTCATTTTTCTGAAAGTTTATAGAGGGTATTAAAAAAGAATTGGAGTTTGAGGGGATTAAATTCCTCCTATTCTTTTCCGCCCGTCTTTAAAAAAAAAAAAAACTTTCAAACAAGTTGTAGAATCCTATCACCTCCCTTCCCTTCCCCTCCAATCCCATCGGTCCCAAACACAGTTTAAGTCTCTTTCTCTTCCTCCTCAACGGCTCTCTGTTTCTCTCATTGACAAAGCTTCTCTTTCTCTCTCTCTCTCTCTCTCTCTCTCTTCTATAGGGACATCACTACTCCTCGCCAGCTGTTATGGGCTGGATTTTTCCCATCCTAATCCATGCGACACTAGTCATGGCCAACCCATTTGGCTTTAAGTAGTAAGCCTCTCACTAAAGAAAATGTAAATAAGAAAATGGTTTATAAGAAAGAGTTTTAGAAGAGAATAGAAGAGAAGAAGAAGATATGCCCTCACATTGTAGGTATATTAAGATGCTGGAAAAATATTAAGTGATTACAATGAGAGGTAAGCTGGCCTTTATATAGGCAAACCCCTAGAAAAGAAAAGGAAAGTAAACTTGTACTACTTCTACACTCAATAGAAAATTCCAATACTACTAGGACAAGTTACATAGCAAAAAAGAAAGTAGAAATCCTAAGAAAACAAGGTAAAGAGAGCTGCTATCCTGCACATGTGCGCTGGGTACTCGCACTATGCTGTGGTGGTGCTGATAGGGCCTGGTACTGGGCCTATTGGGCTGGTGCATTTCAGTGTCCATGTCCAAGTCTCGGGCACCGTGTCTATGGTCTGTGCGCGCTTGATATTTGGGCTTCTGGGCCGGTCTCAGTCCTGCACAAAATAGGTGTGCACCCTGAGTCATGCCAGACACTGGAGTCCTTTGTTTGGGTCTGTTTGGCCTGCGCGTTGTGGGCCTAATTCAAGTGCACGATCTGTTTTATCTTCCTGGTCCAGTGTGCATCGTTTCTGGCTTGCATGCACCTGATAGTCGAATAATACTGTTGATCTCTGATCTGCACGCATTGGGAACAAAACTATCTCTAGAACTTGGGCCCTGATGGTATGGCCTGTGACACAGCGCTCAGCCTCTCTCTCCGCCTCTATTCCACCGTCGCTCAACCTCGTGTTCTCATAAGTTGTATGATGATTCATCTTCTCTTATTTCATTTGCAATTAAATGTAAGGTTGGCTTTAGAGTCACGGAGACTAGGACAATTGCGAAGGAATGAGATAATTTATGTATGCTTCTTCAAGATTTGTGAGTAACTGTTGAACGGACAAAAAAAAATACAATGTTTCCACAAATGAATTCAATTGCAATTAGAATTCAAAATTAGTCTACTCTTAATAAAACCAACATAAAGTCACCACACAAGGGACAAAAGAATTCAACGTTTGTCAACATGGAATTCAATTGCAACTAGAATTCACAATTATTTGTTCTTTCAAAAAAAACCAATGGAAATGCACTACCAAATGGACAAAATAATACAATCTTTCCCATCATTGAAATCTTTTAAAATCAAATTTAAAAATAAGTCTTTCTTCAAAGAAACAAACAGACAAGCACCACCGAAGGGACAAAAAAACACAATATTTCCCAAAAAGATATCAATCGTAATTAGAATTTAGAATTAGTCTTTCCATCATAAAACGAATGGAAAGGAATCACCGAAAGGAAAAAATAATATAATCATTCCCAGCGTGGAATTCAATTAGAATTAAAAATAACCATTGAAGGGACAAAAGAATACAATGTTTATCAACATAGAATTCATTTGAATCTTTGCTAGCATTAGAATTAGAACTCAGAATCGTTATTTCTTTAGAAAACAAAGGGACAAGCAACACCAAAGGGACAAAAAAATATATTATTTCCAAGAAACAATTCAATTGTAATACAATCATTCACCACATGGAAAGGAACCACCGAAGGGGCAAAATAATACAATCATTCACCACATGGAATTAAATTAGAATTGGAATTCAAAATAACCATTGAAGGGACAAAAAATACAATGTTTCCTGGAATGAATTCAACGGCAATTAGAATTCATAATTCATCTTTTCTTTGGAAAACCATCGAAAAATCAACACTGAAAAAATAATACAATCTTTCACATCATGGAAATCTATTAAAATCAAGTCAGAATAAGTATTTCTTTCGAAAACAAAGAGACAGACACAATCAAAAGGACAAAAAAATACAATGTATCCACAATAAATTCAATTGCAAATAGAATTCAGAATTAGTTTTTCCATTGGAAAACTAAAGTATAGGCACCACTGAAAGGATAAAATAATACAATCATTGCCAGCTTAGAATTCAGAATAAATATTTTTCAAAAACCCAACAGACAGGCACAACCAAAGTGACAAAAATAGTGCAATGTTTCCCAAAATGAATTCACTTGCAATTAGAATTCAGAATTAGTCTTTTCTTTAGAAAACCAACATAAAGGAAACACAGAAGGGACAAAAATATAATGTTAAACAACACGGAATTCAATTACAACTAGAAATATGAATTAGTGCTTTCTTCATAAATTTAGTGGATAGACACCGAGGGGAAAAACTACAAAGTTTACAACCGTGGAATTCAGTTGCCATTAGAATTCAGAATGTTTTTCATTTAGAAAACCAACGTGATGGGACTATTGAAGGGACAAAAAAATACAATGTTTGTCAGCATGAAATTCAATTACAACTAGATTTAACAATTATTCCTTCTTTCAGAAAACCAACAGCAATGAGAGGGACAAAATAATACAATCTTTCCCATCATGGAATTCTTTTAGAATCATAATTAAAAATAAGGCTGTTTTTTCAAAGAAACAAATGGACAAGAAATACCAAAGTGACAAAAAAACACAATATTTCCCCGAAAGTATTCAATCGCAATTAGAATTCAGAAATATTGTTTCCTTCATAAAACCAACAGATAAGCATCACCGAAAGGACAAAATAATATAATCATTCCTTCGATGGAATTCCATTATAATTAGAATTCAAAATAACCACCGAAGGGACAAAAGAATACAATGTTTATCAACATATATAGAATTCATTTGAATCTTTGCCATCGTTAGAATTAGAATTCAAAATCATTCTTTCATCATAAAACAAAGGGACACGCAATACCGAAGGGACAAAAAAGATGTTATTTCCAATAAATAATTCAATTGTAATTAGAATTCAGAATCATGTTGTCCTTCAGAAAACCAAGAAAAAGGCACCATCGAAGGGACACAATAATACAATCTTTCCTAACATGGAATTCTATTAGAATCCGAATTCAGAATAAGTCTTTCTTCATAAAACAAATGGACATGCACCACTGAAGGGAAAAATGTACAATGTTTCCCATAATGAATTCAATTACAATTAGAATTCAGAATAAGTTTTTCCTTCAGAAAACGACCAACATGGCACCACTGAACAGACAAAATAGTACAATCTTTCCCGGAATGGAATTCTATTAAAATCATAATTCAAAATAAGTCTTTCTTTAGAAAACAAGATAGGGCAAAAAAATGCAAAGTTTCCCTTAACGAATCCAATTGCAATTAGAATTCAGAATTAGTCTTTCTTTCGGAAAACCAACTGAAAAGCACAACCGAAGGGACAAAATAATACAATCATTCCCCACATGGAATTCAATTAGGATTAGAATTCAGAATAAGCATCGAAGGGACAAAAAATACAATGTTTCCCGAAATGAATTCAATTGCAATTAGAATTCAGAATTAGTCTTTTCTTTGGAAAACCATCGAAATGCCACCACCGAAAAAAATAATGCAATCTTTCCCATCATGGAATTCTATTAAAATCAAGTCAGAATATGTCTTTCTTTATAAAACAAAGAGACATGCACCACCGAAAGTACAAAAAAATACAATGCATCCAGAATGAATTCAATTGCGAATAGAATTTAGAATTAGTTTTTTCGTCGGAACATCATAGGCACCATTGAAGGGACAAAATAATATTATCGTTACCAGTATAGAATTCAGAATAGGTCTTTTTTAGAAAACCAACGGATAGGCACAACCGAAGGGACAAAAAAATACAATGTTTCCTAAAATGAATTCAATTGCAATTAGAATTCAGAATTAGTTTTTTCTTTAAAAAAAAAAAAACCGATGTAAAGGCACCACCGAGGGGACAAAAATATATTGTTTACCAACATAGAAATTAGTCTTTTCTTCATAAATCTAATGGATAGGTACCAAGGGGAAAAACTACAAAGTTTACAACATGGAATTCAATTGCCATTAGAATTCAAAATGTCTTTCATTTAGAAAACCAACGGGATGGGACCACTGAGGGGACAAAAGAATACAATGTTTGTCAGCATAGAATTCAATTGCAACTCGAATTAACAATTATTCTTTCTTTCAGAAAACCAACAGAAATGCGCGAAGGAATGGACAAAATAATACGATCTTTCCCATCGTGGAATTATTTTAGAATCATAATTAAAAATAAGGCTTTTTTCAAAGAAACAAACGGACAAGAAATACTGAAGTGACAAAAAAAATACAATATTTCCCTGAAAGTATTCAATTTCAATTAGAATTCAGAATTAGTGTTTCCTTCATAGAACCAACACATAAGCATCACCGAAAGGAAAAAAATAATATAATCATTCCTTGGATGGAATTCCATTATAATTAGAATTCAAAATAAACACTGAAGACACAAAAGAATACAATGTTTATCAACATAGAATTCATTTGAATCTTTACCAGCGTTAGAACTAGAATTAAAAATCATTCTTTCATCAAAAAACAAAGGGACAAGCAACACCGAAGAGACAAAAAAATATGTTATTTCCAAGAAACAATTAATTTGTAATTAGAATTCAGAATCATGCTGTCCTTCAAAAAACGAACAAAAAGGCACCATCAAAGGGATACAATAATACAATCTTTCCTAGCATGAAATTCTATTAGAATTCGAATTCAAAATACGTCTTTCTTCATAAAACAAAGGGACTTGCACCACCGAAGGGACAAAAATAAAATGTTTCCCATAATGAATTCAATTACAATTTGAATTCAGAATAAGTATTTCCTTCCGAAAACGACCAAAATGGTGCCACCAAAGGGACAAAATAGTACAATCTTTCCCGGAATGGAATTCTATTAAAATCAGAATTCAAAATAAAGTCTTTCTTTAGAAAATAATGGGGCAAAAAAATACAAAGTTTCCCCGAATGAATCCAATTTTAATTAGAATTCAGAATTAGTCTTTCTTTCAAAAAACCAACTGAAAGGCACAACCAAAGGGACAAAATAATACAATCATTCCCCACATGGAATTCAATTTAGAATGAGCATCGAAGGGACACAAATAAAATGTTTCATGAAATGAATTCAATTGCAATTAGAATTCAGAATTAGCCTTTCGTTCGGAAAACCATCGAAAATTAGTCTTTCCTTCGGAAAACCATTGAAAAGCCACCACTGAAAAAAAAAAATAATACAATCTTTCCCATCATGGAATTCTATTCAAATCAAGTCAGAATAAGTCTTTCTTTATAAAACAAAGAGACATGCACCACCTGATGGACAAAAAAAAAATACAATGTATCCAAAATGAATTCAATTGCAAATAGAATTTAGAATTAGTTTTTCCGTCGGAACATCAACGTATAGGCACCACTGAAGGCACAAAATAATATTATCAATGCTAGCTTAGAATTCAGAATAAGTCTTTTTTAGAAAACAAACAGACAGGCACAACCAAAGGGGCAAAAAAATACAATATTTCACAAAATGAATTCAATTATAATTAGAATTCAGAACTAGTCTTTTCTTTAAATAAAAAATAAACCAATGTAAAGGCACCACCGAATGGACAAAAATATAATGATTACCAACATGGAAATTAGTCTTTTCTTCATAAATCTAATGGATAGGCACCAAGGGGAAAACCTACAAAGTTTACAACCATTGAATTCAGTTGCCATTAGAATTCAAAATCTCTTTCCTTTAGAAAACCAACGGGATAGGACCACCGAAGGGACAAAAGAATACAATGTTTGTCAACATGGAATTCAATTGCAACTAGAATTCACAATTATTATTTTTTTTTATAGAAAACGAAAGGAAATGCTCGAATGAAGGAATAAAATAATACAATCTTTCCCATCATGGAATTCTTTTAGAATAAAAATTTGAAATTAGTCTTTCCTCAAAGAAAAAAAAGGAAAAGAAATACTGAAGGGACAAAAAATCAAAATATTTTCCAGAAATAATTCAATCACAACTAGAATTCAAAACTAGTGTTTCTTTCATATAACCAACACATAGGCATCACTGAAAGGACAAAATAATATAATGTTATCAAAATAGAATTCATTTGAATCTTTTCCGGCATTAGAATTAGAATTCAAAATCATTCTTTCTTCATAAAAGAAAGGGACAAGCACTACCGAAAGGACATAAAAATAAATTTTTTCCAAGAAACAATTCAATTGTAATTAGAATTTAGAACCATGCTTTCGTTGAGAAAATTAACAATAAGGCACCACTAAAGTAACAAAATAATATAATCTCTCCTAGCATGGAATTCTATTAGAATCCAAATTCAGTATAAGTCTTTCTTCATAAAACAAAGGGACTTGCACCACCAAAGGGACAAAAAATACAATGTTTCCCATAATGAATTCAACTACAATTAGAATTCAGAATAAGTCTTTCATTTAAAGAAATATCAAAATGGCACCACCAAAGGGACAAAATAGTGCAATCTTTCACGGAATGGAATTCTATTAAAATCAAAATTCAGAATAAGTCTTTATTTAGAAAACAAAGGGTCAGGCACAACTGAAGGTTAAAAAATATAATGTTTCCTAGAATGAATCCAATTGCAATTAGAATTCAGAATTAATCTTTCTTTCAGAAAATCACCTCTGAAGGGACAAAATAATACAATCATTCCCAATATGAAATTCAATTAGAATTAGAATTCAGAATAACCATCAAAGGGACAAAACAATACAATGTTTCCCAAAATAAATTCATTTGTAATTACAATTTAGAATTAGTCTTTCCTTCGGAAAACCATCGAAAAAGAACCACCGAAAAAAATAATACAATCTTTCCCATCATGGAATTCTATTAAAATGAAAAGTCAGAATAAGTCCTTCTTTAGAAAACAAAGAGATAGGCACCACCGAAGGGACAAAAAAATACAATGTATCCAGAATGAATTATATTGCAAATAGAATTCAGAATTAGTTTCTCCGACGGAAAACCAATATATAGAAACCACTGAAGGGACAAAATAATACAATCATTGCCAGCAAAGAATTCATAATAAATCTTTTTTTAGAAAACCAACGGACAGGCATAAACGAAGGAACAAAAAAATACAATGTTTCCCAAAATGAATTCAATTGCAATTAAAATTCAGAATTAGTCTTTTCTTCAGAAAACCAACGTAAAGGCACCACAGAAGGGACAAAAATATAACGTTTACCAACATGAAATTCAATTGCAACTAGAAAAAATGAGGTTGTGTTTTCTTCATAGATCTAATGGATAGGCACCAAGCGGAAGAACTACAAAGTTTTCAACCATGCAATTCAGTTGTTATTATAATTCAGAACGTCTTTCCATTCAAAAACCAAAGGGAATGGACCACCAAAGGGACAAAAGAATATAATGCTTGTCTACATGAAATACAATTGCAACTAGAATTCAAAATTATTCTTTCTGTCAGAAAACCAACCGAAATGCACCAACGAAGTGACAAAATAATACAATCTTTCCTACTGTGGAATTATTTTACAATAGAATTAAAAATAAGTCTTTCTTCAAAGTAACAAACGGACAAGAACCACCAAAGGAACAAAAAAACACAATATTTCCCAGGAAGAATTCAATGGAAATTATAATTCTGAATGTTTTTCCTTCATAAAACTAAATGAAAGGCATCACCGAAGGGACAAAATAATATAATCATTCATTTCATGGAATTCAATTATAATTAGAATTCAAAATAACCACCGAAGAGACGAAAGAATACAATGTTGATCAATATAGAATTCATTTGAATCTTTGCCAGTATTAGAATTAGAATTCAGAATCATTCTTTCTTTCGAAAACAAAAGGATAAGCACCACCGAAGGGACAAAAAAATTATCGTTTCTAAGAAACAATTCAATTTTAATTAGAATTCAGAATCATGCTTTCGTTTAGAAAACCGACAAAAAGGCACCATCGAAGGGACACAATAATACAATCATCCTAGCATGGAATTCTATTAGAATCCGAAGTCAGAATAAGTCTTTCTTCATAAAACGAAGAGACATGCCTCACTGAAGGGACAACAAATACATTGTCTCCCATTATGAATTCAATTGCAATTCGGATTCAGAATAAGTCTTTCCTTCAGAAAACGATTGAAATTGCACCAACGAAAGGATAAAATAGTACTATCTTTCCCGGAATGGAATTCTATTAAATTAGAATTTAGAATAATTTTTTCTTTCAAAAACAAAAAGGCAGGCACAACTCACTGAACAAAAAATACATTGTTTCCCATAATAAATTCAATTGCAATTAGAATTCAGAATAAGTTTTTCCTTCATAAAACAACAAAAATGGCACCACCGAAAGAACAAAATAATACAATCTTTCCCGGAATTCAATTATATTAAATCAAAATTTAGAATAAGTCTTTCTTTAGAAAACGAAGGGGCAGGCACAACCGAAGGGGCAGGCACAACCGAAGGGTCAGAAAAATACAATGTTTCCCAAATGAATCCAATTGCAATTAGAATTCAGAATATACATGGACATTCCTCCAGGATATGAGCAGCAACTGAGAGGCAACAAAGTTTGCAAGCTAAGGAAGGCGTTTTACAGCCTATAACAATCTCCACGAGCTTGGTTCGGAAGATTCATCAAAGTGATGCTAGCCACTGGATACAAGCAAAGTCAGGGAGATCATACGCTCTTCATAAAACACTCGGATGCAGGGGGAATAACAGCCCTTTTGGTGTACGTCGATGACATAATAGTCATAGGAAACGATGAGAAGGAGAAGGAAGCTCTACAAAGATGTTTTGTCAGTAAATTTGAGATAAAAGAACTTGGGAGGTTGAAATACTTTCTAGGAATTGAAGTAGCTCATTCTAGAGAAGGAATCTTTATCTCACAACAGAAATATGTGACTGATCTCCTTAAGGAAACAGGAAAGTCAGCATGTAAACAAAATCATAGACATGGAGAAGCAAAAGATAATCCAGCCATAGACAAGGAGAGGTACCAAAGACTGGTTAGGAAGCTCATATACCTTGCCCACACAGGGCCAGACATTGCTTATGCCGTGAATGTTATCAGCCAATTTATGCACATCTCGAGAGAAGTTCATCTACAAGTTGTCCATCGCATACTACATTACCTAAAGGCTAATCTAGGACAAGGGATTCTATTTAGAAGAAACATGGGGTTAGTCCTTGAGGCGTATACAGATGCTGACTATGCAGGTTCACCGGTTGATAGAATGTCCACGACAGGCTATTGCACTTTCCTAGGAGGCAATCTTGTAATATAGAGGAGTAAGAAGCAGAATGCAGTGGCAAGATCAAGTGCTGAAGTAGAGTTTAGGGTGATGGTGCAAGGAGTTTGTGAATTACTATATCTCAAAATATTTCTGGAAGACTTAAAGATTAAGTGGGATGGAACTATGAGGTTATTTTGTGACAACAAGTCGGCTATCAACGTCGCTCATAATCCCGTTCAGCATGACCAGACAAAGCATATTGAGGTAGATAGACATTTCATAAAAGAGAAGTTGGACAGTAGATTACTCTGCACACCGTACGTCCGAACAAACAATCAACTTACTGATGCACTTACAAAAGGACTGAATAGTGAGGCATTCCAACGACTTATATGTAAGCTGGGAATGAAGGATGCATATTCACCAGCTTGTTGGGGAGTGTTGGAAAATAACTTAATGAGTACACGTGTAATATTCTAATAATAGGAATGCTAGAATCGTGGGAATTAGAGAAAAAGATAGAATCCCTCTAAATAACTTTGTTTCTGTTTTTTAGAAGATAGTTTCCTTATCTATCTCAATTATCTCCTTGTAATTAGCTAAGATTATTCTGTACATATAGCCAAAAAAGGCCTCATATTCAATAGATCATATATTCATTTTTCTGAAAGTTTACAGAGGGAATTAAAAATTTTGGAGTTTGAGGGGATTAAATTCCTCCTATTCTTTTCCATCCATCTTTAAAAATAAAACTAAAAACTTTCAAATAGGTTGTAGAATCTTATCACCTCCCTTTCCCTCCCCTCCAATCCCATCGATCCTAAACACATTTTATGTCTCTCTCTCTTCCTCCTCAACAGCTCTCTGCTTATCTCATTGACAAAGCTTTTCTCTCTCTCTCTCTCTCTCTCTCTCTCTCTCTCTCTCTCTCTCTCTCTCTCTCTCTCTCTCTCTCTCTCTCTCTTCTATAAGAACATTGCTACTCCTGGCCAGCTGTCATGGGCTGGATATTTTTCCCATCCTAATCCATGCGGCACTAGTCATGGCGAACCCATTTGGCCTTGAATAGTAAGCCTCTCACTAAAGAAAATCTAAATAAGAAAATGGTTTATAAGAAAGAGTTTTAGAAGAGAATAGAAGAGAAGAAGAAGATATACCCTCACATTATAAGTATTATTAAGATGCTGGAAAAATATTAAGTGATTACAATGAGAGATAAGCTGACCTTTATATAGGCAAACCCCTAGAAAAGAAAAGGAAAGTAAACTTGTACTACTTCTACACTCAATAGGAAATTCCAATACTACTAGGACAAGTTACATAGCAAAAAGGAAAGTAGAAATCCTAAGAAAACAAGGTAAAAAGAGCTGCTATCCTGCACACGTGCGCTGGGGTACTTGCACTATGCTGTGGTGGTGCTGATAGGGCCTGGTACTGGGCCTATTAGGCTAGCGCATTTCAGTGTCCATGTCCAAGTCTCGGGCGCCATCTCTATGGTCTACGCGCGCTTGTTATTTGGGCTTCTGGGTAGGTCTCAGTCCTGCACACAATAGGCATGCACCCTGAGTCATTCTAGACACTGGAGTCCTTTGTTTGGATTTGTTGGGCCTGCGCGTTGTGGGCCTAATGCAGGCGCACGATCCGTTTTATCTTCCTGGTTAAGTTTGCATCGTTTCTGGCTTGCATGCACCTGATAGTCCAATAATACTGTTGATCTCTGATCTGCACGGACTGGGTACGAAATTATCTCTAGAACTTGGGCCCTAATGGTTTGGCCTATGACACAGCACTCAGCCTCTCTCTCCGTCTCTGTTCCACCATCGCTCAGCCTCGTATTCTCATAAGTTGTATGATGATTCATCTTCTCTTATTTCATTTGCAATTAAATGTAAGGTTCGCTTTAGAGTCACGAAGATTAGGACAATTGTGAAGGAATGAGATAATTTATGTATGCTTCTTCAAGATTTGTGAGTAACTGTTTAACAAGGCTACAATGCTTCTTCTTTTTTTCCATTTGTATAAGTTATTGTCTGTGAAATTTTTCCTTTTGTGCTCCTTGAGAGCTTCAGCTGCTTTAATCCTTCTTTGGATGTACTCCTTGAGAGCTTGTGATACTTTAATCCTTCTTTGGATCTCTGAGGCTTTATATGGTTACTAGCTAGTTACTAGTTTAATTTTTTGACTTGTCTGTCTTAAGTAATTCTGAATTTATAACACTTTAAAGTTTGATGTGATTATTGGCATTTTAAAATGTATTTTTTTGTTGGAATTCAGTTTAAGCCTTATATTCTTTGTATCATTGAGTTGAGATACTTGTTGCCTTTCAAATTTACCAATGTATTTAATATCTTCAAATCCTAAGCCAAGTAAGTTTGTGTCTTGCTGTATTCTGTAATGGTGCAGTGTGTTGGTTGTCGGGGTGTGAGTGTGTGACAGAGCTACTATGAGTTGATGTGGCTTTGTGTGATCTTGTTGTATATGCAATCAATGTCATCATTGTACTACTGTGTTTAGTGCTCTGCGTGTGTGTGCAAGTGTGATCACTGATCAGTGTTTTCTCTATGAACTAGGAACTTTCAACATTCATATGTTCATGTTATAAGGAATTTTTTTCTTTAATTCACTTTTCAGCCCATATTTAAAGCCTAAAAATTTAAAAAACAAAAGAGAATCATTTTGGATATTTAATTTTTTTCCTAACTTTTTCTTGTTTTGCATTGTATAATTTGATGTAAATTTGGTTAGGATTGGATAGCAAGTAGTTCAGGTACTCGGCATGGCTCAATGATGTACAGAACACATATGCAATCCTTGGCTGAGAATAAAAGGTAAAGCAGACTATATCACAGGGAGATGGAATTTATAGCTTTGAAGTTCTAAGGCATCATCTCAGATAAATATTCAATGAAACTGAAATATGGCCTATAGTTATTATTTCTCTTTTCTTGATAACTTCTCTATCATTAAGAGGACCTACAACCCTCAAATCAAGATCAGGATGCAAGAACATGCTCTTACTATAATGCTTGTTAAAAGTTGTATTGTTTCTTCAAAATGAACCAACCAACACAGTCTGCAATTATAAAAGGTTATAAGGCAAATTACACTACACTATCTCTAAGTTTCCGAAATGATATTAACATACCAAACCTTTTTAAACCCCATGATTCACCCCAAAACACCAATTTCAACCATTAGGGAACCCCAAAATTATAAATTTTGAAGAATCAAAATTTTAACTAGATATTACTTTTCGTGATGACTAAAGTGCCCTTAGATATTATAAAGGTTACTTTTTAAGAAAATAGAAGTATTAGGATGGAACATATTTAACAAAGAAATTTTCAAGGCTTTGTCTAAAAAGAAAAACTATCTACATTCTTTTTTTATTGAAAATTGTTAAAAGTGTATTTAAATAGATTTATATTATATTATATGGTATAAAACAAATTTTACTTCATATATTTTATATTTTAAAAAATATTATGATATCATTGACTATTTCATCTTCAAATAAATGAAAATAAAAAAAAAACCATCATAAAAGAAAATTAATTTTTTTCAAATGGAAAGTTTGTTGATATGTTTTTTGTAAAATAAAATAGCCTAACATCTCAAATAAATAAATATCAAAGATCATCATAAATTAAAAATCAAAGATGAACTTTTCTATTTTTAAAATTAAAATGATACTATATGTGTTTATTTTTTTAAGAAAAATTTGAATTCAAATAACCTAAAAATTTGTGTTATAAACAATTTTGAGATAAACGCATTCATAAATAGAACTATTAAACTTATCATAATCACTTGGAGATATGTTAACACTAAGGGCACTTTGGTCATCATAAAAATTAATAACCGGTTAAAATTTTGATCCTTCAAATAAATTTATTTTGGGTTTTCTTGATGGTGGATATTGATGTTTTGGGGTAAATCGTGGGTTTTAGACAGATTTAGTATGTTAGTGTCATTTCAACAAACTTTTAAGTGGTGAGTGTAATTTACCCAAAGTCATATTATGCTATCTACTTTAGAGTCTCCATGCAACGTTTCCTAGTTTGCAAATTTATATAATTTCCCATCGTATGGTAATGATAGATCCTAGTTCAGATTTTGTTATGATTATATCATCTAAGATATCAGGAATTTGGCAGTATTGTCATTTTCACTATATCCTTATATTGCCTTAGATGTCATGTTAATTTTAATAATGGAGGAATACGGTGCTAGATTTAGAAAAGTTTTGATTATGGGTCTCACAAGTAGACCCATACACATGTAATAATGGACCATCATGCTCAAAGAATGTTGAATAATTTTCTTTAGAATTATCTTTTGTTATCATTTTCTTTTGGTAGATTTTGCATACCAGTCTTTGTGATATCATTCCAAAGACTAGCTCAGAAGCTATTGATTTGATCAATCTGGGTGTTTTGAAAGCATTATAAGTTACTTAGTTATTAATAATTGTTCACTTGCTTTAATGAATTCAATTGCAATTAGAATTCAGAATTAGTCTTTCTTTAAGAAAACCAACAAAAATGGATAAAATAATACAATTATTCCCAATATGGACTTTAATTAGAATTAGAATTCGGAATAAGCATCAAAAGGACAAAAAATACAATGTTTCCCTAAATGAATTCAGTTGCAATTAGAATTCATAATTAGTGTTTCCTTCGGAAAGCCATCAAAAAGGCACCACCGAAAAAAAAATAATACAATCATTCCCATCATGGAATTCTATTAAAATCAAGTCAGAATAAGTCTTTCTTTATAAAACAAAGCGACAGACACCACTGAAGGGACAAAAAAATACAATGTATCCACAATGAATTCGATTGCAAATAGAATTCAGAATTAATTTTTTTGTCGGAAAACTAACGTATAGGCACTACTGAAGGGACAAAATAATACAATCATTGCCAGCTTAGAATTCAGAATAAATCTTTTACAAAAAACCAACAGACAGGTACAACTGTACGAACAAAAACATAAATTGTTTCTCAAACTGAATTCACTTGCAATTAGAATTTAGAATTAGCCTTTTCTTTATAAAACCAACATAAAGGCAACACAGAAAGGGACAAAAATATAATGTTTACCAACATGGAATTCAATTGCAACTAGAAATATGAATAAGTGTTTTCTTCATAAATCTAGTGGATAGGCAAAGGGGAAAAACTACAAAGTTTACAACCACGGAATTCAGTTACCATTAGAATTCATAATGTCTTTCCTTTAGAAAACCAACGGGATGGGACCACCGAAGGAACAAAAAAATACAATGTTTGTCAGCATGTAATTCAATTGCAACTAGAATTCACAATTATTCTGTCTTTCAAAAAACCAACAGAAATGTATGAAGGGACAAAATAATACAACCTTTCCCATCATGGAAATATTAGAATTAAAAGTAAGGCTTTCTTCAAAGAAACAAACGGACAATAAGGCACCATCGAAGGGACAGAATTATACTATCATTCCTAACATGGAATTTAATTATTAGAATTCAAAATAAGCATCGAAGGGACAAAAAATAATATGTTTCCCGAAATGAATTCAATTACAATTAGAATTCATAATTAGTGTTTCCTTCGGAAAACCATCGAAAAGACACCACTCGAAAAATAATACAATCTTTCCCATAATGAAATTCTATTAAAATCGAGTCAGAATAAGTCTTTCTTTATAAAACAAAACAAGCACCAACGAAGGGACAAAAAAATATAATGAATTCAATTGCAAATAGAATTCAGAATTAGTTTTTCCGTTGGAACACCAACGTATAGGCACCACTGAAGGGACAAAATAATATTATCATTGCCAGCATAGAATCCAGAATAAGTTTTTTTAGAAAACCAATGGACAGGCACAACCGAAGGGACAAAAAAATACAATGTATCCCAAAATGAATTCAATGGCAATTAGAATTCAGAATTAGTCTTTTCTTATAAAAAAAAATAAAATAAAATAAAATATAAAAAAAAAAACCAATGTAAAGGCACCACCGAAGGGAAAAAATATAATGTTTACCAACATGGAATTTAATTGCAACTAGAAATAAGAATTAGTCTTTTCTTCATAAATCTATTGGATAGGCACCAAGGGGAAAAACTAAAAAATTTGCAACCATGGAATTCAATTGCCATTAGAATTCAAAATGTCTTTCCTTTAGAAAACCAACGGGATGGGACCACCAAAGGGACAAGAGAATACAATGTTTGTAGTATGGAATTCAATTGCAACTAGAATTCACAATTATTCCCTTTTTTCTTCAGAAAACCAACAGAAATGCACGAACGAAGGGACAATTAATACAATTATTCCCACAACGGAATTCTTTTAGAATCAAATTTAAAAATAATTCCTTGTTCAAACAAACAAATGGACAAGAAATACCGAAGGGATAAAACAACACAATATTTCCCAGAAAGAATTCAATCAAAATTAGAATTTAGAATTAGTGTTTCCTTCATAAAACCAACAGATAGGCATCACTGAAAGAACAAAATAATATAATCATTCCTTAGACGGAATTCCATTATAATTAGAATTCAAAATAACCACCGAAGGGATAAAAGAATATAATGTTTATCAATATAGAATTTATTTGAATCTTTTCCGGCATTAGAATTAGAATTCAGAATCATTCTTTCTTCATAAAACCAGGGGACAAGCACCTCCAAATAGACAAAAAAAATATTGTTTCCAAATGAATTCAACTGCAATTAGAATATAGAATTAGTCTTTCTTGTCAGAAAACCATCAAAAAGACACCACCGGAAAAAATAATACAATCTTTCCCATCATGGAATTCTTTTAGAATCAAAATTAAAAATAAGACTTTCTTCAAAGAAACAAACTGACCAGAAATACCGAAGGGACAAAAGACCATAATATTTCCCATAAAGAATTTAATCGCAATTAGAATTCAGAATTAGTGTTTCCTTTATAAAACCAACTGATATGCAGCACCCAAAGGATAAAATAATATAATTATTCCTTGGATTGAATTCCATTATAATTAGAATTCAAAATAATCACCGAAGGAACAAAAGAATATAATGTTTATAAACACAGAATTCATTTGAATCTTTTCCAGCATTAGAATTAGAATTCAGAATCATTCTTTCTTCATAAAACAAAGGGACAAGCACCAACGAAGGGACAAAAAAAATATTGTATCCAAGAAACAATTGAATTGTAATTAGAATTCGGAATCATGCTTTCACTCAAAAAAATTAACAAAAAATCACCACCGAAGGGACAAAAAATACAATGTTTCCCATAATGAATTCAATTACAATAAGAATTCAAAATAAGTCTTTCCTTTAGAACACGATCGAAATGGCACCACCTAAGGGACAAAATAGTACAATCTTTCTTGGAATGGAATTCTATTAATATCAGAATTCATAATAAGTCTTTCTTTAGAAAACAAAGGGGCAGGCACCGCTGAAGGGAAAAAACAATGTTTCCCAGAATTAATCCAATTCAAATTGCGATTAGAATTTAGAATTTAGAATTAATCTTTCCTTCATAAAACCAACGAATAAGCATCACCGAAAGGGAAAAAAATAATATAATCATTCCTTGGATGGAATTCCATTATAATTAGAATTCAAAATAACCACCGAAGGGACAAAATAATATAATGTTATCAACATAGAATTCATTTGAATCTTTTCCAGCATTAGAATTAGAATTCAGAATCATTCTTTCTTCATAAATCAAATGAACAAGCACCATTGAAGGGACGCAATAATACATTCATTCCTAACAGGGAATTCTAGTAGAATCGGAAGTCAAATTAAGTCTTTCTTCATAAAACAAAGGGACTGGCACCACCGAAGGGACAAAAAATACAATGTTTCCCATAATGAATTCAATTACAATTAGAATTCATAATAAGTTTTTTCCTTTAGAACACGATCGAAATGGCACCACCGAAGGGACAAAGTAGTACAATCTTTTCCCGGAATGGAATTCTATTAAAATCAGAATTTAGAATAAGTCTTTCTTTAGAAAACAAAGGTGCAGACACAACTAGAGGGAAAAATACAATGTTTCCCAGAATGAATCCAATTGCGATTAGAATTAAGAATTAGTCTTTCTTTCAGAAAGGAACCTCCGATGGGACAAAATAATACAATCATTCCTAACATGGAATTCAATTAGAATTAGAATTAAGAATAACCATCAAAGGGACAAAAAAATACAATGTTTCCCGAAATGAATTCAATTGCAATTAGAATACAAAATTTGTCTTTCCTTTTGGAAAACCATCGAAAAGGCACCACCGAAAAAAATAATACAGTCTTTCCCATCATTGAGTTCTTGTAGAATCAGAATTAAAAATAAGTCTTTCTTCATAGAAACAAGCGAACAAGGAATACCAAAGGGATAAAAAAACACAATATTTCCACGAAAGTATTTAATCGCAATTAGAATTTAGAATTAGTGTTTCCTTCATAAAACCAACAGATAAGCATCACCAAAAGGACAAAATATTATAATCATTCCTTGGATGGAATTCCATTATAATTAGAATTCAAAATAACCACCGAACAGACAAAAGAATATAATGTTATCAACATAGAATTCATTTGAATCTTTTCCAGCATTAGAATTAGAATTCAAAGTCATTCTTTCTTCATAAAACAAAGGGACAAGCACCACCAAAGGGATAAAAAAATATTTTGTTTCCAAGAAACAATTCAATTGTAATTAGAATTCAGAATAATGCTTTCATTTAGAAAATTAACAAAAAGGCAGAATCAAAGGGACAAAATAATAAAATCTTTCATAGCGTGGAATTCTATTAGAATCCAAATTCAGAATAAGTCTTTCTTAATAAAACAAAGGGACTTGCACCACCGAAGGGACAAAAAACACAATGTTTCCCATAATGATTTCAATTACCATTAGAATTCAGAATAAGTCTTTCTTAATAAAACAAAAGGACTTGCACCACCGAAGGGACAAAAAATAAAATGTTTCCCATAATGAATTCATTTACCATTAGAATTTAGAATAAGTATTTCCTTTAGAACAAGATCGAAATGGCACCACCGAAGGAACACTTTAGTACAATTTTTTGCGAAATGGAATTCTATTAAAATCAGAATTCAGAATAAGTCCTTCTTTAGAAAACAAAGGGGCTGGCACAACTGAAGGGAAAAAATGCAATGTTTCCAAAGTGAATCCAATTGCGATTAGAACTCAAAATTAGTCTTTCAGTCAGAAAATCAAAAGAAAGGCACCTCTGAAGGGACAAAATAATACGACCATTCCCAACATGGAATTCAATTAGAATTAGAATTAAGAATAATCATCAATGGGATAAAAAAAATACAATGAATTCAATTGCAATTAGAATATAGAATTAGTCTTTTCTTTCGAAACCGTCGAAAAGGCACCCTTGGAAAAAAATAGTACAATCTTTCCCATCATGGAATTCTTTTAGAATCAAAATTAAAAATAAATCTTTCTTCAAAAAAACAAACGGACAAGAAATACCGAAGAGACAAAAAAACACAATATTTCCCCGAAATTATTCAATCTCGATTAGAATTCAGAATTAGTGTTTCCTTCATAAAACCAATGGATAAGCATCACTGATAGGAAAAAATAATACAATCATTCCTTAGATGGAATTCCACTATAATTAGCATTCAAAATAACCATCGAAGGGACAAAAGAATACAATGTTTATCAACATAGAATTCATTTGAATCTTTGCGAGCATTAGAATTGTGATTCACAATCATTCTTTCTTCAGAAAACAAAGGGACAAGCAACACCAAAGGGACAAAAAATATGTTATTTCCTAGAAACAATTCAAATGTAATTAGAATTCAGAATCATGCTTTCCTTCAGAAAACCAACAAAAAGGCACTCCTAGCATGGAATTCTATTAGAATCCAAATTCAGATAAGTCTTCTTCATAAAACAAAGGGACTTGCACCACCGAAGGGTCAAGATATACAATGTTTCCAATTATGAATTCAATTACAATTACAATTCAGAATAAGTCTTTCCTTCGGAAAACTATCGAAATGGCACCAGAGAAGGGATAAAATAGTTTAATAATTTGCGGGGTGGAATTCTATTAAAATAAGAATTCAAACTAATTATTTCTTTAGAAAACAAAGGGACAGGCACAACTGAAGGGAAAAAAATTGTTTTTCATAATGAATTCAATTTCAATTAGAATTCTAAATTCATCTTTCTTTCAGAAATCCAATAGAAATGCACCACTGAAGGGACAAAATAATACAATCATTCCCAACATGAAATTCAATTTGAATTAGAATTCAGAATAACCATCGAAGGGACAAAAAAACAATGTTTCCTGAAATGACTTCAATTGTAATTAGAAATTAGAATTAGTCTTTCTTTCGGAAAACCATCGAAAAGGACCATCGGAAAAAATAATACAATCTTTGCCATTATGGTATTCTAGTAAAATCAAAAGTCAGAATAAGTTTTTCTTTAGAAAAGAAAGAGATAGGAACCACTGAGGGACAAAAAAAATATAATGTATCCAGAATGAATTCAATTGCAAATAGAATTCAGAATTTGCTTTCCCGTCGGAAAACCAACATATAGGCACCAATGAAGGGACAAAACAATACAATCATTGCCAGCTTAGAATTCAAAATAAGTTTTTTTTTTTTCAGACAAGCACAACCGAAGAGACAAAAAAAAAACAATGTTTCCCAAAATGAATTCAGTTGTAATTAGAATTCAAAATTAGTATTTTCTTTAGAAAACCAACATAAAGGAAACACATAAGCGACAAAAATATAATGTTTACCAACATGGAATTCAATTGCAACTAGAAATATGAATTAGTGTTTTCTTCATAAATCAAATGGATAGGCACCAAGGGGAAGAACTACAAAGTTTCCAACTATGCAATTCAGTTGTCATTAGAATTCAAAATGTCTTTCCTTCATAAAACCAACGTGAGGGGACCACCGAAGGGACAAAAGAATATAATATCTGTCAGCATGCAATTCAATTGCAACTAGAATTCACAATTATTATTTCTGTCAAAAAACCAACGAAAATGCACCAACGAGGGGACAAAATAATACAATCTTTCCCATCGTTGAATTGTTTTAGAATCAGAATTAAAATTAATTATTTCTTCAAACCAACAAATGAACAAGAACCACCGAAGGGACAAAAAAATACAATATTTCCCTGGAAGAATTCAATCGCAGTTAAAATTTAGAATTTGTGTTTCCTTCATAAAACCAATGGAAAGGCATCATCGAAGGGACAAAATAATATAACCATTCATTGCATGGAAATTAATTATAATTAGAATTCAAAATAACCACCGAAGGGTTGAAAGAATACAATGTTTATCAATATAGAATTCATTTGAATCTTTGCCAGCATTAGAATTAGAATTCAGAATCATTCATTTTTCAAAAAACAAAAGGACAAGCACCACTAAAGGGACAAAAAAACATATTGTTTCTAAGGAACAATTCAATTGCAATTAGAATTCAGAATTATGCTTTCCTTTATAAAACCAACGAAAAGGCACCACCGAAGGGACACAATAATACAATCTTTCCTAGCATGGAATTCTATTAGAATCCAAATTCAAAAAAAGTCTTTCTTCATAAAAATAAAAAAAAGAACATGCACCAGTGAAGGGACAAAAAATAAAAAGTTTCCCATAATGAATTCAATTGAAATTAGAATTCAGAATAAGTCCTACCTTCATAAAACAACTGAAATGGCACCACCGAAGGGACAAAATAGTACACTCTTTCCTGAAATGGAATTCTATTAAAATCAAAATTCAGAATATGTCTTTTTTTAGAAAAACAAAGGGGCAGGCACAACCGAAGGGACGAAAAAATACAATGCTTCCCAAAATGAATCAAATTGCAATTAGAATTCAGAATTAGTTTTTCTTTCAGAAAACCAATGGAAAAGGCACCACTAAAAGAACAAAATAATACATTCATTCCCATCATAGAATTCAATTAGAATTAGAATTCAGCATAACCATCGCAAGGAAAAATAATACAATGTTTCCCTAAATGAATTCAATAGAAATTAGAATTCAGAATTAGTCTTACTTCGAAAAACCATTGAAAAGCACCACCAGACAAAATAACACAATCTTTTCCATTATGGAATTCTACTAAAATCAAAAGTCACAATAAATATTTCTTTAGAAAACAAAGGGACATGCGCCACCGAAGGGACAAAAAATACAATGTTTCCCAAAATGAATTCAATTGCAATTAGAATTTAGAATTAGTTTTTCCGTCGGAAAACCAGTGCATAGACACCACCAAAGGGACAAAATAATACAATCATTACCAGCTTGGAATTCAAAATAAGTTTTTTTTTCCTTTAGAAAACCAATGGATAGGCACCACTGAAGGGACAAAAAAAATATATAATGTTTCCAAAAATGAATTCAATTGCAATTAGAATTCAAAATTAGTCTTCTCTTAATAAAACCAACATAAAGTCACCACACAAGGGACAAAAGAATTCAACATTTGTCAACATGGAATTCAATTGCAACTAGAATTCACAATTATTTGTACTTTCAAAAAACCAATGGAAATGCACTACCAAATGGACAAAATAATACAGTCTTTCCCATCATTGAAATATTTTAAAATCAAATTTAAAAATAAGTCTTTCTTCAAAGAAACAAACAGACAAGCACCACCAAAGGGACAAAAAAACACAATATTTCTCAAAAAAAATCAATCACAATTAGAATTCAGAATTAGTCGTTCAATCATAAAACGAACGGAAAGGCATCACTAAAAGGACAAAATAATATAATCATTCCCAGCGTGGAATTCAATAAGAATTAAAAATAACCACTGAAGGGATAAAAGAATACAATGTTTATCAAGATAGAATTCATTTGAATCTTTGCTAGCATTAGAATTAGAATTCATAATCGTTATTTCTTTAGAAAACAAAGGGACAAGCAACACCGAAGGGACAAAAAAATATATTATTTCCAAGAAGCAATTCAATTGTAATACAATCATTCACCACATGGAATTAAATTAGAATTGGAATTCAAAATAGCCATCGAAGAGACAAAAAATACAATGTTTCCCTTAATGAGTTCAATGGCAATTTGAATTCAGAATTCATCTTTCCTTGGAAAAGCCATCGAAAAGTCACCACCGAAAAAATAATACAATCTTTCCCATCATGGAAATCTATTAAAATCAAGGCAGAACAAATCTTTCTTTCGAAAAGAAAAAAAAGAGACAGACACAACCGAAGGGACCAAAAAATACAATGTATCCACAATAAATTCAATTGCAAATAGAATTCAGAATTAGTTTTTCCGTCGGAAAACTAAAGTATAAGCACCACTGAAAGGATAAAATAATACAATCATTGCCAGCTTAGAATTCAGATAAATAGTTTTCAGAAACCAAACAGATAGGCACAACCGAGGGGGAAAAAACAATGCAATGTTTCCAAAAATGAATTCACTTGCAATTAGAATTCAGAATTAGTCTTTTCTTTAGAAAACCAACATAAAGGCAACACAGAAGGGACAAAAATATAATGTTTACCAACATGGAATTCAATTACAACGAGAAATATGAATTAGTGTTTTCTTCATAAATCTAGTGGATAGGCACCGAGGGGAAAAACTACAAAGTTTACAACCATGGAATTCATTTGCCATTAGAATTCATAATGTCTTTCATTTAGAAAACCAATGGCATTAGACTACCGAAGGGACAAAAAAATACAATGTTTATCAGCATGGAATTCAATTACAACTAGAATTAACAATTATTCCTTCTTTCAGAAAACAGAAATGCGTGAAGGAAGGGACAAAATAATACAATATTTCCCATCATGGAATTCTTTTAGAATCATAATTAAAAAATAAGGCTTTTTTCAAGGAAACAAACAGACAAGAAATACCGAAGTGACAAAAAAACACAATATTTCCCCAAAAGTATTCAATCGCAATTAGAATTCAGAAATAATGTTTCCTTCGTAAACCAACAGATAACCATCACCGAAAAACCAAAATAATATAATCATTCCATGGATGGAATTCCAATATAATTAGAATACAAAATAACCATCGAAGGGACAAAAGAATACAATGTTTATCAACATAGAATTCATTTGAATCTTTGCCAATGTTAGAATTAGAATTCAAAATCATTCTTTCATCATAAAACAAAGGGACAAGCAACACCGAAGGGACAAAAGAAATGTTATTTCCAAGAAACAATTCAATTGTAATTAGAATTCAGAATCGTGTTGTCCTTTAAAAAAACCAAGAAAAAGGCACCATCGAAGGGACACTATAATACAATCTTTCCTAGCATAGAATTCTATTAGAATCCGAATTTAGAATAAGTCTTTCTTCATAAAACAAAGGGACTTGCATCACTAAAGGGAAAAAAGTACAATGTTTCCCATAATGAATTCAATTACAATTAGAATTCAGAATAAGTCTTTCCTTCAGAAACGACCAGTATGGCACCATCGAAGGGACAAAATAGTACAATCTTTCCCGGAATGGAATTCTATTAAAATCATAAATCAAAATAAGTCTTTCTTTAGAAAACAAGGGGAAAAATGCAAAGTTTCCTTGAACGAATCCAATTGCAATTAGAATTCAGAGTTAGTCTTTCTTTCAAAAAACCAACTAAAAAGCACAACCGAAAGGGACAAAATAATGCAATCATCCCCCACATGAAATTCAATTAGGATTAGAATTCAGAATAAGTATCGAAGGGACAAAAAAATGCAATGTTTCCTGAAATGAATTCAATTGCAATTAGAATTCAGAATTAGTCTTTCCTTTGGAAAACCATCGAAAAACCACCACCGAAAAAAATAATACAATCTTTCCAATCATGGAATTCTATTAAAATCAAGTCAGAATAAGTCCTCTTTATAAAACAAAGAGACATGCACCACCGAAAGTACAAAAAACTACAATGCATCCAGAATGAATTCAATTGCAAATAGAATTTAGAATTAGTTTTTCTGTCGGAACATCAACGTATAGGCACCATTGAAGGGACAAAATAATATTATCATTGCAAGCATAGAATAGGTCTTTTTTACAAAACCAACGGAAAGGCACAACCGAATGGACAAAAAAATACAATGTTTCCTAAAATGAATTCAATTGCAATTAGAATTCAGAATTAGTCTTTTCTTAAAAAAAATTTTTTAAAAAAAACCCCAATGTAAAGGCATCACCGAAGGGACAAAAATATAATATTTACCAACATAGAAATTAGTATTTTCTTCATAAATCTAATGGATAGGCACCAAGGGTAAAAACTACAAAGTTTACAACATGGAATTCAATTGCCATTAGAATTCAAAATGTTTTTCCTTTAGAAAAACAACGGGATGGGACCACCGACGGGACAAAAGAAGACAATGTTTGTTAGCATGGAATTCAATTGCAAATAGAATTAACAATAATTCTTTCTTTCAGAAAACCAACATAAATGCGTGAAGGAAGGGACAAAATAATACAATCTTTAGAAAACAAAGGGATAAGAACCACCGAAGGGACAAAAAAAATATTGTTTATAAGAAACAATTCAATTGCAATTAGAATTCAGAATCATGCTTTCGTTTAGAAAACCCAGAAAAAGGCACCATCGAAGGGACACAATAATACAATCTTTCCTAGCATGTAATTCTATTAGAATCCAAAGTCGGAATAAGTCTTTCTTCATAAAACGAAGAGACATGCATCACTGAAGGGACAAAAAATACATTGTTTCCTATAATGAATTCAATTGCAATTAGAATTCAAAATAAGTCTTTCCTTCAGAAAACGACAGAAATTGCACCACCAAAAGAACAAAATAATACAACCTTTCCCGGATTGGAATTCTATTAAATCAGAATTCAGAATAAGTCTTTCTTTAGAAAACAAAATGGCAGGCACAACCGATGGGACAAAAAATAAAATATTTCCCGGAATGGATCCAATTGCAATTAGAATTCAGAATTAGTTTTTCATTCAGAAAACCAACCGAAAGGAACCACTGAAGGGACAAAATAATACAATCATTCCCGCCATTGAATTCAATTAGAATTAGAATTCATAATAACCATTGAAGGGACAAAAAATAAAACGTTTCATGAAATGAGTTCACTGCAATTTGACTTCAGAATTAGTCTTACTTTGGAGCACCATCGAAAACGCCCCATCGGAAAAAATAATACAATATTTTCCATCGTGGAATTCAATTAAAATCAAAAGTCAGAATAAAACTTTCTTTAGAAAAGAAAGGGACAGGCACCAAAAAAGGGACAAAAAAATACAATGTTTCCCAAAATGAATTGACTTGCAATTAGAATTTATCTTCAGTTTTTCCATCGGAAAACCAATGCATAGACACCACCGAACGGACAAAATAATACAATCATTGCCAACTTAGAATTCAAAATAAGGTTTTTTTTTTCAGAAAACCAACTGATAGGCACCACCAAAGGGACTAAAAATACAATGTTTCTCAAAATGAATTCAGTTGCAATTAGAATTCAGAATTAGTCTTCCCTTAAAAAAAACCAACATAAGATACCACCGAAGGGACAAAAATACAATGTTTACCAACATGCAATTTAGTTTCAACTAGAAATATGAATTACATTTTTCTTCATCAATCTAATTGATAGGCACAAAGGGGAAGAACTACAAAGTTCCCAACCATGGGATTCAGTTGCCATTAGAATTTAGAATGTCTTTCCTTCATAAAACCAATGGGAAGGGACCACCGAAGGGACAAAATAATACAACGTTTGTCAGCATGGAATTCAATTGCAACTAGAATTCACAATTGTTCTTTTTGTCTGAAAGCCAACGGAAATGCACCAACGAAGAGACAAAATAATACAATCTTTCCTATCATGGAATTCTTTTAGAATCTGAAAAGAAACAAACGGACAAGAACAACCGAAGGGACAAAAAACACAATATTTCCCTAGAAGAATTCAATCACAATTAGATTTCAGAATTTGTCTTTCCTTCATAAAACCAATGGAAAGGCATCACTGAAGGGATAAAAAAATATAATCATTCATTGGATGGAATTCAATTATAATTAAAATTCGAAATAACCACCAAAAGAATAAAATGTTTATCACAATAGAATTCATTTGAATCTTTGCCAGAAATAGAATTAGAATTCAAAATCATTCTTTCTTCAGAAAACAGAGGGATGAGGACCACTGAAGGGACAAAAAAAAATATTGTTTCTATGAAACAATTCAATTGCAATTGGAATTTGGAATCATGCTTTCCCTTAGAAAACCAATAAAAAGGCACCATCGAACAGACACAATAATACAATCTTTCCAAGCATGGAATTCAATATGAATCTGAATTCAGAATAAGTCTTTCTTCATAAAACGAAGGGACATGCATCACTAAAAGAACATAAAATACATTGTTTCCCATAATGAATTCAATTGCAATTAGAATTCGGAATAAGTCTTTCCTTTAGAAAACGATTGAAATGGCACCACCGAAGGGACAAAATAGTACAATCTTTCGCGGAATGGAATTCTATTAAATTAAAATTCAGAATAAGTCTTTCTCTAGAAAACAAAAGAAAGGCGTAACCAAAGGGACAAAAAATAAAATGTTTCCCAGAATGAATCCAATTTTAATTAGAATTCAGAATTAGTTTTTCATTTAGAAAACCAACGGAAAGGCACCACCGCAGGGACAAAATAAAACAATCATTCCCAATATGGAATTTAATTACAATTAGAATTCAAAATAACCATCAAAGAGACAAAAAATACGATGCTTTCCGAAATGAATTCAATGCAATTAGACTTCATAATTAGTCTTACTTTGGAAAACCATCGAAAATGCACCAGCTGAAAAAAAAATAATACAATATTTCCCATCATGGAATTCTATTAAAATCAAAAGTCATGAAAAAAACTTTCTTTAGAAAACAACGGGACAGGCACCACAACAGGGGAAAAAAAATACAATGTTTTCCAAAATGAATTCAATCGCAATTAGAATTTAGATTCAGTTTTTCTATCGGAAAACCAATGCATAGACACCACCGAAGGGACAAGACAATACAATCATTGCCAGCTCAGAATTCAAAATAAGTTTTTTTTTTCTTCAGAAAACCAACGGACAAGCACCACCGAAAGGACCAAAAAATACAATGTTTCACAAAATTAATTCAGTTGCAATTAGAATTCAAAATTAGTCTTCTCTTCAGAAAACCAACAAAACGATACCACCGAAGGGACAAAAATATATTGTTTACCAACACGCAATTCAGTTGCTACTAGAAATATGAATTAGTTTTTTCTTCAAATCTAATGGAAAGGCACCAAGGAAAGACTTATAAAGTTCCCAAACCATGGAATTTAGTTACCATTAGAATTCAGAATGTCTTTCCTTCATAAAACCGATGGGAAGGGACCACCGAAGGGACAAAAGAATACAAAGTTTGTCAACATGGAATTCAATTGCAACTAGAATTCACATTTATTCTTTTTGTCTACAAACCAATGGAAATGCACCAATGAAGGGACAAAATAATACAATCTTTCCTATCATGGAATTCGTTTAGAATCAGAATTAAAAATAAGTCTTTCATCAAAGAAATAAACGGACAAGAACCATTGAAGGGACAAAAAACACAATATTTCCCTAGAAGAATTCAATCACAATTAGATTTCAGAATTTGTCTTTCCTTCATAAAACCAATGGAAAGGCATCATCGAAGGGATAAAATAATATAATCATTCATTGGATGGAATTCAATTATAATTAAAATTCGAAATAACCACCGAAAGAATAAAACGTTTATCAAAATAGAATTCATTTGAATCTTTGCCAGCAATAGAATTAGAATTCAGAATCATTCTTTTTTCAGAAAACAAAGGGATGACGACCACCGAAGGGACAAAAAAACATATTGTTTCTACGAAACAATTCAATTGCAATTAGAATTCGGAATCATGCTTTCCCTTAGAAAACTAATAAAAAGGCACCATCAAACAGACACAATAATACAATCTTTCCTAGCATGGAATTCAATATGAATTCGAATTCAGAATAAGTCATTCTTCATAAAACGAAGGGACATGCATCACTAAACGGACAAAAAATATATAGTTTCCCATAATGAATTCAATTGCAATTAGAATTCAGAATAAGTATTTCCTTCAGAAAATGATTGAAATGGCACCACCGAAGGGACAAAATAGTACAATCTTTCCCAGAATGGAAATCTATTAAATTAGAATTCATAAAGTCTTTCTCTAGAAAACAAAATGGCAGGCACAACTGAAGGGAAAAAAATAAAAAATTTTCCCAGAATGAATCCAATTTTAATTAGAATTCAGAATTAGTTTTTGATTCAAAAAACCAACGCAAAGGCACCACCGAAGGGACAAAATAATACAATCATTCCCAACATGGAATTCAATTGGAATTAGAATTCAGAATAACTATCGAAGAGACACAAAATGCAATGTTTCCCGAAATGAATTCAATGCAATTAGACTTCAGAATTAGTCTTTACTTTGGAAAAGCATCGAAAATGCACTACCAGAAAAAATAATACAATATTTCCCATCATAGAACTCTATTAAATTCAAAAGTCATGAGAAAAAAACTTTCTTTAGAAAACTACGGGATTGGCACCACAAAAAGGGAAAAAAAATACAATGAATTCAATTGCAATTAGAATTTAGATTTTGTTTTTCTGTCGGAAAACCAACACATGGACACCACTGAAGGGACAGAATAATACAGTCATTGCCATCACAGATTTCAAAATAAGTTTTTATTTCAAAAAACCAACGGACAAGCACCACCGAAATGACCAAAAAATACAATATTTCCCAAAATGAATTCAATTGCAATTAGAATTCAGAATTAGTCTTCTCTTCTGAAAGAGACCACCGAAAGGACAAAAGAATACAAAGTTTGTCAGCATGGAATTCATTTGCAAGTAGAATTCCCAATTATTCTTTTTGTCATAAAACCAACAGAATTTCACCAACGAAGGGACAAAATAATACAGTCTTTCCTATCCTGGAATTGTTTTAGAATTTGAATTAAAAATAAGTCTTTCTTCAAAGAAATAAACAGACAAGAACCATCGAAGCGATAAAAAACACAATATTTTCGTGGAATAATTCAATCACTATTAGAATTCAAAATTTGTCTTTGCCTCATAAAACCAATGGAAAGGCATCACCGAAGGGACAAAATAATATAATCATTCATTGCATGGAATTCAATTATAATTAGAAATAAAAATAAGCATCGAAAGAATACAATGTTTATCAACAAAGAATTCATTTGAATCTTTGCCAGCATTAGAATTAGAATTCAAAATCATTCTTTCTTCGGAAAACAAAGGGATAAGCACCATCAAAGGGACAAAAAAACATATTTGTTGGAGTTTGTCTTAGGTTTAAACAAGGTTGGAAGAGGTTCAAGCACTTGTCCTAGGCGCCTCAGCACACTAGGAGTGTGCCTCAGCACAAGGCAGCAAAATTGGGTGTGCATCAGGTCAGGCCGCGGCCCAGACTACCCCAGGCCGTGCCACCCAGAGGGACAGCAAGTGTGCCCTGCTCTAGGCTGCACCTTGCCCTGTTTTAGGCCGCACCTTGAAGGCGCACATAGTCCATTTGATTCAGCCTTTGTTAAGTGCGTGAAGACATGCCCAAAACGCATAGGATCACTAAGGATTGATCAAGGGCCATGGTTGATTGGTCATCAAGATCTAAGGGTGAAGAATGACACTCAAGATTGGACAAGAAGTTGGTGCACTATATAAAGGGTCACTTAGCTTCATTCTTAACAACAATGTGACATAACTTGTGATCAAAAGTGAGAGAATTGTAAAAAGTGCAAAGACACAAAACAAGATAGACTCATTTGTAAGGCTGGTTGTTTAGAAGAGTGAGTAGAATAGAAAGGGGATTGAAGGGCTTTTAAAGGGAATTTTCTTGGGAAAATTTCAGGGTTAGTTCTTATCATTTTCTGTTTCTTCTTCTTCTTTGTTTCTTCAAGAACTTAGGCTTCTTGGAGAGGGGTTGCTGTGATTGTAAAAGAACCATTGATTAGTGCAGAGAGTTCGGGTGAACTCACGAGGACGTAGGCTATTGCTGAACCTCGATAACAAATCGCTTGTCTTCTTTCTTTCTTTCTTTCTTTCATTTCTGTTTCTGTTTCCGATTCCTAATCTTTACAAGTCATTCTAGACTTGGGTGTTTAGAAGATCACCACCTGAGCATCTTGTCAAGGTGATTTCCTACAATACTGTTTCCAAGAAACAATTTAATAGCAATTAGAATTCATAACCATGCTTCCTATAGAAAACCAACAAAAAGGCACCATCTAAGGGACACAATATTACAATCTTTTCTAGCATGGAATTCTATTAGAATCCGAATTTAGAATAAGTCTTTCTTCATAAAACGAAGGGACATGCATTACTGAAGGGACAAAAAGTACATTGTTACTCATTATGAATTCAATGCAATTATAATTCAAAATAAGTCTTTCCTTCAGAAAACGATTGAAATGGCACCACCGAAGGGAAAAAATAGTATATTCTTTCTCGGAATGGAATTCTATTAAATCAGAATTAAGATTAAGTTTTTCTTTAGAAAACAAAGAGGCAAGCATAAGTGAAGGGACAAAAAAATAAAATGTTTCCCGGAATGAATCCAATTGTAATTAGAATTCAGAATTAGTTTTTCATTCAGAAAACCAACAATAAGGCACCACCGAAGGTACAAAAAAGTACAATGTTTCCCGAAATGAATTCAATGCAATTAGACTTCAGAATTAGTCTTACTTTGGAAAACCATCGAAAACACACCCCTAGAAAAAATAATACAATATTTTCCATTACGGAATTCTATTATAATCAAAAGTCAGAAAAAAAAAATTCTTTAGAAAACAAAGGGATAAGCACCACTAAAGGGACAAAAAGATACAATGTTCCAAAAATGAATTCAATTGCAATTAGAATTTAGATTTAAATTTTCCATCGAAAAACCAATGCATAGACACCACCGAGGGGACAAAATAACACAATCATTACCAGCTTAGAATACAAAATAAGTTTTTTTTTCTTCAGAAAGCCAACGGACAGGCACCACCGAACGGACCAAAAAATACAATGTTTTCCAAAGTGAATTCAATTGCAATTAGAATTTAGATTTAATTTTTTCATCGGAAAACCAACTCATAGAGACCACTGAAGGTACATTATAATACAATCATTGCCAACTTAGAAGTCAAAATAAGTTTTTTTTCTTCAGAAAACAAACATAAAGATACCACAGAAGTGACAAAAATATAATGTTTTCCAACATGCAATTCAGTTGCAACTAGAAATACGAATTAGTTTTTTCTTCATAAATCTAATGGATAGGCACCGAGGGGAATACCTACAAAGTTCTCATCCCAGGAATTCAGTTGCCATTAGAATTCATAATGTCTTTCCTTCATAAAACCAACGGGAAGGGACCATTGAAGGGACAAAAGAATACAACGTTTGTCAACATGGAATTCAATTGCAACTAAAATTCACAATTATTCTTTCTGTCAGAAAACCAACGAAAATGCACCAACGAATGGACAAAATAAGACAATCTTTCCTATCGTGGAATTCTTTTAGAATCAAAATTGAAAATAAGTCTTTCTTCAAAGAAACAAACGGACAAGAACCACCGAAGGGACAAAAAACACAATATTTCCTAGGAAGAATTCACTCGCAATTAGACTTCAGAATTTTTCTTTCCTTCATAAAATCAATGGAAAGGCATCACCGAAGGGACAAAATAATATAATCATTCATTGCATGGAATTCAATTATAATTAGAATTCAAAATAACCACCGAAAGAATACAATGTTTATCAACATGGAATTCATTTGAATCTTTGCTAGCATTAGAATTAAAATTCATAATCATTCTTTCTTCAGAAAACAAAGAGATAAGCACCACCGAAAGGACAAAAAAACATATTGTTTCCAAGAAACAATTCAATTGCAATTAGAATTCAGAATCATGCTTTCCTTTAGAAAACCAACAAAAAGGCATCATCGAAGGGACACAATAATACAATCTTTCCTAGCATGGAATTCTATTAGAATCCGAATTCTGAATAAGTCTTTCTTCATAAAAAGAAGGGACATGCATCACTGAAGGGACAAAAAATACATTGGTTCCTATAATGAATTCAATTGCAATTAGAAATCAGAATAAGTCTTTCCTTCAGAAAAAGATTGAAATGGCACCACCGAAGGACAAAATACATCTATCTTTCGCAGAATGGAATTCTATTAAATCAGAATTCTAAATAAGACTTTCTTTAAAAATAAAAAAAAAATGGGAAGGCACAACCAAAGGAACAAAAAAAATAAAATGTTTCCTGTAATGAATCCACTTGCAATTAGAATTTAGAATTAGTTTTTCATTCAGAAAACCAACAGAAATGCACCACCGAAGAGACAAAATAGTACAATTATTCCCAACATGGAATTCAATTAGAATTAGAATTCATAATAATCATCGAAGGGACAAAAAATACAATGTTTCCCGAAATGAATTCAATGCAATTAAACTTCAGAATTAGTCTTACTTTGGAAAATCATTGAAAATGCACTACCGGACAAAATAGTACAATATTTTCCATAATGGAATTCTATTAAAATCAAAAGTCATAATAAAACTTTCTTTATAAAACAATAAGATAGGCACTACTAAAGAGACAAAAAAAAATACAATGTTTCCCAAAATGAATTCAATTCAATTAGAATTTAGATTTAGCTTTTTCATCGGAAATCCAACGAACAGACACTACTGAAAGGACAAAATAATACAATCATTGCCAACTTAGAAATCAAAATAAGTTTTTTTTTTTTAAGAAAACCAACGGACAAAAAAAAACATTGTTTCCCAAAATGAATTTGGTTGCAATTAAAAATCAAAATTAGTCTTCTCTTCAAAAAACCAACAAAAAGATACCATCGAAGGGACGACAATATATTGTTTACCAACATGCAATTCAGTCGCAACTAGAAATATAAATTAGTTTTTTCTTCATAAATCTAATGGATAGGCACCAAGGGGGAGAAGTACAAAGTTCTCAACCATGGAATTCAGTTGCCATTAAAATTCAGAATGTCTTTCCTTCATAAACCAACGGGAAGGGACCACCGAAGGGACAAAAGAATACAACGTTTGTCATTGCAACTAGAATTCACAATTATTCTTTCTATCAGAAAACCAATGGAAATTCCCCAACAAAGGGACAAAATAACACAATCTTTCTTATCGTGGAACTTTTTTAGAATCTGAATTAAAAATAAGTCTTTCTTCAAAGAAACAAACGGGCAAGAACCATCGAAGAGACAAAAACACAATATTTCCCACAAAGAATTCAATCGCTATTAGAATTCAGAATTTGACTTTCCTTCATAAAACCAATTAAAAGGCATCATCGAAGGGACAAAATAATATAATCACTCATTGCATGGAATTCATTTATAATTAGAATTCAAAATAACCACAGAAGAGACAAAAGAATACAATGTTTATCAACATAGAATTCATTTGTCAGCATTTGAATTAGAATTCAGAATCATTCTTTCTTCATAAAACAAAAGGATAAGAACCACCGAAGGGGCAAAAAAAACATATTGTTTCCAAGAAACAATTCAATTGCAATTAGAATTTAGAATCATGGTTTCCTTTAGAAAACCAACAAAAAGGCACCATCGAAGGGACACAATAAAACAATCTTTCCTAGCACGAATTCAGAATAAGTCTTTCTTCATAAAACGAATGGACATGCATCACTGAAGGGATAAAAAATACATTGTTTCCCATAATGAATTCAATTGCAATTAGAATTCAGAATAAATCTTTCCTTCAGAAAACGATTGAAATGGCACCATCGAAGGACAAAATAGTACAATCTTTCCTGGAATGGAATTCTATTAAATCAGAATTCAAAATAAGTCTTCATTTAGAAAACAAAGGGACAAGCACAATAGTAGGAACAAAAAAATAAAATGTTTCCCAAAATGAATTCAATTGCAATTAGAATTCAGAATTAGTTTTTAATTCAGAAAACCAACGGAAAAGCACCACCAAAGGGACAAAATAATACAATCATTCCCAAAATGGAATTCAATTATAATTAGAATTCAGAATAACCATCGAAAGGACAAAAAATACAATGTTTCCTTAAATGAATTCAATGCAATTGGACTTCAAAATTAGTCTTACTTTGGAAAACCACCGAAATCACACCACTAAACAAAATTATACAATATTTTCCATCATGGAATTCTATTAAAATCAAAAGTCAGAATAAAATTTTCATTAGAAAACAAAGGGACAGGCACCATAAAAGGGACAAAAAAATACAATGTTTTCCAAAATGAATTCATTTTCAAAATAAGTTTTTCTTTATTTCAGAAAACAAACGGATAGGCTCCACCGAAGGGACAGAAATATACAATGTTTACTAAAATGTATTCAGTTACATGTAGAATTCAGAATTAGCCTTCACTTCTGAAAAACAACATAAAGATACCAACGAAGGGACAAAAATATAATGTTTACCAACATAAAATTCAGTTGCAACTAGAAATATGAATTAATTTTTTCTTCATAAATCTAATGGATAGGCACCAAGGGGAAGAACTACAAAGTTCCCAACCATGTAATTCAGTTGCCATTAGAATTCAGAATGTCTTTCCTTCATAAAACCAACGGGAAGAGACCACCTGATGCAAGAGGATCCGAGTCAGATGATGCTGAGATGTCAGATAGCAAGTTGATGGCACTGAGGTACCTAGAGTTGGCAGATCAGCGCAAAACTGGCAAGTGGACAACCTAGAACGGGCCATGGGCTCAGATCGGGCCCCGGAAGACCCTAGTCTGATTGGAATAGGCTTCCGGGAAAAACTCAGGTCCATCCTGAGCATCGTCATTTTTAAGCCAAAAAACGACGTTTAGGCTCTCAATTTGGTAGCTTTCAGTTTTTAGGAAACTTTTTATTTTTATTTGCAATTATTTTCAGTTTTTAGGAAATTTTTTATTTTTAATACTTCAAATTCAGCCTTAATTTAAATTTTATATTTTAGCTTGACCTTATAAATAAGGTTTTAGGGTTTAGTAAACATTATTTATTGATTTGCATAATTTTGAATAAAATCAGAGTTGTTCCTTTGTTTTTAGGGTTTTTTCCTCTTATGTTATTTTCTTCCCTGTGAATTATCTGTTGAAAACTAGCCTGCAGAATAATCGCTATTCTGCTCGGCGTCAGATGGTATCAGAGCTTCAGCATCTTCCTGGGGTGAGATTTCATCAGTTCCATGGCTGGTGGTCGTGGTCGTGGTCGTCGCGGGCAGGTTCCGAACGAGGAAGTCCCACACCGTGATCGTAACGTTCAGGATGCGATGATTGAGGATTTACAGAGGCAAGTTGCAGAGTTAACCCAGAATCTAGCAGCGTAGAATTTCAGTGATCGTGAGATGGAAGATCACGATTCTGATTCCAGTTTCAAAAACCCGCATCACAATCCTGCTCGATTCTGGGAGCACCGTGGTCGGGAAGAACGTTATGGAGACCTCGGTTTCAGAGTGGATTTGCTCGAGTTTTCTGGTACATTACAGTCCGAGGGATTCATGGATTGGTTAAATGAAGTGGAGCGTATTTTCGAGTATAAGGAAGTCCCAGATCGTGTCAAGGTGAAACTGGTCGCCATCAAACTAAAGGGCAAAGCATCTGCGTGGTGGGAGCAGTTGAGGCGCTCACGCGACCAGCAGGGCAAGGCCAAGATCACGAATTGGGAGAAGATGAAGAAGAAGATGAAGGGTCACTTCCTTCCTTTTGGTTACACTCAAACTTTGTTTCAGCGACTTCATTCTTTAAGACAGGGCACGAGATCTGTGGATGATTACACAGAGGAGTTCTATCAATTGATAGCCCGAAATGATTTATCCGAGACAGAAGAGTAGATGGTGGCACGGTATTTGGGGGGATTACTGCAGCCCTTGCAGGATGTCCTCAACCTTCACTCGCTGTGGACCGTTTCTGAAGCATACCAGCGTGCACTTACGGTGGAAAAACAGTAGAACAAGAGGCCAATGAACCGAAGCAGCGATCAAAGCAGTCGGCCAGTTCGCCCTCAAGAATTTCATCCTGCCCAGCAGCCACTCCAAGGTAACCCTAGCTCAAATATTAGATGTTTCAGATGTGGTGAACAGGGACATAAATCGACTGAGTGCAGGAAGCCTGCTATAAGGGCAAAAATCTCCTGATTGAGGACGACGGGGTAGACGAAACTGAGGAGATTGGAGAGCCTGTGTATGACGATGATGAAGATGGGGATGTGTTGTATAGAGATGGCCATGAGACCTTGGCTGTTCGTAAGAGTTTACTGACCCCCAAGGGCGATACAGGGGACGATTAGTTGAGGACCAATATTTTCCACACGACCTGCACAGTTACAGATAAAGTCTGCAAGATGATCATTGACAGTGGTAGTTGCGAGAACATAGTATCTGAAGAGGCTGTCCAGAAATTGCAGTTGAAGACAGATCGTCATCCCAAGCCATATAAATTTTCGTGGTTAAATAAAGGCAGTGAGGTAACAGTAGATAGGCGATGCCTAGTATCTTTTTCGATTGGTAGGAAATATTTTGATAATGCTTGGTGTGATGTTGTGTCTATGGATGCTTGTCATGTATTGTTAAGCAGACCTTGGCAGTATGATCGTAGTGTTATCTATGATGGGCGAAAAAATACCTATTCCCTTAGCATCAAAAGGAAGAATATTGTATTGGCACCTCGTCGGGAAGGAACCACTCCTACCCCGGTAGCCAGTAATACTAATCTACTTTCGATGTCCAGGTTTTTAGCTGAGATTGAGCATGGAGAGGTGGTCTATGCTTTGTTGCCTTGTGGGGATAGTGCGGCAGACATGAATCCAGAATTACCATCAGAGGTGCAGCAGCTGTTAGCAGAGTTTTCTGACCTGATGCTAGAGGATTTTCCCCCTGGGTTGCCGCCTATGAGGGATATTCAGCATCAGATTAACCTTGTTCTGGGATCCAGTTTGCCTAACCAACTGGCTTATCGCCCTAGTCCCAAGGAATCTGAAGAGCTGCAGCGACAGCTGGTAAAGTTGTTGGAGAGGGGTTACGTCCTGCCCTGCTAGTGCCAAAGAAAGATGGCTCTTGGCGTATGTGTGTTAACAGCAGAGCAATCAACAGAATTACAGTAAAATACAGGTTTCCAATTCCCCATCTGGATGATATGTTAGACCAGCTATCCGGTTCTAAGGTTTTCTCAAAAATTGACCTTAAAAGTGGATACCACCAGATCAGAATAAGGCTTGGAGATGAGTGGAAGACAGCGTTTAAGACACAACAGGGGTTGTATAAGTGGATGGTCATGCCTTTTGGGTTGTTCAATGCGCCCAGCACATTTATGAGACTTATGCATCAGGTTTTATGGCCATTCATGGGGAAATTTGTAGTAGTTTACTTCGACAACATCCTCATTTATAGTCAGACGTGGGCGTCACATTTTGATCACCTCCTTGCTGTTTTTGATAAGTTGAGGACGAAGCGCCTGTACGTCAATCAGGAGAAGTGTTCTTTCTTCACTACTTCAGTTACTTTTCTGGGTTTTGTTGTATCTACTGAGGGTGTTCAAGCAGATCAGTCGAAGGTGGAGTGGCCCACGCCGAGGACCTTGCACGATGTCAGAAGTTTCCATGGATTGGCATCCTTCTACCGTAGGTTCATCAGAAATTTCAGCACTCTGATTGCTCCTATCACAGAGTGCCTTAAGGGGCGTGATTTTCAGTGGTCCGAAGAGGCAGAAACCAGCTTTCAACTGGTCAAGAGAAAGATGACCAAAGCACCAGTTTTGGCACTTCCTGATTTCGATAAAGTGTTTGAGGTAAACTGTGATGCATCCAGGGTTGGTATTGGTGGTGTTCTGAGTCAGGAGGAGCACCCAATAGCTTTTTTCAGTGAGAAGTTATCAGGATCAAAGAAGAATTATTCCACCTATGATCTGGAGTTTTATGCCATAGTTCAGTCCCTGAAACATTGGTGTCATTACCTAGTGCAGAGGGAGTTTATTCTTATCACTGATCATGAGGCCCTGAAGAACATCAATGGCCAACATAAGCTGAGTCCTTGTTTTGGGGATTCCGATGAGGCTATTGTGAACTCGAGGACGAGTTCTTTCCAACCTGGGGCAACTGATGCAGGAGGATCCGAGTCAGATGATGTTGAGTTGTCAGATAGCACGTTAATGGCACTGAGGTACCTAGAGTTGGCAGATCAGTGCAAAACAGGCAAATGAACTACCTAGAACGGGCCAACGGGCTCAGATCGGGCCCCGGAAGACCCTAGTCTGATTGGAAACGGGCTTCTGGGCAAAACACAGGTTCATCTTAAGTGACGTCTAGGCCCTAAATTTGGCAGCTTTCAGTTTTTAGAAAAATTTTATTTTTATTTGCAATTACTTTCAGTGTTTAGGAAACTGTTTATTTTTATTACTTCAAATTCAGCCTTAATTTAAATTTCCTATTTTAACTTGACCTTATAAATAAGGTTTTAGGGTTTAGTAAACATTATTTATTGATTTGCATAATTTTGAATAAAATCAAAGTTGTTCCTCTGTTTTTTGGGTTTTTTTCTCTTTTGTTATTTTCTTCCCTGTGAATTATCTGTTGAAAACTAGCCTGCAGAATAATCGCTATTCTGCCCGGCGTCACCACCGAAAGACAAAAGAATACAACATTTGTTAGCATGGAATTCAATTGCAACTGGAATTCAAAATTATTCTTTCTGTCAGAAAACCAATGGAAATGAACCAACAAAGGCACAAAATAATACAATCTTTCCTATCGTAGAATTCTTTTAGAATCAGAATTAAAAATAATTCTTTCTTCAAAGAAACAAATGGACAAGAACCACCGAAGGGACAAAAAACACAATATTTCCCAAGAATAATTAAATCACAATTAGAATCCGGATGTCTTTCCTTCATAAAACCAAAGGAAAGACATCATCAAAGGTACAAAATAATATAATAATTCATTGTATGGAATTCAATTATAATTAGAATTCAAAATAACCACCTAAAAGGCGAAAGAATACAATGTTTATCAACATATAATTCATATAAATCATTACCAGCATTTGAATTAGAATTCAGAATCATTCTTTCTTCAGAAAACAAAGGGATAAGCATCACCGAAGGGACAAAAAAAACTTATAGTTTCCAAGAAACAATTCAATCGCAATTAGAATTCGGAATCATGCTTTCCTTTAGAAAACCAACAAAAAAGGCACCATCGATGAGACACAATAATACAATCATTCCTAGCTTGGAATTCTATTAGAATCCGAATTCAGAATAAGTCTTTCTTCATAAAACGAAAGGATATGCATCACTGAACAGACAAAAAGTACATTGTTTCCCATAATGAATTCAATTGCAACACAATTCAGAATAAGTCATTCCTTCATAAAAAGATTGAAATGGCACCACCGAAGGGACGAAATAATACAATCTTTCTCGAAATAGAATTCAAAATAAATCTTTCTTTAGCAAACAAAGGGATAGGCCCAACCGAAGGGGCAAAAAAACAAAATGTTTCCCTGAATAAATCCAATTGCAATTAGAATTCAGAATTAGTTTTTCATTCAGAAAACCAACGGAAACACACCACCAAAGGGACAAAATAATACAATAATTCCCAACAAGGAATTAAATTAGAATTAGAATTCCGAATGACCATCGAAGGGACAAAAAATTCAATGTTTTGTGAAATGAATTCAGTTGCAATTAGAATTTAGAATTGGTCTTCTCTTCAAAAAACCAAAATAAAGATACCATCGAAGAGATAAAAATATATTGTTTACCAACATGCAATTCAGTTGCAACTAAAAATATGAATTAGTTTTTTCCTTCATAAATCTAATGGATAGGCTCCAAGGGGAAGAACTACAAAGTTCCCAACCTTGGAATTCAGTTGCCATTAGAATTCATAACGTCTTTTCTTCATAAAACCAACAGGAAGGGACAACAGAAGGGACAAAAGAATACAAAGTTTGTCAGTATTGAATTCAATTGCAACTAGAATTCATAATCATTCTTTCTGTCAGAAAACCAACGGAAATGCACCAACGAAGGAACAAAACAATACAATCTTTCCTATCCTGATATTCTTTTAGAATCAGAATTAAAAATAAGTCTTTCTTCAAAGAAACGAACGGGCATGAACCACCGAAGGGACAAAAAACACAATATTTCCTAAGAAGAATTCAATCGCAATTAGAATTAAGAATTTTTATTTCCTTCATAAAACCAATGGAAAGGCATCACTGAATGGACAAAATAATATAATCATTCTATGCATGGAATTCAATTATAATTAGAATTCAAAATAACCACCGAAGGGACAAAAGAATACAATGTTTATCAATATAGAATTCATTTGAATCTTTGCCAGCATTAGAATTAGAATTCAAAATCATTCATTCTTCATAAAACAAAGGGATAAGCACCACTGAAGGGACAAAAAGCATATTGTTTCCAGGAAACAATTCAATTGCAATTAGAATTCAGAATCATGCTTTCCTTTAGAAAACCAACAAAAAGGCACAATCAAAGTGACACAATAATACAATCTTTCCTAGCATGGAATTCTATTAGAATTTGAATCCAGAATAAGTCTTTCTTCATAACACGAAGGGACATGCACCACTGAACGGACAAAAAATACAATGTTTCCCATAATGAATTCAATTGCAATTAGAATTCAGGTCTTTCCTTCAGAAAACGATTGAAATGGCACCACCGAAGGGACAAAATAGTATAATCTTTCCCATAATGGAATTCTACTAAAATCAAAATGCAGAATAAGTCCTTCTTTAGAAAGCAAAGGGGTTGGCACAACTGGAGAGATAAAAAAAAATAAAATGTTTCCCAGAATGAATCCAATTCCAATTAGAATTCATAATTAGTTTTTTTTTATTTTCAAAAAACCAACAGAAATGCACCAGCGAAGAGACAAAATAATACAATCATTCCCAACTTGGAATTAAATTAGAATTAGAATTAGAATTTTGCATAACCATAGAAGGGACAAAAAATACAAAGCTTCCCGAAATGAATTCAATAGCAATTAGACTTCGAAATAAGTCTTACTTTGGAAAACCATAAAAAACGCACCACCGGACAAAATAATACAATATTTTCCATCATGGAATTCTATTAAAATCAAAATTCAGAATAAAACTTTCTTTAGAAAACAAAGGGACAAGCACCACAAAAAGGACAAAAAATATATTGTTTCCCAAAATGAATTCAATTACAATTAGAATTTAGATTTAGTTTTTCCGTCGGAAAACAAACGCATAGACACCACCGAATGGAGAAAATAATACAATCAGTGCCATCTTAGAATTCAAAATAAGTTTGGCACCAACAAAATGATAAAAAAAATGCAATGTTCCCCAAAATGAATTCAGTTACAATTAGAATTCAAAATTAATCTTTCCTTCAGAAAACCAACATAAAGATACCACCGAAGGGACAAAAATATAATGTTTACTAACATGCAATTCAGTTGCAAATAGAAATATGAATTAGTTTTTTCTTCATAGAATTCAGTTGCCGTTAGAATTCAAAATGTCTTTCCTTCATAAAACCAACGGGGAGGGACCACCAATTGGACAAAAGAATACAATGTTTGTCAGCATGGAATTCAATTGCAACTAGAATTCACAATTATTCGTTCTTCCAAAAAACGAATGGAAATGCACCACCGAATAGACAAAATAATACTATCTTTCCCACCATGAAATTCTATTATAATCAAATTTAAAATTAAATCTTTCTTCAAAGAAAAAAAAACGAACAAGCACAACTGAAGGGACAAAAAACACAATATTTCCCAAAAAGATATCAACCGCAATTAGAATTCAGAATTAGTCTTTTCGTCATAAAACCAACGGAAAGGCATCACCGAATGGACAAAATAATATAATCATTCCTAGCATGGAATTCAATTAGAATTAAATAAAAAATAACCACCGAAGGGACAAAAGAATACAATGTTTATCAACATAGAATTTATTTTAATCTTTGCCCGCATTAGAATTAGAATTCAGAATCGTTCTTTCTTCATAAAACAAAGAGACAAGCACACAGAAAGGACAAAAAAATATATTGTTTTCAAGAAACAATTCAATTGTAATTAAAATTCAGAATTATACTTTCCTTCATAAAACAAACGAAAAAGCATCACCAAAGGGACAAAATAATACAATCTTTCCTAGCATAGAATTCTATTAGAAGCAGAATAAGTCTTTCTGCATAAAACAAAGGGACATGCACCACTGACTGAACAAAAAATACATTGTTTCTCATAATAAATTCAATTGCAATTAGAATTCAGAATAAGTTTTTCGTTCCTAAAACAACAAAAATAGCACCACCGAAAGGACAAAATAATACAATCTTTCTCGGAATTCAATTCTATTAAATCAGAATTCAGAATAAGTCTTTCTTTAGAAAACAAAAGAGCAGGCACAACCGAAGGGGCAGAAAAATACAATGTTTTCCAAATAAATCCAATTGCAATTAGAATTCAGAATTAGCCTTCCCTTCCAAAAACTATCGAAATGGCACCACCGAAGGGACAAAATAATAATATCATGCCATAATTAAATTAGAATTAGAATTAGAATTCAGAGTAACCATCGAAGGGACAAAAAATATAATGTTTCTCTAAATGAATACAATTGAAATTAGAATTCAAAATTAGTCTTTCTTTTAGAAAACCATCGAAACAGTACAACTGGAAAAAGTAATACAATCTTTCTCATCATGAAATTCTATTAAAATCAAAAGTTAGAATAAGCCTGTCTTTAGAAAACAAAGAAACATGCACCACCAAAGGGACAAAAAAATTTAAAGTATCCCAAAATGAATTCAACTGCAAATAGAATTCAGAATTAGTTTTTCCGCCGGAAAACCAAAGTATAGGCACCACCCAAGGGGCAAAATAATACAATCATTGTCAGCTTAGAATTCAGAAAAAAAAAAGTCTTTTCAGAAAACCAACGGAGAGGCACAACCTAAAGGACAAAAAAAAAACTATGTTTCCCAAAATGAATTCAATTGCAATTAAAAATAAGAATTAGTTTTTTCTTAAGAAAACCAACGTAAAGGCGCCACTGAAGGGACAAAAATATAATGTTTATCAACATGGAATTCAACTTTAACTAGAAATAAGAATTAGACTGTTCTTAATAAATCTAATTGATAGGCACCAATGGGAAAAACTACAAAGTTTCCAACCATGGAATTCAATTGCCATTAGAATTCAGAACGTCTTTGTTTCAAAAAAACCAATGGGAAGGGACAACTGAAGGGACAAAAAGAATATAATGTTTTTCAACATGGAATTCAATTGCAACTAGAATTCACAATTATTCTTTCTTTCAATAAACCAACGGAAATGCACCAATGAAGGGACAAAATAATACAAGCTTTCCCATCATGGAATTAGAATTAAAAATAAGTCTTTTCTTCATAAAACCAACCTAAAAGCACCTCCAAATGGACAAAAATATAATGTTTACCAACATAAAATTCAATTGCAACTAGAAATAAGATTTAGCCTTTTCTTTATAAATCTAATGGATAGGCACAAAGGGGGAAAACTACAAAATTTCCAACCATGGAATTCAATTGCCATTAGAATTCAAAACGTCTTTCTTTCAAAAAAACCCAATGGGAAGGAACCACCACAGGGACAAAATAATACAATGTTTGTCAACATAGAATTCAAATTATTCGTTCTTTCATAAAACCAACGGAAATACACTAAAGAAGGGACAAAATAACACAGTCTTTCTCATCAAGGAATTCTTTTAGAATCAGAATTAAAAATAAGTCTTTCATCAAAGAAACAAACGGACAAGAACCACCAATGGGACAAAAAAACACAATATTTCCCCGAAAGAATTCAATCACAATTAGAATTCCGAATTAGTCTTTCCTTCATACAACTAACGGAATGGCATCACCGAAGCGACAAAATAATATAATCATTCCTTTGATGGAATTCCATCATAATTAGAATTCAAACTAACCACCAAAGGGATAAAAGAATACAATGTTTATCAACATAGAATTCATTTGAATCTTTCCCAACATTAGACTTAGAATTCAGAGTCATTCTTTCTTCATAAAACAAAGGATAAAAAATATATTGTTTCCAACAAAAAATTCAATTGCAATTAGAATTCAGAATCATGCTTTCTTTCAGAAAACCAACGAAAAAGCATTACCGAAGGAACAAAGTAATACAATCTTTCATAGCTTGGAATTCTGTTAGAATCAGAATTCAGAATAACCATCGAAGAGACAAAATACAATGTCTCCCTGAACGAATCCAATTGCTATTAGAATTCAGAATTAGTCTTTCTTTCAGAAAAAGCAACGAAAAGGCATCACCGAAGAGACAAAAAAAACAATGTCTCCCGAAATGTATTCAATTGCAATTAGAATTCAGAATTAATCTTTCCTTCATAAGACCATCGAAAAGGCACCACTGGGAAAAAAAATAATATAATCTTTCCCATCATAGAATTCTAGTAAAATTAAAACTCAGTATAAGTCTTTCTATAGAAAACAATGAGACAAGAACACCGAATGGAAAAAAATAATACAATTTATCCCAAAATGAATTCAACTGCAAATAGAATTAAGATTTAGTTTTTCCGTCAAAAAACCAACATATAGGCACCATTGAATGCACAAAATAATACAACCATTGTCCGCTTAGAATTCAGAATAAGTACTTTTTCAAAAAACCAACGGACAGGTACCACCGAAGGGACAAAAAAATACAATATTTTCCAAAATAAATTCAATTGCAATTACAATTCAGAATTAATCTTTTCTTCAAAAAATCAACGTAAAGCCACCACCAAAAGGACAAAATTATAATGTTTACCAACATTGAATTCAACTAGAAATATGAATTGTCTTTTCTTCATAAATAAAAACTACAAAGTTTCAAACCATGAAATTTAGTTGCCATTAGAATTCATAATGTCTTTCCTTCAGAAAACCAACGGTAAAGAACCACCGAAGGGACAAAAAAATACAATGTTTGTCAGCATAAAATTCAATTGCAACTAGAATTCACAATTATTCATACTTTTAGAAAACCAACGGAAATGCACCAACGAAAAGACAAAATAATACAATCTTTCCCATCATGAAATTATTTTGGAATTATAATTAAAAATAAGTCTTTCTTCAAAGAAACAAACAGACGAGAATCACCGAAGGGACAAAAAACACTATTTTCCAAAGAGAATTCCATCTGAATTAGAATTCAGAATTAGTTTTTCCTTCATAAAACCAGTGGAAAGACATCACCGAAATGACAAAATAATATAATCATTCTTTGCATGGAATTCAATTAATATTAGAACTCAAAATAACCACCGAATGAACAAAAAAACACAATATTTATCAACATAAAATTCATTTGAAACTTTCCAAGCATTAGAATTAGAATTCAAAACCATTCTTTCTTCAGAAAAACAAAGGTACAAGCACCACCGAATGAACAAAATAAATACTGCTTCCAAAAAAACAATTCAATTGCAATTATAATTCAGAATCACGCTTTCCTTTAGAAAACCAACAAAAATGCACCACCGAATGGACAAAATAATACAATCTTTCCTAGCATGGAATTCTGGGAATTCTATTAGAATCAAAATTAAGTCTTACTTCATAAAAAAAAGAGACTTACACCACCGAAGGGAAAAAATACAATGTTTCTCGTAATGAATTCAATTGCCATTAGAATTCTGAATAAGTATTTCCTTCAGAAAACGATCGAAATGGCACCATCGAAGGGACAAAATAGTGCAATCTTTCCCAGAATAGAATTATATTAAAATCAGAATTCAGAATAAGTCTTTCTTTAGAAAACTAAGAGGCAGGCACAACTGAAAGCACAAAAAAAATACAATGTTTCTCCTAATGAATCCAACTGCAATTGGAATTCAGAATTAGTCTTTCTTTCATAAAACCAACAGAAAGGCACCACCGAGTGGACAAAATAATACAATCATTCCCAATATGAAATTCAATTAGAATTAGAATTCAGAATACATTGAAGAGACAAAAATACAATGTTTTCCGAAATGAACTCAATTGCAATTAGAATTCAGAATTAGTCTTTCCTTAAGAAAACCATCGAAAACCCACCACCGAACAAAATAATACAATCTTTCTCATCATGGATTTCTATTAAAATCAAAAGTCAGAATAAGTCTTTCTATAGAAAACAAAAGGACAAGCACCACCGAAGGGCCAAAAAAAATACAATGTTTCCTAAAATGAATTCAATAGCAATTAGAATTCAAAATTAGATTTTCCGTCGGAAAACCAAGGTAAAGGCACTACTGAAGGGACAAAATAATACAATCATTGCCAGCTTAGAATTCATAATAAGTATTTTTCAGAAAACCAACGGATAAGCACCTCTGAAGGGACAAAAAAGTACAATGTTTCTTAGAATGAATCCAATTGCAATTAGAATTCAGAATTAGTCTTTTCTTCAGAAGACCAATGTAAATGCACCACCTGAGGGACAAAAATATAATGTTTACCGACATGGAATTCAATTGCAACTAGAAATAAAAATTAGTTTTTTCTTCATAAATCTAATGGATAGGCACCATGGGGAAAAAGTACAAAGTTTCCACCCATGGAATTCAGCTGCCATTAGAATTCTGTCTTTCCTTTAGAAAACCAACGCGAAGGGACCACTGAAGGGACAAAAGAATACAATGTTTGTCAGCATGGAATTCAATTTCAACTAGAATTCACAATTATTCTTTCTTACAGAAATGGACCACTAAAGAGACAAAATACTACAATCTTTCTCATAATTGAATTCAATTAGAATCAGAATTAAGAATAAGTCTTTCTTCAAAAACCCCAACAAGAGTTTAATAAATAGGATCCCTTCCCTGTAAAAACCCCAACAAGAGTTTAATAACAAGCTAATCTATTTTTTATCTTAATAGAAAATTAAGCAATTTTTAACCTATAAAATCCTCTACAAGACCTATTAAGGCCATGATGTCAGCATCTAAGTAAAACGTACCTGTGTGCCCCTCTAAAGGACATTAGGGCTCTGGTCAACAGAGTATCATATCAAAATATGCCTGCAAAGTAACAATATCTACAGTTTGTTCTGACTAGTGAGGATGGAAGAAAAGCTTACCCCAAAGCAAACTTTACTATGCCAAGCTTGATATTAGCATGGAAGCAAGAATTCAACTCATAGGAATACTGCATATGCATAAGAAAAAAAATTGGTACAATAGATTTAGAAAACCAACGGTAAGGGACCACCGAAGGGACAAAAGAATATAATGTTTGTCAGCAAAGAATTTAATTGCAACTAGAATTCACAATTATTCTTTCTTTCAAAAAACCAACGGAAATGTACAAACGAAGGGACAAAATAATACAATCTTTCCCATCATGAAATTCTTTTAGAATCATAATTAAATTAAGTCTTTCTACAAAGAAACAAACGGACAAGAACAACAGAAGGGACAAAAAAACACAATATTTTCCCAAAAGAATTCAATAGTAATTAAAATTCAGAATTAATCTTTCCTTCATAAAACCAATTGAAAGGCATCACCAAAGGGAAAAAATAATATAATCATTCCTTGCATCGAATTCAATTATAATTAGAACTCAAAATAACCACCAAAGGGACAAAAGAATATAATGTTTATTTACGTAGAATTCATTTGAATCTTTACCAGCATTACAATTAGAATTCAGAATCATTCTTTCTTCAAAAAAAACAAAGGGACAAGCATCACCGAAGGGACAAAAAAAAATATTGTTTCCAAGAAACAATTCAATTGCAATTAAAATTCAGAATCACGCTTTCCTTCAGAAAACCAACGAAAATGCACCACCGAAAGGACAAAATAATACAATCTTTCTTAGCGTGAAATTCTATTAGAATCAGAATTCAGAATAATTCTTTCTTCATAAAACAAAAGGACATGCATCACCGAATGACAAAAAATACAAAATTTCCCATAATGAATTTAATTGTTATTAGAATTCAAAATAAGTCTTTCCTTCAGAAAACAATCGAAATGACACCACCTAAGAGACAAAATAGTACAATCTTTCCCGGAATGGAATTCTATTATAATCAGAATTGAAAATAGGTCTTTCTTTAGAAAACAAAGAAAACCAAAGGGACAGAAGAATACAATGTTACCCGGAATGAATCCAATTACAATTAGAATTCAGAATTAGTCTTTCTTTCAAAAACCACCGAAATGGCACCACCGAAGAGACAAAATAATACAATCATTTAGTTAGAATTCAGAATAGCCATCAGATGGACAAAAATACAATGTTTCCTGCAATGAATCAAATTGCAATTAAGATTCAGAATTAGTCTTTCTTTTAGAAAACTATCAAAAAGGCACCACCAGAAAAAATAATACAATCTTTCCTACATTGGAATTCTACTAAAATCAAAAGTTAGAATAAGTCTCTCTTTAGAAAACAAAGAGACAAGCACCACCAAATTGACAAAATAATATAATCTTTCCCATCATAGAATATAATGTTTGTCAGCATAGAATTCAATTGCAACTAGAATTCACAATTAATCTTTCTTTCAAAAAACCAACGAAAATACACTAACGAAAAGACAAAATAATACAATCTTTCCCATCATAGAATTCTTTTAAAATCAAAATTAAAAATAAGTCTTTCATCAAAGAAACAAATGTACAGGAACCACCGAATGGACAAAAACACAATATTTCCCCAATAGAATTCAATCGCAATTAAAATTCAGAATTAGTATTTTCTTCATAAAACCAACGGAAAGGCATTACCCCTGCGACAAAATAATATAATCATTCCTTGCATGGAATTCAATTATAATTAAAATTCAAACTAACCACCGAATGGACAAAAGAATACAATGTTCATCAACATAGAACTCATTTGAATCTTTACCAGCATTAGAATTAGAATTCAGAATCATTCTTTCTCTCGAAAACAACGGGACAAGCACCACCGAAGGGACAAAAAAAATATATTGTTTCCAAAAAACAACTCAATTGCAATTAGAATTCAGAATCATGCTTTCCATCAGAAAACCAACAAAAAAGCACCACCAAAAGAAGAAAATAATACAATCTTTCCTAGCATGAAATTTTATTAGAATCTAAATTCAGATCAAGTCTTTCTTCATAAAACAAAGAGACATGCACCACGAAAGGACAAAAAATACAATGTTTCTCATAATGAATTAAATTGCAATTAGACATCAAAATAAGTCTTTCCTTCATAAAAGAATAGAAATGGAAACACTGAAAGGACAAAATAATACAATCTTTTCCCAAAATTGAATTCTTTTAAAATCAAAATTCAAAATAAATCTATCTTTAGAAAACAAAGAGGCAGGCACAACCGAATAGACTAAAAATACAATGTTTCCCGGAATGAATCCAATTGCAATTAGAATTCAGAATTAGTATTTCTTTTAGAAAATCAACAGAAATGCACCAACGAAGGAACAAAATAATACAATCTTTCCCATCATGGAATTCTTTTAGAATCAAAATTAAAAATAAGTCTTTCTTCAAATAAACAAATAGACAAGAACCACCGAAGGGACAAAAGACTATTTCCTGAGAGAATTCAATCCCCAATTAGAATTCAAAATTAGTCTTTCCTTCAAAAAACCAATGGAAAGACATCACCGAAAGGACAAAATAATATAATCATTCCTTGCAAAGAATTTAATTATAATTAGAATTCAAAATAACCACCGAAGGGACAAAAGAATACAATATTTATCAACATAGAATTCATTTGAATATTTGCCAGCATTAGAATTTGAATTCAGAATCATTCATTCCTCAAAAAACAAAGGGACAAGCACCATCAAAGGGACAAAAATATATTGTTTCCAAAAAACAATTCAATTGCAATTAGAGTTCAGAATCATGCTTTCCTTCAGAAAACTAACGAAAATGTAACACCGAAGGGACAAAACAATACGATTTTCCCTAGCATGGAATTCTATTAGAATCAAAATTCAGAATAAGCGTTTTATGACAAAAGGACATGCACCACCGAAGGGACAAAAAATACAATGTTTCCCATAATGAATTCAATATTTAGAATAAGTCTTTCCTTCAGAAAACAATCGAAATGGAACCACCGAAGGGACAAAATAGTACAATCTTTCCCGAAATAGAATTCTATTAAAATCAAAATTCATAATAAGTATTTCTTTACAAAACAAAGGAGCAGGCACAACCGAAAGGACAGAAAAATACAATGTTTCTCCGAATGAATCCAATTTGCAATTAGAATTCAGAATTAGCCTTTCTTTCAGAAAACCAACGAAAAGGCATCACCGAATGGACAAAATAATACAGACATTCCCAACATGGAATTCAATTAGAATTATAATTCAGAATAACCATCGAAGGGACAAGAAAATACAATGTTTTCCGAAATAAATTCAATTGCAATTAGAATTCAGAACTAATCTTTCCTCAAGAAAACCATCGAAATCGCACCACCAGACAAAATAATAAAATCTTTCTCATCATGGAATTCTATTAAAATCAAAAGTCAGAATAAGTCTTTCTTTAGAAAACAAAGGGACAAGCACCACCGAAGGGACAAAAAAATAAAATATTTCCCAAAATGAATTCAATTGCAATTAGAATTCAGAATTAGTTTTTCCGTCGAAAAACCAACGTATAGGCACCACCGAATGACAAAATAATAAAATCATTGCCAGCTTTGAATACAGAATAAGTTATTTTTTTCAAAAAACCAACGGACATGCACCATTTAAGAGACAAAAAAATACAATGTTTCCTACAATGAATTCAATTGCAATTAGAATTCAGAATTAGTCTTTTCTTAAGAAACCAACCTAAAGGCACCACCAAAGGACAAATATAAAGTTTACCAACATGGAATTCAATTGCAACTAGAAATAAAAACTAGTTTTTTCTTCATAAATCTAACGGATAGGCACCATGGGGAAAAGGTACAAAGTTTTCAACCATGAAATTCAGTTGCCATTAGAATTCAGAATGCCTTTCCTTCATAAATCTACGGGAAGGGACCACCGAAGGGACAAAGGAATACAATGTTTGTCAGCATGGTATTCACTTGCAACTAGAATTCACAATTATTCTTTCTTTCAGAAATGCACCATTGAAGGGACAAAATAACACAATCTTTCCCATAATTGAATTCTATTAGAATCAGAATTAAGAATAAGTCTTTCTTCAAAAAAACAAACGGATAAGCACCATCGAAGGGACAAAGAACACAATTTTTTCCAAAAAGAATTCAATTGCAATTAGAATTCAGAATTAGTATTTCCTTCATAAAACCAATATTAAGACACCATCAAAAGGATAAAATAATACAATCATTCCCCACATAGAATTCAATTAGAATTAGAATTCAAAATAACCATCTCAAGGACAAAAGAATACAATGTTTGTCAACATAGAATTCATTTGAATCTTTGCCAATATTAGAATTAGAATTCAGAATCATTCTTTCTTAAGAAAACAAAGGGACATCACCACCCACGCAGACACAAACATTTGCTTCACTAGTGAAAGCATGAGGGTGGCATCAAATGAGGCACTTTAAATCGGAAAATTAATCCTCAAATTTGTCTCAACTCTCGATTATTTACGTCAATTTCACAAGGGAAAGCTACTTTTGATAATATTCTTTCACGGAATGCCAGACACTAAAGGAAATAACTTTTGACAAGAAAAAAATACGTTACTTGAATTACAAGGGCATATAGTGGAAGTGTGGTGTAGTTGTACATAAATAAGATCCATTCCCAGTAAAACCCCAACAAGTGTTTAATAACAAGCTAATCTATTTAGATCTTAACAGAAAATTAAGTAACAATATCTACAGTTTGTTCTTACTAGAGAGTATGGAAGAAAAGCTTACCCCAAAGCAACCTTTACTATGCCAAGCTTGATATGAGCAATGGAAGCAAGAGTTCAACCCATAGGAATACTGCATAAGAAGAAAAATTGGTACAATAGAGTTAAGAGTATTAGCAATAACAAAAAAATAGAAAGCGGGAAGGGGCATGAGAGTTAGATTAGAACAGTTCATCATTACCCATATCCAAAAGAAAGTAGCACAAAGTGGAAAATTCAATAATTATGAATCAAAAAATCTCTTAAAATTACCAATGATGCATAGATTTGGCCGTCAGCACCGGGAATATCTACTAGGATCTATCTTACTTAGACTCTTCATTAATCTTATCATACCCATATCAGACATGACACTCCAAATATGAACCTTTCCCTTTGAAACTCAAAACCAAAGGAAAACTTACAAAACCTTATCACAAATAGACGAGTCTGACACTTGGACAAACCCAGACACATATCAGAGTCGAGTAACATAGACAAGGATTATATGTCTATTATGGATTTAGGATCATTTGTCCCCGGATACATAAAGTTCATGGCAAGGAAAAACAAAATTTGAACTTTCACGCCATAAACGGAGATCTAAAGTCTGGGTCCCTTTGCCATGTCTCTGTATGAGACGTAGAAGAAAAAAAGGAAAAGAATTGCACCGTTGGATCCAACCAAAACTTAAAGTAATTATTCCATTCTAATTATGGTTATCCTAATTTTAAGAACCTGCAATAATAAATGCTGTTAAGTACCTGAAACAAAGAAAAATGGGGGAGATGAAGAATCAATTGAAGCCGACCAAACCAAAAAAAAAAAATTTGTTTGAGGCTTCCACAAAAATAATCTCATCATTTGCATTTCTTGAGCATATCTACTCGTCATCTCTGTAAATTGTGCAAGGACCTGTCAAAAATCCAGATATATATTAACCAAAAGCAACATATCTGTAAAGGTTTATGCATTGCATGAGTCAAGTCCAGACCTCTCTGTATTCAGTTTGAAACTTCGATATTTCCACCCTTTTTTGACAGAATTTGAGCTTCCACAGACCTAAGATCCTCCATTTCTTGTGTAAAAGGAGCAGCACAAAGCACTTCTATAGTGTAGCTAACACTTTTGAAAAAATTGTCACTTGAAAGGAATGTGAAAATATAGAACTACAGTCAGGTTCACTCCATGCACATAACCCAGAAACATGACTCATCTAACTGCAAAAGAAGCTGAAACTGACCATAAACAGAAAATACATGAGTCCCAACCTTTAGTTCAGTTATTTCACATGGCTGAAACCCATCAAGCTTTATGAAAAAGGCAGCATCTGGATCTTTTGCCACAGTGAAGCCAAAAGAATCAAAAACCATAGGGAAAACAATGAGCCAAAACAATTTTTAAAATGAGGATAACATAATATATATATACAACATAATCAGCTTACAGAGTTGAGTGTTTGATCCAACCGATAAACAGGGAGGCCAAGAAAATACATTCCAGCAGACGTAATCTTTCCTGTTTTCGTGTTATCCTCCTATACCAATAAGAAAGTAACTATAAGTACAAATGAAGTGAAAGGAATTAAAGAGTTGTTACTAAATACCCATTATAGGTTCATGGTATCTGCAAACATTGTCTTGCCATCTACTCTTGGATTCTACATGCATTTTCATACTAAGCTGAACTGAATTCATTTACATTTTTTTTCATGCAATGACACAGAACTGAACTGAACAGAAAATGCCATCTCCTAACTGAATTTAACTCTAACTCTAACTGAACTGAACTGTATTTTTTTTCTTCAGAACTGACAATGCAATGCAATAAACTGTGAGTTAAGTCATCCTTACAATTGAACTAAAAATTAAAAAAATTTCCCAATTCATTCCATTTGGTTACACACCAGTCAAAGACGAAATTTCAGCACACATATTAAACAGCCTAAGATGCATTTGGACAAACAGATCTGATAAGTTCATAGAATATCTCTTCCAAGTATAGTTGTTAGTACATGTTATATACTAACAAAATCTTCCAAGTCAAAGATCCAAAATTTCTCGTGTTCGTTAATTTCTATCACTTTCCCTTAACCCATATTTTGATGTTAACCGTTCTTTTTTTTTATGTCCCTTATATTCCTAGCTAGTAAAACCACCAAAACTCAAGTTCATTAAAAAAGCCTTCTCCACTCTTAACACTATTTCTTTGCCAAAGAGCTTTGTGGATGTGCTCTTTGGGAAGAAAATGAATGGAGAATGGACAAAGATTGAATCCATCTCCCCATTGGACGATGTATCCAAGAAGCTGTCAGAGTACAGCCTCTGGTGATGCACCCCCACCACACCAGTATTATGGAAAAAGATCCAGGGGCAAAACCAAGAGAAATTAAAAGCGATAGAGGAAGAGCTGGTACTTCATCTGGCAAATTCGTTGCTAGCACAATAAAACTAATGATCAAGTTTGGAAAATTCAGGATAGAACAACACCATCACACAAGTTCATAAGATTTAAAACTTTTGAGACAGAAACATAGCTCAAGTTTATCAAAAATTTAATGGAATCAACATTTTAAGGGATAATTTGATCATCACCTTACCCTAAATCAGAATTATTTGTGCAACTATTACTGGAATTGACAAAATACTTACCTCGGGAATAAGCTCAGCATCAAAAGAATGCAAATCTAAGATCCCAGAACTGAACTCACTCGGGCGGAGTCTTCTCCATTCTTTCTTTGGCTTGATGTACGGGAACTAACTGGAGGAGTAGTAGGCTCCACATAAAACCCCTCCACTGAAACCCCTTTGCACATTCCGGTACACTCTTGGTCCTTCCCCTCCTCCTCCACCACCAAAGAATCCATAATCCTGTTTCCAATTCTAATATAGAGTAGAATAATCAAATAGTTGCAATTCGAAAAACAATAGCACCAGATCCATACAGATCCAGACGATAACCCTCCAGTCGAAAATCCCATTAATTTTCCAATAAAAAGATAGTGTACGAGATAGAATTTTAATTTCTCCTTCAGATTTAACAGATTCAAAAAATTTCTCTCTCATCATCACATTTTGACGGAAGGACAAGACTAAAATCATAGCATCGGATCTATAAAATCCTACAAGCTCTCACTTGAACCACATACCCATTTGCATCTCAACATAAATGATATTATTAAAACTTAAAAAGAAAAAAGAATCACAGGGGTAAGATATCAAGTAACATAAACCAAAACATGACTTTAAATTTAAACCCTTTTTCCTCCATACTGATCCAGACAATGCCCCTCCAGTCGAAAATCCCATTAATTTTCCAATTAAAAGATACTGTGTAAGATATAGAATTTTAATTTCTCCTTCAGATTTAACAGATTCAAAAAATTTCTCTTGCATCATCACATTTTCTCGACAGGACAAGACTAAAATAATAGCGTCAGATTTATAAAATCCTACAAGCTCTCATTTGAACCACATATCCATATGCATCTCAACATAAATGATATTATTAAAACTTAAAAAGAAAAAGAATCACAGGGGCAAGATATCAAGTAACATAAACCAAAACACGACTTTAAATTTAAACCCTTTTTCCTCCAGTTTTTCTTGCACTTTCTCATGAACCAAACAAAGCATGTGGATCAAAAAGAAATTAAAAAGAATAAGAAGAAGAAGATAAGAACCAAAAGTGGAGGAATCGCATTGTTAGATGACTGGAGGTGTTGTAGGCCACCAGATTGAAGCCATCTCCCATTGGACTACGTCTCCAAGAAGTTTTCCGAGTACTGCCTCTGGTGATGCACCCCCACCGCACCACATCTCTACGTCCCGTTCATCTCTCTCTTTCTCTGCAAAATAAGAACCTGTCAGTGTATTTATAGGCAAAAGAACCAGGGGCAAAACGGAGAGAAATTAAGAGTGAGAGAGGAAGAGCTGGTACTGCATCTGGCAGATTCGTTGCTAGTGTGCAGCAGCTTTGCGAAATTCACGCTACAAATGCGATCTGGCAGAGGAGGGAATGCCAGAGCGACAAGATCCTTTGTCGTTTCTTTGATTTCAAACGAGAAAATAAGGGCAAATGGGTAGGGCTTATGCGGATGGGATAAGGATTGGGATGGCGAGGAAAGAGAAAGAGCTTCGCAAACGTTCCACGAATTTCTGGAGGAAACGAGAGAGACAGAAAGGGGAGGGAGGATGATTTACAACTAGGGTTTGGGTGGCTGCGTGGGTTTCGAGAAGAGTACCAACAAAGAAAACACAGTGCAAATTTAGTGAAGTTATGCCTGGAGATAGACGAAACAGAGAGATTGAGAGGGGGATGGGTTTCGTGCGCGAAAGAGAGACGATAAAGGGTACGGTTGAGAGAGATGAGAATGGTAAGGTGTGTGAGGGAGATGAGAATGGCCTGTACGTACTGGTTTTGTGTTGAGAACTGAGAATGGGTAAGGTTTCAGCTAGAACTCTGTTTTGAGACTTATTAGAGTGCGCGAGAGAGAGAGAGAGAGACAGAGATGAGACTTGGTCATGTTTTGATCTTTTGTGGTCTCTCTATCTCATTCAAAAAATCATTGCTCAGCAGAACCGGTAAGAGTGCTTTATTCTTGTTTTTACTTTTATGATCTTTGGAGCTGGTTGCAGAGTTTCTTTTGTTTGTTGGTTTTTTCACTCGTTTTGTGGGATTTTAAGGATTGAGGAAATCCAAGTAGAGACTACAAAAGATACAAAAAATGGTCAAAACTTAAAAAATAAATAAATAAATAAAAACTAAAAGAATGAGCAAACCCCGAAAGTCCTATAATTCATCAATCATGCGGCTTACATAGATATGAGAAGCGAAATATATGGTAATTCAAAATGTAAGGTAATAAAAAATTGCAAAAACCTGGATTTACTGATGTACTCTTCAATTTGTGGCCATTTGGGACTTCAAAAACATGATTTCCCTCATGAGGGGAATAAAAGCAACTTCAGTATAAAATTTCAACATGAGCAATGATTCTTAGAAGTTTATACTCCTTTATGTTACTTACAGAAAATGTCCCGAAATTAATTGGCATGAGTATCATTTTATTAAGAGAGATCGAACTTGTTTTAGGGCACTGGCATGGTTTCCAAATATGCTGGCAAATCTATGCTAATGCATAGTAATTTTCATACATTAATTGGGTTGTAACTAGTTAGCAGCCACTTTTATGACCAATCTATTCCTACTCTGCTTTTCCTTCTTATTCTTTTTTCCTTTTGTGATTGTATCCTTGTGCACATTGGGTATGGAGAAGAGGGGCTAAAATAAAATAATTCAAATTTTTTAGTTTCTGTTTATTTCCACACAGGTGCAAGCAATTGTTGGAATGCGTTTGTTATATTAATCTTGATACTAATACACAAATAATCAATGATACAGCCAAGATCTTTTCATATTAAATTTGTCAATAATTCATATATATATATATATTGAGAAGATAAGTTAAAAACAAACCGGAATCCATTGCAAGCAAGCCTCTTTGGGTTGATCTTCTAAGACTACAAGGAGAACCACATTTGGTATGGGAACCAATTAACTGAATGTTAGAGGGGAAGGAGAAGAACTGTTTGTTTCAATAAAATTTAATGCACGTTAAATACCCTCCTCTAATGTCTATTTATTCCCCTGTGCCTTAGGGACCATAACCCTAACAGTTACCTCACATATGTGCATTAGGTCTTTGGCCAATTAACAAAGACTCATACCACATCGGGCTTCTACACATAAGGTGGCTCATACTAAAGAACCTTGATACTTTGGAGACCCATAAAAATTATATCACTTAATTTGGTCCTTATTAAATAACGGGTCTACATGTACAATGTTATAACATATCTGAACCCAAAATTCCAACAATCTCCCACTTGGGTTACATATGTTATCCTTTATATTGTACATGAAGATAATCTTAATTGAGCTCATTTGTGCTATCTAAACCAAAATATCCAATAACAATCTGGTCCATTAACCATATCAATGTAAGATCAAAGCGGCATTTATCACATTTATCATAACAAGACCCATCAATGGTCACAACACTAACACAATTAACGACATAGATCTAGTATGGATGTATAGCATGGAATTACATGAAACGTGATCTTAAATATGTCAATTTCCAACTGGTCATCCATATGACTCAAAAGAATCATACAAAATACTTTCAAACATTAAATGCAAAACTACAATGAAAGTCATCATAGAGTAATCAAAAATACATAATCCAAAGTCTGTACAGAACAACATAACCATGTCAATTAAGCAAAAGTAAAAGGCCAAATACAAACTTCCACTATACGGGCATATGGTCCAAAAAAATAACACCCATGTGAGCAACATGCTCATGAAACACTATGGGTGGCAAACCCTTAGTAAGCGGATCCGCAATCATAGAGTTTGTACTAATATGCTTAATTGATACTTGAGAATTCTGGACTCTCTCTTTGACAACCAGAAACTTGATGTCAATATGCTTTGACCTCGACGAGCTTTGGTTGTTCTTGGAATACAACTCAGCAACCTTATTATCACAATAAATCGTTAACGGTCTATCAATACCATCAACCATGCGCAGCCCAGTGATAAAATTTCACAGCCATATTCCTTGATTTGATGCCTCATGGCAAGCCATGAACTCTGCCTCCATGGTGGAAGTAGCTACGAGTGATTGTTTCGCACTCTTCTATGATATAGCTTCTCCAGCTAACATAAAGACATAGCCAGAAGTTGATTTCCTGCTATCGAGACACCTAGCAAAATCAGAGTCTGAATACTCAACGATCTCCAAAAGATCTGATCTTCAATATATGAGCATATAATCCTTTGTTCTCTGTAGATATCTCATAACCTGTTTAGCTGCTTTCCAATGATCCACGCCCGGGTTACTCAAATATCTACCTAGTATTCCAATAATGTACGCAATGTCTAGTTGCATACATACTTGTGCATACATGAGACTTCCAACAGCCGAAGCATGAGGATATTTCTCCATTTCCTTCTTCTTAAGCTCATTTTTCGGACATAGGAGCAAACTGAACTTATCACCCTTTGCCACGAGTGTGTTTCCTGGTGCACAACCACTCATGTTAAATCTACTTAGCACTTTATCAATATAGGTCTTCTGTGACAGTCCAAGTATACCTCTAGAACAATCTTTATGGATCTGTATACCCAAAACAAAGGACGCATCACCAAGATCTTTCATTTCAAATTTACTTGATAGAAATCTCCTGGTTTCATGCGATAGGTCTATATCACTACTTGCCAGTAGAATGTCGTCTACATATAGCACCAGGATAATAAATTTGCTTCCACTGAACTTGAGATATATGCACTGATCAATGGTGTTTTCCTTAAATCCAAAGGATGTAATCACCTTATCAAATTTTCGATACCATTACTAGGATGCTTGTTTTAAGCCATAAATGGACTTTTTAAGCTTGCATACAAGATGCTTTGAATCTTTGGACTCAAAGCTCTCTGGTTGCACCATGTATATTGTTTCTTCAATGTTTCCATTGAGAAACACTATTTTAACATCCATTTGATGTAGCTCCAAATCATAGTGAGCTACAAGTGCTATAATGATTCTAAAGGAATCTTTCGTCGAAACCAGCGAAAAAATCTCTTTATAATCAATGTTTTCCTTTTGAGTGAAACCTTTAGCGACTAGGCGAGCCTTATACCTTTCATTGTTGCCTTTTGAATCCCATTTCATTTTAAATATCCATTTGCAACCAATCGGTTTCGCACCTTTTGGCAACTCTACTAAGTCCCAAGCACCATTGTCATCCATTGATTTCATCTCATCCCTCATGGTTTCAATCCACTTTTCAGAATTAGGACATTGTGTGACTTGACTAAAAGAAGTCAAATCATCTTTCAGACTCATATCAAACTCATGCTCTTGGAGATACATGACATAATTAGTCAAAATTGCGTTTCTCCTTTCTTTAGTGGATCTTCTTAATGGTACTTCCACTTGAGGTTGTTGAGGTACCTCTTGATAAACCTCAGGCGGTTCCTGATTTTGAGCAGGCGGCAATTCAGGTTCGTCATCAATGCGTTGAATCTCCGGATTTGCATTTTGAATAACATCAGGTATGGATACTTGAACGTTTTCAGTTGCAACAACAAGAATGTAAACACAGTCCTCTTCAAAATTGATTTGCCTGAGTTGGTCTCCCCCACTTAACTCAATATCCTCAATGAACTTGGCATTGCCCTTTTCGAAAAAGGATCTATTAGAGGAATCATAAAATTTGAAACCCCTTGATCTTTCAGAGTATCCAACAAAATAGCAGCTAACAGTCCTTGAGTCTAGCTTCTTCTCATTTGGCTTATAAAGTCGAGCCTCGGCTGGACATCCCCAAACATGTAAATGTCTAATGCTAGGCTTTTTGCCTGTCCATAACTCGTATGGGGTTTTAGCTACTGCTTTACTTGGAACTCTATTCAGGATGTAAACTGTAGTCTTGATGGCTTCACCCCAAAGCGATTCTGGCAAAGAAGAATGACTAATCATACTTCTTACCATATTCTTTAAGGTTTGGTTTCGTCTCTCAGCTACACCATTTTGACTAGGAGTCCCTGGCATGGTGTATTGAGGAACAATCCCACATTCCATCAAAAATTTGGCGAAGGGTCCGGGACATTGTTCACCTGATCCATCATATCTACCGTAATATTCACCTCTACGATCAGATTTGATAGCCTTAATTTTCTTGCCTAATTGATTTTCAACTTCGGCTTTGCAATTCTTGAACACGTCTATAGATTGAGACTTCTTATGAATTAAATAAAGATAGCTATACCTAGAGTAGTCATCTATGAAAGTGATAAAATATTGTTGTCCATTCTAAGAAGCTGTAGTGAATAGACCACAAATATCCGTATGTATCAATTCTAAGACATTATTACTCTTATTAGCACCTTTATTTTTAACATTTGTTTGTTTTCCCTTAATGCACTCAATTACACAAGTTTTCGAATCTTTTGTTTAGAAATATGTCCTAAACGCTTGTGCCATAACATTAATGAATTCTCATTTGTTAATCTGCGCTTAATACCAACATTACTGGTATGCAAGGATTCGTTTTATTTGGAGGCAATCATATCCAATTTATATAAATTATCAATTAAAGAACCGGTACCAAACAAATTTGAATTCTGAAAAAGACTAAACTTTATGTTTCCAAATGAACAAGAAAAACCTGATTTGTCCAAACATGAAATAGAAACCAAATTTCGTCTAAAAGATGGAACATAAAAAGTCTCATTCAAATCCAAATTACAACCAGATTCCAATTGTAATCTAAATAAACAAATTGCCTCCACAGGAGCTCTTTCGTCATTTCCTACATAGATGAATCTTTAAGCATCAGTTGGCGTTCGGCTCCTTAGGCACCCCTGCATAGAAACACTTATGTGAGTAGTTGCACCTGTATCTATCCACCAAGTGTTCTTAGGTACTAAGGCAAAATTAACTTCTGAACAAACAAAGTTTAGAAGTTTACCTTTCTTCTCACGCCAAGTCACATACTTGGCGTATTTTGTGCAGTCTTTCTTCACATGACCAACTTTGTGGCTAAAGAAACAAGTTATACCTTTATCTTGTTTCTGTTGTCCCTTGGGGTGTGAATTTCCAGACCCTACAGTTTCATTTCCTTTAATGTTCCTCTTTCTTTTCTTGCTGGAATTGGGGTCCTAATAAGTTGATGCTAAATGAGCACTTTCAACTTTTTTCATGATTAAGTCTCTTTTCCTCTTGGACACATTGAGCAATCAACTCATTCAAAGTCCATTTCTCCTTTTGAGTATTGTAACTGATTTTGAAATGACTAAATTGTGTAGGAAGAGAGATCAAGACTAAATGCACCAGAATGTCTTCTGGCAATTCTAGCTTGAATGCCTTTAGTCTTGTCACAAGGTTTGATATCTCCATGATGTACTCTCTTATATTCCCCTTCCCCTTGTACTGCATTGAGACAAGCTTAGTCAAGATGGTGCTTGTCTCGACCTTTTCGTTTGCAGCGAATCGGTCTGCTATTTGGGAGAGGAATTTCTTAGCATCATTTTCATTAGGAATAGAACCCTGATGGTATCCGGAATCGAGTGCTTCATAATCATTAGGCTCATGCGATTCGTTCGCTCCCACTTTTCATATACAACCTTTTGCTTAGCAGTACTATCGCTAGTCAAAGGTGCGAGGTGATCGACTCTCAATGCATAGTCTAATTCTATGCACCCGAGCACGATATCACATGATCTTGCCACTTTTTGAAATTCGTGCCATTAAGCACGGGAATGTTGTTGATGTTAGCAGAAATCGATGTTGCTATAAACAAGAACAAAAGCTCACAATTAGTAACCACTCATGTATATATGAATCAAAACAAAATTGTATACATATACACATGCATGTGGGCCCATAACATGATACCTAGCACAACATTAATACTTAGTCTTTGGACAGAAATATCAACTTGTAAGTGGTATCTCAAATATAGTTCATGAATATTAACAACCCAACCTACCAGATAATGTGCCTTTCTTTGGACCAACACATTATTCGCATGGCAACCTTTATTTGTCACATATTCACAACTATTTTAATCTATTAACATTGCAAAAATAACTTTCCTTTAGGCCGATTATTTTCACATATTAATAGCATGTTTAAATGTCTTAAAATAAATAAATTTACATATTAGAGATTGCTTTGGCAACATAATACTTCAATTCATTCATTAAAAATATTAAACATAAAATTCAGAACAAAATCCTTAAAAAAAAATCTTTTTTTTTCTTGACCGGCGCTACGGCACCAGCAATCTACTCGAGGGACAAATTGCTAGTGCTGAGGAAATACCAAATTGCTATGTTTGCAATTGGCAAGCGGTCGATTTTCTATAGAAACAGAATTACAATAAGATCAGTAATGCATCTTTGATTTGTTTCTTGCAAATTACAATTTGTATCCTTCTTTTATCTTTTGTGCTTTTGGCCTTTAACTAAGCAAAATGATTTTGTTTGCATCAGCTATGAGATCACTCCACTATTAAGTTTCCATGCATTTTATAATTGAAAGGTAATGAGTGGAAGATCAAGAACTTGCACAGAACATGTAGAGATGCACATAATGACAAGAATATGCACAGAACATTACCTCACACATGTGCATTAGGTCTTTGGCCCATTAACAAAGACCCATACCACATCGAGCTTCTACACATAAGGTGGCCCATACTAAAGAACCTTGATACTTTGGAGACCTATAAAAATTATATCACTTAATTGGGTCCTTTATTAGAAAACGAGTCTACATGGTCAATGTTATAACATATCCGAACCCAAAATTCCAACAGTGTTGTCATGGCATTCATCTTTCTTTTGCAATATAATAGGGAATAGTTGCTTTTTTATGTGTTGGTATGTTGAAGGTGGTATGCATTAGCTTTAAAATCCATATAGATATTTTATTATAGATGGGAATTTATTAGTATCTTACACATTGGTTTCCTTTTACATCATACCTCAGCTAGATGTGCAGTACCTTCATCATCATGCAACCATTGATTCCAGAATTGGCCTGAACCTTACCTATCTTTTGGAACTTTTAGCAACAATTGGAAGCAAGGATCTTTGTATAGATAAACGATTTTTGTTGTAGTGATTGTAGCAGCAATCACTTTAATGTCCCCAGTTAGGTTACCATAAGGATAGATGAAAACTATGCATCACGAAATGTGAATTCTAACTATTAAAAGTTTAAGATGCGCATTAATTTTTTCGGAGTACATGATACATAATTTTTTTTTACCGGAAATCCTTAAATTTCATTAATCAACTCCATCAATATGAAGATAACAAAGGCTGAAGAAACATAGGATCAACCAGACTAATACATCATACAAGCATAAAGCATGCCTAACCAATTCATCTGCTACATTACATGCATGAGAAACTGAAGAAAAACAGCAACCATGAAAGTGCCTCACACATGGAAGATACTAATTGATAAAAATCTTTGTTTACAAGAGTTTTTTTTTTTTTTTTTTTTTTTTTTTTTGTGTCGGAAGCATGAATTATAGGAGGAATAGGAGAGAAGAACTACTGAAGCTTTAATCTAATGGTTGAGATTCGTTCTTCTCATCAAGGGTGCTTAGGATCAAGTGCTCTCGCTATGGTGAGTGAGACAAGCTTTATTTAGTGATCTAGCATGAACTAATTGTATGGTCACTAGTGAGGATACTCACACAATGTCGATAACGACTCAAACCCAAGCACTCTTGGTAAGCCTCATCAACTCGCAAAAGCCGTCATATCTCCCAAATCCCTAACAATGTGTTTGGGATGAAGGAGATTAAAATAGAAGAAAAATGAAGGGAATTATTGCTTTGTTTGTGAGTTTTTTAATGAAGGAAGGGAAAGGGATTGTATTTAATCCCTTCCCATCTTCTCTTATCCCCTATTTTCCATACTTTTGATTTGGGGGTTCATATGGAAAGAGAAATGATTGAAACTTATTAATTTATCCTCCCATTATTTTTTGAAAGTAACTAGAAGGGAATGAAGGGTATTTAAAGACAAGAGATAGGAAGGTAGAATGGTTACCTCACTTAATGTTAAAAAAATAATTAAAGGGTAAAACATGATAAATTGATCATTTCAATCCATTTCTTCTATAACCCACAAAGTAGAGGGTATAAAAAAATTAGAGTTTGAGGGGATTAAATTCCTCCTATTCTTTTCTGTCCATCTTTCAAAAAAAAAAAACTTTCAAACAGGTTATAGAATCCAATCACCTCCCTTCCCCTCCCCTCCAATCCCATCGATCCTAAACACATTTTAAGTCTCTCTCTCTTTTTTCTCAATAGCTCTCTGCTTTTCTCATCGACAAAGCTTCTTTTTCTCTCTCTTCTATAAGAACGTCACTACTCCTCACCAGCTGTCACGGGCTGGATTTTTCCCATCCTAACCCATGTGGCACTAGTCATGGCTAACCCATTTGGCCTTGACTAGTAAGCCTCTCACTAAAGAAAATCTAAATAAGAAGATGGTTTATAAGAAAGAGTTTTAGAAGAGAAGAAGAAGTTATGGCCTCACATTGTAAGTATTAATAAGGTGCTGGAAAAATACTAAGTGATTACAATGAGAGGTAAGCTGGCCTTTATATAAGCAAATCCTTAGAAGAGAAAAGGAAAGTAAACTAGTACTACTTCTACACTCAATAGGAAATTCCAATACTACTAGGACAAGTTACCCAGCAAAAAGGAAAGCAAAAATCCTAAGAAAACAAGGTAAAGAGAGTGGTTTTCCTGTACATGTGCTGGGCCCTCGCACTATGCTGTGGCGGTGCTGATATGGCTTGGTACTGGGCCTATTGGGCTGGTGCATTTATGTGTTCATGTCCAAGTTTTGTGCACCATCTCTATGGTCTGCATGCACTTGATATTTGGGCTTTTGGGCTGGTCTTAGTCCTGCACGCAATAGGTGCGCACCTTGATTCGTGCCAAACATTGGAGTCCTTTGTTTGGGTCTGTTGGGCCTGTGCGTTGTGGACCTGATGCAGGCGTACGATCTATTTTATCTTCCTGGTCCAGTGCACATCGTTTTTGGCTTGCATGCACCCGATAGTCCAATAATATTGTTGATCTCTGATCTGCATGCATTGGGCACGCAAGTATCTCTAGAACTTGGGCCCTAATGGTTTGGCCCGTGACACAGCGCTTAGCCTCTCTTTCCGCCTCGTGTTCTCATAAGTTTTATGATGATTCATCTTCTCTTATTTCATTTGCAATTATTTGCTTTGTATCATTGAGTTGAGATACTTATTGGTTTTCAAATTTACCAATGTGTTTGATATCTCCAAATTCTAAGCCAAATAAGTATGAGTCTTGTTGTATTATTGAATGTCTATAATGGTGCAGTGTGTTGGTTATTGAGGTATGACTGTCTGACAGAGCTGCTATGAGTTGATGTGGCTTTGTGTGATCTTGTTGTATATACAATCAATGTCATCATTGTACTATTGTGTTTTATGCTCTGCGTGTGTGCGCAATTGTGATCACTGATCAGTGTTTTCTTTATGAACTAAGAACTTTCAACATTCATATGTGTGAATATTCATGTTATAAGGAGTTTTTTCTTTAATTCATTTTCAACCCATATTTAAAGACTAAAAAATTAAAAAAAAAAACAAAAGATAAACAGTTTGGATATTTAATTTTTCCCCCTGCTTTTTCTTGTTTTGCATTGTATAATTTGATGTAAATTTGGTTAGGATCGGGAAGCAAGTAGTTCAGGTAGTCGACATGGCTCGATGATGTACACAGACAACACATGCAATCCTTGGTTGAGAATAAAAGGTAAAGTAGACTATATCACAGGAACATGGAATTCATAGATTTGAAGTTCTCAAGCATCAGCTCAGATAAGTATTCAATGAAACTGAAATATGGCCTATAGTTATTATTTCTCTTTTCTTGATAACTTCTCTAGCAATAAGAGGACCTGTAACCCTCAAATCAAGATTAGGATGCAAGAACATGCTCTTACTATAATGCTTGTCAAAAGTAGTATAATTTCTTCTAAATGAACCAACCAACACAGTCTACAATTATAAAAGGTTATAGGGCAAATTACACTGCATTACCTCTAAGTTTGCTGAAATGACACCAACATACCAAACATTTTTAAACCCCATGGTTCACCCTAAAATACCAATTTTAATCATCAAGGAACCCCGAAAAGAATTTCTTTTAAGAATCAAAATTTTAACTAGATATTACTTTTTATGATGACAAAAGTACCATTACGTATCATAAATGTTACTTTTTAAGAGAATAGAAGTACTAGGAATGTAACATATTTAACAAGGAATTTTTCAAGGCTTTTTAAAATAAAAATTATCTACATTCTTTTTCGAAAATTGTTAAAAGTATATTTTAAATTGATTTATATTTATTATATGCTATAAAACAAATTTTACTTCATATATTTTATATTTTTAAAAATATTATATCATTGCCTATCGCATCCTCAAATAAATAAAAATAAAAGATAATCATAAAAGAAAATTAAATATCTTAAATAGAAGTTTGTTAATATGTTTTTTTTATAAAATTAAATAACCTAACATCTCAAATAAATAAATATCAAAGATCATCATAAAAGAAAAATCAAAGACAACTTTTCTATTTCTAAAATTAAAATGATATTGCGTGTTTTTATTTTTTTTAGAAAAATTTGAATTCAAATAACTAAAAATTTGTGTTATAAACAATTTTGAGATAAATAATTAATAAATAGAATTGTTAAACTTGTCATAATCATTTGGAGATATTTTAACACTAAGGATATTTTGGTCATCATGAAAATTAATATCCAGTTAAAATTTGATTATTCAAAGAAATTCATTTTGGGGCTTCTTGAGAGTGGACATTGATATTTTGGGGTAAATCATGGGTTTTAAAAAGATTTGGTATTTTAGTGTCATTTTAATAAATTTGGAGATGGTGCAGTGTAATTTAGCCAAGGTTATATTATGCTATCTGCTTTAGAGTCTCATGCAATGTTTCCTGGTTTACAAATATATATATAATTTCCCATCGTATGGTAATGATAGATCGTAGTTCAGATTTTTTTTATGATTATATCATTTAAGATATCAGGAATTTGACTGTATTATCGCTTTCACTATATCCTTATAATTAGTTGCCATGTCAATTTTAATAATGGAGGAATACGGTGCTAGATTTAGAAAAGTTTTGATTATGGGTCTAACAAGTAGACCCGTAATAATGGAACATCATGCTCAAATAATTTAGTATTTTACTCATTCTCACCCTCTCAAACAATTAATTTAGTTTTCTTAAGACCTGAACACAAAGAATGAAACTCTTAATTCATGATTTTTGCAACTTGCTGCTTTTTGAATCCTTGAAAATTGAAGAGAGGGAGAAGGATGGTGTTTGGGCAAGTGGTGATTGGACCTCCTGGATGAGGAAAGAACATTTACTACAATGGCTTGTCTTAGTTCCTTGAACTCATTGGAAGGTAAAAACTTTCAATTTCACTTTCTTTTTTTAAAGTTCCTTTAAATGATTTGAATTTCTGACATATTGATTTCCAAAGTGACGAAACCTAATTGAATTTAATTTCAACTGAAATTCTGCCAAACAAGGATATAAGAGCAAGGCACATAGAAAATAATAACTGGGGAGCTGTATTACAGTACATAGGGTTTAAGTCTTTCAAAGTGTAATCTCAATTACTTCATTGGTTCTCGTCACAGCTTTCAGTGTTTGTTTTAATATGATTAGTTTGCTATGTTATGTTTTGTTTCAATTAGCTAATCAAATCTAAAGAGTTTTATCAAAGGTTTTAGCAAATTATAAAATGTTTTCTTTTTTTTTTCTTTTTCTTTTTCCTCCTCTTTATTTGTTTGGGTGAGTGTAGGAGTTTACAAATTGATATAATTTGCAAAAAATTGACAGAGTTCAAGCTGATTCGTCTATGTTGTTACAGTAACAATCTTATTATTGTAATGCAGGAAATTTGTTATCAATTTTGTTGCTATCAATTTGGATCCTGCTAATGATATGTTGTCGTTTTCTTTTCATTGAACATGTTTGCTTGTTCATTAATAAGAAATTTCCTCGACCTAAATTTAGGTATACGATGAGGTATAGAAGGATATGGGGCAAGTTTGTAATTTTGTACTATGGGAGCAAATTTGTAATTTTATAATATAGGGAAAATTTGTATTAGAATTAGGGTTTCTTTATTTATAGTGTTAGCTTAGGGTTAGGATTTCTAAAGATCCCTATATAAAGGGATCCTTATGTTACATTTCGATTAGATTTGAATAAATAAAATCAGATTGATATTGGGTATCAATTCCTCTCGACCTCCAAGGTAGCTTAGTTTTTTTTCCTATCCCTAGGGTAGCCTGGTTGTCTCTTCCAATCCCCAAGGTAGCATGGTTTCTATCTTTATCCTTTCTGTTTATTCTTCTTTATTTGTTCTACATCAGTTTGGTATCAAACCTAAAATCGATTTTCAAAACCCGAAACAGCATCTAAACAAGCCCTTAAACCCAAAACAGCTTCCAAATAAGCCCTTAAACCCCAAACAGCATCTAAACAAGCCCTTTAGTCCAAGACAACCAACAAAACACCAGAGTTCACCATTTTTCCATGATTGGCCAACGGTACCGCCTCCACTAGCAACCTATCCACCCATTTCCGACTATACCCTGAGGTTTTCAGGTTGCACCGCCACGTGCCACCGACACCAACACCGCGTGCTGCCTTCCATCACAGCCGAACCACACCACCTTGATCGGAATTGTCCAACCTCTTCACCCTTGGCCCCTCGCGCCACTTCCTCGCCTGTAACGATCGAAATTGCTATCTAAAGCCACAACTTTTTTTAGCTCTCCAATCTACTACCACCGGTGACCTCACTCCGATCTGTCACCACCATTGCAACCACCAACCTCGAGTGACGCAACTCCAAGAAGCCCGCTGCCTTTGTCGACGCCATCGCCGTTGCTTGAGATCGCCATCAACGCCAAGGAACGCGCGATACTTGTTTTTATTCTCTCCTTTATTAACAGAGGATGGCTACAGTTTATTTGTATTTGTATTTGTATTTTTTAAAAAAAAGCAAAAAAAAAAGAGCAAAAAAATAAAGAAAAATAAAAGGAGCAGAAAAAAAGAGAGAAAATAAGTTTCATGTCCATTCTTTTTTTTTTTGGTTTCTAATTTATTTAAATTAGAAATATGTGGTCTATTTTTGAGATTGACCAACAACTCACTGAAGTCTTATATAAGCTTGCAAGTCCGTATTTTTTGGTTGATAAGCTCGTTTGTTTTCTTGACCAAACCGCACTATTTTTTTCAAAGGTAACACAATCGCCTCCGACTGCTTGCATCAGTGAAATAACAAGAATAACTACACCAGACATGCCTCATGATGCGGAACAAATGAATGAGGTTTTTCAGTTGATTGTGTCCTCATTTGAACTTTGAGCTTACCACTCTAGTTAGTCATATATTAAGAGGATTTCAATTATGGAGATTGTTGCCAAGGCCAGATTATGTGTCCTGATGTTGGATCTTGGATGTAATGATCTTATTACTGAGATTTTTTGGCATTTCCTTAAAATTATAAGGGATTACCATCTAGAGAATGTCTTCTCATCTATGGAGACTGTTATAACCCTTATATTAGAAGAAAGTGAAGAAAATTCCCATGAGTTTCTCTCCACAATATTAACAAGTGTTAAAAAATGCAAAGAGGAAGTTACACCTATAGCTCAGAGGTTGGCAGCAGAGTTCTTGAAAACTTTGCTACTAAGCTCAAACCATACCTAATAGAAGATCAAAAGGTTGTCCGAGTCACAACCCCTCCTTCACATATTGAGCAAGTTCATGACAAGTTGGAAGACATGAGTGAGATCGTGGTTTTTATGCGGGCTCTTAGTGTTGATTTTATACTACCTGTTTGATTTAAAGCACCTCCATAACAAACATTTTTCGCCAATTTATTTTCTTTTGGTCGAGACCTCATTTTTCAAGTCTTGCGTGAATTTGCTTCATTTCTACAAACATCATAGTTATTACTGCTTCTTCACTTCAAATCTCATGGTCGAGTTTTTTCTAAGTGGTGGAGAATGATGGGGTACATAAGGGTATGGGGGCAAGTTTGTAATTTTGTACTATGGGGGTAAATTTGTAATTTTATAATATGGGGCAAATTTGTATTAGAATTAGGGTTTCTTTATTTACAGTGTTAGCTTAGGGTTACGATTCTTAAAGATCTCTATATAAAAGGATTCCTATGTTACTTTTCGATTAGCTTTAAATAAATAAAATCATATTGATATTGGGTATCAATTCCTCTCAACCTCCAGGGTAGCTTGGCTTCTTTTCCTATCCCTAAGGTAGCTTGGCTTTCTCTTCCAATCACGAGGGAAGCCTGGCTTTCTAACTATATCCTTTCTATTTCTTCTTCTTTTTTTGTTTTACATCAGTATGTGTGTGCTCTGAATATTGAGGATCACATAAAACTATATGATGTAATGATGCACCATTCCCTCGGTACGAATGGAGGTGAGCCTGCTTCTTTGTTATCATATGCTTTAGACTGTGATTTTTACTATTACTGGAAGAGCTTCTTAGATATTAAAATTTGTTTGAAATTTGGCAATTGTGTTTCTATTCAGTGCACTTGTAATTTATACATTATGTCCAACCAGGACTTTATTATTGTATGGATTATTTGGAGAAGAATATTGACTGGTTGGAATCTAAACTGGAGCCTCTTCTGAAAGGTTGGTATATCAGACCTTTTCTTTACAGTTCATCTCTCTCTTGACTCTCTGTCCCTACTGCACTTATAGTTTGACTTAGTGAAGTTATATCAACTAATAGTTTTTGTTACTTGCAGATCACTATCTTCTCTTTGATTTTCCTGGACTGGTGGAACTATTTTTCCTTCACTTCAATGCCAAGAATGTTATCATGAAACTCATAAAAAAGTTGAATATTAGGGTATGTGTGTGTCATCTCTATCACTAGGCCGCTGAACTGTTAAGGGGATTTATGTTTGTTATCTTTATGCTATAATTCAGAATCTTAATGGATTCCTCATGTTATGCAGTCAACTGTTGTGCATTTAATTGATGCATGTCTTTGTAGTGACCCTGGAAATATGTGATGTGGTACAAAAGGGTATGGGGTAAGTTTGTAATTTTGTACTATGGGGGCAAATTTTTAATTTTATAATATAGGGCAAATTTGTTTTAGAAGTAGGGTTTCTTTATATACCGTGGTAGCTTAGGGTTAGGATTCTTAAAGATCATGGGATCCCTATGTTACTTGTTGGTGTTTTGTCCAAGGATTAAACAAAGTAAGATTCAGCATGTTCAGCATCAGGTTTGGAGCAGTGCGCCGCGGCCCAGCCATGTGCGCTGCGGCCAGCAGCAACTCCAGGAAGGCTGCCCATCAGGTCAAGCCACGGCCCAGCTTGCTCAAGGTGTGGTGCCCAGAGTGTGAGGTAGTTCAGCCCTGTTCCAGGCCGCGAATGCCCTGTTCTAGGCCGCGGCTTGAAGGCACACTGATGCTGATTTTTCCAGCCTTTTGAAAGGTGAGTGGATGCATGATCAAAACGCACAGGATCACTTAGGATTGATGAAGGGTTATGGTTGATTGGTCCTCAAGATCTAAGGGTGGAGATTGACTCTTAAGATTGGTCAAGAAGTTGGTGCACTATATAAAGGGTCACCTAACTTCAATCTCAACATATAACAACAAGTGAAACATATGTGATTGTGAAAGTGAGATCAATTGTAAGAGTGCAAAGACACAAAATACAAGAGAGAGTCTTTGTAGAGAGGCTGAAGGTTTAGAAAGAGAGAGTAGTATAGATTGGATACAAGGGCTTGTAAAGGGAATTTTCTAGGAAAATTTCAGGGTTAGTTCTTATCACTTTCTTCTACTTCTTCTTCTTTCGTTCTTCAAGAACCAGTGAGTTCTTGAAGGGGTGTTGTTGATTGTAAAGAACTATTGATTTAGTGTAGAGAGTTCAGAGGAACTCACGGGGACGTAGGCTATTGCCGAACCTCAATAACAAATTGCTTGTGTTCTTTCTTTTCCTTGATTTCTGTTTCTATTCTGATCATTACAAGTCATTCTAGACTTGGGTGTTTGGAAGATCACCTCCTGGGCATCTTGAGGGTGGTTTTCCAACAGTGGTATCAGAGCTAGAGGAGATACCCCAATAGTGGTATCAGAGCTGGAGGAGCTTTGGAGAGAGGGTATCCGAGCTGGAACAAAAGGTAGCGGAGCAAGACTCCAAGAATCAAATGCCAACTTCTTGGGTGATTCAAGAACAGTGTTTGGATCAAGATCTGATCGTGTTCTTGAGGGTGATTCAAGAACTGTATTGAGATCTATCTTTGATCTAGTTCTTGTGATTTAGAAGTTTAGGAAAGCAATTGTGGGTGCTGCATAAATCTGGGATTTTCTCCGCAAGATGGCTTCAAATTTCTATGTTGAGAAGTTTGATGGAGAAGGAGACTTTTCCCTTTGGAAGCGGAAGATCAAGGTTGTTCTTATGCAACAGAAAGTGGGCTTGGCGATTGGAGAAGATGATGCTTTCCAACAAGTATCATGGAAGTCTAGCGGATTAAGATGAAGAAGATGGCATACAACACCATTTTCTTGCACATGTCGCATAGTGTCACAAGGGAGTGCGGAGACTCGGAAGATCCAGCTGTCATATGGAAGAAACTAGATGAGTTGTTTCTTACTAAAACTCTCTCTAATATGATTTATCTTCTTAAAAGAATCTTTTCTTTTAAAATAAATCCTAATAAAGAGTTGCAAGATAATCTTGATGTGTTTAATAAGCTAGTTCAAGATTTGAATAGCTATAGCATAACATTCCCGGATGAACAATTGACTGTTTTTTTGTTGAATTCTCTTCCTGATTGTTTTGATAATTTGATTAATGCAATTGAATATGGAAGAGATACTTTAACCAAGGTGATTTCCCAACATTACTTTTCGATTAGCTTTGAATAAATAAAATCAGATTGATATTGGGTATCAATTCCTCTTAAGCCGGACTTCTTTCCTATCCCAGATAGCTTGGCTTTCTCTTCCAATCCCCATGGTAGCCTAATTTCTTTCTCTATCCTTTCTATTTTTTCTTCTTTATTTTTTCTACATCAATATTTTAGTGCATTGCTCCTCTCATTATCTACAGTGCTGCACTTCGAGCTCCCACACATCAATGTCTTTTCGAAAATTGATTTAATTGAGAACTATGGAAAGCTAGGTGTGGTTATAGATTTAACATTTAATGTGAAATGAAAATTTTGACATTAACTTAAGTGCTAGTTTTCTTTGCTAATTAATGTTTTGATTGGTGCAGCTTTCAACCTCGATTTCTACACTGATGTGCAAGATTTATCATATTTACAGTACCATCTTGATCAGGATCCTTGCTCTGCTAAGTACAGGTTTAATTTATTGCTAAATTTAGAATGCCAAGTATGTGAATAAGTCTTTATTCCTTTCACTATCAACAAGATGATATTCAGCTATTTCTGGCTATTATTTGATAGTTACTTGTATCTCCCATGCCATTAATTGCACAGAGACAACAACAACACCATGTTGTTTGTTAACATCTACTTTGTGTCTTTTGGATGGGATTAAACCCACCTATTAGATCCCTGTGTCAATTTTTTCTTGGGCATTGTATATCATACAACCCTTTTCTGAGAATATTTAATGTTCTGCACATTTCTTTATCCTGCTTTGACTTTTACCTTTAACCTACATTGCTGAATTTCCAGTTGGTCACCAAATGTTTGTAAGAGTCTTTTGTTGGCTTATGAATGTGCAAATAAAGGAGTTCTTGTATTATATTTTAGCTTTAGACTGTTCCCGCCTGTATGTGGAAATATAGATCTCAAGTGGCTACAAAAATTGAAAACATCATATTCCGCCAATTAATATCAAAGTGCTTCAGTTTTATGTCTCTCCTTGGCTATGTTTGATTGTCTGAGTGAGGATGTATTTATGTCTGATGGCTCAGTAGTCATTCCAGAGCTCCTAAATTAGCATCCATTCTTTTGTAACAGTTATAGCTAGAAGTTCATCATTCAAAATGCATGAATGTGGAAAACAGCCAACATATTCTGAGACATTATACACTAGATTTTTTTAGTTTTATGTGATAAGTGGCTGAATCACATACACGGGGAACTGTATACCGAATAAGAAATTAATATCTTGCACCTCAGTTTGAGGTTATCACTCAGTTGTTTTTTGGGTTGCCAAAACTCCAAAGTCATTCAAGATATCACTTTGCTAACTATTTCCAGAATTAGTTTTCTGATTTTCAGTTTTAGAAGTATGAAATGTTTTATTATTTTTAAATATTATGGTTAAGAAGTTGCTTATAGTACTTGCTGCAGAAAGCTAACAAAGGAGCTGTATGACGTAATTGAAAACTTTAGTCTTGTCAATTTTACGACCTTAGATATTCAGGCATGCTGATTTTTTTAAGAGTTTTTTATTTCATTTTTTATAGATGTGTTACTAGCGAGATGCTCCTTTTCAGGATAAACAGTGTTGGAAATCTTGTAAAGCTGGTTGACAAAAGCAATGGATACATATTTACCTCCATTGAAGCCAGTGCAGTTGAATCAAGCAAGGTTGCAGTTCATCAAGTTGATTGGGACTATTACGGATATCCTTTTATTTTTAGTTGTATCATGTATCTGCTCTTATTTGTTGTTAATATAGATGTATGGCATCTGACTTGCAAAAATTAAGATTATTTGAATTGCAGCATATGTCAAAACAATCTTGCCACTGCTTTTTCTTACTTGTATTCGCTTGTAGGAAACTTATTTTGTTGCTGGGTTGGCTTCAGTGTACACCAATTATGGGTTTTGCGTCTTTTTTTAGCTGTAAAGCCAAAAAAAACAGTTTTTTATTCCTGGTTTTAAACAATCTTGTGGCTGCATTCTTACCTTGAAGTAAGTGGCAACCTCCAACTTTTGGGTGATAATGTTTTCGCTTTTTCTGTTTTCTCTGTGGAACAAATTTATAAAAGGACATCTACCTGAGCACTTCTATTTTGTTTAAAAAATATCTTAGGTGGTTACATGAGATTTTTCATCTTGCTAATGATTGAGCTTTAATATTTAGTAAATTTAAAAGTATTATAGTAGTTTATAGGTCACAGATAAGCAAATGGAATTTCTTTGTCTGAGGTGCTGATTCCTGTGTGTAACTAATGAGTTGGTTCCTTTATGATTTTTTTTTGTGTGCGCACTTTTCTTAACAAAGCAGTTCACAGTTATAGCAGTGCAAGAAAAGTACATCAAAGATGATGAATTTTTTTTTGACTGATAGATACATCCCAGCTTGATGCGAGAATGTTGTACCTATGGTGAGCATGTCATTTCCTTGTATATATAGCATGGTTGTTTATATGCATCTGCACACAACGATTGAATGTTGTGAATTTATCGGCCTTCGTTTTTAGTGATTGTTGACTGTTCCTCATTATAGATGTTGCAAAACGTTTTAATCTTCTTTTAAGTTGCTTACTCTTTGTTGGTAGAATGGTCAGTGAGAACAGTTCAAGGAAACTGGTTTGCTCCCCTCCCTTTCCTTTCTTGGGGTGTATATAGCAGAAGAAGGGAACTAACTCTCATATGGATTGATGCCATCTTTCTTCAATTTATGCAGTTTGATTTATTCAGAATTTTGACTTTGAGATATTAGAAAGCCAATGATGTCTTATGTAGCTTAAATGAACTATTTTTTACTCTGCTGTAAGCAGAATTGCAGCTACTGGCTACTGCTAATTTGATTTCCAACATTGAAATATCAGCTACTGGCTACTGCTAATTCTCTTTTACTCCAAAGCCATTTGGACAGCAGAGAATTGGTAAACCATGAAGGATAATGATGCAAGAAAACAGAATGAAAGGGGAGTTAAAAAGAGATTCATTCAGCACATTATGACTCAGCAGCTCTTATGGTAAGAAGTTCCATTCACTGTAACCTTTTTAACAGAGAAAATAGTCACTGATATGGTTAGTTGTGACAAAAAAAAATCCTGTAAAGCTTGACTCTATTTTGAGCATTAATACAAAATGTTCATAGAATGAAGACTAGCTCTTGCTCTTATGCTCCTTTTTCTCTACATATCCAACTCTTACTTTCTCAGTTGGATAGGCAGTGTTCTTACAGCCAACACATTTAGCTCTAGTTACTTCCACCAAACAGATATACTTGAGACATTGGTTGCTGCAGGTTACTGTTTAAAGCAGTTAACAGTTAAGACCAATCTTAGGAATAAGAATCTCATGAGTGGTGAGAGGGCCATCCGATTTTCATATGGGTAGTTGTGGATGCCCGAGTAGTAATTTTGAAAAGTTATGAGTGGTAATGGGCAGGGGTAAAAATGGAAATTTGAGAATCTTTGCGTAGCGTAATGTCCTCTCATTGGCTAAGCTTGCTAAGGGCTAAAATAGATGGTTAAATTGGATGGTTACAGATCTTTATTTAGAACATGTTCATTCGTATAAAAAAAATCTTTTTTTATCTCATATATGAGACAGGCATCCTTTTAGGAAATTTAACTCACTATAAAGAGGTTTTTATGGTTTACAATCTTGGGGGGTCCCTAGAGAGAAAATTGAAGTGGAATTAAATCAGTAAGATTCACAAACAAAAAAAGAAGAAAAAAGAGAATGTAATATAATCTTGGACCCTATTTAAATTAATAGTTATCAGTTACCTTAAAAGCTTTTATCAAGACTTCGACTTCTCTTAAAGAGTTGAAAACGTGGCCTGCAGGAAGTATCTCAACATGGACTTTGCATATGTTCATCTGCTCTTTTATTTGATAAAATAATATACTAACGTTTATCAGGGATAAAAAGAGAGAGATAGAGATGAAGAGAGAATCAACATAAAGATGAGAGAGATAAAGAAAGGGAAAGAGGTGTTGAAGATGAGAGAGATATAGAGAGTGGAGAAGTTAAAACTTGAATGAGATATTGAAAGAGAAAAACGTGGGAGAAAGATGTGGGGAGTTGGAATAACTTTAGTTACATATCTTATTTTATTTAAATATTTGAGTTGTATATTTATGCACAAGTTTTTTAGATATTTTAACGAGCACTACAAGAAAAATGCTTAACACCGAAGGACTATCACCGAGGGACACGCCCTCGGTGTTAAGAGTTTTCAAAGACAGAAAATACTAAGGGCAAGGTGTCCGTAGGTGAGGTGATAATATTTTTACACTTGGTATTAAGTGCGTGAAACGTTTGAAAAATAATTTTTCATGTTTTTAAATTGGAAATAAAGTATCACCGAGGGAATGGATGTCGTCGGTGTTAATAAATAAATATAAAATTACTTTTAAATTAATTATTAATTAAGTAGAGTAGTATCACTGAGGACTAAAAACTTATTACCGAGCGAATTTAGGTCCTTAGTGATAGTATTACCTAAAATTAAATTTACGTGCATAACTCTTCCTTCCCCACTTTATCTATTGGTTTTTTCCCTAACGTCGTGCGACTCCATTTCCAAAGCCCTCAAGAAATTTTCACCCTCTCTATTTCTCTCAAATTTTGTCTAGTGCCATCTTCTAGCATTTTTTTTCTCCTGTTTTCCTCCACTCAACCGATTTTTTGGCTCCCTCTCTACCTTCATTCGGGCTCTCTCTTTACCATTTTTTTAAGTTTTCTCTCTCTCCCTCTCATATATTTGTGTATATATATGTTTAGTTATATTTTTTAATTGATTGAATGAATTTATTTGTGCATTTTTGGATTTGACATTTTTACATATTTTTTTTTGTGATATGCACAAATATGTATATTTTAATTTTTAATAGAAAGCATAATATTTCTTTAAAAGTGATTGGATTGTCTTTTATATATTTGTGAATATATATGTTTAGTTATATTTGTTAATCGATTGAATGAATTTATTTGTACATATTGGTGCATTTTTTACACTGGGCAGAATAGTGATTATTCTGTAGGCTAGTTTTAATAACACAAGAGAAAAAACTCTAGAAAAAACAGAGGAATAACTCTAAATTTTATTCAAAATTATGCAAATCAATAATAATGTTTACTAAACCCTAAAACCTTATTTATAAGGTCAAGCTAAAATAGAAAAATTAAATTAAGGCCAAATTTAAAGTAATTGCAAATAAAATAAAAAGTTTCTTAAAAACTAAAAACTGCCAAATTGAGGGCCCAAACATCGTTTTTTGGCTTAAAAATGACGAAGGAATAAACCTGAGTTTTGCCCGGAAGCCTGTTTCCAATCAGACTAGGGTCTCCGGGACCCGATCCGAGCCCGTGGCCCATTAAACGATGTAAACCGGTCTAGGTAGCCCACTTGCTATCTTTGTGCTGATCTGCCAACTCAAGGTATCTCAGTGCCAACAACGTGCTATTTGACAACTCAGCATCATCTACTGGGATCCTCCTGCATCAGTCGCCACGGGTTGGAAAGAACTCGTTTTTGAGTTCACAATAGCCTCATCGGAATCCCCAAAGCAAGGACTCAGGTGTTTCACATTAAAGACATCAGGCAGCAACCCAGGAGGAAGATCCTCTAGCATCAGGTCAAAAAACTCTGCTAGCAGCTGCTGCAGCTCTGCTGGTAAATCTGGATTCATGTCTGCTGCACTATTCCCACAAGGCAGTAGAGCATGGACCACGTCTCCACGCTCAATCTCAGCTAAAAACCTAGACATCGAAAGCAGATTAGTATTATTGGCTACCGGGGTAGGAGTGGTTCCTTCCCGACGAGGTGCCAACACAATCTTCTTCCCTTTGATGCTAAGGGAATATGTATTTTTTTGCCCATCATGAATAACACTGTGATCATACTGCCAAGGTCTGCCTAACAATACATGACAAGCATCCATAGACACAACATCACACCAAGCATTATCAAAATATTTCCTACCAATCGAAAAAGACACTAGGCATCGCCTATCAACTGTTACCTCACTGTCTTTATTCAGCCACGACAATTTATATGTCTTAGGATGACGATCTGTCTTCAACTGCAGTTTCTGGACAGTCTCTTCAGACACTACATTCTCACAACTACCACTGTCAATGATCATCTTGCAGACTTTATCTGCAATTGTGCAGGTCGTGTGGAAAATATTGGTTCTCAACCAATCGTTCCATTTATCGCCCATGGGGGTCAGTAAACTCTTATGAACAACCAAGGTCTCATGGCCATATCCATACAACATATATCCATCTTCATCATCGTCATACACAGGCTCTCCAATCTCCTCAGGTTCGTCTACCATATCGTCCTCAATTAGGAGATTTTTGCCCTTCTGACTAGCAGACTTCCTGCACTGAGTCGATTTATGTCCCTGTTCACCACATCTGAAACATCTAATATTTGAGCTAGGGTTACCTTGGGGTGGCTGCTGGGCAGGATAAAATTCTTGAGGGCGAACTGACCGACTGCTTTGATCGCTGCTTCGGTTCATTGGCCTCCTGTTCTACTGTTTTTCCACCGCAACTGCACGCTGGTATGCTTCAGAAACGATCCACAGCGAGTGAAGGCTGAGGACATCCTGCAGGGGCTGTCGTAATCCCCCCAAATACCGTGCCACCATCTGCTCCTTTGTCTCGGATAAATCATTCTGAGCTATCAATTGATAGAACTCCTCCGTGTAATCATCCACCGATCTCATGCCCTGCCTCAACGAATGAAGTCACTGAAACAAGGTTTGAGTGTAGCCGAAAGGAAGGAAGTGACCCTTCATCTTCTTCTTCATCTTCTCCCAATCTGTGATCTTGGCCTTACCCTGCCGGTCGCGTGAGCGCCTCAACTGCTCACACCACGCAGATGCTCTGCCTTTGAGTTTGATGGCGACCAGTTTCACTTTGACATGTTCTGGGACTTCCTTATACTCGAAAATACGCTTCACTTCATTCAACCAATCGGCGAATCCCTCGGCCTGTAACGTACCAGAAAACTCGGGCAGATCCACTCTGAAACCGAGGTCTCTATAACGATCCTTCCGACCACGGTGCTCCCAGAATCGAGCAGGATTGTGATGCGAGTTTTCGAAACTGGAATCGGAATCGTGATCTTCTATCTCACAATCACCGAAATTCTGCGCCGTTAGACACTGGGTTAACTCTGCAACTTGCCTCTGTAAATCCTCAATCATCGCATCCTGAACGTTACGATCACGGTGTGGGGCTTCCTCGTTTGGAACTTGCCCGCGACGACCACAACCACCAGCCATGGAAACTGATGAAATCTCACCCCAGGAAGATGCTGAAGCTCTGATACCAACTGACGCGGGGCAGAATCTATTCTGCAGGCTAGTTTTCAACAGATAATTCACAGGGAAGAAAATAACACAAAAGAAAAAACCCTAGAAAAAAAAGAGGAACAACTCTGAATTTTATTCAAAATTATGCAAATCAATAATAATGTTTACTAAACCCTAAAACCTTATTTATAAGGTCAAGCTAAAATAAGAAAATTAAATTAAGGCCGAATTTAAAGTAATTGCAAATAAAATAAAAAGTTTCCTAAAAACTGAAAACTGCCAAATTGAGGGCCCAAACATCGTTTTTTGGCTTAAAAATGACGAAGGAATAAACCTGAGTTTTGCCCGGAAGCATGTTTCCAATCAGACTAGGGTCTCCGGGACCCGATCCGAGCCCGTGGCCCATTAAACGATGTAAACCGGTCTAGGTAGCCCACTTGCTATCTTTGCCCTGATCTGCCAACTCAAGGTATCTCAGTGCCAATAACGTGCTATCTGACAACTCAGCATCATCTCACTCGGATCCTCTTGCATCAACTCAAGCTAGATTGATACTTACAGCAGAAAGCCACCCCTAAAATCATCAAAAAAGTGATCGATGAAGTAACATTGACAAGACTCATTTGAAGCACTCAATGAATGTTGGTTTCGCTTGTTGATGCCTAGAGATCGATACACAAAACTTGAGGCAATGGAAGTAGGCATAGTGGTCACAGTTTAGAATTGATGAAGGGGGCTCCTCTTTTGTGTCAGTCAGAGCTACAGGTAGAGTGCTTGAAAAGAACTCCATCAACCGACATCAAGCAAAACTTTTAGTCACCCAAATGAACCAAGGATGGAGAATTTTCATAGCAGTTAAAATCATTAGCCGGTACACCTCATATTTTTGCCTTTAAGAACATTTTCATCTTAAGATCATAGGCAAGCTGGTTTGTAAAGCCTAAACTTCTAGTCATGGGCATTTGAGGCATTTCTCATGCATTATCACCATACATTCCATGCATACAATTTTATTTTTGGCCAATATGCTTTTACACTAAATTTTGGTGGTGTAATTATAGTGTATTTTCTATAAAAGAGGATGATATTGCATAGGTAAAAAAAATGAAAAAATGGCAAGCCTGGGAGTTGAAACTTGCAGCTATAGCCAACACACGCACACCTTCACCACTGAGCTATTAGTTGTCTTGTTCCAATTTCGGTCAGATTATTGAAACTCCACTCTCTGCACTACACCTCCCATAACAAAATCAGATTGAAACTCCCTCAAATTCTCTCCTCCTTATCTTCTCCTTTTGTCATCTCTTCCTTATTTCTTTCTTTCACGTTTTCCTTCTCTCACAACAAAGCATCACCCTCTTTCTCCCTCCTTTTTCTTCTCTTTGGGCAACCAAAACCCATCCACTGTGAACCACCTCCCACCTGTGCGAACCACCACGTTGTAGAACCAGTGCGACATCGTACCACCTCCAATCGGCTGGAATTTTCCATCTTCGGCACTATAAGGCAGGATTATAGAGTGGGTAAGTCTTATTTGTCCCTCTCCTCTCTTCCCAAATGACTTATCCCTCTAACACTTATTTTTCTCCGGCATTTGTCACCATTGATCAGAATATTTATTTTATAATTGCACTTACATGCGAAATTTATTTAATGTATAAGCTAAATCATAGTAATCATATAGGGGAAATTTATGTTGTCAACTCTGTAAATTTGCTCTCTTAATATTAAAAACCTTAGTGCAAACTGAATTTTGATTAAAAAAAAATCTTGATAGGATGATTCTGTCATATGTATATACATGCCTAAAATAAGAAATTAAATCAAAGATATAATTTGATGGACTAAATTAATTGTTTCTGCGAAGTGATTTGTTTTGTTGTGCAATAAGCGTTCCTCGACCTTTCTTGGGAAGAAGTTGACGAATAAATAAAACTAATAATAGATTGTTAGAAGATAATAAGTCCATCCAAATAGATAAGCATTAAAGTTCTTAGAAATTTAATCCATTAAATTAGTTTGCAAATTTTGACATTGTTTGCTTGTGAGTTTTAAAGTGAGACATGTCAAATAGTAAATTTCTTATGAACATAGCTTAAATAAGTTAAAATCAGGTTCTTAAGGAAATACAGAAAAACTACTAGAATGAAAATACATTAGTGAATTAAAATTAATTTGTAATGGTGCTTTAAATGTTGTTTTAAGTGCCCCAATCAAGCATCATAAGTGAGATTTGGAGTTAATTTTGTTATGCCTAAATGAATTCAATTTTTGAAATGTCTAAGTAATGGAATTGAATTGTGTTGTGGTTGAGATATAATGGGATTGAGATTTGAGGCATATTTCCATTGGTTTTCTTGTGTTGTTGATGTTGGAGGATGGACTTTAAATGTGTTGGATCAAGTCCTATTGAGTTGTTTTCTTGTTTATGAGTATATTTTTTTAAAAAAAATAAGAAATGCACGAGAAACAAAGGAGACTCTGTAAAAAAAAAAAAAATTGGAAAATTAAAATAATATTTTATTTTATTTTCAAAAGAAAAAGTGCTTGTGATTAACTTACTTTACCTTATAAAGTCCAAGTTTACCTATTTTAGAGAGATAAAGAAGCCTACCAATGAACTTGGAATTATTATGATAATTTGTAATTTTCTTGCCGTGAATAATTTTACAGCGTACCTCACTAGTGATTTAGTGTGTTGGTATATTTGGAGACTATGACATCTACTTTCATGCATACATGCTCATGACATAAGTTTGAGATGTAAGTTTAGTTCTTACTTTTTCTAAATTTTTCGAGAATTACTATATCGTATAGATTATGGGGCAAGCGAGGAGATTACTACCTCATCTTTTGAATTATAGTTTCTTCTGTGTGCCGAGGTGAATGGTTCTCTACACATATCATATAGTTACCTTCCCTTTTATCTATTTGGATGGTGTTGAAATATAATAATCATTTGCTATGTTAACTATGGCTAATTTAATAAATTGTTTTGTTACATCTCGATGAGAAATTTGGAATTTAAGCTAGTGTTGAGATCATTTTAGATTTCAATGATTTATGGTGAAATAATTACTTGGTATACATTGTTTGGAAAATGATTTGGTGGAAATATAAGAAAATAGATGAGTTTTGAATCTTTTATATGTTTTTCATAAGAATAAGAGTCTGATTAGAAATGTGATGATTGTTGCCCATTGAGGGGCTGTTTTGAGATTTGTTGCCCATTGAGGGGCATGCATGAGTTTTTTTGCTTGATGAGGGGCGTGTTTGTGATTGGTGCCCATTGAGAGTTGTGAATGAAATGATTACCCATTGAGGGGCATGAGATTGAGAGCATGCATCTTGTGAAATGAAAATGTGATAAAAACCCCGAGGTAGCGTTCTATATAAATATGTATGAAATGTGAAGTGTGAAATACAATGTGATTGGCCCAACGAGGGGCGATGTGAGTGAAGGACGATGTGAGAGGTCCAATGAGAGGCGAAGTGATTGGCCTAGTGAGGGGTGGTGTGATTTGATTGGCTTTGTAAAGGGTGATGTGATTTGATTGGCTCTGTGAGGGGCAATGTGATTTGATTAGCCTAGTAAGGAGCAATATGATTTGATTGGTTTAGTAAAGGGCATGGTTTATGTTAACCCTTGATTTCATGTTTTAAATTTATTTACACTAAACTTTATTTGTATTTTTAAAGTTGAAAAATGATTTCTCGTGTTGGGTGAGTGGTTTGCTTGATTTATATAAGTTTCTTGATATGTATTTTTTTAAATTTTGTTTATCTTGAAGTGTGGTTGACGAATTTCATTGTTGATTTGAGAAAATGACATTTTTTTCTAGTATATATATGTCCCCACCCTACTTCTTGTGTAATTGTATGATGCTTGTAGAGAATTTGTAGACATAGTTTTATCTACCGAGGAAGTACCTTTATCTCACTAAGCTATATAGCTTACCCCTAATTTTTCTTTCAGTGTGTTGTAGATTCAAGAATCCTCAATCCACCTATGTGATTGCTGGCATGTGTTGAGTGGGAGTCTAGTATCTGGCATTCTCAAGGTGTAATTTTTTTAATTAAATTTTGTATGAGAATTTAAAACCCTTGTATTTATGTTTAAAAGTTTATGGAGGTCATTTTGTTTGGATACAAGCATTACATTTTTTATATCGGAGCCTTAGGGATAAGGTTCTGTTGACCCTTGTCTATTATGAGAAACGATTTTCATCGAGAAATTTTCAAAAGACATGTCAAAAGTTTTCTTGTGTTTGTCTCAATAGGATGCCAGTTAGGAGAATTGTTTTGTTGGGAGTTGTGTCATGGTGAATTTGCTAGGATATCCAAGGTAAGTGAGTTTTCTGGTATAGACATCTTTGTTGGGACAAATTGTGCTAAGAGAGTTCATTCTTTCTTGTCATTCTTGTGGTTGTTTTTCAGGGCCCACACGTGCGAGTGGTTTCGGTCTAGAAAGTTTGAAGTAGCTAGTGTGACGATTGAATCCTTTTAGTGCTTGGTGAGTTGTGTGAATGACACCTTTAATAATTATCCATGAGATCATCAACCCTATGCAAAGATGCCATTAATGGTGCACTATTGGGCTTAGTTCATGATTTTATATTAATACCCTTCGGAATTTGTTAGAATTGTGTTCAGATGTGTCCGTTAGGGTTTTAGAAGTTTCTTTATTGTTTTAATCGTGAAGTTAAAATCTTGCTAGTCCACTTCATATTACATGTCAAGTTAAAAATGATGGTAAAGCTTCATGAATCAGAGTGGTGTAGTGGAAGCGTGGTGAGACCATGCCTCGTAGATCTATTGTTTTAATTTGTTTGATGATACATGAATTTAATGCGAACTTTGGTTATAAGTTGTTTTGTTTTGCTTCAAGCTTGCTTGGTTGCTTTAACAAGTTAAATATGTGATGATCAAAAAGTTTCCTCGGGACTTAGATGTTGTGGTTGAACATGTGTAAAAGTAGTTGTTAAGAGTATAGTAGAGAAGTTGAAGGTATAAGAAGGCAAGGTTTCAGATATCTAAATGGAATTAATGAGATCTGATATATGGAATTAAATAGCTCCTCATTAATATTAAGACAAGGACTGAGTAATTTTGTAAAACAAAATATTTAATATAAAATAATTTAATTACTTGGGGATTTTGAGGATGTTGGTTTATGTGAATTAGTGGGGGCAAGTTAGAGCATGCTTGATTAGTGATTTAACGAGTAAAGTTAGAAAAAAAATCTTAAGAGCGTAAAACATGTTTAAATAAGATCAATGATTAGTTATATATACAAAGCTTAGGATACAACAGATAAAATTCTTGGTAATGGGATGTCATAGAGTGTGTTTGGGGAAGGACTTGAAAAACGTAAATTGGTGCAAGAGAATATATATATATATGAGAGAGATTGACTTTGTCGAATTATTTTAGTTAAGATGTAATGGTTAGAAGGTTGTAAAATTAGAATAAAATCATTAATGGAATTAACAAGTTATTTGGAATGATACTTTCTTTGTTAATACTTGGAGTAAGGTTATGCTTATAGGTTACAAGGGTTGCAAAATTTTCGTCTATATATATAAATGGACAAATGATCTTGATATTATAGCAAAGACTTAGATTGTTATTATTACGTCAGAATAAGCAAAGGAATTTTTCCCTCCTATGGGTTAAATATGTTAATGGACCTAATTGACATTGACATGAGAGAAATGATGGAGTCATAATGGTTTTACAAATCGGTTCAATGAACGTGTCATTCTAATTTGAGTGTAGTGGAAGCGAATAAAACAAAATATGCATTTGCTGCAGGTCATGAATACAAATGTAAAAAAATAATAAAGATTGTTAAAAAAAATACATATGTAAATGGAATAAGATCATGACTTTCAGTGGAATTAAGTGATTATTAATTAAATTTGTTTAAAGATTTCAATCTTAACAAAGGATTTTGGGGATGAATGGAATGAATATGGAAAAATTCGGGAGTTGGCTTGGGAAACATAAGTAATCATTTTAATGATCATGAATTAGAAATTAAAAAAAAAAATGTTAGACTTTTGATGGACATAGATGAAAGTATGCTTACAAATCAAAGTTAAGGTGTTATTTTTCCTTTGTGCAAGATCGATAAATTCTGCTTAATTGGAGATAGTTGTTATAGAAAGTGTGCAATTTCATGGTAAGGCTATTATATACATTTTCATTGAAGTGGTTTGGCTATTCTTGGTGTTGGTAGTAATTTAGCGGAATTATAGTCGTGGTATAATTCAATGATGAGCTTCGGATTCACTACAAATCTATTCTTTCTTAAGTGTCTTGGGGAGATGATTTGAACCCATAATTTGAGTTTAATTGATGAAAATTTGGGATTTATCAAATCAATTATTTGTTAGGTTCAAAATACTGAATTTGGTAAAAATAAGTGAGTATCCAATTGGAAATCTTAAAAGTTTGGGTGTATTAAAAGAACTTGCTAGTGGTGCAAATTTTAGATAGGAAGTATAATATTCAGTGATATGTGACTTGAAATATTCTGAATTTACAATTGTTTTATGGTTCAAGTAGTTGAATCTGATTATGAGCGTGGTTAAGTCTTTTCAAGACTGTCTATAAGTTTGCGTAGTGCAGGTTGGAAAGATATTCATAGGTTCAACCTTATGGGGTGAGTTAAGAAAATTAAGGTTGTTAGATTAATGAAAATCTATAAGGTTGTGTAAATCGTAGAGCGGGTGACGTTTAAGTATTACTAGCTTATTAAATATCATGCTTAAGGCCAATTATACTTTTGAAAATTTGGAAGTGCAATTTAAAATTGCGGTTGACTTTATATGGATAGAAACTAATGACTTTTGGAGCTAAGTAAATTGGTTGTGCTCAGGGTTACCGAATAAGGCTATGAGTAGAGGGACGTTAAAGGCTAAAGTTTTTGTATGTTTTTAATAGGATCAAGAAAGATTGAAAATAGCATATAAGCTAAAGTCAGGTGTAAAGAGCTAGGAAGAATGATTACTGAAATGATTGGATTTGAGGGGAACCAAGGATTTTGAATCTTCATATGGAGCTGGACTAATTCTTTTGAATAATAAGGATTTGAAAATTAATAAAAGATTTATTAATGGTGAGTGTGGTTATCATCCAAAAGGTATGTGTGAGGGAGACATGGTAAAAATGCATAGAAAATAAGTTGTAATAGGTGAGATTGATATAAAATTAATTAAGTAGCAACGAACATTCTTCTTAGTGATTAATTTGGGATATAGTTTTCGAAATAAATTTGAATTATTTGATGAGTTTAAATACATTAAAGTTTTATGGAGAAAGAGTGGACGTACAATGGAATTTGAAGGAAAATTCTTCTTATGATACTTAATAGTAATGATAATTGTTTTATATCGAAGAAAGATAGAGGAAATTTTTTCGTGATAGTTCAAGGGCACTTTTAGTATTCTTAATTTGTGGATATCATGGATCTAATAGTGAGTTATATTAGCAATGGAGTATTAATGTGAATCAGATAGCTAAAGGTTATGTATAATATTGTTGAAAAAATTGAAGTTTATGATAGTGACTCAAATTTGTCATGGTAATAACAAAAGTTTTCGAAAATGACTATTTATTTGAAATTATATTGATTTATGTAGAAGGAAGAGAGTTTAAGGTTATAAATTCGATAACTTGGTGTACTTCAGAGAAATCTAGCATGATGAGATGTTTGGACTTTGGAATGTTACTTGAAATTTGGAAAGTATAAAGGATTGGGGAGACTGTGGATGTTTATAAAATGCTTGGTTCGAAAATTTAAGTATAATTGAACTTGAAAGAATTGTGACTTAACAATTGTGAGGAATATAATAATTTGTATTGGCGAGTTTGATCATTTAGGAGATATAAGAGTGGTGGTTCGTGCATAATTATTGAAGTGGGCATGCACCACATTTTCTTGGAGTGAAAGAGTTGATTAATGTTGTTTCCTCAAGCGCATTAAAAGTATTAAACATAGATTACGGTTAGCTATGTATATGAAGTATGAGGCTATATATATATATATATATATATATATATATATATATATATATATATAGTGGGGATAAATCAAACTAAAGTAAAGGTATGCTTAATTACCTAGAGGATTGCAGTTGATGTGATAAAATGATGTTCATATAGAGTTATTTGGGTTGAGTAGAAATAAAAGTATTGAATGATTGGTGAAAGGAATTCTACTTGAACTATATGAATCTCATTGACAATGTTTTTTTTTTATAAAAAAAAATGTTAGTCTAAGTTGAAAAGAAAACAAACTATCTTAAATGGATGTTATTGATACATCTTTGGAGAGCAAGGGATATATACATAAACCGGAAGATCTTATGCTAAGAAAATGAAATTAGGCTTGAGTTTGATTTCTTAATAGACTTGAGGTAATCTTTAGAAAAAGAATAGGACCACTGTAAGAAGAAAATTTGGAAGAAAAGCAAAGTACAAGGTAATAAGGGATCTAGAAAACTCTTCTAATAAGAGATCTAGTTTGATACAGGACAGGTGGACGGAGTAGAACATATGGCCCTGGACTACCTAGAACAATTGGATCGCTTCAAATCTAAGGGTGGGGTTTACATCGTTTTACGTGTCACAGGCTCGGATTGGGCCCCAGAGACCTTAGTCTGATCCCAAACGGGCCCCCGATCAAAACTCAGGACTATGCCTTGATGTAGGGTCTTTTTTAGCCAAAAAAATGACGTTTAGGCCTTTAATTTTGCAGTTTTCAGTTTTTAGTAAACTTTCCGTTTGCAATTTCTTTTGTATTCAAGTCAGATTGACTAGCGTTAATTCTGCCTTAATCCTAGCGCTTAATTTTAATATTTTCCATAGTTTTCCCAATTTTATGTTTTTTGGGATTTTTCTTTATCTTTGTGAGAGTTTATCGTATTGAGGGTTGAAGACACAGTTTTTCTTCATAATTCTTTCTTCCGTTAACGTTTTACATAAAAAATAAAAAAATAAAAAATGTTAGTCTAAAATGAGCTTAGCGAAATTACGGTGAGTTGTTGTAAAAGAGAATACTAGATTGTTGTCAAGGGTTGAAGAACTTTAACTGAACCTTGCAGCTATAGCCAACACACGCACACCTTCGCCACTAAGGTATTAGTTGTCTTGTTCCAATTTCGGTCAAATAAGAGTCTTAATTTGCTAAAGCCAAAAAAAGAGGGAAAAAAAGGAAAAAGAAAAGGGGAAAAACCCCACTCTCTGCACGACACCTCCCATAACAGAATCAAATTGAAATTCCCTCGAATTCTCTCCCCCTTATCTTCTCATTTTCTCGTCTCTTCCTTATTTCTCTCTTTCACGTTTTCCTTTTTTCACAACAAAGCATCACCCTAACAAAGCATCACCCTCTTTCTCTCTTCTTTTTCTTCTCTTTGCGCAACCAAAACCCATCCCCACCGTGAACCCTCTCCCACCTGTGCGAACCACCACGTTGTAGAACCAGTGCGACATCGTCCAATCGACAGGAATTTTGCATCTTCGGCACCATAAGGCCGGATTATAGAGTGGGCAAGTCTTATTTCTCCCTCTCCTCTCTTCTCAAATGACTTATCTCTAAAACACTCATATTTTTTTCTCCAGCAATTGTCAAATCGCCATCACAGTTTCCGGATTGTTTTCCCTGTCATCCACAACCTTCATGCAACCTCAAATTTTTTTTTGGTAACATCGCCCTTTTCCCCTTTGATCAGAATATTGATTTTATAATTTCACTGACATGCGAAATTTATTTAATGTATAAGCTAAATCATAGTAATCATATAAGGGAAATTTATATTGTCAACTTTGTAAATTTTCTGTTTTAATATTAAAAACCTTAGTGCAAACTGAGTTTTGATTTTAAAAAAAAAATTCTTGATTGGATGATTTTGTTATATGTACTATATACAGACCTAAAAGAAGAAATTAAATCAAAGAAATAATTTGATGGACTAAATTAATTTTTTGTGCAAAGTGATTTGTATTGTGTCATAATTTCCCGACATGTTGTGCATTAAATGTTTCTCAACTTTTCTTGGGAAAAAGTTGACGAATAAATAAAACTGAGAATAGATTGTTAGAAGATAATAAATCCATCAAAATAGATAAGCATTAAAGTTCTTAGAAAATTAATCCATTAAATTAGTTTGCAAATTCTGACATTGTTTGCTTATGAGTTTTAAAGTGAGACACGTCAAATAGTAAATTTCTTATGAACATAGCTTAAGTACATTTCTTAAGGAAATACAAAAAGACTACTAGAATGAAAATAGATTATTGAATTAAAATTAATCTGTAATGGTGCTTTAAATGTTGTTTTAAGTGTCCCAATCAAGTATCGGAAGTGAGATTTGGAGTTAATTTTGTTATGCCTAAATGAACTCAATTTTTGAAATGTCTGAGTAAGTAACAGGATTGAATTGTGTTGTGGTTAAGATATAATAGGATTTAATTGAGATTTGAGACAGATTGCGATTGAGTTTCTTGTGTTGTGGTTGTTGGAGGATGAACTTTAAATGTGTTGGATCGAGTCCTATTGAATTGTTTTTCTTGTTTATATGTATATTTAAAAAAGAAGATAAGAAATGCACAAGGAACAACCGAGACTTTGTCAATAATTATTTTGAAAAATTAAAGTAATATTTTATTTTATTTTCAAAATAAAAAGTGCATGTTATTAACTTACTTTACCTTATAAAATCCGAGTTTACCTATTTTAGAGAGATAAAGAAGCCTACCAATGAACTTGGAATTATAATTTTCTTGCTGTAAATAATTTTTCTTTCATAATATTTTTTTTAAAAAAAAAAAGAAGAATACGAATATCTTTAAAAAAAAATTGATTGCATCTTTGCTACTGTGGCTATTATCTTAGGTACTTTTGTAAAGAATTAGTTTGAGAATTGAGAAGATTCAGGTGACAGTGTTGCTTTTATGCGTGAAAAAGAACAAAACAATTTGCAGCGCCCATTAATTCCAGCTGATTTGCATTGCACCAGTAACTAGCATGAAATATGAGTACAAATGTACAATTCACAATTGCTTTTTTTTAATACAGTCATTCAAAGATGGTACAATTGTCTTGTTCCTTCTTCACGTGTTCTGTCAAAGAACAAGCAATTTAACATTAAAAATGCAAACGACATTTCAGCGGAACTGCAGAAGTATGCTTGTTCTTGTTCTGTCAACTGTCAAGAACCATTAGCTCCTGCTTCAGTTTTAGTCAAAAATGGAAATTTTGTTTTAGAAAGCTAGATGACCTTTTTCTTTTGGAAATAGGAGGCATTCTATAAAAGCAAATTGTAAGAGAGAGAACTGAACAAATTAGAGAGAATTTAAAAAAAAAAAAAAAAAAACCTTGAAGAATTGGTGTGGGGAGGGAGACTAACAATTATTCAATATAATTAAAAAACAGTCAGTCAAGGGTTTCTATAGAGTTTTCTGAATTTTTCAACAATTTGCAAACTTGCATTTTACAAATTTATACTGGATTTCTGTTAAGTATATCTACTAATTTGTTATGAACTTTGTCCCTTATGCAATCTACTAATTTGCAAATTGCAATGAAAGGTTTGTTGGGCTCGGAACATATCAGCACTGACTATATATATGCTCTCTTTTTCTCTTCAGATATTTTTTGTGTTTTTTTAATCTTAGTGCCAACTTTCTTGGATCGCACACTTGGCTCGGTTTTGATAGTTGTACGATTTTATCTATTTTTTATTTTTTAATTTTATGTTGTAAATAAAGTGTTATTTTTTAATTGTTAAGTTACCTTTTCCATTTGATTTTATTTAATTTTTAGTCAAGAAACAATCACCATTTACATCAACTACATTAATATGAATTTTATCATTTTATTACCTTCCTGTAATATGTGTACAACTTTTAATATCTCTCTAAAACATACATTTATCACTTGTTCTTATGAAGCGTTTTCTATTGAAAATATATATAAAACTAATATTAAGTGATAAAACTTTTATGTTCGTGGACTTAGACTAATTACTTAGCAACTAAGAATTTTTTTTTATCAAGTGGGCCATAGGATTGGTGATATATTTCAACTCTACCTCAAGAAAATTCTTGGCTCTGCCCTTACCCTTGGATTCATGTACAAAAACCATTAATTTTTCATTTGGCTTACACGTAAAAGGGTATTTTAAACTATAAAAAAATAATTAGATAATTTTTCATGAATTTAAACTTGGATAATAATTAATCACTCAACTATCTCTTTAACAGCAAACTTGAAATGAGAACCAACCTCAAAGTCATATATATTTGTATAATTCCGAACATAATTTTAACTCTATAGAAACCAAATGAAAAGGGAATTAAGTTCATTTTTAAATGAATTGATAAAATAATTCGTTTGCAAGGGAATTTTCATGTTTATCTTTTTTTTATATAAAATTGTATAATTCAATTTAATTATCATCTTTAGAATGTTTGAAATAAATGAAATTAAAATTAATTTTTAGATTATAAATTTTTTTATTAGATAATTGCCATTTTTATTCTACCATATAAGAAATTTTGATCAACATATTTCATTTTTTTTATTTTATGAAATTCATTTGTAAATTATATCCACTTTGATAGGATTTACAATATGTTAACTCAACTTCGTAATTAATTTATCTATAAATGAATTTTATAATTTTTTATCATTGTAAACATAAAATTATAAATAAATTCGGTGAATTCATTTTGTTCCCACGTACTCGTGTATTGTCGTTTTTGCTCGAAGTTGATATTTTTATTTGTCGTTATGTCAAAAGATACAAATGCAACACCAATTTACATTCATTTTAAGTACGTGGATCCATGTCACAGCGTTGGACAATGATCAAACATTAGAGTTTATATTCTTTTTTTTTCAGCAGACCTAATTGTGTAAAAAAATTTGGATGAATAATTCTCGTAGTAAATAACAGTAATGTTTACAGATATATGACGATAATTATTCACTGTTTTTTGTGCAGATATGTCGATTATGTTCCTTTAATTATAAATCCAAGCTGATATTATGCAGTTTGTATTTTGGTCATCTTTTTTTTATTTAAAAAAAAGATAAAGATAAAATGATGTCGTTAATGACCATATTTGGGTATTTGATTAAATTAAGTTTAAATTATTAAAATTTAAAATTTTTATAGATAAAAACTTAAATTTTAATAATTTAAATTGTATTTAATCAAATCTCAAGACTTAAATCACCATTATCATTTTCAACAATAATTATGTGTGTGTATATGGCACAAATGGAGCCAATAAGCCTTTTTATATATAAATATTACGATAATAATCTTAATCGAATTTAATTTGGATTTTTGATACCATTTTTTCTTAATAAAATAATAAAAAAACTTAACTAAATTCAAACGTACATGCAAGCAAAAGTTACATTTTATTTAAAATATCATTGTTAATATATTCATGAAATTCAAAATGAAAATTACACTCTTGACGGTGTAATATATATTGGATTATATAATATTGCAGCTTCCTGAGTAAATTGGAGAGGCCAATTAACCGGTGAATTACAGCTAACTGCAGCCAAATTACACACAAGCACATTTAACTCCAGCAACAAGCTAGCTAGCCACCGCCTTTTACATCCAAACTTTCCTTAAACTATTTTCTTTAAGTCATATTATTATTAAATATAAATTAATATGGTTTTTGTCCTGGCCAATATGGTTCTTGGAGACAGAGTAACCTTGAGATTTATTTTTCTTCTGTGGTTGGCATGAGAAGACCTTGTGGTGGACTTACGGTTTAAAGTGCGAGCATGGTGGCTAGAGTTCTGGTGCCTCGTGGGTCAAGGGATTTGCGGTGATACTTGAGGTTGAGAAGGGGCCTGCCCCCCTAGCCAAGCAGCTAGTTCAGTCACTAGTTGGGTAAGTTCTTGGAACTGCGCTTGTGTGACGGGAGAGTCTGGGTTCGCTTGGACTTAGTGCTAAATTGGGTGATTCGACTAAGATTGTTGATCCTGTCATGACTGCTCGCTGGATGGTTCGTTAGGATTTTGGTTGGCCGTAGTATGTTCATGGGTGGCTGGGAGTTCAGGACTAGTGCATAAGCCGCTACTAGTTGAGGCTTGAGTGGGGGTGGTGTTTGCGGTTACGGTAGCAGCAACAGTTGTGGCTGCAAAATTTCTGGGAGTATTTTTAGGCAGTATCTAGAATAGATGAGTTATTGTTCTAGTTCCCATGGACGACACCAATCTGTTGATACCGAAAATCTGTCTGGAGAACAAACAGACGAGACAAGGTACCTGTGCACACAGAGACAAAAGAAATGGGGTTATATCTCCGAGGGGATTTTCTGATGCCTATGTTAGCAATTTTCTGGAGAATATAGAAAGCAAGAAAGCTAGAGGATTTTGGATTGTGAAAATTGTGTGTATCTATGATAATGAGAGCCCCCTTTATATAGACTTGGAGCAGAGTCTAATTAGGAAAGTGATTAATGTTCAATGTCAGAATAGGATTGAGGTTCCCAAAGGCTAGAGTATTTTGATAAAACTTGGGTTTCCATAGGCTAGAGTATTTTGATAGGACTAGGGGTTTCATGGGTTGGAGTATCCTAGAGGAATTAGGGTTTTCGTGTGAGGATACCGTTTTACCCTTTGCCACATGTAACTATCCGATGGGTTATTTGTCTTGTTTGTGAAGTTACATACTTGACATTGGAAGGTGTCGGGTGTCATCATGTCATTAGTTGGGGAATTTTCTCCTACATAAATTATTTTCTTAAGAAAACCAAAGGACAGACACCACTAAAGGGACAAAAAAACACAATCTTTCTAGCATGAAATTCCATTTGAATTAGAATCTAGAAAAAGTCATTTCTTAAGAAAACCAATGGACAAACACAACCAAAGGGACAAAACAATACATTGTTCCAAAGCATGGAATTCAAGTGCAATAAGAATTCAGAATTATTCTTCCCTTAAAAAAAAATACCTAAGACTAACTGATTCTAAGATGCATCACGCTTGCATATCAGCCATACCACACACCATTTAATGATTTTAGATTTTCACTTTCTAACTGTATTACTGAATCAGTTGATAAACATCAAAGAATATATATGCATTATAAACAAATACGACAAAAAATAAATAAACTATAATCAACACAAATAAAGCTAATGTCACGAACATATTAAGCCAACGCACCTTTAAGACGTCAAACTTACCAAGAACATTAATGACCCTAACTTTAACCAATGTTAGAAAATATGATGATTGAAAAATCAATGGAGCAATTGGTGGAGCAGCAGAGGCAGATAGCAGCGGACAACAGGAGTAAACTTGCAACAAAAGAGCAAATGAAGGAGGAGGAAGATCTGATTGTGACTGTGTAAGGGGCATTGGAATAGGTAATGGACAAGGAAACGAATCACCCAGATTAGAAATAGAATGAGACTCCGAGTGATGTGGGGTAAACTCAAAGAATGTAACATCGACACGAACAAATTATTTTTGTAGTTATGGATTATAACATTGATAACCTCTATGTGTACAAGAGTAGCATAAGAAAATACATTTAATAAAGCATGGGTCAAGTTTGTCAACTCCTGGACAAAGCTGAGGAACAAAGCAAACGGACTCAAAAATACGATGAGAGTACGGAGTGGGCGGATTTACCTTTAAGGATAGATGATGGCATATGGTTAATTAAGTAATATGCAGTCATAACGGCCTCACTCCAAAACAATTTGGGGACATGCATATGAAATAAGAGTGTACGAGCAGTATCTATAAAATGTCAATTTTTTAGCTCCGCAACCCCATTTTGTTGGGATGTATGAAAGCAAGATGACTAATAAATAATGCTAGACTTAGTCATAAACGTTGTAAAAGGCTCTGAAAAATACTCATGAGCATTGTCACTACGGAGAATCTTAACATACAAGTTAAATTGGGTTTTTATCTCAGCACAAAAGACACAAAAAATAGAAAACAACTCAGAATGATCTTTCATTAAATAAAGCCATGTAAACCTGAAATAATCATCCACAAAGGTAATAAATACCGAAATCCAAGTTTGGAAGTCATGCGACTTGGACCACAAATATCATAATGTACTAACATAAAAAAAAATTAGACACAATTATTAATTTAGGAAGGAAACGACACGATGATGCTTACCCAATTAACATGACTCACATTCGAAAAACAAAACCTGACTGTTGGTATTTGTCTAAGTTTTAAACATGGTTCAAAGATGGTTAAAGTCTAAACCAAGGTTGGAAGATTAAAATACAGTATGTTAAAGGAGTGTACACATGTGTGTGCATCCATTTGGATGTGTGTGCACACCCCTAATCAACAAAGCAAAGTAGTGCGCACTGCTGTGTGAAGGGCAGCATCAGTGTGCGCCGCACCACCTCTTCACCAGCACCGCACCATCTAGCAAGGAGGCAGTTTGAAGAAGGGTAGCACCGCACCACTCCTCCACCAGCACCGCACCATCCAGAATGTGGTGCAAAGGGGCTTTGCTTAGCGCTTCACTGCCCCCTGTTCAGCGCCTAGGCGCTAGGCACACTGAGGCACACATGGACAGCTTGTTTCAGCCTCTTGTTAGGTGCATGGATGCAAGGTTAAAATGCACAGCACCACTTAGGATTGATGGAGGGCCATGGTTGATTGGTCATCAAGATCTAAGGGTAGAGAATGACACACAAGATTGGACAAGAAGTTGGTGCACTATATAAAGGGTCACCTAGGTTCAATCTCATGATATAAGATGTGAAACACATTGTGATACAAGACACAAGTGTGTGTGTGTGACAGACATACAAGAGAGAATTGTGTGAGAGTGCAAAGACACAGATGTACAAGAGGGACTCATTGTAGAGAGGCTGGTTATAAAGAAGAGAGATTAAGTATAGAAAGTGATAAACTCTTTCTTGTTTTCTTCTTTGTTCCTTTAAGAACTTGAGGCTTCTTGAAGAGGGTTGCTGTAATTGTAAAGAACCATTGATTTAGTGCAGAGAGTTCAGAGGAACTCACGGGGACGTAGGCACATTGCCGAACCTTGATAACAAATCGCTTGTCTTCTTTTATTTCTTACTTTAGATTGCTGTATTTCTTTCTACAAGTCATTCTAGACTTGGGTGTTTGGAAGATCACCACCTGGGCATCTTGTCAAGGTGATTTTCAACAGTGGTATCAGAGCCGAAGGAGCTTGCACAGCTGGGTGTTGGAGCAAGAACAGAAGGTGACGGAGTCAAGACTCCAAGAATAAAAGATCGACTTCATAGGTGATTCAAGAACGGTGTAAAGATCAAGATCAAGATCAAGATCAGATCATGTTCTTGAGGGTGATTCAAGAACGGTGTTAAGATCCATCTTTGATCGTGTTCTTGAGGTTGAAGAAAGCATTTGTGGGTATTGCATAAATCTGGGATCTTATCCGCAAAGATGGCTTCAAATTTTGGTATTGAGAAGCTTGATGGAAAGGGAGATTTTGCCCTTTGGAAGCGAAAGATCAAAGTGGTTCTTGTGCAACAAAAGGTAGACTTGGCGATTAGAGAAGATGACACTTTTCCAGCAAGTACTACGGAGGACTAGCGGAATGAGATGAATAAGATAGCATACAGCACCATCTTCTTGCACATGTCAGATAATGTCACAAGGAAGTGCGAAGACTCGAAAGATCCAGCTGAAATTTGGAAGAAATTAGATGAGTTGTTTCTTTCCAAGACTCTCTTGGATAAGAGGTATCTTCATAAAAGAATCTTTGCTTTTAAATTTGATCATAATAAAGAGTTACAAGGTAATCTTGATGCCAAGATAAGGAGTGCATCAAGTGGAAGAAGGTTGTTCATTAAAAGAAAGCCAAGCAACTCGGTATGGCAGTAACATGCATGGCTACTACCGGGACAGAGGTAGAGAAGAGAGCCATGGGAGAGTGCACAGCAACATGGATGGCTACTACTGAGACAGAGGTAGAGGAGAGAGCTATGGGAGAGTGCACAGCAACATGCATGGCTACTACCGGGACAAAGGTAGAGGATAAAGCCATGGGAGAGTGCACAACAATATTCATGGCTACTACCGAGACAAAGGTAGAGGAGAGAGCCATGGGAGAATGCACAACAACATATATGGCTGCTACCAGGACAGAGGAAAAGGAGAGAGCCATAGGAGAGAGCACTCCAAACCAATATTTAGAGGGAAGAGTTGCTACTACTGCCATAAGGAGGGTCATGTCAAGAAAGATTGCAAGAGGATGACAAGGGATAGAGGAAGAAGCCATACCAAGAATGGAGAGGCTTCGGTTGCCAAGACAGAACAGCAAGATGATGATGTTCTTATTGTGTGCTTAAGTATGAGCAAGGGGCAAGAAGGCAATGGGAAATGGATCTTGGATTTCGGGTGCACTCATCACATGTGCCCTCACTGAAGTTGGTTCAAGAATTTCAAGGAAACCAATTATGAAAGGGTTTTCTTGGGGAATGATATTTCTTACCAAGTGAGAGGCATAGGAGACATCCAGGTGAGGATGTTTGATGGAATGACAAGGCTGCTAGAGAATGTGAGGTATCTCCCGGATTTGAGGAGGAATTTTATCTCATTGGGGCAGCTGGATTCCATGGGATACACATGCAAGATAGAGAGAGGAAAGATCAAGGTAGCCAAGGGATCTTTGGTAGTGATCAACGCAGCAATGAAGGATGGACTCTATGAGATGATCGGAGACATGGAGATCAAGGATCAAGCAGCAAGCTTGATGGCTAAGATGGATGAGGCAGTCCTTTGGCACACTCGCTTGGGACATATGAGCGAAGAGGTTCTCAGCAAGGATGGCCTACTTGGTGGTGACAAAGTAGAGGAACTTGATTTTGGTGAGTGTTGCACTCTTGGGAAGCAACACTGGGTCAGCTTCAACACCAGAGTGCATAAGTCTAAGGGCATTCTTGACTATATTCATATGGACCTTTGGGGACCAGCAAGAACACCAACACAAGGAGGTAACTTTTACTTTCTGTCTTTAATTGATGATTATTCAAGAAAGGTTTGAGTTTATTTGGTTAGAAATAAATCAGATGCTTTGAATAAGTTAGTGGTGTGGAAAAAGCTAGTAGAGACTCAAATGGGTAGAGTAGTTAAGGGGATAAGAACCGATAATGGCTTATAAATTTTTAACCAAGAACTTGATCAATTTTGTAGGTTAAATGGGATTCTAAGACATAGGACGGTTGTGGAAACCCCTCAGCAAAGTGAAGTTGCTGAGTGGATGAATAAGGCCCTTATAGAGAAGGTTAGGCGCATGTTAGATGGATCCGGATTACCCAAATGTTTTTGGGGGGAAGCTGTGTCTACTGTTGTATATTTGGTTAATAGATCACCCTCTAGAGCTTTAAAGCTCAAGACTCCCAAAGAGATGTGGAGTGAAAAACCCCCTGAGTTTGACAACCTTAGAACTTTTGAGTGTGCTGCATATGCACAACAAAAGGATGATGAGCTTAGCCTATGATCTAAAAAATGTGTGTTTCTAGGATATGGAGAAGAGACTAAGGGGTATAGATTGTAGTCCTTAGAAAAAGAAAGATTGAAACTCATAATAAATAGGGATGCTATTTTTAATGAATTGGTATTTCCCTACTTAGAGAAAACTAACCCTACAGGGGCTAGTGAGCAAACCAGTCCGGTATTTGTGGAGAATAACATCAAGGAGAATTCAATTCAGGTAGAGCAAAGAAGGTAAGAGGGTTCAGACCAGGTAAAGCCTATTAATGAATGCCAAGCTCAGGACACTCATGAGGAGGCTGAACTGAAAGAGGATGATGTAGGGAGTCGGAAGGACTATCAGCTCACAAGAGACCAGGAAAGAAGGTTGGTCGGACCACCTTCAAGATATGGTTTTGCGGATGCTGTGGATGCAGCAAATCCTTGGACAGAAGGAGAGATGAGTGAATAAGAGACTTACATTGATGCCAGGGGATGTAAGGATTCGCCAAGATGGAAGCTAGCTATAGAGGAAGAAATTGATTCTTTGAAGATGAACAACTTCTGGGAATTGGTGCACATTCCGGGAAAACAGAGAGTTATGGATTGTAAGTGGACTTACAAGGTCAAAGAAGAGTACCCTCCTGGAGATTAAGTCCGGAACAAGGCTAGACTGGTGGCGAATGGGTTCACGAGAAGAGAAGACATAGATTTCACAAAAACTTTCTCACCTGGAGACAAGGTGGAGAAGATGGTGAGTATCCTCATCTATGTCATTGATGTGCTGTTGGTTCAGAACAGCAGGAAGAGGATGGAAATGTTTACATCTCAACTCAGTGAGGAGTTCGAGAGGAAAGATCTCAGTCTTACACAAAAGATCCCTGGAATGTGTATAATCCAAGAAAATGAGATAAATTGGTTAAGGGTTTCTTGGGCAATGGGTGTTCTCAGCAGATTTGTGAGTAATCCTGGAAAGAAGCATTGGCTTGGGATGAAGTGGTTGTTGAGGTATTTGAAGGCTCAGTGGCAGCCGATGGTAGCACTCATAACAACCGGGGCAGAATGCATAGTGGCTACGGAAGCCATAAAGGAGGCTATGGGTGCAAAAGGTTGTTGGACGAGTGGGAGGTCTTAAAAGAGCAGGTGGTGGTATCTTCGGATAGCCAAAGTGCGTGGCACTTGTGGAGGAATTCGGTGTTCCATGAGGGGACGAAGCATATGGATGTTCGGTATTATTATATTTCGAAAAATGGTACGAAATGATGCATTCTTGTTGACAAGAAGATCACGGAGAAAAGTCCTGCAGATTTAGGCACCAAGGTTCTACCTCTAAGAAGGTCCAATCATTGCCTTGGACTTCTTAGGATTGGAGTCGGCTGAATGATGACTTAAGATGAGTTTGGATCTTGAAGTTCTCTGCACAATGGTTCAAGTTTAAACGCTTAGACATAGGTAGAGATTGTTGGTATTTGTCTAAGATTTAAACATGTCTAAACATGGTTCAAAGATAGTTAAAGTCTAAACCAAGGTTGGAAGATTAAAATACAGCATGTTAAAGGAGTGCACACATGTGTGTGCATCCATTTGGGTGTGTGTGCACACCCCTAATCAACAAAGCAAAGTAGTGCGCACTGCTGTGTGAAGGGCAACATCAGTGTGCGCCGCATTACCCCGTCACCAGCGCCGCACCGTCCAGCAAGGAGGTAGTTTGAAGAAGGGCAGCGCCGCACCGCCCCTCCACCAGCACCGCACCATCCAGAATGTGGTACAAAGGGGCTTTGCCTAGCACCTCACCGCCCCCTGTTCAGCGCCTAGGCGCTAGGCACACTGAGGCACACATGGACAGCTTGTTTCAGCCTCTTGTTAGGTGCGTGGATGCAAGGTTAAAACGCACAGCATCACTTAGGATTGATGGAGGGCCATGATTGATTGGTCATCAAGATCTAAGGGTGGAGAATGACACACAAGATTGGACAAGAAGTTGGTGCACTATGTAAAGGGTCACCTAGGTTCAATCTAATGACATAAGATGTGAAACACATTATGATACAAGATGCAAATGTGTGTGTGTGTGACGGATATACAAGAGAGAATTGTGTGAGAGTGCAAAGACATAGACATACAAGAGGGACTCATTGTAGAGAGGCTGGTTGTAAAGAAGAGAGATTAAGTATAGAAAGTGATAAAGTCTTTTTTGTTCTCTTCTTTGTTCCTTCAAGAACTTGAGGTTTCTTGAAGAGGGTTGCTGTAATTGTAAAGAACCATTGATTTAGTGCAGAGAGTTCAGAGGAACTCACGGGGACGTAGGCACATTACCGAACCTCGATAACAAATAGCTTGTCTTCTTTTCTTTCTTGCTTTAGATTGCTGTATTTCTTTCTACAAGTCATTCTAGACTTGGGTGTTTGGAAGATTACCTCTTGGGCATCTTGTCAAGGTGATTTCCAACACTGACTCAAAGTAGGAACAAACTTTTTCAGCTTCTCTATGGATGGATGATCAAAACGACAATGTACTTGAAGTGGGGACACGTCAATCGAGCAAACAATGGATGATGGGATAGGATTAAAGTAATACAGGCTGTACGATTCATGCCCTCCACCAATTGTCTTCTTTGTTTTCAAATCCTGAATAAGAACATAATCAAGAAGAAATGTAACAGACCAATTAAGACGTTTTGTAAGTTCACTAAGAGATACTAAGAAAATGGAGCATATAGGACAAATGATGAAGACATAGAAGAACTAAGGTGCACAGTGTCAATGCTACTAGCAGTAGTTTTATATCTATCTGCAAAAGTAGCATCTAGCAAAGACGGAGAGTGATAAAAACTAGAGAAAATATCAATGGTACCTGACAAATGATTAGTAGCTGCAGAGTTAAAGACCCAATGTCTCAAATTACTAAATGATTAGTAGCTGTACTATTTTACTATTCTTTTTTTTATACTTTTTTTTCCCGTAAAAATCTATTTATCAAATTTTCTTTATTACTTGTGAATAGTATATGAAAATAGTGTTGATGAACATTGAGATGAACTCTATTACCGGATGAACAGTAGTACCGTCTGAAAAGTACTTTATGAATAATACCGATGAATTTTTTTTAAAGAAATAAGAAAAATTTATTCAGGATTCCAAGAGAGGTCTTGCTCTGATATCATGCTGAAAATAAGAATTGAAAAGAAACTCTTTGTCTTATTGATTGAATGAAAAGAATAAAATTGATTCAATATATACACTTATGAATATGAAGTCTAATAGGACTAAGACACAACGATAAGATAAATATGATGATGAATATGATCTAAGCCTATTAGAACACACATTAGGAATGCTATTAGGATTCTCAACAAATATATCTTTTTAATCCCAATAAATGGTTGTATATGCTTTGATCATTACCGAGAGGTAAAAGTTAGTTGTGTATGATTGTTTCGTTATGTAGATCTGTATATAATCACATGATCATCTTATCAATGTTGTCAACTCCATTTTTAGATCCTAATCAATAATCTTTTTTCCATTAGGGATGACACTGTAGAAGCCCACATAAGGTTCTTGGAAACTCTAGGTACAGCCGGAGTAAGTCATCGCAGTTTACTATTGTCCAAGACAGCTCTAGTACAAGTTGTACATGAAGAAAAAAGAAAAAAGAGATAAGGTGAAACTTTTTCTTTTTTAAAAATTTACCTCCTGCCATTTAGTGTAACATCCCATTGAATGCTAATGATAAACATAAAGTTTACATATTCGACATCGAAGTGTTTGTTTTTATCCTTTACCATTTTCTTTATGTATTCTTTTAACTTATGTTGCTCGAACTTGGTTATGTGTCTGAGGATTAGACTTGTTGAGAGTCCTACCTAATTAGGGCTTTCAACAAGACTCGTCTATTTTTTATAAGATTTTGTTTAATTTTAAATGTCAAAAGGAAGAGTTTATATTTAGAATGCGTGGAAGAGTTCAAGAAACCATGCTTTTAACTATTTCAGAATGTATAAATATATATTAACTCTAGTTTGCTGCCCATATTTTTAATTGCTATGTCGAAAATTTTAAATATAATAAGCAAACTATTTTTCTGGATTGCAATTGAATGAGCTGTATGTTGTGGGTGTGTGGGTGAGGCCGCATAGTGGATGAAAATGAACGCCTACTGATGGTCAACATACAACAGTACTAAATGGTGATTTCACCCAAAAAAAAAATGTACTATCAAATAGTGCTAATTTAAAGATTTCTTTTTTCTTTTTTTTTAATCCAAGCAAGAAATAATCACTACATTATCTAATTGAAATTCTGAATTTTATCTGTGAAATGATTATCTTTTCTTATCTGTGTAAAACCTAGTCCGATTTTGTTTCTTAATTGTGGGCACAGGAGGAAAGGAACTACATTTGTGGAACCTTCATTGTTAAGTTCTTCGCTTGAACGTAGTGTTGATGGTTATTGCAGTGAAGGGCCATTACATGTCGTTAAACCTGTTGCTTTAGAGGAACAGTTGAGGTTTCTTTACTTGAGTTTCTAGCGATGCCTGTGGGCTGCTACACTATATTTGGAGAAGCGGGCATGAGTATCATGTTTCTTCTCATTTTTACAGTGTTGGGACACAGGTTCCCAAAAATTTAATTGGAGGGATACATCTACAAATGTGTGTTTATGATTTTATGAAATTAGACAAATTTCATGATGATTGACAGTTGTTTGCATGCAGAATAACCATCGATAGTGAAAAAGATTATGTAAAGAATAACTTTTGAGTTTCTTTAGAAAAATTTGTGGCTCTATCACAATTTTACAAGCTCAATAGGTAACCTGTCTGTGGTAACTTTGTACATGTCGGATGAGTGTTATGTCATCTAGTGTTTGATTTTTTCTGAAAAAAACTTTATTAGGAAAGTGGAAAATTCTCAACTTTCTTGTGTTGGATTATTTTCATTTCCCCCAATTTTCGTCGAGTACAAGAAAGAACATCAATATGCACAATGACAAACACAAGAAAACCTACACTACTAGTCTACCACTACTTTAACCCACGCCCAAGAGGCGCAGGACATCTTTCCCTATTTGTGGAATATAAGTATTCAACTAAGTAGTCTTATTTTCCTAAGTAGTGGAAGTTGTTTTTACTTTGAGAGATTTTAACCCGAAAGAATTTTTATAATCTTTAAACTATCCCATCTATATACCTTATGAAAAAAGTAAGGGCATATTTATTTTGGATTTTCGAAAACTGTTTTCAGTTTTCGAAAAACAGTTTTCGAAAACTCTTTTCTATGTTTGACAACAGTTTTCAAAAGTAGTTTTCGAAAACGGTTTTTAAAAAACCAATTTTCAAAAACTATTTTCTAAAAACTTCAAATGGTGTTTTCTGACGTAATTTTCAAAAAATCGACATAAAATCAATGTTTACTTCTCTGTTTCATTCTTCCTCCATGGTATATAAAAAATATTAAAATTTTGAAAATAAAATAATATTAGTTATTTTTAAGTATTTAGTAAATATGAGAAATAAAATTAATATAGATTTTAAATTTAAACTCAAAACTGAAAATAATTATAAGGTGTATCAAAACAGTTTTCAAAATAAAATTATCCAAACAATAATTTATTGTTTTCTGTTTTTGAAATAGTTTTTAAGTTACAGCTATCCAAACATGTTTTCTTCATAAAACTATTTCCTGATATTTTCTATCACTTGCTGTGGCTTCTTCCCTCTATATCTGGAATATAAACTCACTAATACTTTATGCTTTTTGTCTCAAAACGTCTTATAATTTAAATCCTTGTGATTGAGGTGGCCCAACTCTATATGTGAAGGACACACTATCTTTTGAGGTGTCTCATGGCTGCTGTCTCATCTAACTTTGAACCCAATTCCTACCGTTATGAATATAAGCGCAATTGAAAATTTTCTAACTTAGAAGTATGTTGTGTTTCATTATATTAATTTGCCGGCTTCAATTTATCTTTTTTTTTATTAATTGTTTGCTAAATATGTAACGATAGTTTAGATTAAATAAAATTTTGGATAAAAGTATGAAAGTCAATGATAGATTGCTTTAGCATGTAAGGGAAACTCAAGATTGACAGTTCTTATTACTTTAGATGAACTGATAACTGAATGATTTTGTTGGGTTAAAGGAAAGTTTCTGGATTTAGAAACTTTAAGAAAGAAATCTGACTTCTTTTTTTGTGTTCAATCATCCAAAAAAAAGTTGTACACTTCTGACAATTAAAGTCGTGTCTAGTTTTTGAGAATGGTGTATTGTATGGAAAGCCATATCTGAGTTAGGATTTGCTTGCTTGTTCGTGTCTACTAGAATTTGGAAAAGCATTCCAATCGACCCATCACATTCTATAATCTGAGAAACCTACCAAGTTATTTGTTTATTCAATAAGCACTAGATTTTCATACTCTTAACCCCACCAATTATATTTTTCTAAGCATTGAAATAAATAACTGTATGGACTTGGGAGTGTTATTTTGTGCACAGAGAAGACTCTAGAAACTAAGGGTAGAGGCAAGGGATCCATCATTTCAAATTGTTTATCATCAACCAGCTAGACAGACTCTCTTTTTTTTTTAATTATTTTTTTGAGAGACACACTTCTATAAATTGGCAATATCCAAATTTTATCAAAGCCAAGTTAAGAGTCTATCCAAAGCAACTTAAATTAATTGCTAAGCATGACTCAATCACAATGGTATAGTGTTCATACATTATGGGATGTAAAGGACCTCTAGAGGTGACCTTGAAGCTATCAAAGGGAAAAAAAAAAAAGGAACAGACAAACAGACCAGTTGGCTGCGTTATGGCTTTGTAGTGTACATTTAAGCAACTAAGTATGCCTAGTTCTGGGTGGAAACTGACTTGAATATGTTTGTTTTCTTCAATTTTAGTTCAGATTTAGCCATTTTTTAATGATATCTTTGCCCGCACAGAGATAAACTATCTTTCCATCTTTCAATTTTGTTAACAGATTACTGTTTCAAGATTACCAGATAAGGGAGCCAAATTGCAAAATCAGATTGCTGAATTGAAATCTGTACTTCATAAGATCATGTTAGAATGGATCAAGACAAGATCGTAAGTTGATCGAGTAATAATCACAAAACAATAAAGTAAGATAAAAAAGGAGACAGCAAATTTACGTGGTTCGGCTTAAAGCTTACGTCTACGGGCAGAGGCCAGAAGCAAAATTTCACTATAGTGAGAGAATATACAAAGAGTGTTTACAAAATTGGCTTTAGCCAATACACACAATCTCACAAATTCTCTCTTAACTTCACTTTCTTCTTGATGTTTCTTGATGTGAATATTTCACATTGGAATGTCTTTTATAGGCTCACAAAAAGTCCAAAGGACAAACATCAATGGATGCTCATCATTTTGTTGCTCATCATTTTGTTCCCCAATTGTACCAAAGTGAACTTTGTCTTCCACTTTGTCATCCACCATAGCCTAAAGTGAGTTTTACTTTTAACCCAAAAATTGAGCCACAAATTATGCAAGGAAGTGGACTCAACTTTTGGTAACTTTTGGTCCATCACTAATTCAAGGCAATTATTCAACAAATCTCCACCTTGACTTGAATTTGACAATAGTGAAAATAAAAGCTTCAACCTCTGCCAAACAACCCCAAAAGGGTCTAATGCAAATGTTGTGTAACACCAACCAAGTCCATGCAGTGAGTGAACTTGGCAATGGGAAAAGATTTTGTCAACATATCAGCAGGATTATTTAGAGTGTCAATCTTTCTTACAATAACATCACCTTGAGCCACAATATCCCGAATAAAATGATATTTTCACATCAATGTGTTTAGTTCTCTCATGATGCATCTGATCCTTCGTCAAATGTATAACACTCTAACTGTCACAAATAAACTATAGTTTTATTTGTTTCCAAATTAAGTTCATTAAGTATACCTCTTAACCAAATAGCTTCTTTGGCAGCTTCTGTAACAGCCATAAATTATGCCTCTGTAGTAGACAATGCAACTGTCGGCTGCAAGGTAGCTTTCCAACTGACTGCACAAGTCCTAATAGTAAATACATAACCTGTAATTGATCTTCTCCTGTCCAAATCACCTGCAAAATCTGAATCAACATATCCAACTAGATTGTCAGAAGTTCTACCGAATTCCAAACAAGTAGTAGAAGTACCCTTCAAATATCTCAAAATCCACTTGACAGCGTGCCAATGAGTTTTTCCTGGACAGGACAAATATCTGCTAACTATACTGACAGCATGTGAGATATCTAGTCGAGTGCAAACCATTGCATACGTAATACTTCCCACTGCACTAGAATAAGGAACTCTAGACATATACATTATCTCATCTTCTGACTGTGGTGACATGGATGCTGATAATCTAAAGTGAGAAGCTAAAGGAGTACTCACAGGTTTAGCATCATGCATACCAAAACGTTTCAGGACTTTCTCAATATATTTATGTTGTGACAGAAATAATCTACCTGCACCTCTATCTCTGTTGATCTCCATTCCTAAAATTTTCTTTGCTGCACCTAGGTTTTTCATCTCAAATTCATCATTTAGCTGAGATTTCAATCTATTAATTTCATATGTTTTCTTTGCTGCAATCAACATATAGCAACAAATATATGAAAGTACCATCATCAAGTCTTTGATTGTAGACACAACTATCATACTTGCATCTAGAAAATCCAATACTCAGCATAAAAGAGTCAAACCTTTGATACCACAGGCGTGGAGACTGCTTGAATCCATACAAGGATTTCTTTAGAAGACAAACATGATCTTCCTTGCCTTCATCTTTAGAACTTTCTGGTTGTTGTATATAGATTTGTTCATCAAGATCACCATGAAGAAAGGCTGTTTTCACATCAAGTTGCTCTAACTCCAAATTATGCATTGCAACTAAAGCAAGTAAGACACGAATAAAAGTATGTCTAAAAACTAGAGAGAAAACATCATTAAAATCAACTCCCTTCACCTGGCTGTAGCCTTTCGCTACTAATCGTGCCTTATACTTGGTGTCTTCAACACCTGTGACTCCTTCCTTCTTCTTAAATATCCATTTACACCCGATAATTTTCTTACCATTAGGTGATTCGACCAATTTCCAGGTGTCATTTTTCTTTAGAGATTCCATCTCTTCATACATCGCAATGAGCTATTTGTTTGAATCAGATGAACTGATGGCCTCAGAGTATGAGGTTGGATCGACGACATCAATGGTTTCTGCAACATTTAATGCATAGGCCAACATATCTTCAAAATCATATCGTTGAAATGGCTTTATCTGTCTCATTTGTCTTCCACCAGTTAGAGTGTGATGCTCAGCTTCATGGTATGTCTCTCCACCTGCAGACGGACTTCCTGACTGAATAGGATTAGGATTTGCAGATGATGAGGTACCAACCTCAAGCTCCACCTTCTCTTGTGCATTCTCCTTTCCTGTATCACACTGAACAGACAATTCTTTTCTAGGGTGAAGCATAGCAGATTCATCAAAAATAACATCTCTACTAATCATAAACTTATAAGTATCAGGACACCATAAGCGAAAACCCTTAACACCAGAAGCATAACCAAGAAAAATGCATTTCTTCGACCTAGGCTCCAATTTTCCTTTATTCACATGAGCATATGCAGGGCAACCAAATATTCTTAAGTTAGAGTAATCAGGAGGCATACCTGACCATACCTCTTCAGGTGTCTTAAGTTCAAGTGATCTGTGAGGAGAACGGTTCACTAAATGACATGCCAAATTGACTGCTTCTGCCCAAAATTCCTTGCCAAGACCTGCGTTAGAAAGCATACATCAAGCTCTTTCTAACAGTGTTCGATTCATCCTCTCTGCGCCACCATTCTGCTGTGGTGTCTTTCTCACCGTCCAATGTTTGACAATGCCTTCATCTTTGCAGAATTGATTAAACTCTGAATCACAAAACTCAAGACCATTATCTGTTCTGAGTCTCTTGACTTGCTTCCCAGTCTGCTTCTCCAATAAGGTCTTCCATTGCTTGAAAATGCCAAATACCTCATTCTTGTGCCTGAGAAAATAGACCCAAGTCTTTCTAGAAAAGTCATCAATAATCGTTAACAAGTATCTGGCTCCTCATTTGGAAATTTCACAGAAAGGCCCCCATAGATCAGAATAAATGTAATCAAGAGTACCTTTGGTTCTGTGAGTTGCAGTATTGAAGCTGACTCTTTTCTATTTTCCAAAGACACAATGCTCATAAAAATCTAGCTTCCCAATCTTTCTTTCAGTAAGAAGACCTCTTTTATTGAGTACAGTTAATCCCTGCTCACTCATATGCCCTAGGCGCATATGCCACAACTTGGTAGAGTTTGAATATGACATGGATGAGGAAACTGCTGCAGAGCCTATAACTGTTGAACCCAATAAGGTGTATAGACTGTCAGACTTCTTTCTTTTCTTGAGAACACCACGAGAAATCTTTATGTTCCCAGACTCAATCACAGATTTGCAGCCATTGGCATCCAAAATGCCCAAAGAAATAAGATTTTTCTTCAAATCAGGTACATGTCTGACGTCAGTCAATGTCCTGACAATTCCATCATGCATCTTGATTTTTACTGTGCCTACACCAACAGTTTTGCAAGTGGCATTATTGCCCATTAGAACAACTCCACCTTCAACAGAATCATATGTGGAGAACCAATCTCTGTTGGGGCACATATGATAAGAACATCTAGAATCAAGAATCCACTCGTCGTTGGATTTGGACTTGTCGGTTGCAAATAGAACATCATCACCTTTTTCTTCTGCTACATCAGCATCAGCTGTTTCTTCCTTCTGCTTGCCCTTGTCATTTTGCCATTCATTCTTCTTTTTGTTCTGCAGCTTGTAGCATTCCGCTACGATGTGTCCCTTCTTCCTGCAATAATTGCAAGTCAAATTTTTGTGCTTTCCTCTTGACTTTGATCTTCTTCTATTTTTGCCACCATCAAAGCCTCTTTCATTGGATCTGCCTCTTGCAACAAGACTGGAGCCCTGATCATCAGACTTACTAGACAAAAATTCATTATCCAATTTCTCCTTACTCATAAGGGAAGATATCACATCATCAAAATTTAATTCTTCCCTACCATAAATTATTGTGTCTCTAAAATTTTTGTATGAGAGCGGTAATGAACATAATAACAAGAGAGCTTGATCTTCAGACCCAATAATAACTTTAAGATTTTTCAAATCATTAATAATTGAGATAAACTCACTGATATGGGACTTAAGAGAGGAACCTTCTGTCATGCGGAGACCATAAAGGCGTTGCTTCATAACAAACCTGTTGCCCAAGGATTTAGTCAAGTACAACTCCTCTAGTTTGGCATATAAGGCTGCAGAAGTCTTCTTTGACAAAACTTGCTGTAAGATATCATTTGAAAGACTCAGTTGGATTGCAGATAGAGCCTTGTCATCCAGGTCATCCCAATCTTCATCACTCATGCCGGTAGGCATCTTGGCTTTCCCTAGTAATGCTTTCTTCAAGCCATTCTGGGTTAGAATGGCTAACATACGAACTTGCCATAGACTGGAACTGCTGTTTCCATCAAACTTCATTGTCGACATCTTGATCGAACAAAAAGATCTTGAACAAAATGTTACTATTCATAAAATTCACTATTCACGTGAACAGTAATCTCGCAAAAAAACAGATAGAAATTAGCTCTGATACTAGTTTGTTATAATAGATCGAGACAAGATCGTAAGTTGATCGAGTAATAACAACAAAACAATAAAGTAAGATAAAAAGAGAGACAACAAATTTATGTGGTTCGACTTAAAGCCTACGTCCACGGACAGAGACCAGAAGCAAAATTTCACTATAGTAAGAGAATATACAAAGAGTGTTTACAAAATTGGCTTTAGCCAATACACACAATCTCACAAATTCTTTCTTAACTTCACTTTCTTCTTGATGTTTCTTGATGTGAATACTTTACATTAGAATGCCTTTTATAGGCTCACAAAAAGTCCAAAGGACAAACATCAATGAATGCTCATCATTTTGTTCTCCAATTGTACCAAAGTGAACTTTGTTTTTCACCTTGTCATCTAATTTTTGGCAACTTTTAGTCCACTACTAATTCAAGACAATTATTCAACAGATCAGGATGATTAAAAGCACTAAGAAACAAGTTATTGATGTGGATGACATAACTGGGGAACTTCAAAGAGTGTTGAATGTATGGATCATGTCGGCTGAACGAGCAGATGGGGTTTCTTGGGAAATGCATTAGTTTAATGAATATTTTTATAACTGACAATATGATTTATGAAGTTATTTTGTACATCATAATGTTAGTTTCTTGTAGATCAGTTATATATCTATTACTTTCCTCAGTTTCTTTCTCGAGGCAAAGAATCAAATCGCTTCGTTTTGTAAACTTCTAATTGGCTTACTTAAGCGCTGTTGTTTTGTAATGGTCTACAAAACAATTCAGTTCTTACTGTTGATTTTGTTTTTCTTCCCCTTTCATTTTCTTGTTTTTTTGGGTAGGCAAATCAACAGACATCTTGTTGGTTTTGGTACTGATATGCATTTTTGCTGAAAAAACTTGCTCTTTGTACAAGGGTTTAGGAGTCGAATCGGTTATCTCTAATCTGAAAGGAAAGGCATGCTAAAAAAAGAAAAAAAAAAGGAAATCATCCATTAATGAATTATGTATATTTAAGAAAGGAGATTGAAACTAAATAAAAATAAATTTTATATTTGATTTTATATTTATTTTTAATTATAAATTTATTTGAATTTTTATATTTAAAATATTTGAAAAGAAAAGAGAAATGAAAAAAATGAAATAATGAAATAATTAGATGAATAGATGTCTTTCACCTATTTTTTTGGTAAATGATGAAAAAATGAAAATAAAAAAAGGAAGTTAAAAATTACAAAACACAGTTTAGTTTAATTTTCACTTTTTAATTATTTTAATTTAAAAATATTAAAATTTATTAGTATGAAAAAAATATCAATCATCTTTTTTTTTGTCACTTTTATTTTTTACTGGTCATAAAAATATTATTATTTTTTCTTTTTATTTTTTTCTCTTACATTTTTCTCCATCAATAATAAAGCATTTAAAATGTTTTTGAAAAAAAAAAACAGTTTGATTTATATAATAAAAATATATTTTTAATGATAAATTTATTGCTCTCTCAATAATAAAATTATTTTTTTTTATCACAAAAGATATTCTATATATTTTAATCTATAAGTAAAATATTTTTTTTTCTCCAAAATCCGTACACTCCGCCTCTGTAAATATGTAATGAAGTCCTCTTCCCTGATGTAATGAAATAAAATTATCCGATTAACGAGTGCCAGACTCCAGTTGTAGATCCAAATCCCCCACCACCACCGAACAGAAACCATCTAAGTTGAATATTAAAAATAAAAACAATTTCAAATGATGCTTAGATTATCCCAAACATGTGCGACCCTCTCCTCCTCCTCAACTGCCCTCCGCTTTCTCTCCTCCCTCGCGGCGGCCGAAAACGACACCGTCCTCGGCCTCCCCAAGCTCGAACCCTCAAACGATGCCGAATCACTCTCGCAGATACTTCTCAACCACCACAACCCTTTCCATTCATTGGAATCCTCCCTCCAACTTCATGGAATTTCCCTCTCCCCTCACCTCCTCGACCAGACCCTCCTCCGCCTCCGCAACTATTCCAAAATTTCCCTTGCCTTCTTCCACTATTCCCAGTCTCTGCCCTCCCCTCCCACCTCACCCACCACCTACAACCTCATCATCGACATCCTCGCCAAGGTTCGTCAATTCGATGTAGCTTGGCAGCTTATCGTCAAAATGGACCAAAAGAGCATCAAAATTAATACCCACACTTTCTTGATATTGATCCGGAGGTTGATCGCAGCTGGCCTCACGCGCCAGGCGATCCGCGCGTTCGATGATATGGCATGCTTTCTTGACGATGACGCCGCCAAGGTCGGAATGAACGAGTTTTGTTTCTTGCTCGACACATTATGTAAATACGGGCACGTGAAGATGGCCGTTGAGGTTTTCAATAAGAGGAAATGCGAGTTTGGGGTCGACGCAAAATTGTATACCGTTTTGATTGATGGGTGGTGCAAGATGCGGAGGTTCAATATGGCGGAGAAGTTCTTCAGGGAGATGCTGGAAAAGGGGGTCGAACCCAATGTGGTCACCTACAATGTCCTGTTGAATGGGGTTTGTCGTAGAGCGAGCTTGCACCCGGAGGAGAGGCTTGAGAGGACGATAAGGAATGCAGAGAGGGTGTTTGATGAAATGCGTCAAATAGGGATCGAACCGGATGTGACCAGTTTTTCCATTGTGCTTCATGTCTATAGCAGGGCCCATAAGCCAGACTTGACGCTTGACAAGTTGAAATTGATGAAGGAGAAGGGGATATGTCCCACCGCTGCGACGTATACTTCTGTTGTTAAGTGTCTGTGTTCGTGTGGGAGGCTGGAGGATGCCGAGGAGTTGCTTCGAGAGATGGTGAGTAATGGAGTTAGTCCTTCCTCAGCGACTTACAACTGTTTTTTCAAGGAGTATAGGGGAAGGAAAGATGCAGACGGCGCGTTGAGCTTGTATAGGAAGATGAAGGACGATGGTTTGTGTGTGCCAGGTTTGCAAACGTATAATATATTGTTGGGGATGTTTATGAAGTTGAATAGCTTGGAGATCGTGAAAGAGATATGGGATGACATGAAAGCGGGTGGCACGGGGCCAGATTTGGATTCATACACATTGTTGATTCATGGGTTATGTGAAAAGCTGAAGTGGAAAGAGGCTTGCCAGTATTTTGTAGAAATGATAGAGAGGGGTTTTCTACCGCAAAAGGTTACTTTTGAGACACTCTATAGAGGCTTGATACAATCAGATATGTTGAGGACTTGGAGAAGATTGAAGAAGAAGCTTGATCAGGAATCAATAACCTTTGGGTCGGAGTTCCAAGATTACCATTTCAAGCCATATAGGAGATGATGATGCTTCTTTGCTGACCTACTTCATGATGTACTCAACTTCTTAAATTTAACTTATTCTTACCGTGTTTGAGACATTGAGTCTCATTGAAATAATTTTTACTCATTGAATTTGTTGATTGCGGTTGGGGATATATGTAGAGGCTGATGATATATGTGGATGTGGTTTTGAAAGAACTTAACTTTTGGTGTTGTTCAGGTAAATGGACTTGGATTAATGGGTGAAGATGATACTTCTGATATTTGAGTGTATCATATTGGATGACTCACCGCTGGCTGCACTTACGGTACTTTTCACCTTTTAGAATGTAGCTTTTGCTTGCTCCTTCAGCTGATTTTAAGGGAGATATTCTTTTTTTTTAAAAGGGTTAAGAGAGATATTCTTGTGAATGTGCTTCATTAGCATATATATATATATATATATATATATTCCATTTTTGAATTTTAGAACTTTCTAAAAAGATGCATTATTTCTTCTATCTTTCTTCCCCCCTTCCTCTGTGGGGGCACCTGTTACTGTTGTGGATGTCCCTTGCTCTCTAAAATTATAGGTATGATGGCATGCAGATACTTTTCAACAAAAAACCTTTTTTCTGGTGCAGTCCAAGAATGAAAGCTGCAAAGCCTGTAATAACCCTTCAAAGATTATTCCTTTCTTAAATCATAGTTTAATCTTTAGAGGACAAATTATACGTTGAGCCTGTCGGCTAGATGAACGCATACCTAGAAAATCCTCTTGTTTTTGGTCTATAATTTATGGCATCTGTTTCCACTACCCTTTTTTCTGTTGTCTTTTAGATTTCGATGTATTGTATAGTTTGTGCAATAGGTATTCTATTTTATTTCTCCTATGTTACTCATATTCGAGTATGTATGAGTAGGTAAGTGTCTGACATGGGTAGAGTGTCCATTGATTTGGAGGTCTAAAAGCCACACCCATATTTTCAGACAGATTTTGGACATACTTTCGACAAAAGTACTTCTAAGTAAAATGAAGAGTCAAAGAAAGTTAAATATATAGTTCAAAAGATTGTGATCATGTGATGGTAAGATTTGTGATTATGTGATGGTAAGATTTGTGATTATGTGATTGTAAGGTTTGAGATCACGATTTTTATTTAGGTTCAAAAGATTGTACGGGTGAAAAGAAAATTTAAATCACAATAGATAAGTATGTGGTTTACTTTAGTAAATAAACCACAAATACGTACATTATACAATTTCAATGAAAGAACGACATATACCACTATACCAGTCACACCAGCCCACAAATACAATTAGTTACCACAAATTTGCCAATTACAATTCTATAAAAGAATTTTAAAATATAAATATTTCATATAATAATAAATTAATTTGACAACAAACTGTGTATAGCATGGGATAAAAAAAAGTAATCATGCATATAAGTGGAATTTTTACACTTGGCTTTGATGTTTTCTAGAAGTCGTATGAAATTGGTTTTATTGCAACAATTTTTGGGCGTCTGATCAACGTCCCTTCAAATTCCTTTCGTCATATAAGGGGATGTTGGGGGCATTGTTGATACTCCAAAATTAAAATTATTTTAGTCCATTTGTGTTTTATACACATGAGAATAAAGCCTCAAAATAAGAAGACAAAAGGGCAAAAGTAGACTTAAGTACTTTAAAGAAGGACCAAAGGATAAGTTAAACAAGTGATGGGGTTTTGAAGCATAACACTTTGAAAGAATTGGGGGATTTTTCCTCCTTGACTGGAGTATAGGAGTTGATTTTATTTTGTCTATACTTAAATGGCACGTGGCATCTTCTTATCAGTTTAGTGGTTATTTTATGTAAATTAAGAGAAATTACTTTTGTTTTGTATGATTGACATGTGTCATTCTACCATTAGACTAAGTGTTAGGGGTTTTAAGTAGTTATTTTCTATAACTTTTTACCCTATAAAGAGATTTGAATGTAATTGATGGGTAACCTCTTCAAATCAAGACAAAATTGTCTTCTTATTTTTCGTATCTTAATAGTAAGAGTAGGTCCATAATTAATATAGGAGTGGAAAAACTGAGATTTATTTAGTTCTCAGAGCCTGATTGCTTAGTGCTTTGCATTAAGGTTTAGAACCGAGAAGGAAACACTAAAAAACTTTAGGTGTAACTTTATCGCATAGCTTGAATAGGTTTGGGTGTTTTGTTTTAAACATCATTGGCATACTTGCATAGTCATCCCAAGCCGAATAGTTAATCATTTTTGTGCTTAACACCAATAAAAAAAATTCTAGGAGGCCTGCTATCATGCTCATCGCATGGCTTTAGTGAACCTCATGAGCAATAACATGACAATGACCTTTGTTACCTTCACAACGTCCAAGTGAATTGTGTCACGTTAATCAAACAAACATATAAATCAAAATAAATAAAACAATCAATTTTGAACAACACTAATAAAATAATGAATTCGTGGAGGAACAGGATATAAAACCAATAACATGTTTTATCGATATGAAAAACACGGTGTCACCTGTTTGCAAAGGCAAAATCACATATTTCTGCCTAGCATGCCATATCACTCAAAATCAAACAAATCACCTTTCTTGAATACCATAGTCGCATTCGCATACATGAATATTTGTATCAAATAGTAAAATAGGTGTTTAATTATTACCAAGTGATGATTGTGTATGATAACATGTGTAAAATTTTAGAAACATTTTTTACATGACATATGATAGGGTAAAATTGAATGATATATATTAAAAGAAAAATGTACATTTCGAAACTTCGATGCGAGTTTTTCAGTTTATATGAGTATGCTTAAATCGAAACTAGGGGCAAACATCAAATGCCCTTTTGCTACTCACTTTGTAAACTACAGGTGATGGTAGCGTGTATGGGTGGCCTCAAGGAAAACGTTGAACTTCCACAAAATACAAAAGATGACAAACCTCAATTTTTCAAGAGCCTTACAGTGTGTTTGGGAATTTGAAGGGGAGAGGAAGGAGGGGTGTTTTAAGAGGGTATGGGAGGGTAGGGTGGTTACCCTACCCTTGTTTGCATGTTGAAAAAAGTAATGAGAGGGTAAGGGAGCTTGTTTGGTTAGGAAAGGGAGGGGAAGGGAATGAATAAGTTACTATTGTCGTAATACAAGTATACTCTTATAAAATTTAAACCATTAGAGTAAGGGTAAAATTGAAATTACACAACATATAACAATAACCTCCCCTCCCCTCCTCTCCCATACCCTCTCAAATTGGGGGTTATTAAAATAGGGATTTGATCCCCTCCAATCCCTATTAAAAAAACTCCCAAACCAATCCCTATTAAAAAAACTCCCAAACCAATCCCCTCCCTTCCTCTCCCCTTCCTCTCCCCTCCCTCTCCCCTCCTCTCCAATAACCTGCATCACAAACACACTGTTAGGGATAAATCTGTTTTTTTGTGCACTCTCCAATCTAAAAATTGAGCTAAGAACTCGTGGAAACCATAAAAAAAGTGATGGAGTTTCCATCGTGGTGATGGTGGAACTCCCAAGGCAAAAACATGTCTTTTGGTAGTTATACCAGTTGGTACTCATGTAATATTCATTCTTGCTGCTCTCCCGTGCCCTTTCTGTATGCTAAGGTTAGAAGCCCTCATTAGAGGTTTTTTAATGAATGTATTACTTGTCAGAGGATCTTTAGGGTCTTTTATTGTGTTTATTAGAGGGAAAAGAGAAGATTGAAACGTATGGTATGTTTTTGGGGAAAAGGATAATGTGTACTAGTTTTATTTTACTTTTTCAACTATGGGATTCACATTTAAACGGAATAGGATATTTTCAAGTTATGCATGAGTTTATGTAGAATAGTTTAGTACCATAATAAACAATTATCAATTGGTTTGAAGCGGGTTCTGTAGAAAATATGTGATCACCCACTTCTTTTGGTAAAGAGGGTAGCTCAAGATGAACTACAAGGAATAAATTCTATTGATTGAATGCTAAATCCAGAAGCTGGTGTGGCAAAAAATTGGAAATGCAAATTGCTGATGTTGCTGAGATAGATGATTTTAGGAGAAGCATGACAGTGTCTCTTGCAAACTATCTTTCATATTGTCGCTATTGGTTAGGAATGTGTTGACAGGTGTAATTTAGAATCTGTTACAGATATAATTTAGAATCTGCTAGGCTGATTTGATGGGATATATTAGGCTGATTTTATGGGATATGCTAAGGCGATTTAGGATCTGTTAGGCAGATTACTTTGCATATTATATAGGTAGAATTTCTGTAATTTCCTTATTTGTATTCCTACTCATACTATTAATATGGGTAGATGATCAAGAATAATAATCTAATAACCCTTCTACCCTTCTTCTCCTACTTCTTTCTCATACCTCCACATTTATTTCCTCTTTATTCTTTCCTTGAAATTTCAACTTGGTATCAGAGCGGATGCTTCTAAATAAATAAAAAATGTCTCTACCAGAAGATGCGTATGCTTTTGGGAAACTAAAGCCCATGCTAATTTCTTGCTATAAGGTCATTCAAACCATCAGTTGGCGGATTTACACCTAGAAGTTGCAGTTGACCAGATATGCACTTCTCCTTAATTCCTCTTTTTTCTTGCAGAAACTTATGGATTTCTTGAGCGTAGTAGAGCCACCAAAGGCACAAGATATTCCAGATTTCTTGATTGAAGGTCACTGAACAGTTGAGCATGAGATTTCTTTGTGATTCAAGCATCGCTTTGTCAGATCTGATTTATTGAGGTATTGAGGTCTGCTTTCCTTGCTTTTATTTTCCCGTGATTTCATTAATCATGTCGGAGGTCGTTGAAGATATTTTCCACTCCACTACAACTGAGAATAGTGGACACTAGTGATAGCCCCTCTCTTCAGATTAGTATGGTGAAACTTGATGGGCAAAATTATCTTGCTTGGTCCCGATCTTGTCTACTGTTTATTAAAGCTAGAGGGTTGTATGAATATATCATAGGAAATAAGAAGAAACCTGCAGATAATGATCCGTTGGTTGGGCAATGGGAGTCTGAAAATTCCCTGGTAATGTCTTGGCTTATTAATTCAATGCAACCACCTATACCACGTAGTTTTTTACTCCTAGATTTTGCTCATAAAATTTGGAGTGCAGCAACCCAAACCTATTCACAAACCGGCAATGATGTTTGAGTTTACAAAGCAAGGTGAGCTAACTATGGCTCAATACTTTACTGAACTAAATAATTTATGGAAGGAATTGGATTTCTATCAGGATTTTCAACTTGAATGTCCAATTGATGCTACTAAGTTTCAGAAATGGATAAATAAAGAATGAGTGTTTGATTTCTTGGCTGGACTCAGTCCTGAGTATGACCAAACTAGAGCCCAAGTTCTAGGCAAAGATCAATTTCCTTCTTTGCGGCAAGCCTATGCTTATGTTCAGAAAGAAGAGAGCAGGAGGGATGCTATGATATTGCCTAATATACGGGATAGGTCTGCTATGGTGGCAAATTCCATACAAAAATACTCTAGAGAGACAGTTGACAAGGATCAAATGAAGTGTGACCATTGTGGCAAGCCCAGACATACAAAGGATACTTGTAGGAAGCTGCAATATCGACCCACTAGGGGAAGAGGTGGAAAACACATTGGGCCACCTTGGTATCTGGCTCATTTTTCAGAAAATGTTTAGTTTTTTTCTGGTGGAAATTATGATACTGTTCATCTGTCTATGGAACAGGTGCAAGCTCTAAAACAACTTATGTGTAGTTTGGATACTTCCACCTCATCTGTTATGACTTCTTCCAATTTCGCCCTCTTAAGTATTTCGGAAAATGATTTTCTTACCTCATCTTCAAAGTATTCTGACTCTTGGGTCACAAACTCATGAGCTTCTAAGCATATGGCTGGATCTTCAAATCTTTTTGCTTCTTATGTCCCTTCTTCAAGAAAAGATAAAGTTTGTATAGCTTATAGCTCTTTTTCTTCAATATCTAGAAGGTTCTATTCCTGATTTAATGTGCCCAGCTTTCCCCATGACCTTTTATTAATTAGTTACATCACTAAAGAATTGAATTTTTGTGTAATTTTCTTTCCAGCCTTTTGTATCTTTCAGGAACTGGGGATGAGGAGAACGATTGGCTATAGTAAGGTGTGTGATGGCTTATATCTGCTACAAAAGGGTGTTTTTCAGTTGTCTCGGAGATTTGCTACCCATGCCTTGCATTTTAATTCTTCCATTGCAGCTTATCAACGGATTCTCCAAGAGAACCAGTGTTTAGGACATCTGTTTTTCAAAGTTTTAGAGAAGATGTTTCCCAATTTGTTTAGGAGGTACGATTTGAAACAATTTTCTTATGATGTATGTGAATTTGCAAAACATATCCATGTTTCTTATTACATTAGTGATAATAAAAGCAACATACCTTTTTTCATTGTCCATTGGCAATGTTTGGAAGAGATTTAAGATAGCTTAAATCTCTTCCAAACGGCGCAATTCAGATGTTTGGAGTCCATGTAGAACTGCTTCATTATCTGGTCACTGTTGGTTTGTTATCTTTATAGATTGATATAGTCATACCACTTGAGTATTTCTCATGCACATAAAAAATGAAGTGCACGCTTTAAGAAATTTCATAAAATGGTGAATACTCAATTTAATACCAAAGCTAAAATTCTTAGAACCAGAGTACATAGATAGTTCATTGCAAAATTATCTTACTGAGCATGGCATTATACATCAAACAATTTGTGTTGATACACCTGCACATAACGACATGGTAGAATAGAAGAATCGTCATCTTTTGGATGTGGCTTGTTCCTTCATGTTTACTATGAATGTTCCTAAAATATTTTGGGATAATGCAGTTCTTTGGCAACATATCTTATCAAAATAATGCCACTTCAAACATTGGATTTCCACACTCCTTTGGAATGTTTGCAAGGTACAAACTCCTTCATTGTTTCCCGAAACTATTTGACTGTGTGTGATTTGTTCATGCTTACGGATGAACTATTGGCAAGCTAGATCCCCGAGCTCTCAAATGTATCTTTCTAAGATACTCCGCTACTTAGAAAGGTTATAAGTTCTATCATCCTCCTGAACGTAAAGTGTATGTAAGTATGGATGTCACTTTTCTAGAGCATGAGGCGTACTTTCAGAAGTCTCCTCTTCAAAGGGAGAGTGTTGATAGGAAGAATCGACTTCATCTTGTCCTTCCTGCTCTTCCTTGTGGATCTCTATATTAGAGACTTATAGTGATAGAAGTTAGGGTGAGATTGAAAATCAAGTAGAGAAAGAAGAACATCAAGGAAGTGAGAGGCACGAGAATAAAAAGGGCTGAAGTGGAGAGAGTACAAGAAGTTGAAGAGGTTAAAAGGGGTGATGAAATAAGAGTCTACACAAGAATAAAGCAAGTTGACAAGACCATCACACCTACCTTATCAAGTCATGGGTTATCTTTAGAGTCGGTTCCTCAAGAAACTTCTCGTAACTCTTCCACTCAAAATTCATATCCTCGCATTATGAATGATATTGATCTTCCTATTACTCTTAGAAAAGGGATTAGGGTTTGTACCCAACACCCTATACCTAACTTTGTGTAATATGATTCCCTAAACTCATCTTATAGGGCTTTTGTTTCCTCTTTGTCTTCTATTTGTATTCTTTAGAATTGGAAAGAGGCATTTGTTGATCCCAAGGGGAAGGAGGCCATGGTAGAGGAAATGAAGGCTCTAACAAAGAACAGTACTTGGGAGTTGACTACTCTTCCTCTTGGAAAGACACTAGTAGGCTGTAAATGGGTCTTCATCGTCAAGCACAAGGTTAATGACACTGTTGAAAGATTGAAGGCAAGGCTGGTAGCCAAAGGTTTTACCCAAACCTATGTGGTTGGATTATTAGGAGACTTTTGCTCTTGTGGCCAAGATGAACTCTATTCAAGTCCTTCTGTGAGACCCAAGAACTTTCATACATGCGTAAGTGGTGTGTTGTCACAGGCAACCAAAAATAAAACATATACTCCTAAAAATACATGTAGTAGTGTGAGTAAGGATCATTCTCACGGAGAGTATCTAGCCTAGTTTTATGTTACGCAAACAAGGATGGGGCGGGGGGTTTTGAGTATAACGAAAACAATTTTAAGAAAAAAAAACTAATGAACAATTCAAATTGAAATATCAAAATCAATCAAAAGAACAAACTTTGGTCTAAGTCAACATCAACCATCGGAATTTTACAACTGATCATCGATGCAAGTATATGTCAATTCACACTTTGAATATTCACCGTTGGAATTATTTTCTTATCTCTCCTTAGTCGCAGTTAATTAGAAAACAAGCAATCTAATTAACCCTAACTACTAAACAATCCAAGACAAACGCTAAAGGTTTAATCTAGTAGCAATCTTAAAAATTAGAGAGATCGATGAAGCTAAACAACACAAGCACAAGCGGTTGCATTTTATTTAGTTGAGCGTTCTTCCTAAGATCTAATAATTTCTTACGCAGCAAATCATTAAGTCTTAGTTGCTTCACAAATTAGAGGGATCAAACAATTACGGATTTGATATCTAACCTAGCAGTAGATTGCAACGAATAATAAACTAGTAGGCCTCCTAGTAATTAAACGAGACAATCATGAAAATAGGTACAAAAGAACATTCGATACTCAAATATAAATTGAATAGTATAAAAAAAAACATAAAAAAGTAGATTAGATCTCACAGTTTTATTGATTTTGAGGCTTCTTTTTTCTTCGACCAATTATAAAAGTTTAGCTACGTAGGACCATGATGAAACCTAGAAGGAGAAGTTAGAGAAGAGGGAAGAGATAGGCGTCCCTGAATTCTGATGATTTCTCCCCTCTTATACATGTTATTTTCAGTATTAGAAACCCTACAAGGTTTCTTAAAAATATTCTAAATATTATCCTAAAATAACAATATTCGAATCTGACTAATTTAAGGAAAATATTAAAAATAAAATAAAGTCTTAATATATCTAGGAAACTGGTGTTTTCACTATGAATTTTCGTGCACCAGATCTGGAAACTTCCGAAAATAAATCGCGTTAAATCAGCATATTAGAATTGTAGGCTAAGGGACTTTCTAGAACTGTAATAGTGCAGGTGCAGCAACTCCAAACCCGGTTTTGACCTTGATGCAGCCAGTATCTCTCAAAACTCAAAACATGAAAGTTGTAGGGCTTTTTCTTGGCGTTACGTAGCATCTTGAATCATCTCAATCGGAGCTCAGATGAGAAAGTTATGCCCAGATTACGAAACGATGTCAAAACTGTCCGAAATCGTCCAATTAGTTTAGTTTTGCACTTAACGCCTCCATTTGCATCCTAAATCAAAATTTAAAAATAATGAGTACATTTAGGCACCAAATGAGTATAAAAAAAACTAAACATTAAGAGAGAAAAATATGATATTTTGCATTCTCATCAAATTCCCCCACACTTAACTTTTGCTCATCCCCGGGCAAAACTCAAATTCACTTACCCAAAAACACCAAGGTTGCAACGCCATCAACAAAGAACAACCAAGCTCTTCAAAACTCATAACATATCATGAACAAACATTCTTAAACAACTTACAATTACTTAGTAAGCATTTTCACTCGAAGACGAATATGGAGTAAACTAAATATGTAGACCCTCACGGAAATAAACTCTCGACTCTCATGTGTTTGAAGGGTATATGTTTCGCTCAAATTCATTCTAATAGACATATCTTCTCATTCTCCACCACTGGGATCACATGCATAACATGAATCATAAGAACTTTTCAAGGGTTGTAATGGGGTTTAGGATCAAGGTGGGAAATATTTGGCAATGTAGCTCAAAAGCCATCGAAACTAGTGGAACAAAAATGAATCAACTCAAGCTTAAATATATAAGATATGGAAAACCAATCACTCCATTCAGTAGCATCTTCGATTTGGCTTTAAAGCGTTTAGACCATATATAACTCCTGCATTGAAAAAGAGATTGTTCAAAGGAACACTTTTTGTTTGCAGCAGGGAACAATCCTTCGCAACAGCTTCCATCTTTGTATATATCATGTATAAACAGACTCATTTCTTAGAATTTTAGGAGGAATTATGAACATGGACAGTTTGTAACATTAAAAGTAATTACCTCCATCACTTTCTTTATTCTTTTCTCTTTTTTTAAAAAAAAAAAACAAATCACATCAACAATGGAACTCACGAATCCAGACACCCCCACACTTATTTCTTGCACACCCATACATATCATAATGATGAACAATGCTCCACTAGCTCTACAGCTTGGGTAAAGACATTGTTTTTCAGGTTTAAAGCTTGTAACGTGGGTTCACAATAAAAATATAAAATAAAAAAACCAATATAGCTCAAAGGGGTTCAACAAAAGGGAAAAAATTAATTACAAGGTAGTTTTCGGGTTTAAAGCTTGTAATGTGGGTTCACAATAAAAAAAAACCAATAAAGCTCAAAGGGGTTCAACAATGGGGGAAAAATTAATTACAAGGTAGGCTCTTTGGCTTATGTAGCTTATAACAAAGAGGACCTTAATCATGTTTATGTATGCATGTGTCAATAAGACCTCGAAGAGAATCAAGGCAAGTTCTAGAGAAACAAATTCATGGAAGAATATCACATGAAAGAAAATAGTGAGACTGATATGGATGTGTCAATCTAAAGGCTCAAAATCTCACCAGCCTTTGTCTACTAAATTTAGTCGCTACCATTCTCAAGGAAAATAACTAAACTAAATTAATTCTAAGTTGGAAGATTACTTATTCAATCATGTTATGAATTTTTCAAGCTTAATTGAATCTTGCTCATGTACACAACCAAAAATCGTTGAAAACCACAAAAACAAAAAGAATTTTTTTTTTTTTTAAGAAACAAATTTAAAACACAACCTAAATCCTCTCCCCTACACTTAAAACTTACACTGTCTCCAATGTAAGGTGAAATGCAACGAAATGGCAAAAATAACCAAAATATAAATGCTAAAATAAGAAGAATAAAAAAAATGAACTCCCCTTTGGGTTGCCTCCCAAGCAGCGCCTTTGTTTATTGTCGTTAGCTCGACTCAAGGCTTCAAATCTAGAATAGGGGCCTGCAAAACAGAGGGTAAAGGTCTCTCGTTAGAAACTGGTAATGCAGTACAAGGGATGTTACCTGACTGCAGTAATTTCGAAAAATCATTCAATACTACAACAGTTTCCTACAAATCAGTATTCAAGACTAGCTCCTTATTCTCTTTCTCAAGATGCTTACTAATGGCAACTTCCAAGGCATCGTTTCCATCAAGTTCAAAAACTTCCTGTGCTAAAGAATCAATCATATCAATAGAATAAACAGGATTATCATCACCAGGATATTTCATGGCTTCATAAATATTAAACTTAATAATTTCACCATCAAATTCCATGGTAAGTGTGCCACTATGAACATCTATCTTAGTCTTGGATGTCTTTAAGAATGGTCTTCCTAACAAAATAGGAGTAGTTTGATCACAATCCTCCATATCAAGCACATAGAAATCAGCAAGGAAAACTAAATCATTAACTTGCACACGAACATCCTCAACTACACCCTTAGGATAGGCATTAGATCTATCAGCCATTTGAATCACAACACCAGTTTTATTCAAAGGTCCAAGTTTCAAAGAAGCATATATAGAATATGGCATGACATTGATAGAAGCTCATAAATCTAGCATGGCCTTCTCAAATCTAGTGTTACCTATCGTACAAGGGATAGTAAACATACCTGGATCTTTGCACTTGGCAAGGAGTTTTCTTTGAATAACTGCAGAAACATTCTCCCCTACTCTCACCTTCTCACATCCTTTAAGTTTCTGTTTCCTCTTAATTGTACACAGTTCTTTCAGGAATTTAGCATAACGAGGTACTTGTTTAATATCATCTAAAAGTGGAATATTTACCTCGCATCTACGAAATGTCTCATATAAATCTTTATTTTGCTCATCTTTTCTAGATTCTGCTAAAGCCTGAGGAAAAGGATGTACTGGTTTATAATCAGAAAGAGGCGGAAACTTACGCTTAGGTACATCATCGTCATTGAGAACGTCTTTGTCTGCAACGATGTTTTTCTCTTTCTCTTGCTTTGACGAATCAGGGGCTGTCTTTACTGGAATCTCAACCTCTTTACCACTTCTCAAAACGATTGCACTTTCATTTTCTCTTGGATTTACTACAGTTTGAGAGGGTAATTTCCCCGAACTTTGTGCCTCTAGCCGATTAATTGCGGTTGCCATCTGGCTCATCTGATTGTCCAAATTTTGAATACTGTCCCTCGCTTCTTGTTGAAATTGTTTCGTCTCCTATTGAAATTGCAAAGTATTAGTGGCAAGAGACTTAAAAATATCTTCTAAAGACATACCAAAATTAAAATTTTGGCCCGGTTGTTGTCTAGAGGGGTATGGCTGCTTATATTGCGGGCAACTTAGGCGGTTTTGAGTCGCGGGTTGATTTACTTGTGGATTCCCATAGCTAAGATTGGGGTGATCCCTCTATCCCGGGTTATACGTGCTTGAATAGAGATCATACTTCCTTTGCGGTTGTCCAGGAAAACCACCCGCCGCATTCACTTGCTCAATGGGCTTCTTTTGAAGAGTTGGGCACATATTGGTTGGATGTCCTACTATCAAACAAATCCCACAAGCCTTCGCCGTTTGCATATTACCTACAACCATTTGATGAACAAAAGAAGTTAGACTCGCAAGTTGTTGTTCAAGGGAGGAAATATTTACCTTATTAGCATGCTTTGATGGAGAGTCAAGCCTAGTGCCAAATTATTGAGAATTGGCCGCCATATTTGCAATTAAGTTTTTCGCGACCTTGGGAGTTTTATCCACCAAAGCTCCTCCACTAGTGGTATCAATCATGCTCCTATCAGTGGGTTGAAGGCCCTCATAGAAATACTGAATAAGTAGCTGCTCATTAATTTGATGATGGGGGTAGCTTGCACGTAATTTTTTGAAACGCTCCCAATATTCGTGTAGGGACTCTTCGTTGTGCTGCTTTACACCAGAAATTTCTTTTCGAATGTTGGCCGCCCTTGAAGCTGGGAAATATTTCTCCAAAAATAACCTCTTCATCTCGTTCCATGTGGTAATACTCCCGGAGGGTAGATAATAGAGTAATAGAGTCAATCCTTAGCCGAATCCTTCAAAGAAAACGGAAAGGCTCTTAATTTAATTTGCTCTTCAGTCACCCTCGTGGGTTTCATACTCTTGCATACCACATGAATCTCCTTTAGATACTTGTGAGGATCTTCACCTGCAAGGCCATGAAAAGTGGGCAAAAGATGTATTAGTCCAAATTTTAATTCAAAAGTAGTGGTAGTATTTAAAGTAGGGAACGTTATGCATAAGGGTTGTTGATTTATATTAGGGGCAGCAAGCTCTTTCAAAGTTCAATTTCCAGCCATAACTTCCTCCTCTTCTAAATCAAAATCGCTAGCAAATAGGGGATCAAGAGCTAGATCATTCCTTTCAGAATTTCTTCGAGCTTCCCTCCTTAACCTGTGCAAAGTTCTCTCTGTTTTTGAATCGCACTGCAAATCAAGGAAACTCTAATGAACCATGAAAAACAAATCAGGAAAAATCTAGACTAATGAAAACAAATAAAAATTCTACGCAAAAACACAAACAAGCACTGTGATTTTGCTACCAAAACGGAAAAAAAAAATCAGAATTTAATAGCCCCTTCACTTCTGCTACGCTGAAATCGCGCACAACTTAACATTTGTTTACTAAAATGGTCATAACTTTCTCTAGAAAAATCATATTTGCGAGCCGTAAAATTCTCCAGAAAATAGACATTTAGATCTTTCCAAGCATATATGGATCATCTCCTAGTTATTCCTGAATCAATACAGTTTAATCCACAAAGATGACTGATCTGTATGGGCGATTCTGACAATTTAGTGAAACTCTTTTTCACCCTTTGCTAGTGACAACATGATTTTTTTTCGTTTTTTTTTAAATTTCAAGAACAAAATAAGGATCACAAGAAGCAAAAAAAAAAAAAAAAAATCAACTAGAATCACTCCCCAGCAACAGCGCCAAAATTTGGTGTGCTGTTGCAGGCAACCGAAAATAAAACCTATACTCCTAAAAATACATGTAGTATTAGAGTAAGGATCGTTCTCACGGAGAGTATCTAGCCTAGTTTTATGCTACGCAAACAAGGATGGGGGTTTTGAGTATAACGAAAACAATTTTAAGAAAAACAACTAATGAACAATTCAAATTGAAATATCGAAATCAATCAAAAGAGCAAACCTTGGTCTAAGTCAACATCAACCATCGAAATTTTACAACTGATCATCGATGCAAGTATATATCAATTCACATTTTGAATATTCACCGTTGGAATTATTTTTCTATCTCTCCTTAGTTGCAGTTAATTAGAAAACAAGCTATCCAAGTAACCCTAACTACTAAACAACCAAGACAAGCGCTAAAGGTTTAATCTAGTAGCAGCCTTAAGAATTAGAGAGATCGATGAAGCTAAACAACACAAGCATAAGCGGTTGCATTTTATTTAGTCGAGCGTTCTTCCTAAGATCTAATAATTTCTGACGCAGCAAATCACTAAGTTTTAGTTGCTTCACAAATTAGAGGGATTAAACAATTACGGATTTGATATCTAACCGAGCAGTAGATTGCAACGAATAATAAACTAGTAGGCCTCCTAGTAATTAAACGAGACAATAATGAAAATAGGGACAAAAGAACATTCGATACTCAAAGCATAAATTGAACAAAAAAAAACATATTAGATCTCACAGTTTTATTGATTCTGAAGCTTCTGTTTCCTTCGACCAATTATAAAAGTTTAGCCACACAGGGCCATGATGAAAACTAGAAGGAAGAGGGAAGAGAGAGGCATCCCTGAAGTCTGATGATTTCTCCCCTCTTATACACGTTATTTTCAGTATTAGAAACCCTACAAGGTTTCCTAAAAATATTCTAAATATTATCTTAAAATAACAATATCCAAATCTGACTAATTTAAAGAAAATATTAAAAATAAAATAAAATCCTAATATAACTAAGAAACTAGTGTTTTCAGCATGAATTTTCGTGCACCAGATCTGGAAACTTCCAAAAATAAATCGCGTCAAATCAGCGTATTAGAATTGCAGACTAAGGGACTTTCCAGAACTGTAACAGTGCAGGTGCAGCAACTCTAAGCCCGGTTTCGACCTTGATGCAGCCAGTATCTCTCAAAACTTAAAACATGAAAGTTGTAGAGCTTTTTCTTGGCGTTTTGTGGCATCTTTAATCATCTCAATCGGAGCTTAGATGAGAGAGTTATGCCCAGATTACGAAGTAATGTCAAAACTATCCGAAATCGCCCAATTAGTTTCGTTTTGCACTTAACGATTCTCCATTTGTATCCAAATAAAAATATAAAAATAATGAGTACATTTAGGCACCAAATGAGTATTAAAAAACTAAATATTAAGGGAGAAAAATATGACATTTTTCATTCTCATCAATAAGCATATAATACGAATATGTATGATAATTAATTTCATAAGTAGAGTGTCTTAGGCTTGTTTGAATTATTATCGATTAACAGCAAACTATGACTAATTTAAGTTCGATGATAAATTTAAATAGGTAAACAACCATGGTTTAATGTGAAAATTTACAGTTAAGCTTATAATTTTGAGCAGATTATGAATTTTTAATTAGAATCAAATTTTGGAATTGGTAAGATCGAGTTTTACTTTTGGGCCTTGAATTGGGCTTAAGTATTTTTGGGCCCATTGGGCTTAGCCCATTAGGGGCTGTTTTAATCATTGCTTGACATGTGTCAAGCATGACAATGCTTCTTAGCTCTTTAGAGAGCTACTTGAGTGGGCATCATAATCGGATTGGTGTTATCTTTTCAATTAAGTCATAAAATAAGACAAAAAGAGAAGAAAACAAATGAAGACAAAGGAGAGAGAGAGGGAGAATGTGGGGAGGTGTGAGTCTTGATTATTTTGAGTTAAAAATTCTAGAAAAATTGAAGAAAATTTAGTTTGAAGAAGTTCTTTCACGCTTGTTTTATGGTTCTTGGTGTTCAACACTTTTACCGGTTCAATTTCAAGGAATTTTGAGATTTCGTCTTAAGGTAGGGTTTCTACCATGCATCATGTTTATTTATGTTCTTCATGTTTTAACAAATGAATTATATGCTGAATTCATGCAAAGAATGATTAAAATCATGTTCTGTTATAGTTTGGAATCACAAATGTCAAAACTGAATTCAAATAGATAGTTTCTGTTAGAGGTCTGTAAATCGTTATCTTGTTATGTAATTAACTTGATTTTTTAGTATGTTATAGTTATGTCTAGAGATTTTATACCAAAGTTTAGCTCAATTAGATGTCTAGAAGTTAGCCAATCATTAGACTTATTACAGTTGTGTTCTGGAAACTAGACTCTGGACAGATTATGTAGTCCAAATTTATGCTAATGAAACTTGGTAAATTTAAGACCAAATTAGATGATTCTCGAGTCTAAGTTATAGTTCCAAAACTCTAGTTTTCAGATTATTTTGAATCACCTAGATATGTTATGTAATGAGTGAGACAATTATGTTTTAAATTGATTGTATTTAAGCATGACAGATTCATTTAGCTACAATTTTTATCAATGAATGTGCATGTGTATGTCCTTGTGCATGCTTGTGAATGAAATGGAGTTATCAACATTGAATGAAGAAGTATTGTCTAATGGATGCATGTTGGGACAGGTCCTAATAAGTTAACTTCCCTATTAGGTGTGCGTCATGCACGGCATTACACTATTGAATGTTAGTGAATGATTGAACATTATTTGGGCGTGATACTTGACTCTGTCCTAGTGATTGATTGAACGTTATTGGAGTGCTCGCGAGGTCCATACTAGATCAATTGAGATCTTTTTTTGATCAACTTATTCCTTGAAGGATCGGTTTGGACCAAAGCGAGGTGGGATGGAATTAATTGGTATGAAGAGTATCCTTTCAATTTAGTTAGTAATGTATTGCATATGATTGCTTTGGTTGTAATCATTGGTATGGGACAGTGGATTGATCATATCTACTCAACCTATCATTGCACTATGTATTCTTGATATGATGCATACATGAACATCACTACATTTATATCTCAATTATACATGCATGTATAATTGTACACTTTCAGATATCCATTGTAGATCGGTATCGGTACTGAGCCTAGTTGATTGGCTGACCTATTCTTTGAATGGACTACTTTTTAGATCATGAAGGAAGTGTACCTAAAGAAGTTGGCATAGCAGGGTTTGCTAAGCGAATTTAGAATTCAGTTGATAAGAATTCGAGTACCATGGATATATGTAAATAGAATGTGGGAGTGGTTTGTATTAGTATATGTGCAAGAGTTTTGTGTTATGTGATAAAACTTGATCAATTGTGTATGCACGAAGCTATGTACTAGTGTGAAAAGTTTGATTTAATGCTTCCCCATATTGATGAATTTTAGTTTACTCTGATTACTCTTAGAGGTACATGTAATGAATGATCGATCGAATGATGAAATGTCCCGCCTTAGGATGTTTTGGGTTCTCACAGATATGATATCAAAGCTTAAGTTTTGATAGACTTAAGTTTTATTAGGATTTATGTTCTAATCAGGGCTTAAGTTTGCATTAGTCAGGATAAAGTTCTTGACATTTGTATTAGAGTTTAAGGTTTATCTTAGGAAAGTGGTGAGATTGAGTTAGAGTTTAACTTGTTTTCTCTATAGGTTACCATGGCAAACACGGAGAATAGAGAAGAAGGATCAACTGCTAGGTGTGCTAAGATAGAAGATCTAAAGGAAGGTTATGAAGCCTTGAGAAGAATGATAGATGTTATAGAGCACTAAACAGAACACAATTCATAACAGAGGCAACATGAGAAAGGGAACCCACAGAACAGACAAGAAGAACACACGTTTAATGACAATGCTCTTGAAAAGTTTATGAAGTTGGCACCATCATCCTTCAAGGGGTATCTTGATCTAGATATTGCAGAGAAATGGATCATGCAAATGAAAAAGTTATTTAAAGCTTTGGGATGTACTGAAGAGCGAAAAATTACTTTTGGTGCGTTTATGATGGAAGATGACGCAAAACACTGGTGGAAATTAATGGAGACTAAATGGGAAACAACTGGAACACTTCAAACATGGAAGAATTTTTTTAAGGGAGTTCAATAACAAGTATATTCCAGCAAGTGCTCGGGACAAGCGAGAGACTGCATTCATGGCTCTTGAACATAAGAATCTTTTTGTGGTATATTATAAAACAAAATTTACAGAGTTAGCAAGGTTTACTCCTTATCTTGTGGAGAAAGAAGAGAGGAAGATTAGGAAGTTTTTGAAGGGCTTGAGACTTGAAATTCAAGAAAGGCTAGTACTATTAAGAATTAGTAGCTACATGGACGTGGTAGAAGGGGCATTAAAAGGTTGAACATAATATTGAAGAAATGAAGATGAATATGAGCCAAATGAGTCAATCTAGACCAGCACCTCAAGGATGGCAAGCAGGTAGAAAGGTGCACATCTAGCAAGAAGATTTGCACTTTATACCAAGCCAATTCAGCAACAACCTCTTAAGCCAAAGGTATACTGTTCATTTTATGGAAAGTCCAATCACATGGTGGAAGAGTGTTGGAAATGGGCGGGAAAATGTTTGATATGTGGATCTACTAGTCATATGGTGAAGGATTATCCTAATGCATATTCTGCCCAATTACAACAACTGGAGAAACAAGGAGAAAACCTAGGGTAAAGAAAAGTTGCAGGGAGTACTAGAGTTAATGGGAGAATTTTTGCTCTAGATCAACAACAAGTGATAGAGTCTACTTCTATCGTAGGAGGTACACTTCATATTTTCCCACATATAGCACAAGTTTTAATAGATCCAGGCTCATTTCATTCATTTATGGCATCTCATTTTCTGCATAACTTGACTGTGAAACCTGAATATCTGCTTTACACTTTGGAGATTAGTACCCCTATGAGAGTATCTTTGATTACTGATTTGGTGTATAAGTCATGTGCTCTTGTGGTAGCTGATAGAACTTCATATGTTGATTTGATACTTTTACTTATTCAAGACTTTGATATCATCTTGGGTATGGAATGGTTGTCTTTGCATAATGCCAATGTTGATTGTCATGCCAAAAGTGTTACATTTTCTATAACGAATCAGCCTTGTTTCTAGTTAGTGGTTGAAAGGAAAACTATAATAAGTCCATTAATTTCTGCTTTGCGTGCTAAGAAGCTTCTTAATAACAGTTGTGCAGGGTATATTGCTTATGTTATTAATAACAAGAAAGAAAAGCTAAAAATTTTAGATATTCCAGTGGTATATGAATTTGATTACTTCTAGAGGATTTAGTCTCTCTACCACTAGGGAAATTGAGTTTGTCATCGATGTAGTACCAGGCATTGCTCCTATATCAAAAGCTCCTTATAGAATGGTGTCAACTGAATATCAAGAGTTGAAGGTACAATTACAGGAATTACTTGATAAGGGATTTATCCGTCCTAGTGTGTCACTGTGGGGTGCACCAGTATTGTTTGTGAGAAAGAATGATGGATCTTTGAGACTTTGTATTGATTATTGTCAACTTAATCAGGTGATAATGAAAAATAATTATCCATTTTCGCATATAGACGATTTATTTGATATGTTGCACGATGCTACAGTGTTCTCTAAACTTGATTTTAGATCAGACTATCATCAGTTGAAAGTTAATGAAGAGGATGTACCGAAAACTACTTTTAGATCGAGGTATGGACATTTTGAGTTTCTTGTTATGTCTTTTGGGGTAACTAATGCACCAACTGCTTTTTATGTATTTGATGAATCGTATCATTAAGCCCTATTTGGATGACTTTGTTGTGGTTTTTATTAATGACATATTGGTTTATTCCAAGACAAAAGGGGAGGATTAATGGCATGTATGACTTGTGTTACAAGTATTGCGAGAGAAGAAGTTATATGCAAAGTTTAGTAAATGTGAATTTTGGTTGGATAAGATATCTTTTCTGGAGCATATTGTTTCATGTGAAGGTATATCAGTAGATCCAGTAAAAATAGAAGCAATGTTGAATTGGCAAAGACCAACAAATGTGGTTGATGTTCGTAGTTTCTTAAGGTTGGCAAGGTATTATCGTCGCTTCGTGGAAGGATTTTCTAATATTGCTACTCCATTGACAAGATTGACTCAAAAGAAAGTAAGTTTTGTATGGGATGATGATTGTGAATCTAACTTTCAAGATTTGAAACATCGTTTGATTTCTACACCAATCTTGACCTTGCCGAGTGAAAATAGTAATTTTGTGATTTAATGCTTTAAAGAAGGGATTAGGATGTGTTTTTATGCAGAATGGAAAGGTAATTGCTTATGCTTCTAGAAAACTGAAACCTTATGAAGAGAATTATCCTACAGATGACCTTGAGCAAGCAACCATTGTGTTTGCATTGAATAAGTGGAGACAGTACTTGTATGGAGCATACTTTGAGATATTTACTGATCATAAAAGTTTGAAATATTTATTCTCTCAGAAAGATTTGAATATGAGGCAGAAAAGATAGGTTGGGCTGCTTAATGATTACACTAGTGTTGCATGTTTTATGATGAGGGAATTGAAATTACATGAAGATATTTGTAATTGGAAGTGTTTCTTATCAAGTATTTGTGTAATGTTTTCTAATTTGAAAGGGCAACTTATGTTGCTACTAAGAATCATGGAAGCGCAGGGTAAGGATCAAGAATTGCTGGATATAAAAGACGATGTGAATCAAGGGTTGAAACCTGAATTTTCTTTACATGATGTTGGTTTACTCAGATATTGAGGTCGAGTTTGTGTTCCTAATGATGCTTAGTTGAAACGAAAAGTACTAGAAGAAGCACATCGAGCTAAGTACACTATTCATTTAGGTGGTAACAAAATGTATAAAGACTTGAAGTCTAAGTATTGGTGGAATAACATGAAACGAGAAATAGCTGAGTTTGTATCTAAGTGAAGCCAACGAGACAACTTCAACCTTTACCAGTAGCTGAGTGGAAACGGGAACATGTGACAATGGATTTTGTATCTGGGTTACCTAGGACTCGGAGTGGACATGATGTTGTATGGGTCATTGTGGATAGACTCACTAAGACTACTCATTTTATTCCACTTAATATGACTTATAATCTGGACCAACTTGCTTGCATCAATATTTGTGAAATAGTTAGACTTCATGGTATTCCAGTTCCGAGCATTTCAAATAGAGATCTTTGATTTACTTCTAAGTTTTGGAAGATTTTACAAGCAACTTTAGGAAGAAAATTAGCCTTCAGTACTGCATTTCATCCTCAAACCAATGGACAATCGGAAAGAAAAATTCAGACCTTTAAAGATATGCTTCGAGCTTGTGTTATCGATTTGAAAGGTAATTAGGATGATCATATGCCATTTGTAGAATTTGCTTATAATAACAGTTATCATTCTAGCATTGAATGGCGCCATTTGAAGCACTTTATGGAAGAAAATGTTGATCACCTTTATGTTGGAATGAAGTTGGAGAAAGATGATTATTAGGGTTAGAACTTGTATTATGAAAAATATTAAGTTGATTAGAAAACGGTTACTTGCAGTACAAAGTTGGCATAAAAGTTGTGCAGATCGTAGAAGAAGAAACTTGGATTTCTTGGTAGGAGATCGCGTGATTTTGAAGGTTTCTCCGTCAAAAGGTGTTATGAGATTCGAGAAGATAGGAAAGCTAGCTTCTCACTACGTTGGGCCTTTTGAGGTTTTGGAGACGATTGGTGATGTAGCTTATTGTGTTGCTTTGCCACCATCTTATCAGTGATTCACAATGTATTCCATGTATCAATGTTGAGGAAGTATGACCAGATCTTTCTCATCTGTTGAACTACGAGCCTATTCCTATTCATGATGATTTGTTTGACTTATGTAGAATGACCAATTCAAATTTTGGATTGAAAGGAACAAGTATTGAGGACGAAAAGGATTTCACTTGTGAAATTGTTGTGGCAATATCATGGTATAGAGGAGGCCGCGTGGGAGAGAGGATGAAATCAGGGACAATTATCCACACACTTTCTAGTATTCAAGTATGAATTTAGGGACTAAATTCTTTTAAGGAGGGGAGAGTGTGAGACCCAAGAACTTTCATGCATGCATGAGCATATAATACAAATATATATGATAATTAATTACATAAGTAGTGTGTCTTAGGATTGTTTGAATTTTTATCGATTAAGAGTAAACTATGACTAGTTTAGGTTCAATGATGAATTTAAATAGGTAAACGACCATGGTTTAGTGTGAAAATTGACAATTACGCTTAGAATTTTGTGCAGATTATGAATTTTTAATTAGAATCGCATTTTGGAATCGGTAAGATCAAGTTTTACCTTTGGGTTTTGAATTGGGCTTGAGTGTTTTTGAGCCCATTGGGCTTAACCCACTAAGGTCTATTTTATTCATTGCTTGACATGTTTCAAGTATGACAATGCTTCTTAGCTCTTTATACAGCTGCTTGAGTGGGCCCCATAATCTAATTTGTGTTATCTCTTCAATTAAGTCATAAAATAAGGCAAAAAGAGAAGAAAATATAAGAAGATATAGGAAAGAGAGGGAGAACATAGGGAGATCTGAGTCTTAAATATTTTAAGTGAAAAATTCTGGGAAAATTCAAGAAAATTTAGTTTAAAGAAGTTATTTCACAATTGTTGCATGGTTCTTGGTGTTCAACACTTTTACTAGTTCAATTTCAAGGAATTATGAGATTTCGTGTTAAGGTAGGGTTTCTACCATGCATCATGTTTATTTATGTTTTGCATGCTTTAATGAATGAATTATATGCTAAATTTATGCAAAGAATGATTAAAATCGTGTATTGTTATAGTTTGGAATCTCAAATGTCAAAACTGGATTCAAATAGATAATTTCCATTAGAGGTCTGTAAATCATCCTCTTGTTATGTAATTAACCTGAATTTTTAGTATGTTATAGTTATATATGTTTAGAGATTGTATACGAAAGTTAAGATCAATTAGATATCTAGAAGTTAGTCAATCATTATACTTATTACAGTTGCGTTCTAGAAACTAGAATTTGGATAGATTTTATAGTCCAAATTTAAGCTAATGAAACTCAATAAGCTGAAGACCAAATTAGATCATTCTCGAGTCTAAGTTATAGTCCAGAATTCTAGTTTTCAGATTATTTTGAATCACCTAGATATGTTATGTAATGAGTGAGATAATGATGTTTTAAATTGACTGTATTCAAGTATGACAGATTCATTTAGCTACTATTTTTATCAATGAGTGTGCATGTGTATGTCCTTGTACATACGTGTGAATGGAGGGGAGTTATTAGCATTGAATGAAGAAGTATTGTTTAAGGAATGCATGTTGGGACACACCCTAATAGGTTAACTTCCCTATTGGGTGTGCATTGTGCACGACATTACACTATTGAATGCTAGTGAACGATTAAACATTATTTGGGCGTGATACTCGACTCCATCTTTATAGTGATTGATTGAACAGTACTGGAGTGCTCACGAGGCCCCTACTAGATTAATTGAGATATTTGTTTGATCGACTTAGGCCTACAATCGGTTTGGACCAAAGTGAGGTGGTATGAAATTGATTGGTATGGAGAGTATCCTTTCAATTTAGTTAGTAATACATTGTATATGATTGCTTAGAGCAGTTGGTTGTAACCATTAGTATGGGACGGTGTATTACACCTACTCAACCTAGGCTGGGATTTACAACAATTGGATGTAAATACTGCCTTTCTTCATGGAGACTTAGAGGAGGAAACATGCCTTCAGGATTTGCTGGTCAGAAGATTGAAGGGAAGATTTGCAAGTTTCAAAAGACGCTATATGGCCTCAAGTAGTCTCCTAGAGCATGATTTAGCTGATTTAGCAAGGTTGTGTTAAGCTTGGGTATTATCAAAGAAATGCATATCACACTATGTTCGTCAAATGGGACAAAAATTCTATCACCGTTCTCATAGTATTTGTTGATGATATAGTGATGACAGGCAATAATTTGGAGGAAATAGCAAGACTAAAAGGCTTTTTTGCCAAAGAGTTTGAAATCAAGGACTTAGGCAAGCAACGATACTTTTTGGGGATAGAAGTTTCTCAATCAATAAAATGACATTTTTATTTCCCAAAGAAAGTACGTCTTTGATTTACTTAAGGAAACATGTATGTTAGGTCGTAGACGTGCAAAACTCCTATTGAAGCAAACCATCGTCTCAAGAAGGATGATGGTAACAAAATGGACAAAAAGAGATATCAAAGATTGGTAGGGAGACTCATTCATATCTCTCATACCTGTCCAGACATAGCCTATGTTGTTCGAGTAGTTAGTCAATTTATGCATGATCCACATTCAACTCTTCTAGCAGCTGCTTTCCGGATCTTGAGATACTTGAAGTTAGCACTTGGGAAGGAGCTGCTATTCTCAAACAACTATCACTTGAAGGTCAAAGCATTTACGACTGATGTCTGGGCTGGTTCTTCTAATGATAGAAGCTCTACTTTATGTTTTTGCACATTTATCAAAGAAAATTTAGTCACATGGCAAAGCAAAGCAACCATTAATAGTTAGATCTAGTGCAGAGGCTGTATATAGAGCTATGGCATTTGAAATCTGTGAAATTTTGTGGCTCAAGAAATTCATGACAGATCTTGGATTAGATAATAGAGAATCTGTATTGTGATAATTAAGTTGTCATTAGTATTGCCAATAATCAGAACCAAGCATATTGAGATAAATCAAAATTTTATCAAGGAGAAGTTGGACGAAGGCCTTGTTTGCATACCTTTTGTCAGATCTACTAATCAACTTGTAGATGTACTTACTAAGGGTCTTAATAGTAGACTGTTTCATTCTTTTGTAACCAAGATGGGGGCATGATAGATATCTACACTCCACCTAAGGGGGAGCATTGACAGATGTAATTTACAATTTGTTAGGCTGATTTGATGGGATATGTTGGGTTGATTTTATAGGATATGCTAAGGTGATTTAGGATCTATTAGGCAGATTATATGTGCCGAATATGCGGGCAGAATTTTTGTAATTTCCTTATTTGTGTTCTTACTCATACTACAAATATGCATGTAGATGATCAAGAATAATAATCTAATAACCTTTCTACACTTCTTCTCCTACTTCTTTCTCATCTCTCGACGTTTATTTCCAATCTGTTCTTTCCTTGAAATTTCAACTGAATGCCACCCATTTATATACTGATGTTCATGATATGATATCTTATTGCTCAGGATTAATGCTAGCGATGCCGTTTTACAAGATAATTTTATTCCAGAAGAGTATTATGTCCTTATCTTTTCAAAAATTCGCAAAATGCTTATCTTATCCTGGTTTGTTCTAAACTATGACTTTTGGGGCTTCTAACCTTTTAAAGCAGTATAATGTCTAGCCTGTTCACCTTCGCAAGATTTCCACGGCTGTAATTAATTTTTGCAAAAAAAAAAAAAAAATTGAAGATTTTAATTATATGTATTAGGTATTGCTTTGGTGACAAAACTCAGCTTTTTATGGAATATGTGATGGTATTTGATGAAACTTGATATGAAAATATGATTATGATGTTATATATCGTGAACATAAACAAATGGCTTATTATATGGATTTTTACAACACTAGGGGACTTCTACCTACGTCTTGATCTATGCTATCGGGTGATGCAGAATGTTATAAAGAATATGTCTTATTTTATGATTTTAAGAAATTTTATATTATTTGTGAGTTTATTATGTAAATAAGAAACTTAATTTAGTTAGTTTCCTATTATGTTTAGGGTTGATGTTTATATAAGCACCTGATTAAATTGAGTTTAGGCAGACTTTCATTATAGAAATAAAATATTAAGTTTGTTATCTCTTGTTGCTCTTGTTTATCTTCTCCTTTTTTTATTCCTCTCATCCTATTTGTTAGTCTTTTCTCTGATTTAGTCTATTTCTCTCCCTTTTTCTTCCGTGTATCCCTTTTGTTTCTTATTTTCTAGTTATTTATCCTACATTAGTTTGGTATCAAAGTACAAACCTCAATCCCCTACCACTGCTATCATCGCACCAAAATCTCTCCTATTTCATATAAATAACTCCATCCAAACACATCTTAGAACCAAATCAGTTTGAACCGAAAAAAAAAAAAAAAAAACAATTGAAACAGCTCCATCTGCCACTTTCTTGACTTCCAGCTTGCGCCACTACAACCACTAGAACTGAAATTTTTAGGCGACCACAACCCACCAATTTTCGGTCAGAACGACCACTGCTGTCACCAACTACCACTAAAAAATCATCCATCTAGAATCCAATCGCACCATCTTATTTGGAATTCCCTCATCTATTTAGATCCGATGTTCCTTTGTCGAGATTCTACCAAAAAACGAATGAAAACCCACTGTGACCTCCAGCATCGTTAAACTCTTTTTTCAGTAACTTATGGGTTGAGCCGCTGCCAACATTGGGAGGACCTTGAGCTGACGACCATAACCCTGAATATATATTGTGTCTGAGTAGCTTTTTGCTTCTAAGGATAGAATTAATAACAAATTATAGCATATAGTTATTAATTCTCTCATCTTCTTTTTCCCTTGTTTTTGTTATGTTATAATGTATTTATACGCTTTTTATGTAACCATATTTATAACGATGTGTTATAGAGATTATTCTTCTCATCTTCAAGAGATTTTTTTTTTGTTTGATTCGCTAGAAAATGCTGGAATATGAGTAGGATACTTTGGAAACCTTTGTAACATGTGTGCTGTAATGGGTATTGCAGAATTCCAAGATTTCTTTTCTATTCTCACTAATTCTAGCAAAATGTTTATGTTCTCCTCTTTTTTATATACATTTAAAAAAAAAAGAAGAAAATGAATTAACATAAAGGAAAGAAAAATACAGGGGAACAAAGGGAAAAACCCAAGCCCAACCCACCCTAATACGAAGCAATCTAACCAAAAAAGAGAAATACAACTTCAAGACGAAGCCAAAAGTACCAAGAAAACAAACTGAGTCGACAACTCAATGCCTTTTCTTCCTAAACTTAATGCATTTTTTCTTCGGCTTTAATTTTTTCAGTAAGTCCAAAGGGCCATGAAAGCCTTCGTATTTCTGATGAAAATTAACATCCAACTGCTAAGCACCGGATAAGGTTGAAAAAGATGATAGGATATGTCATCGTTGCACTTCATAAAATGCAAATTGGATTTATACAGACAATCCTGCAAACCATCCTCCACAAATTCCTGAACTTCCTTCGCTTTGTTTTTAGCTCCCTTAGATTTATAAAAATATTTTTTTGAAACAGCTGACTTGGAACCCACAGAAACCACTGTAGGGTCAATGTGCCCAGGTTGACACACCTGCTGACTCGGAAGAACAGGCCCAGGTTGTTCACCAACCGAAGTCGAGACTTGATTTGAATCAGTGTGCATCAGCGTACGCACTGACCAAACAAGTGCTGGACCTGATTGGAATCCAGTGGGCCATAGTCATCCAAGCTCAAGACCTGATGGTGAAGATGCTGCATAAAACTCTAAAAGTTTGGGTCCACTGTATCCTGGGCCAGACCAGGGACTAAACCTACTGGAAGAAAACCAGTGTGCACAAGTGTGCTACTCGGATTCGATCCAGATCCATGACTAAGAATCGGCCCATCAAACTACCTAACCAAACCAGACTTATTCGCTGCAACAACCATATACCCAGCTGAGTGGATGCCTTCTTGGGCTGGAACATCTAATTGATCCTGGCCCATTAACAATTTCGGACCAACTTGTTGGACTGTAGATGCTGAAAGCAGACACTATTTAGAAACAGTTTGCACCAATGTGCTATCTTGTGATGGCCCATGACCAGAACTCAACCTGGGTCCATCCTCAATACTATTGGAGACAACTAAACTAGGACCCATATGCTTGTCACGCTGTACAGGCCCATCAACTTGAGCTGAAGATGAAGGTAGACTTGGGTTCTTAAAAGTAGCGATTTCTTTGGTCTTTTACGACCCTGATTTTGGCCCATAGCTGGGTTGGCTGCTCCCCCAACTTGTTGTTCTAGTTGGGCTTGGTCCACTAACCCCTCTGCCTTGGGGTTTTGCAAACCCTCCTGAGTACCTTGTTGAGATCTGTTACTGTCGCCATAAACTTTCCGGTAGTTAGCCACCGAATACCCATTTAACAAACAGTGTGTGCAGAAATCAATGTTCCCCTTGAACGCTAATTTTTGCCAAACACCAACGTCTTTACCTATTCCAATCCAAACTCGCTCTGGCCGAGGAAGGGTTAAATCAAGCTCAACATAGATACGTGCACAGCTTGGTCGTTCTAGCGTCACTATCTTCACATATGTTTTCAAAAATCTTGCAAAAGAATTAGCGGTATTTTTCAAAACTGATAAATGGAAGCGGAATGGGATGTCTCTTTCCTTGTACTAAAATCTGAAGACCACTTAAATAATCTGTATGAAGTATTCCCAAATTTTTTGTTATCATGAGTCCATGCCGCAACTAGGTCTTCTTGTGAATCAAGACGTACCAACACGTCTTGAATCAAGTACCCCCACCACCAGATCGTGTTGTAACTACCAGGACAGAATGTGTTGATGCCAAAAATGTGCGTTGCTGAGCTGGAGCTCGAACCTTGGATGTACCTGTACAAGGAAAGATAGAGAGACTATGGGGTCGTCCGAGGGGGTGCCTCCGAAAATGCTCCGAAGCTTAAGTTAGGATAAGATAAAGTATGCGTAGAGGGTGAGCGGTAGTCTAGAAAAATTATCCTCCTTTTGGAATGTGTACCTGACCTTCTTTATAGGTCCTTGGAGGCAGCATTGGGCTTAAGGCGGCAACGATATGATGCCCCAACTGGGTTGGGTAATGATGCCTAAGCGGCCCAGCTAGCTGGCTGGGGGCCGTCTGTTAGGACTTTGCCTTGCTGGCTTGATCAGAAGCCATCCAGGTATGAGGGTGGTTTAGTCGCCTGACACCATTCGAAATGATGCCTAAGCGGCCCAGCTAGATGGCTGGGGGCCGTTCGTTAGGGCTTGGCCTTGATGGCTTGATCATGAGCCGTTTACGTGTCTGAGGTAGTCTATTGACCTGACACCCAATTTGGTTGGGCAATGATGGCCTGATGCCCAACTTGGTTGGGCAATGATGGCCTGAAAGGCGGTGTTGACGTGGATGCCCACCTGGGGGTAGCGGAGCCTAGGAGGGCAATTTATGGCTTGGAGGCTGAGCTGCCTGGTCCTGGATCCCCATGTGTCTTTTTGTGAGTTATTGTCATGAGGATCCATGTGTCGTCTTCCCATTGGAGGGATACTTTTGGTAGTATCAGAGGCCCCCCACTTCCTTGAGTACAGTACTGTGGTTAAGGAAGTATTATGGCTTGTTTCGGATCAGTTCAGCCTTGGAGACTTTAGGCTAAGGCCGAGGACACGGCCTAAGAGGGATGAGTTCGAGGACCAGTGGAGCAATCCATCTCCTCGGATCTTGAAGAGAATGGGCGGAGGACTCGTGGAGCAATCCATCTCGTCGGCCATAAACACCTTAAGTCCAAGGACTAGTGGAGCAATCCATCTCCTCGGCCATAAATTCCTTAAGTCCGAGGACTAGTGGAGCAATCCATCTTCTCGGACCTTGAAGAGAATGGTCCGAGGACTCGTGGAGCAATCCATCTCCTCGGATCTTGAAGAGAATGATCGAGGACTCGTGGATCGATCCATCTCCTCGTCCATGAACACCTTAAGTTCGAGGACTCATGGAGCAATCCATCTCCTCGGACCCTGAAGAGAATGGGCCGAGGACTCGCGGAGCAATCCATCTCCTCGGATCTTGAAAAGAATGGGCCGAGGACTCGTGGAGTATTCCATCTCCTCGGCCATGAACACCTTAAGTTCGAGGACTAGTGGAGCCATCTATCTCCTCGAACCTTGAAGAGAGTGGGCCGAGGACTCGTGGAGCAATCCATCTCCTCGGCCATGAACACCTTGAGTCCGAGAACTAGTGGAGCAATCCATCTCCTCGGACCTAGAAGAGAATGGGTCGAGGACTCTTGGAGCAATCCATCTCCTCTGCTATGAACACCTTGAGTCCGAGGACTAGTGGAGCAATCCGTCTCCTCGGACCTAGAACAGAATGGGCCGAGGACTCGTGGAGCAATCTATCTCCTCGGCCATGAATACCTTAAGTCCGAGGACTAGTGGAGCAATCCATCTCCTTGGCCATGAACACCTTGAGTCTGAGGACTAGTGGAGCAATCCATCTCCTCGGACCTAGAAGAGAATAGGCTGAGAACTCGTGAAACAATCCATCTTCTCGGCCATGAATACCTTGAGTCCGAGGACTAGTAGAGCAATCTATCTTCTCGGACCTAGAAGAGAATGGGCCGAGGACTCGTGGAGTATTCCATCTCTTTGGCCATGAATACCTTAAGTCTAAGGACTAGTGGAGCAATCCATCTCCTCAGACCTTGAAGAGAATGGGCCGAGGACTCGTGGAGCAATCCATCTCTTCGGCCATGAACACCTTGAGTCCGAGGACTAATGGAGCAATCCATCTCCTCAGACCTATAAGAGAATGGGCCGAGGACTAGTGAAGCAATCCATCTCCTCGGACCTAGAAGAGAATAGGCCTAGGACTCGTGGAGCAATCCCTCTCCTCGGCTATGAATACCTTAAGTTCGAGGACTAGTGGAGCAATCCATCTCCTTGGACCTATAAGAGAATGGGCCGAGGACACGTGGAGCAATCCATCTCCTCGGCCATGAACACCTTAAGTCCGAGGACTCGTGGAGCAATCCATCTCCTCGGACTTTGAAGAGAGTGGGCCGAGGACTCGTGAAGCTATGAGGGTTTTATTCTTGCAAAAACGGCAGCACAGATGACGCGTGGCGCTTTTAGCCCAAATATCGGTGTGTTGGAGATAATGGTTTCTCTTGGGAATTGAGAAGCCTTTTTGGGAAGGCGGCGGATGCCTTGGGAAGTGGAATGTTCCTTAGGGCCGCATGAAGGCTGCTTTGGGACGTTAAAAGTCCCATATGCTTTCACGATTGCATTAATTGCCCCTTGTTTGCTGTGTTTTCCCTTCTTATATAAGGGGATCAAAACTCCTTCTCTTATTCACTTGAATCCAAAATCAGAATAGTTTTTGTTGCTTGAGAGCCCTCGGCCTCGTTCCTGAGAGTCATCGTCCTCAGTTTTTTACACTGAGAGTCATCTTCTTTTCGTCCCATTCCATTCTAAATTCTAAAAGGTTCTCTCCTTGTGTTTCATTCCTCATTTTACATCCAGTCTAGAGTTTTCGTAGCATTGGTGAAAGCGCAGACTTCACGTTTTGGTGGTCGCGGCGTTTGGAGTCGCGGGGGGAGAGTGCCTCGGACAGCCTTTGGTCATTCTTTGGTGGAGTACAAGTCCGAAACCCTCAGACTTTGGTGAGTTTTGTTCATCATTCTTTTTAATCATGTCTTCATTTGATATATATCGCGATAGGCCTAGCAGTAGTAATAATAGTAGTAGTAGCGCAGATGATACTAGTAGCGGTAGTTCTGAGGAATGAAAGACTTCTTCGTCTTTGTCGAGGGGAGGGACCCCTGTAGGGACAACACCTAGTTCAGGCCCCTGGGCAATGGTGTTGTATGTTCCTCTGGGGGATGAGCATGAAGAGGGCTCGTCCTCTAGTGAGGAAGTAGTTAGGGGTCTGACCGATATTAGGGAGACTTCGGCTGGGGAGGAGAGGGGGGAATGGAATTACACCGCTAATGAGATCCCCAGCCAAATTAGGGAAGATGACCTAGTGGTAATTCGGAAGACATACCGTATTCTGGGCGAGTACGCCCTTCGGTTGGCTAAGGTAGAGGAGATGGCCTACGATGTCCTTCCCGACCGAGCCCCATATGAGCTCTGTGTTTACGAGCATCATATGCAAGCCGGGCTGCGGTTCTCTCTCCATCCATTTTTCTGTACCGTCCTCAGGTATTTTGATATTGCGCTGTGTCAACTGGTACCGAACTCGGTGCGGTTGATTATGGCCTTTATCTTTGTCTGCTCGGAGGTGGACAGGCCAATGACCTTGGATGTTTTCAAGGCCCATTTTCTTATTAGTAAGCATGGCCAGACCAGATGGGTTGTGTTTAGCACTCGACCGAGAAGAAGATTGTTGAAGAAAACGCCCTCGTCAATTAAGAGGTGGAAGAAGAATTTCTTCTTCATTCGATCTGCCGAAGACTTTGGCCTTCCACGTTCCTGGAGTATGGACCAGACCGGGAAATACAAGAAAGTAGGCCTCTTCTCCTTTGAACAGGAGACTGTGGATGCCATGGTGGCCTCGCCTATCGACGTCAGAGTCCTTTATGATAACGAGGAATTGGCTCGGCGTAGCCTCTGTCCCTCATGCCCTAAGTCTTCGTTTGAGAGTGGTTAATTAACTTTAGGTTTCTTTTTCTATCATTGCTTTTCGGTTCCTTTCCGCACGCTTTATACTTATGTTTTTTACTGTTTATTTTGGGCAGAGATGGAGGCTGCCACGCTTGCTAGGGAGCATGCCAGAAAGTTGGCCCTGGAGAAGATGAGAGCAGCCCTGTCTGAAAAACAGTCGGCCTTAGGGTCCGGGACCAGAAAGAGGTCTCGGGGCCAGTCTTCTGTTTCCATAAACCCAGGGACCCTTTCGAGGCAGCTTTCCCAGTTGGAGACTCCCCCTGTCCCCGTTCCTTCAGTTTCTGCCACTACAAGACCATCTACGGTTCCTGGTACCGGCCAAAGAGCTACCGCTGAGGCCCCGATCTTTACACCCAACTGGGCCCTGAAGATAGATGATTTTGTCTTCGCGCACCCTCGGGTGGCGTGGGAACATCTGACCAAGGGGACTCCTCCTCGGGATGTCACGGAGCTGGAAAAGAAAACCACAGAGTCCCTTTGTGCAGCAGTTGAGACAGTGGCGTCCCAGGCACGTTTTTACTTTTAGTGCTTATGTCCTAAGTCCTCCTTTCATCATTTTTCAACACTAACATTTTTTTCCTGATTGTAGATGGGAGCCATCGTAGGTGCGACCGCCCGCCATTGTATGGAAACGACCGAGCTCCTCGGTCGTACTCAATGTTTATTGGAGGAGAAAACCGAGGCTGCTCACCAGCTGCAAACCCTGTTTGATGTCGCAAACCAGGCTCAGGACAAGGCCGAGGCTTGTGCTCGTGTCGTGGCCGAGGAGGCTGAGGCCCGTATTCAGGCTGCTGTGGAGGCGGCTGAAGCTTGTACTCAAGTGGCTGTGGAGGAAGCCTTGGCGACTTTCCAAGGCTCGGACGCCTACAAGCTGGTTGTTGTCTCTGAAGGAGGCCAGCAGTATCTTACGGGTTTTATGGAGGCGAAGGGGAATGCTGAGGCTCTATACCCCGAGCAGGACTTCTCAAGCGTCAATCTGCTGGGGCTCAACGAAGGGGATGAGGATCAGCCTATTTCGGAGGGGGAGCAAACCGATGAGCTAGAGCAGATGGGAGGGCAGGAGGAGCACCAAGGCCCTGGATCGCCTTCCCCTGAAGAGAGACATCCTGGCTCAGGGTGAGTAGTCCGTTCTTGGGCTGATTTGGCTCGGCCAGAATTTTTGTTTTTTGCTTGATTTATTTTGAGGTCGTTTTTGGGCCTAAGTCGCCTGTACTTTGTATCAACAATGTTTGAATGAAAGTACCCCCTTTTGGTTCTTAAACTTTATCTTTTATACAATCAGTTCATGCATTTACACTTTGTTTAGTTTGAGAGTTCGAACACAAGCCCTGATTTCTTTATTGGTAAAACTGTCGGAGGTGTTTGGCATTCCAAGTCCGAGGGATGGGCTTCCCATTCAGCTCTTCAAGTTCGAAAGTACCAGGACGGCACACTTTTTTGATTCGGTATGGACCTTCCCAGTTGGGGCTTAGTTTTCCTGTGTCTCAAGGTCGGGATATTTCACTTTTTTGCAGGACGAGGTCATAGAGTAGGAAATACCTTCTTTTGACTCTTGCGTTGTAATACCTAGCGGTACGCTGCTGATAAGCAGCTAATCGGATTTGGGCTCTGTCCCGGGCTTCATCGAGGAGATCGACATTCATATTCAAGGCCGCTTCGTTGCTTCGTTCCTCGAAGGTTTGTATCCGAAAGGAGGGTATGCCTATTTCCAAGGGGATCACGGCCTCCGACCCATAGGTCATGAAGAAAGGGATTTCCCCCGTGGGGGCTCGAGCTGTGGTTCGGTTAGTGATCTCGGCTTGTCCGTTAGCTTGGGGGTATCCTATTGAGGAGAAGTGATGTTCAATATGCAACTCCTCGCAGAATGTTTTTAACCAAGTACTGTCGAACTGTTTGCCGTTGTCTATTACCAACACTCGAGGTATTCCGAATCGACATAAGATTGACTTCCAAACGAAACCTCAGGCCTGATGATCGGTGATGCTGGCCAAGGGCTCGGCTTCTACCCACTTTGTGAAGTAGTCGATTGCCACTATAAGGTACTTTCGCTGGCAGGCTGCTGTGGGGAAAGGCCCGAGAAGGTCTATGCCCCACATAGCGAAGGGAAGCGGACTAGTGATTGGGGTGAGGAGAGTTGCTGGTCTTTTTGGCGTAATGGCATATTGTTGGCAGCTTTTACATTTTTGAACCAACTCCATGGCTTCTTCCCTCATTTTAGGCCAATAGTACCCTTGGTGAAGTATCTTGAACGCTAAGGCTCTCCCTCCAAGGTGATTTCCACATATTCCTTCGTGGACTTCTCGGATGGCGTAATTGGCTTCGGTCGGACCAAGGCATTTTAGATAAGGCGTCGTGAGGCCTCTTTTATACAACTGACCATCCAAAGTAGCATACCGCGCTGCCCGAGCCATAACCTTCCGGGCCTCGTGCTTGTTGTCTGGTAGGTAACCATCATGTAAGTACTCAAGAATAGGACTCATCCAGGTTTCTTCGTTGACCACGGGGAGCACCATAGTTTCGTCGATACTGGGCGTGATAAGTGTTTCGAGATAAATTGCCCTTCTTGGCTCGAGTGAGCGGGATTATGCGAGCTGGGCTAAGGAGTCAGCTTTTGAATTTTCAGCCTGTGGAATTTGGCTAAGGCGAAAGACTTCGAATTTTGCTGCCAGTGCTCTAGCCTTCGCAAGATAACGAACAATCTTTTCCTCTCTTGCTTCGAACTCGCCATTAATCTGGCTTACCACTAGCTGAAAGTCGCTATATGTATCCAAAGCTTTTATGGAAAGTACCTCGGCGAGTTTCATTCCTGCGAGCAAAGCCTCATACTCGGCCTCGTTGTTGGACGCCTTAAATTCAAATCTCAAGGCATATTCAACAGTGAAACTGTCCGGACCGCTTATGATGAACCTGGCATCACTTCCAGTGTCGGTAGAGGATCTGTCGACATGAAGGGTCCATTGTGGGAACAAATTTGTTTCGTCAGTTGCCTGAGCTGGTTCTTCTTCCCTCGGCAGAGTGGTTTCCATGACAAAGTCAGCTAAGGCCTGACCCTTAATAGCTGCCCGGGACCGATAGCGAATGTTGAACCCGCCTAACTCTATTGACCATTTCACCATTCTTCCAGAAATGTCAGGTTTATGAAGTACTTTCTGGAGGGGCTGGTTGGTGAAGAGAGTGATTGTGTGGGCTTGAAAGTACGGTGGGAGCTTTCGGGCTGAGATTAAGAGAGCATACACCATTTTTTTTATAGGAAGATATCTTGTTTCGGCGTCGTGGAACACCTTACTTACATAATACACAGGCGTCTGTACTCTTTCCTCCTCCCGAATCAGGACTGAAGCCACCACTTCCGGCCCAGTTGAGAGGTATATGAAGAGTTCTTCGCCGGCTATAGGCTTGGTGAGTACGGTAGGTGTGCCCAAATATCTTTTCAGCTCCGTGAATGCTTCTTGGCAATCTTCGGACCAAACAAAATCCTTGGCTTTCCGGATGGCTTTAAAGAAAGGGAGATACTTCTCGACAGATTTTGACATGAATCGGTTTAAGGCAGTTATCCTTCCGGTAAGTCGTTGGACTTCCCTTACGCTCCGTGGTGGGTTCATGCCAAGAACAGCATCTATTTTTTCAGGATTTGCTTCTATGCCTCTGTGGGTTACCATGAACCCGAGAAATTTTCCCCCAGTGACCTCAAAAGCACACTTAGTGGGGTTTAGCTTCATTCGATGGTGGCGGAGGACATCAAAGGCTTCTTGTAGATCAACCTCATGATTTTTGGCTTTGACTCTTTTGACCAGTATGTCGTCGATATATACCTCCATATCCTGGCCTATCTGTCCCTGGAAAATTTTGCTGACTAATCTCTGATAAGTGGCTCCGACATTTTTCAAACCGAACGGCATGACCCTGTAGCAATAGAGTCCTTGTTATGTAATAAACGTTGTTTTCTCCCGGTCTAACCGATGCATGAGGATCAGGTTATAGCCTGAGTAGGAATCCATGAATGTCAGTAATTCATGTCCTGACGTTGCGTCGACAAGTTGATCGATCCTTGGTAATGGAAAGCTATCTTTCAGACAAGCTTTGTTTAGATCCAAGAAATCAATGCAGATTCGCCACTTACCATTTGCCTTTTCTACCATTACTACATTAGATACCCAATCTGGATAACTTACTTCCTGAATGAACTTGGCCAAGAGTAATTTGCCAACTTCTACTCGAACGGTTGCCTGTCGTTCTGGGGCGAATGACATTTTCTTTTGGATGACCGGCTTGTGGTTTGGATCCACACAGAGTTGATGCACTATGATATCTCGGCTAATTCCAGGCATATCTGCAGCGGTCCAAACAAATAAATCTTGGTTTGCCCGAAGGAGGGCGAGCAAGGACTCTTTGTGTGGTTTGGGTAGGTTCGAACCAATTTGAATAGTTCGGTTGTTATCTTTACCGAGGGGGATAACTGTTAACTCTTCTATTAGTTTGCCCTTTGAATTGCTCATTTCGTCTCTAAGATCGTCTAGTTCAAGCGGGAGGGCTTCTGCCTTCTTGCCTTTTCTTACCGAACTGAGATAACAAGATCTTGAGATTTGTTGGTCTCCTTTAATTTCGTCTACTCCTTCATCGGTGAGGAATTTGATTTTGAGGTGGTGGGTAGAGACAACCACTCGGAATTTGTTCAGCTTTGGTCGCCCAAGTACTGCCGAACAATCAAAAAGGTAGTCTATACGGTTGTCACCCGAGGGGGTGTCCCTGCAGTTACAGGGAGGGCGATGCTGCCTTCTATAAAGACTGGTCCTCCCGAGAAGCCATAGAGTGGAGTGGAGACCGAATCTAATTGAGAATCACCCAGTTGCATCTGTTGAAAGGCATCATAGAACAGAACGTCGACCGAGCTCCCATTATCGATCAGGACTCGCCTTATTTCGTGGTTGGCCAAGAAGAGGGAAATTACGACAGCATCGTCGTGTGGGATCTGAATTCTTTGTAAGTCTTTTTTCGTAAATGAAATGATTTCGTCTGTCTTAAGCCGTTTATAAGGTCCAGAGACAGAAGTTACTGACCTGGCATAAGACTTTCCGCGATTTTTAGACCTTCCTCCAGCAGAGGGCCCTCCCCAAATGGTCTTGATGATTTTTGCTGCGGGGACCTCTGGTTTCTTCTGACTAGGCTCCCCGTGGTTCAACCCCGGACTCTTCCGGATTAATCGTACAGGCCTGTTTCGCTCGAGAGGGCGTTCAGGGCTTCTATGGGGTCGCTCTATGACTTTTTCCATTCGCGGTCCGGTAAACTCCTTCAGATGTCCTCGGTTAATGAGGGCCTTGATCTGGTTTTTTAGCACCTTACATTCTTCCGTGTTATGGCCGAAGTTTTTATGGAATCTACACCAAGTGCTTCGATCTGGATTGAGATTTGGCGGTCTCGGGGGCCACTGCAAAAGATCCCTATCGTGGATCTGCATTAGAATATTGGTCCTAGATGCATTCAGTGGAGAGTAGTTGTCAAGTTGCCAAGAGATTCTGGTTCCGGTCCCGAAGGTTATGGAGTTTTGAGGTCTGTCCTCGAAAGGCCTGAGGGCTCTGGGTCTTTCATCGCGAAATGGCCGCTTCGTGGGCTCATGGCGTGGGCTAGTGGGACCTCTCTTTCTTCTTTCCGTGTCTCCTTCTCGTTCTCTGCGGAACGCCTGGTCGTCTTCCGCTAGCATGTATTTTTCCACTCGAGCCAAGACTTCACACATGTCGAGAGGTGGGCGTCTGGTAAGTTTTGAACTGAAGACTCCAGATCGTAGTCCGTTTTTGAATGCTAGTAGTTGAACACTAGGATCAAGGTCTGGGATCTCCCAAGCCGCGGAGTTGAACCTCGAGATATAGGCCTGGAGCTTTTCTTCTTTTGACTGGACGACATTGAACAAAGACTCTGAGGTTTTCTTTGGTCCTTTGCTACTGATAAAATGAGAGGTGAAGGCATAGCTCAGCTCTTTGAATGTGCGGATCCCTTCTGGCTTCAAACAGGAATACCACATCCCGGCTACTTTTTCAAGGGTTAGAGGAAATGCCCGACACATCACAGGGTCTGAATGTCTGTGGAGTGTCATGGTGGTTCGGTAATTTTGGAGATGGTCTAGAGGGTCAGTGGACCCATTGTAAGGTTTTATTTGGAGCATCCGAAAATTTGGTAGGAGGGGAGCCTCGAGTACTTTTAGAACGAATGGGGGGTCCTGCACGTCGAGCTCATCGATAATATTGTGACCACGTCCCCGGAACGCCTTATTGATTCGTCCCTCTATGTCCTCGATCCACTTGCCAAGACCTTCGCTGCTTTTGGATGCGGGACTTTCTCCAGACTTGGCCATGCGAGGTGGAGGTGATTTGGTCGCCGAACAGCCGTCAACTGGCGGTCGATGGCCGGCCGAACCATTGTGACTTGGCTCTGGTCGCAACGGTGGTGGTGATGTATGCTGGGCTCTTCCACGAACCTCAGGAGCTAGGTCGGCCACTAGCCGTGCGAGTTCCGTGTATTGCATCTGGAGAGCAACCATGTTGGGATGGGCCTCGGAGTCAACCGAAGAACTTGCTCCAGACCTCATTCCTCCCTCACCAAGGTCCCTGGCAGGGGTTTTGGGTGGCATGACAACAAATGAGTTCTTTGGACTTCTTCGCTGTTACTGCCAGCGAGAGATGGTAGTTTTCCACAGCCGGCGCTAATCTGTTGATGCCAAAAATGTGTGTTACTGAGCTGGAGGTCGAACCTTGGATGTACCTGTACAGGGAAAGATAGAGAAATTATGGGGTCGTCGGAGGGGGTGCCTCCGAAAATGCTCCAAAGCTTAAGTTAGGGTAAGATAAAGTATGCATAGAGGGTGAGCAGTAGTCTAGAAAAATTATCCTCCTTTTGGATTGCGTACCTGACCCTCTTTATAGGTCTTTGGAGGCGGCATTGGGCTTAAGACGGCAACGATATGATGCCCTAACTGGGTTGGGTAATGATGCCTAAGCAGCCCAGCTAGCTGGCTGGGGGCCGTCTGTTAGGACTTTGCCTTGCTGGCTTGATCAGAAGCCATCCAGGTATGAGGGCGGTTTAGTCGCCTGAAACCATTCGAAATGATGCCTAAGCGGCCCAGCTAGATGGCTGGGGCTGTTCGTTAGGGCTTGGCCTTGATGGCTTGATCATGAGCCGTTTACGTGTCTGAGGTAGTCTATTGACCTGACGCCCAATTTGGTTGGGCAATGATGGCCCGAAAAGCGGTGTTGACGTGGATGCCCACCTGGGGGTGGCGGAGCCTAAGAGGGCGGTTTATGGCCTAGGGGCTGAGCTGTCTGGTCTTGGATCCCCACGTGTCTTTTTGTGAGTTGCTGTCATGAAGATCCATGTGTCGTCTTCCCATTAGAGGGGTACTTTTGGCAGTATCAGAATGTGTTTATGAATCAGGTCCATAGCAGACAATCCTGCACAGAATTTTAACACCACAGTAGACGCAAAAGATGTTGAATCCTTCACAAACTCCATAGAAGTCGTGGCAAAAGCTGGTTCGCCATGAATTTTATACAGTTAAGAGGACAACACCAGGTCCGGTAAAGGCTTCTTAGAAGCGATCTGTCGCGATGAGGCAATGATGTCGGTTATAGAAATAGCTCCAGCAAGGATATTAGCGTGTGCTTTTAGAGTTGGTGTGGCTGTAGGGTTAGTGGATGCTGGCTGTGAAGAGAAAGATGAAGGGGATGACGCTAGAGCTGGAAAAGAGTGAAGGCTATCTATGGCCAAGGGAGGATCTGAGGAGGTTGATGCAATGAGGGGTGGGTTGGGTAGAGGAGGATGACCTCCACCTAGTAGTTGGAGGCCGCACGGGGCAGCCAACTACAATCACTTTCAATCTTAGGTGTTGATTTGCAAACATTGGAATGCGTCTGACATAACCAACTACAATCACTTTCAATCTTAGGTGACTCCAATCTTAGGGTCGGATTTACACCAATATCTAGACTCGACACTAAGAAAAAATAAATAATTTTATTAATTTTTTAAAACTGAAAGTGTTATTAATCAAAATATATGATGATGCAAAAAATAAAAATATTCACCCACAAAAATCAAATAAGTATATTAAATTAATAATATATCATATACTAATATAATATGCGAGTTAGGCCAGCCCCATTTTTTTTCAATTTCTAGACCCAATCCTTTTTTAAAATTGGGCTTACTTTTTGTTTGAGCCTGACCCATCAGTCAATTTTGTTGTCCAAGCCTGCAAAAATTACTGGTCGGGTGGGCCAGCGGCTCAATTCATTCCATGAGAAGACCATTTTTTTCAATTGAGACATTTTTTTCTTAACTGAAATTTGTGGCTGGAGTAAGCAACTTAAAGAGAATTGCTTCTAAAATTACCCAATTTGCCTTTCATTCAACCATTTTGGTCATATTCCGGTTTGCTACTTCAAATAATTTTAATATCTGAACTCTAGAAGATGAAATGGAATCAGAAAAGAAAAGTGATTTCTAAGAAAGATGGCAGCTTTTACTTCTAGAATCTGGTTTTTGAAATCACCATAATATCCATTTTGCTTCAATAATATGATTGATTGTAGTTTGTATTATTATTATTTTTTTATTAATTTGGTGGTAACTTCATGTTCACGTGATAGTGCATTCTTTTTTATTGGATGTTTATGCAATTCGAATAATTGCTTGGACTGTATTTTGATTGAACTCTAAAGGTAAAAGCTGATTGTTAATTCCAAATAATTGAATGAGAGAAAAATAAATAAATAAAATAATCGTTTTAACTTTTGCTGATGAGATGGATCCTTTTTAGTCTACAGGTAGTAGCTACCTTAGTATTTTTCTCTCGTTGAAATAAAAATAAAAATGAATGGGGTTAACACATAGCAGCCTTTAAGGTAGTAGCTTTTTTTTTTTTTTTTTTTTTTTTTTTTTTTTGGCGAGAACACGAGCATTAAGAGTTTGGATAGGGGGTTTTGTTTTTTGCATTATTTATTTGTATTATATTGTTAATTAATAACACCTTCCTGAAACACAATTCTTTTTTTAATTGTTCATTTTCAGCGTAATTGTTTATTTCTGCCCTTAAGTAGTTTCCTATTTATAAAAAATTATAAAGAATGTCTTTAGTTCAGTGTAATTTATAAGTTGTAAGAATTTTCACAAAACAATTCATCCCAAAATCATCCATAACAATATTATAGAACACCAAATATGATATGATTAATTTTATAGCGTACTTGTTTTGGATTCCATAATGAATTGCATAGCAAAAATCAAAGATCTTCATGTAATCACACAAACAATAACGTCGAATCCTGAAACGGTTAGTTGAAGAAAAAAAAATAGACTTTATCTTTCTCCTCATTTTCCTCTTGCTAACTGACTTATTGATGAGATAAAAGTATTGTATGTTATGTTTGAAACAGGATGGGGGGACCTAGCCATGAACCTTATATAGTATCCCAAAGGGCTGCTCATCAAAACCCTAATGGGCTATTACGGCCTACACTAGCAAATCCATACTTAACACATATATAAGAGTTCATCCCAATTAACAAATCATCTTATATGGACTCTCTTTAAGTCTTACCAATAAACTAATCACTTAGCCTGTTTTTGTCAAAGCTCAAAATCCAAAAATAATGTAAGCCCACATTTATAGGGAAATTCCAACATTCTCCCACTTGGGCGATATCAGTTGTGGTTAGTTTTGGAAAACAAATTTATCATTTTAAAATGAATTTCATGCCAAGATAACTACAATACTTTATGTGTTTACACTTTTAAAAAAAAAATTGGTCTAGAGACTACTCCACATGTCAATTAGGTCCAATAAAGCCTTTAATCCCAAATCATGGCGGTAACTGTATCATTTAGCAACATAGGCCCTTCCATGGTTACATGAACCAATAAACTCTATCGGCATGGATTTAGTGTGGTAGTGTGACAAGAAATTAACACCCTTATGTGATCTCAATATTCCAATTTTGCTTGTTCATTATTTTCTTTACCTTAAAGTAGCATAAGCACACTTAGAGAAATTTTTTATGGTTCTAATATCGAACCTGTATGTCTCAATAATAACGCAATATCTCGAAATAACCTTTATGTGTCAAGAGATATACACACAAGACTTAAATTTAAAAGAATGCCCCAAGACTTTAAGATTGATACATGTCTTAATAATTCAAACATATATATGTGACATGTACATATACATCAAATATCCATATGCACTATATAGTACTATCAAAAACCGTAGAGATATCAAACTGTATGTAATTGAATGGCATGTGATACATATTAAGCAAAGTATGTACCATTCGGGGAGCACCCATTCCCGTTCCTCCTCACTTACCTTTTCAAGAAGAAGGGAATTAAGGGCTCCTCCATCGATGGACCAATCAGGGAGCACCCATTCTTTGGGAAGAGTCAGTGGACCCAGAGCCAGTCACACATGTCCAGAGGACTCCGAGGGCATGCACCTGCTGCTGAGAGGGTGGAGGATGATCCTATGAAGACCGAAGATCCAGTAGTTAGCCAGATATGGGAGGAGGACCATACTAACATAGGACCCATAGAGTACCAGCCCATACTTGAGGAGATGTCCTCTTTCTGGTGTGAGATAGTTGATATTCGTCAAGAGGATCGGGAGGCTATGTGCCTAGTTCATCAGTGCATAGGTGGGTTGAAGGCACACTTTGCATGGTAAAAAGCGATGCTCCAGACCATTCTATATCGACTATCTCCCGCCCTTGATGCCTCATCTTCCGCACCACCTGGAGACCATTAGTGAGAGTGGTGCACCATCTGGCTGAAGACGTAAAACTTAACACTCATGGGAGGCACCCCACAGCATATACTTTTGTTTTTATTATTTTTCACATTTCTTGTAAGTATTTATTTTTATGTTGACCTCTTGTTTTTCTCATTACTGTTTAGTTTTAGTATCCTTTGTTTTCCAGTATTACTTTTGTTTTCTTTTTCAAGGACAATGTGTGCATCAGTTCAAGTTTGGCGGTGTGTTATGAGCCATGTCAGCCAGCTAGTTCTCCATCTCCCAGGTAAGATCTTTCCATGTTATTCACACATTAGGGACAATGTGTAGTTTAAGTTTGGGGGTATGGGGGACACATTCACACACGCTCTGTCCCAGTTTTTTTATTAGTATTGAAAAGATAAATGCATGTTCATATTGTTTTGAGAATTTTGGTTGATCTAAACGAACATTGTGATAAGATTTCATCAGTAAGCTTAAAATCTTAAACACATGATCTGATAATAGAGTTTTAAAAGTTTAGTTACTTACTTTAAGGCATTTAAGAATTCACAAGTTTGATCTAATCTGACACGAGCACATTAGCACATAATTGTGTGGGGTATGACATGTAATTTTAACATGTATGTTTCCATGGCTTAATTGTAACCGGATGACTTGTTAGATGAACACTTTGGCATAGAAAAATAGAAGAAAAAAATTATTGCACAAAAAGAGAAAGAATGCTCCTAATAATCATTAAATAAACTTTCCACTAAGTAATTGGACTTCTTACCTCAGTAAGCAGTGAGTGTTCACGTCAAAATGTGAGAATTTTACTCATAATGATCATTAAATAAACTTTTCACTGAGTAATTGGACCTCTTGCCTCAGTAAGCAGTGATTGTTTACATCAAAATATGGGAATTTTGCTTGGCAGCATTAAGACCAGCGAGTTTCGTAACCTTTTTTACTCGAGTTAGTAAGTCTTTAGGGGTGTCTTTACACCTAATGTCCTAAAACCATATGGTTTGGGAGTCATTGTAATACCCGCAATCGTAAAGTAAGGGTAAAGAAGTAATTTAATAAATAGGACAAAGAGTTAAAATAAAATATATAACCAATTGGAAAAAAATTCAAAAAAAAATTTAAAGTCAAAAAACGTGGCAGCAAGTGTTGCCACCTGCTGCCAAAGGAAGAAAAGATAAAGAAAGGCATTCTGCATGAATACCAAATGCCCCTGTTTGTGGCAGCCCAAGAAATGCAAAAAGGGGGACTGTTGAAGCAAAGAAAGTTTATAAATATGCAAATGTATTCATAACTGAACAATTTCGTTCAGTTTCTTTCAATCTTTCATTTTTTTCTCTAAATACTTGGGGACTCAAAGAAATACTGAAAGAGCAAAATTTTGAAGTGATTTTCTGCGAAATTTTATAGAGAATCAAGAATAACTATCAGAAAAGCAGAAGGTAATATCATAGTGGTTATTTTTGAATTTTTGACATTTATGAAGTTTCCCTTAATTCAAAGTGAGAATTTTCAAAGTGTGTGGTTTATATCAAATTGAAGAATAAATTAGAAAATTTATATAAATATGATGTCAGGTGTTGACAATCTACAACTAGGAGAATTTCTGAAAGAAACGAGAAAGGTAAAGAGGTGATCCACGGGTAGCTTTAAGAGCTACGTGGTGAGTTAGATTTATTTTAAGTAGTCCAAATAAAAATCAAATATCTGGAAATAATATCAAAATAAATTATTAGCTTATGATATGGTGATAGATAAAGATTTGGTTGATAATTATGATATTAATTTTGGACATGTAGAAAAATATTAGGATAGAAATAATATTTTTGGGAATAATAAATTGATTTAATAATAAAAGCGATAAGTGAAAGTCTTGATGAGTTATATTGATGTTTTAATACGAATTATGATTAGGGATGAAATTTAGTGGATCTTTACAAACTTTAATGGATGATTTGATGTAATTTGGGATGAATTGATTTTATTAGAATTTTTATGTAATTTGAGAAAAATCAGGATAGTCAATTTAAATGTTTTGATTTCATGTGATTTTTATATTACTGTTTATATGCATATTTCATATCATTGTTCATATGCATATGCATTAAATAAAAAGAAAAGAACTGGGAAGGCAGCTGGTCTAATTGAAAAACAGTGACAGCCAGTATATACTGAAAATAAAAGGGACACAATGACAGCCGGTATATGCTGAGAAAATTCTGTGGCAACTGGGACAAGTTGCAAAGAAAAGAATCGGGAAGGGGTCGGTCTAAAATAATAATAACCTTTCGACAGGTGGGAAGACGTTCCCATCATATGCATTCATGCATTGCATCTACTTTAATTATTGTTTGCATTATCGAAATGTTGATATGTGATGTGTTATTGTGAGTTTAATCATAGATGAATGAATCTTACAGAGAGATACAATTATAATGATAAGATTATTGAAATGTTGAGGTGTGGTGTGTTATTGTGAATTTAATCATAGATGGATGAGTCTCATAGAAAGAGACAGTTATGGCGATAAGATGATTTAAATGCTGAGGTGTGGTGTGTTATTTTTATGGTAAGAAGAACTATCTAAATGATAGACTTTACGATGTGACCCTCATTGCGAGGTAATTATGAGATAATTGATGGTCTTGAGATGAACAAATAAATAAGAGGAAGAGATTGATAGAAAATGGATATTTTGACAGGTGTAGTGATAATAGAGTGCTAGTATCAAGTGCATGAGATATAAATTGATTTAATTATTAAAAGACTGTTTATACAAATGAGTATTTTTAGTAAATTTAATTCACTGAGCTTATGAAGCTCACTCCTCATTGTACAATGATTTTCAGGTAGCAGTCTTGGCAAATAGTTTGGTGAGTTGAAGTTCAGAAGAAATTAGTTTCTGTAAGCCGGCGTGTCATCATCCTCAGACTAAAGAGATAAATAAAATGAAAATTTTATTTGTAAATATTCATGCATTTTACATCGCATAGAATGTTTAAAGATCGGATTAATGTAAAAAAAAATTTGGTGTTATTTATTTTTATTGTTGCATATATGTGTCGTGCTGGGATTCTCAAAATATGATGACACTGTTTCGGGGGTGGCCAACCTGGGATGGGTTGTTACAATTTTGGTATCAGAGCATTAGGTTTTATGATTCCGTAGACTGCATACAAAGTAAGAAAGTGAAAGATTAAAATAAATTATATTTTAACAGTCTGAGGATGACACGTGGACGTGCTAGACCTAGAGTTAGAGTTGTTGATTTGAGAGGGTGTAGTAGATCCCAATATTTTGACAAGTCGAGGTTGAGCTTGAATCTGTGGTTTCTAGAATGAAACATGTTGATAGTATGATTGATATTAATAATATAATTGATATTAAAGGTATGAGAGAATCTGAAGTTGAAAGAGATGAGCTAAGATAAACTCTTACACATGCTTTTGAGAAAATAAATGTAACAGATGATAGAGTGGATAGCTTATAGCATAGACTTGATGAACAGGCTAGAGCAGTGCCTGATGTTGTTAATCCAATAATGGTAGACACTTAAAAAGGGGGAAAAGTTGATTTATGCATGAGATGCAGGGAGATATAATTAAGCTAAATGCGGTGTTGTTGAAAGGATCCATGAATTCTTTTAAGCCTAAGTTTTGGGAGAAACATGTAGAGAGATTATTTGGTACTTTACCAGTGACTGATAGGCAGATGGTCATTTTTGTTTCATTCGAGTTGGAAGGAGAAGTTTTAGAATGATGAGAGGATATTCTTCCCAGGGTAAGTGAAGATGTTGTAGACTCTTAACCTGGAATAGGTTTAAGGAAGTTTTCCTTGATAAATATTTTCCTTAGACCTTTAGAGCTCAACAAGATAGAGATTTTATTTATTTGAAGCAAAATAGGTTGACTGTGGTTCAGTATGATAGGAGATTTGTGGCTTTGTCGAGGTTTGAACCGAAAATGGTATAACCAAAGGAGAAGAAGTGTGAGAGGTTCATAGATGAATTATGTTTTAAGGTTTGATCAATACTATAGTACATGAGGCATATGAATTATGTCAGATTGGTGAATATACCATTTCAAATTGAAAGAGATGTGATGAAGTTTAAGAAGAAGAAAAAAAAAAATATATATATATATATATATATATATATATATATATAATAAATGATAATAATAATAAAATAAAATAAAATAAAAAATGGTTAAAGATGCCTAAACATAAAGGTTATAGAGGTAGTAGTAGTATGAATGTACAGGGTGAGAGACCACCCCAAAGGAGGCGTTCCTTGTCATAGGGAACTGAAGTACAGAGTCAGAGGAAAGCAAGATCTATTATTTTTGTAGCTTAGAATACTATTGGTTGGATATTTAGATTTGGGAGATAGGTTATGGGAACTGGAAATCATGGCAGATGGAGTAAGTATGCCACCAAAGGGAAGTGGTAATCTGATGTATGATTGAGAGATAGAAGTTTGTCATAGATATATTTTATCCCATAATTGTTTTAATTTGAGGTGCCTTGTATATAGAAAAAGTGGACATATCAATATTGGTTGATCTTGGTACAACTCATTCTTTTGCATCTAGTATTCATATGAAGTCTATTGAAGTATGTATTAGTCTTTTGATGCAAAATATTTTTGTTAAAATTCTCACTAGAAATAGAGTGATAATCATAAATGTTTACAAGGGTTGTGTGATCCGTATCAGTGTTAGAGAATCTGAAGCTGGTTTATTATCTTTGAATATAATATAATTTTGAGAATGAATTGGTTGTCGACGTATTACGCTTGGGTTGATTGTTCTAGAAAGAAGGTAGTGTTCAAGATATGGACATGAGGAGTTTAATTTCAGAGAGAACATAAAATACTCTCAAACTATCTTATTTTACTCTAACTACTAATAGATGGTTGAAGAAAGGATGTGAGGAGTATTTGGTATACATAATGGATTCTAAAAAGGAAAATAGGAAGTTAGAAGAAATCTTGGTAGTGAAAGATTTTCATGATGTGTTTCATGAAGAGTTGTCCAGATTGTCTCCCAGTAAGGAGATTTAGTTTCCTATAGATGTAATTTTGAGTTCAACATACATATCTATAGCACCCTATAGAATGACGTCAGTTGAATTGAGAGAGTTGAACGTACCATTTTAAGATTTTTTGGATAAACTATTTATCGGACCTAATGCATTTGGGGAGCTCCATGTGTTGTTTGTGAAGAAAGAAGATGGAACGATAAGAGTGTGTATAGACTACGGATAGTTGAATATAAACAAATATCTTTTTCCCAGGACAAATAAATTTTTTTGAGCAGTGAGAGTGTTTTCTAATATAAACCTGAGATCAGATTATCACCAATTGAGGATAAAGAAATGAGACGTGTCTAAGACTGTTTTTAGGACACGTTATGGTCATAAGCTTATTGTAATGTCATTTGGATTAACTAATGTTCCAGAAACATTCATGAACTTGATGAATAGAGTGTTTAAACTATATTTTAACAAGTTTATGGCGGTATTTGACTTTATGATATAATCTAAGAAGGAATAACAACATGTGACACATAAGATAGCGTGTTGGAGATTCTGAGAGAGAAATTATATGAAAAGTTATCTGAGTGTGAGTGTTTGTTGAATGAAATAACTTTCCTGGAACATGTAATATCGGAAAATAGTATAACGGTTTATCCACAAAAAGTAGAGACAATGTTAAGTTGGGAGAGATCAACTAATGTGAATGAAATTAAAATCTTCTTGGGGTTAACTGGTTATTATGGATGATTCTTTCATATTTTATTATTATTATTATAATACTGTTGAATAGATTGACCAGGGCAGATGTGAGATTTGTTTGGTAAGGGAAATGTGAGAAAAAATTTCAATTACTAAAGGAGAAATTGACTACAGCTCCAGTATTGGTCTTACTTTTGGTGAGGAAAGATTTGTGGGGTATAGTGATGCGTCGCATCAATGATTGGGATATGTGTAACATAAGAAAGCTATGACGCATGATTTTAGGTAATTGAAAAAAAAAATAATGAGGAAAATTACTCTACCCATAGTTTAGAGTTAGCTGCTATAGTGATTACTTTAAAGATTGGAAATAGCATCCGTATGGAGCCACTTGTGAGATATTCATGGGTTATAAGAGTTTGACATACTTACCTACCTTGAAATAGTTGAATTTGAGGTAAAGATGGTGGATGGAGTGGTTTGTGACTATGATTGTACAATTCACTATCATTTAGAAAATACGAAGGTGATAGCTGATACATTGAGTAGAAAGTCTACAAGAAGGTTAACTGCTATGGGGACTCCTGATGTGAAATTGATGATAGATTTAAAAGAGATAAGAATGAAGTTGAATACCAGTGATAGAAGATCATGGTTAACGAATATGGTTATACAGTCATCCATAGAAAAATGTTTTAGAGATGCAAGGTATAGATGAAGAGATAGAAAAGATTAAGTATTGAGTGCTTACTAGAAAACAATATAAGTTCAAAATTTGAAATGATGGTATTCTGGATAGAAATAGTGTTTCAAATAATGCAGAGTTGAGAAAAGAGATAAGGAGGGAGGCACATAATGATGTAGATTTTATGCAATCAAGTAACAATAAGATGTATAGAGGATGGAGACGAAATTTTTGGTAGTCAAGATTGAAGAATGATGTAGCTGAGATTGTAAGATTGTATGGAGCACCATTAAGCATAGTATCAAAATTGTATTGGATGGCACCGATTGAGACATTGTATGGCAGGAGGTGTAAAACTCCTATATATTTGGAAGAAATAAGAGAGATGAATATATTTGATCCATCAATCATTGAGTTAACAGCTAAAATGATCAAATTGGTTAGAGAGAACCGTACAGCAGCACAGATTAGACCGAATAGCTATGCTAATAATAAAAGGAGATCTCTTAAGTTTCAAGTAGATGATTGGGTGTATTGAAAAAAATATCTCAATGAAAAGGTGTATTGAGATTTAAACAGAAAAGGAAGTCGAATCCGAGGTATGTGAGATCCTATGAGGTTGTTAAAGTTGGATTAGTTTATGAGTAACCTGGATTTGCCTCCAGAATTTAAAACATTTATATAATGTATTGCATGTTTCACTTTTAAAAAAGTGTTTACATGATGAACAATATAATAGTTCGAGCAAAGCTATAAGAATTCAGAAAGTTTGAGTTTTTATACGAGTATGAGGATTTTAGACAAAAAGAACAAGTCTTGTGTAATAAAATAATGTCTAAGTGTTGTGGCGGAATAAGGATGTTGAAGAGATTACGTGAAAGTGTGCGACAATTATGAAGAAATATTATTCATATTTGTTTCTAAAGTAGGAAATTTTGGAGACAAAACTTTTGTAAGGTGTGTAGAATTGTAATACCCGCAATCGTAAAGTAATGGTAAAGAAGTAATTTAATAAATAGGACAAAGAGTTAAAATAAAATAGAGATATTTTTAAGCGCGAAAAGTCCAATTGGAAAAAGAAAAAAAAAGTCCAAAAAAAAAAACTTAAAGTCAAAAAACGTGGCAGCAGGTGAAGAAAAGAGAAAGATAGGCATTCTGCATGAATGCCAAATGCTCCTGTTCGTGGCAACCCAAGAAATACAAAAAGGGGGCTGTTGAAGCAAAGAAAGTTTATATATATGCAAACATATTCATAACTGAACGATTTCGTTCAGTTTCTTTCAATCTCTCGTTTTTTTCTCTAAATACTTGAGGACTCAAAGAAATGCTGAAAGATCAAAATTTTGAAGTGGTTTTCTGTGAAATTTCATAGAGAATCAAGATTAGCTATCAGAAAAGCATAAGGTAATATCATAGTGGTTATTTTTGAATTTCTAACATTTATGAAGTTTCTCTGAATTCAAAGTGAGAATTTTCAAAGTGTGTGGTTTATATCAGACTGAAGAATAAATTAGAAAAATTATATAAATATGATGTCAGATGTTGACAATCTACAACCGGGAGAATTTCTGAAAGAAACAGGAAAGGCAAAGAAGTGATCCACATGTAGCTTTAAGAGCTACATGATGAGTTAGATTTACTTTAAGTAGTACAAATAAAAATCAAATATCTGGAAATAATATCAAAATAAATTATTAGCTTATGATATGGTGATAGATAAATATTTGGTTGATAATTATGATATGAATTTTGGACATGTAGAAAATTATTAGGATAGAAATAATATTTTTGGGAATAATAAGTTGATTTAATAATAAAAGCGATAAGCGAAAGTCTTGATGAGTTATGTTAATGTTTTAATACGAATTATGATTAGGGATGAAATTTAGTGGATCTGCACAAACTTTGATAGATGATTTGATGTAATTTGGGATGAATTGATTTTAGTAGAATTTTTATATAATTTGAGAAAAATTAGGATAGCCAATTTAAATGTTTTGATTTCATGTGATTTTTATATTACTGTTTATATGCATATTTCACATCATTGTTCATATGCATATGCATTAAATAAAAAGAAAAGAACCGGGAAGGCAGCTGGTCTAATTGAAAAACAGTGACAGCCAGTATGTGCTGAAAATAAAAGGGACACCGTGCCAGTCGATATATGCTGAGAAAATTCTGTGGCAACCGGGACAAGTGTCAAAGAAAAGAACCGTGAAGGGGCCGGTCTAAGATAATAACAACCTGTCGACATGTGGGAAGACGTTCCCATCATATGCATTCATGCATTGCATTTATTTTAATTATTATTTGCATTATCGAAATGCTGATATGTGATGTGTTATTGTGAGTTTAATCATAGATGAATGAGTCTCACAGAGAGAGACAATTATAGTGATAAGATTATTGAAATGTTGAGGTGTGGTGTGTTATTGTGAATTTAATCATAGATGGATGAATCTCATAAGAAGAGACAGTTATGGTGATAAGACGATTTAAATGCTGAGGTGTGGTGTGTTATTTTTATGGTGATAAGAACTATCTAAATGATAGACTTTACGATGTGACCCTCATTGTGAGGTAATTATGAGATAATTGATGGTCTTAAGGTGAACAAATAAATAAGAGAAAGAGATTGATAGAAAATGGATATTTTGACAGGTGTAATGATAGTAGAGTGCTAGTATCAAGTGTATGAGATATAAATTGATTTAAATATTAAAAGACTGTTTATACAAATGAGTACTTTTAGTAAATTAATTCATTGAGTTTATGAAACTCACTCCTTATTGTACAATGATTTTCAGGTAGCAGGCTTGACAAATAGTTTGACGAGTTGAAGTTCAGAAGAAATCAGTTTCTGTAAGCCACGTGTGTGTCATCATCCTCGGACTAAAGAGATAAATAAAATGAAAAATTTATTTGTAAATATTCATGCATTTTACATCACATAGAATGTTTAAAGATCGGACTAATGTAAAAATTCTTTTGGTATTATTTATTTTTATTGTTGCATATATGTGTTGTGTTGGGATTCTCAAAATGTGATGACACCGTTTCAAGGGTGGCCAACCCGGGATGGATCATTACAGTCATTAACTAAACACTCGCTACATGGGTCAATTAGAAAGCTTAAGGGAACTAAACATGGCCAAAATCTCATAATAAAATAAAAGAAGGAAATAAAACTATGCCCTTTTTGTTCATCCTGATAGGAAATTCGGTGAATCTTGAGACACCGAAACACTACACATTGGAGTTATTTGGAAGCTTTGTCTTTTATGTGCTAGTTCACCATACACTAAGTCAGACTTGTGATGCCTTAGCCAGCCTCGTGTAAGTAATTAGATTTTAAAACTTCTATTCATTGTGAAGATGGGTTTGTATTTTAAGCTTGCTCATTAAATGAATATCATGGTTTTGTGTGAAACCTAAATTTTCGGATGCCATGAATGATGGATTTATCTTTGAGTTATTTATTTTTCAATTAATTTTTAGTTTTATATTGCTAAGGGACTGGCAATATGTAAGTATGGGGGTGTGATAAGTTTAATTTACATTTGTTAAGTTCCTAGTTATGTTATTTCATGCTATTTTATATCTTTTCTGTGTTTTCTATGTTTTCCTAGGCTATTGAAGAAAATGGAGCATTATCTGATTTGGAGAACAAAAACTGGAAGAATTGGAAGCTACACATAGTGCGATCGAGCGCACCAGCACTCGTGCGCACAAGAATTAGGCTCGAGCGCACCAGTGTGTGATCGAGCACACACGTGCAGTAAAACGGCAGAACCTATTTTGAAAAGTAGGGTTAGGGTTTTGTTTTGCAAGTTAGGGTTTCCAGGTGTCCTTAAACCTTATAAATAGGCCTGTAAAACACAGAAACCGGATATTCTTTTGGGAGTTTTGGATTTTGGAGAAGAGATTTGGAGAGGAGAATTGACGATTCTTCTAGCTAGTATTTTTCAGGTTTCTTCTTTCCTTTATTTTATTTATGAAGATGTTTAACATCAGAACCATGTATAACTAACTTATTAATAGGGCTCGATTGAAGCCCTGATTATGTTTTTACATATATGAATATTGTTGCCTTTGCGATAGCTGTGTTATGATTCTTAAACTTGATTAATGCCTATTTTATTGAATTCTTCATATGTGTTTGCCTGATCAACATATGCATGTGGTATGGATTAGTTAGTTAGATCAACTTAGATGACCGAGTCTTGGGTCTGACAATAGTAACGAAAGAAATCCACGCCGTATTATTGGGTTAATCAATATGGGAAACCGGGAGTATATAACATGCCTTAAGTCTTGTGTGTTTGTCGATTTTCACAGATAATATGCTCTCTTAAGGAACAACTTAGCATACACCATACTAAATCCCTTAAGAAAGAAAAGAGTTAAAGTATACACCATGCCTAACTCGTTGCTCAGGAAAATCAATAGCTTAAGGAGTATACACCATGTCCTTAGGTTAACAACAGTAGGTTTTCATTGTATGACTAAAGCATTGACACATTGTTTTATTGGGAAAATATGATTAGTGGTGGATATCAAAGCCCTGTATTTTTATCATTATCAATTCAAACTCAATACTTATTTCTATCATTTTATATTACGAATATTAATTTTAAATCGAACTTTATCAATCCCTGTGGAGATGATCTCACATTTTGCAAACTATACTACTAAATTGACCTTGTTGTGCACTTGCAAATAAAATTGTTTAATTATTTGCTTATTAATTTAAGTAGATTTTGGCACGACACAGCCTCTAGCCCATGGATACATGCTTCATATTCTATGGTATTGTTAATCCATTCAAAGTTGAGCTTAATGGCAATGGGGGTGTGTGATGCCCATTTCAACCTGATTTATTGAGATATGGAGAGAATTTGAGCTCTATAATCCGAGGAGGTCACCTCGGACACTAGCCATTCTCCTCCTTAGGGGAATTTTATATTCATTTGAGCTACATGGTGGCGCTTCGTAGTTTGAAAATTTGGAGTCTCTTGACACATCGTAGTGGTTTCTCACCTTGGGAATGGGAAAAAAATGTGAAATCAAAAAATTCCATTCAAGGTGACGAAACTTCTATCCAAAACCCTCTCCCTGAGAGAGGAATTGCAAAAACGGCACGTGGGAAATGAGTGGGACTGCCCTCTCTGTGACCATAATTTTGAAACAACTCTGCACCTCTTCCTCACATGTTCTTTCTCCAAAGCTGTCTGGTTCGTTGCTTACAAATGATTTCTTCAAGCTCGGAGGGTTATCATCTGTCGGATCAATTGTAAACTGTGGTCCATCTAGACACAGCGCAGCTTTGCCCGTTTTGAGGGGTCAAAACCTTCCCCCCATGAGACCATTGTTTCCTCCCAAACACTTGTCCACCAATGCATGAATATCCTAGCCCTTAAAAAATGGTACATCGTCTCAAAGTGAAACTATCCATCCACAAATTATGGATCCCAATCTTTCTACCCTGAACTGGATTGTTCACGTTGAAACTGTCAAGAGAAAAAACAAGAGCTTCATTGGCACTGGTTTTTTTTATTAATATGGTCAACAAAGGTAGTTTTCGTTTGGCAGTAAAAGTTGGCTTTGCCCCAAGACTTCATCTACGACTCTTGCCATTATTAGGGAAATTTTGATGGAAACGAAAGATAGAAAAGCTATTCATATTCAAATTCTCTGTTTTAACAAGGAAGTTTGCCGAATTATCAAATGTGATTGGAGGGAATGCAGTGGACAGACTCCTCTCATTTTCCACTTATGTAAAGATATGGGGAGTGTTCACGTGAAGCTTTGCAGGAGGGAGAACCTTCGCGAGGCGTTGGTTTGGGCAGAAATGGTTGCCTCTTCCTTCATTTTCTAGTGATTATGGTTCATTTTCTTTATGCCCCACTTGTTTTGCTTTGATTTCTCTTATGATGGATAAACAAACGCTTTGTTGTTTTGCTTGTATCTGGTTGTTGATTGTTGATGTAAAAAAATAAATAAGGGTAATCACGTCAGTTGTAAGTTAATGTCAGATCCACGTTGAAAGAGCACAATGTCACTTGAAAAAGAAAGTCGTCCGAAGTTTTGTTCTCTAAGAACTCGATGATGCTTAAGTCAACTGATGACTTAGGATATAGTAAATACGGAGAGAGAATAAAATATTTAGGGGAGTGTAAAGAAAGAGATATCTAGAATAATGATCCCTTTTATAGTATTAAGAATCTTACCCTAATAGAAAAAAATAATGGATCCTTTTTTGTGAAAATACCATTTTACCCTCTAAATAGGATGATGTCTTTACAAGTTAGGTATCTTCTATGTCTTTGAGACCAAGGCTATGATGTAAAATTACCAGCATAACCTTGAAGTTTACCATGTGTTCCATCCTTATGGGATAGTGTATTTTCACCCATATCATTGATCATTAATAATAATAATAATAATAAATTATTAAGCATGGATGCCGGTTTATCAATGACTTAACTAAATTATTCATAAAAATACAAATACTTTTGGAGATAGTCAATAATTCACCTAATACCATTGGATTCAAGAGCAAAATAACCAAGAGAATGCAATCGTACTCAAGAACAACCTCATCTTAGATAGGTGGGTACTTGTAAATAGGTTGCCGAGTCTTACTAGTTTGTTGGAAAGTAGTTTTTCTTGTCGCACTTGGGATAATCAGACATTATTCTCAAATATATGAGTAAAGTTTTGGAGTTAAAATAGTTTTGCAATTTCATAGTTATGGAAAGAAATGTTCAGAACATTGGATGATCCAATTAGTGACCAAGCATCTTGTCCGATCCTTTTAAAATTTAAGTTACTAAAGATTTTTACTCTATCTCCACCACCACCACTACCCCGAATTACATCTCCTCTTCTTTCTTGTACTTAAATTACCCCTTTTTTTTATCACTTCCTATTTGTTTGTGGTGTAGGTTAGGAAGTAAAACAGTATTTCTAGAACATATGAAAGGCTAAAATTCTGATGTAGGGTTTTTTATAAGAACAGTATTTCGGTATATAAGAACAGATTACCTTACTAATATAATAACAACACACTGGTTTAGGATTTTTTATTTTAATTTTTATAATACACACTGGGTTAGGTCGGCAACTTAGGGGTGGGGCTATGTATTGTAATGGGTCTATGCAAGGCAGGAGCTATGCGTTAGGGTGGATCTATGGTCTCCCAAAATTTATTTTTAAAAAAAAATCTCGCTATATGTATTTAACAGGAAGAATAAAATGTCCAACAGAATTGCTTCTGACAATGTCGCTTCCACCTACAATTGGTTTAAAACCAATCGCTCTTTTACTGCAAAACACTCCTTTGCTATCTCGTGGAACATTACTTTCATCCAAGCATGTTCCAGCCTTTGGCACGCTTGAAACAAGAGACTCATTGGATGGCAGATTTCTTCTGTTTTGTTTTATGTACTTCCATCCTTTTTTGGAACTTGTACGATGCGGATTTGAGGGGATCTCTACCCCAGGATCGTGAATTGAAACTTATTTTATGTTGAATGAAGCTCCTTTTAACCCAAAAAATTGGCAATCCGATCAAAGCACAAGTAGTAACAATAACCACCTTCAGATGCAACATGGAAAGCCAAGACTAAGAAACGAGCCAAGGGTTGATAACATTCTTCCGAATTTCTGACCTCAGGAAACATTCTTCCGAATTTTTGACAACATATTTGCTGATCCGTTGATATGTTCTCAAGAAAACTAAGAAACAGGAGCCAAGGGTTGATAACAAAACCAGTCCATAGAAATATGGACCGTAAAATAATTTTGTTAAGTCAAGGAGGGGGCAAATTTCTTGCAGATGACCTCTCTTCCAAGACCAACCCATAAATCAAAACGAAAAACATAAAACGAATATACAGTAAGACCGCACACTACTTGCAAGGTTGCATTCCACCAGAACATGGTTTAGTCATAGCTTGATGAACAGCTCCATCTCCCTTGCAAGTAATCCTCTATTGAGACACTTTGCTCAGGGCTGCTAATGGAAAGTGAATCATCCTCTAAGTCTAGCAATGCAAGATTGAGATGGGACTGGATATTAGTTGGAAACACTTCTCCATCCATAACATCAAGTTCTTCTGATGCACTGAATAGCCTTGCCCAGTTTGTTACTTCTACATCACCTTGTAGGAGCTTCAAAACCTGTCATTAACAAAAAATTCGAAAGCATATAAATTAAGTTTAAATGAAAAATAAAGAAAGAATTAATAGATAAGGAATAAAGTTTTAGAGGGAAGATCACATACAAGGCTAATTTGAGGCCGAAGTCTGGGTGCACGTCTGATGCAAAGTGTTGCAGCGAACACCATTCTCTCTATTTGATTGTCATCATAGTTGCTGCCTAAACTTGGATCTAGCAATTGGGAAAATTTTCCACCCTTTAAAATTTGCTTTGCCTGGAAATCATAATTAACCACATTACTATCACGTATCAACGGTTAAAGTTAAGATGACTGTCAACCAAAATCATGGAAGGAACAGAAGAACAGATTTTCAAACAAGAAAAAAAGGAGAAAACAAAAGAAGTCCAGAATTTATAACCTACCATACATCAATCAAAACTTTGTAAATTACAAACAAAAATCACAAATGATACCCCAGTTATCCCATAATGGAAACATGTGCTTCTTTTGTTACAAGTGCATTGCATTCTGAGATTTGTTTTCACATTATCGTTACTCATTCATGATGATTCTAATTGCTTTTCAAGTATAAAGTGTTCCCTTTTATAAACCTTTTTAAACACAAAATGCAGAACATATCTCCTCAGCCTGTGTTCCAGAGGCCACAGTCTAATAGACAGACATAAACTTACCCGATCTAATAGACTGTTCCTGAGGACACTCTAATAGACAAACATAAACTTACCCACATGACAAGGCTCTCCTGGCCTTTTGGATATTCACTGCTAATTGGCTTTCTACCAGAGAGAAGTTCAAGGAGTACAACACCAAAAGCATAGACATCAATTTTGTCGGTCACTTTGCCATGCATAAAATATTCTGGAGCAAAGTAACTGCCACAAAAGGGAGTGTTACAAAGAATATCTAAAGTGAATGATATACTAGGAAATTGTAAAGCAAAGCACGCACCCAAAGGTTCCTGCAACATCGGTGCAAGTCCTATGCGATGAAGAATTCGAGGCCCAACTAGCAAGTCCAAAATCTGACAACTGAGGCATAAACAAATACTCCGTAGTGAGCATTGAAATAGGAAGCTACAGATAATGCAGGAAAGTTTACAATACAAAATTGTTAATAATACAGTAGCCGTGGCCCGTGGTTCAAAATTATTTTTTACACAAGACTATTGAGAGCTTCAAACGATTAAGAAGACTGATTAAATAAGTCTGTACAATACCTGCGGCTCAAAATCATCTGACAGAAGAATGTTAGAAGATTTCACATCCCTGTGGATCACCGATCGGTCACAACCACTGTGTAGATAGTCCAGTGCCTCAGCTACACCAATGGCCACCTTATATCTCTCGGGCCAGCTGAATGCATTTGCATCCTTTTTATTACCTTAATCATGGAAAAACCATCCAAACTTGAGAACAAGGCAAATGAAGAAAAATGTTGTGAGTCAATGTGATTCCAAACAGAATGTATCAAGTAATTATGTACCATAAAGGTTCTCTTCAAGGCTTCCTCTTGATAAGAAATCGTATACCAACAGTAAATTGTTATCCTCAAAACATAAGCCATATAGAGAAATGATGTTCTTGTGATGTAAACTTGTAATGATATCAATTTCCAGCACAAACTCCTTCAAAACATCTGCAGATGGCTTCAAAATTTTCACTGCCAGTTCCTTTCCATCTGGGAGACAGCCTCTATAAACATAGCTACTACCACCTTTACCAACCATGTTCTCTAAGAAGTACAACAAAAGAACTGTTAAAAACAACCCCCAAAATCAAGTTAGACTCAACCAAATCCAGATTTAACTGAGGATAGAAACTAACCAGGCAAGAAGTTAGAGGTTGCCAACAAAAGTTCCTGGTAACTAAATAATCTGCAAGTAGATGAGTACATCTCATGTAGACCCTGCAACTCCTTAGGAAAATTATTCAAGCCATTGAAAGGGGAAAGAGGACAGGTAGCCTCAAAACCAAATGGCACAATGGCACCATCATCTCCATCCAAACAGGACGAACAATCTTCTTCCTGATTCGACCGACTATGTTTCGGATCAGGATAGAGTACAGATGTAGAATGCCATCCCGGGAATCTCAAAACCCATTGAGCCACAGATATCTTTTTTTTAGAAGATCTGTCCAAGTTTTTTTGCTTTGAACCCAGATCAGTCTCACTTCTTTGAATTGGCACCAAAGCCAATGAATTGTCCATGCTGTCATCCTCAGGCAATTCTTCCAATAATTGGATGTTAGAATTATGTGGCAGTTCCGAGGTCGTACAGCTAGTAAACTTCTTCTTTGTCCCACCACCATTCAATCTTGATTTATGAGAGCAATTCCTACTTTCTTGGTTCAACTCCTCTGTAGCCTTTGATGCTTTCAAGTTCTTGTTCAATGATTGATGAACTAAGTGAACAGATTTTTTATGTGAACTATTATCTGCTCATCCAACATAAGACAAAACTAAGCATATGAAAATGGTTCTCAAAATGAAACACAAAAACTCTCGGAACCCAATTAAAGAAAACACAAAGAAACACCAACATTGTTCTCTTGAATCAAAACAATCTTAAAATAAAACCAAGATAACAAGCTTAAAAGAAGAAGAAGAAACCACAACCTTGTGAATTATCAAAACGTGTCATAGTTGCTTCTCTTTGGAACACGATTTTGCCGTTATCAATAGCAAAAACCGAGAAATCTTTGGGCAACTTCCTCGCACAATACTTTGCTACGGAATAAGATGACCGGATTGTTTGATGCGTCTTTGAAGTCCCCACAATTACCGTGGCTGCTCCACACGATTTCGCTTCGCTCACTAGAATTTTCCTCACTGATGTGCCTCTACACACCTTTAGCTTCAAATCAACCTATACAATTCACCATACTCAAACTAACTTTCTTAATTCCATCACCCAAAATGCTCTCCTTTACGAAAAAAAAAGGGAAAGAAAGCTGACCCTATATTGTGGCTGAACATTACAAAGAGCAAAAAAAAAAAAAAACCTCCATGTATTCATTACTAAATTAAACAAGAGCTTGATTTGTTTTGGTGTCTTCAAGACTTCAATGAAGAGGAAAGCACGGAATCATTACTACACACATTAATCTCTGCAACCCAGAGTACCAGGCAGGGAAAATAGTAGCAGTACTAATTATTATTATAACCAAATGAAGAAAAAGAAATGAAAGATTATAGAACAGTAACCTGTTTTAAGTTGCAGAAACCTTCATACACACCCAGCATAGAATCGAAGGTCTTCACAAGAGAAATAAGCGATGCTGTGCTATCTACAAAATTAAAAAAAAAAAATCATAACTCAACCAAAAGGGAAAAAAGAGAGAAGAAAATTGCGCTTTATTAGATACAGAAATGTGCAAGTGCGGTACCAGTAATAGCGTCAAGAACGTGAAAAGCAATAATATGGTCACCGGGCTGTGCCGCCTTCACCAGCGCCCACGTCAGCAACTCCCTGCTCTGCGCATCGAATTTCACCCCCACTGCCACCACGTTCCCTCCGCCTCCATCCCCGGCGTCCGTAAGCGCTTCGATCAACTTCATCTCCCCAAACGCCGTCGTTTCTCCCTCCCCGGGCTACTAATTTTCTCCCTCTAAAAAGGGAAAGACTTAACTCGTTCTCTCTCTAGAAACCTTTATTCGTCTTTCTCTAGAGACAGCTCTGCGCGCTGGTTGGTTGTTTCCACACTTTGCAGGCTCTCTTTCTCTTTTTCTTTCTCTCTCTCTGTCGTGTCAGTGCACTATGCATCGGGAAAAGGAAAACAGAGAATCATGTTTGGAGAAATATTGCGCTGTTTCTCGCTCGCTTTGTCTGCTATGATGATGCGAGATCTGGACCGGTGCAAAGTGGGCCCTGATGTGTAGATATATGATGGGGAGGTTGGTAACGGACAAAAAGAGATCGCGTCAAAATAAAGAACAATCAACAGAGGATGATAGGTGGAGTGTACGGTGCTTTTGGAGAAAACAATTATTTTATCCGTTTTTTATTATTAAAAATATATTTTTACTATAAAATATGAATTTATTATTAAAAAATATATTTTCACCACATAAAATAAATTATTTTTTAAAAACACCGAAATAATGAAATTGCCCATAATACGTTACCATGAGCCCTTCTGTATATCCTAATTCCTAAACGTAAGACAATTGCAGATTTCCACTTCCCACATCCATGTTGGGCCGTGCAGGATAATTCTGATTGTCCGACGGTTTTAATTTAATCGGATCGTTAAATCGGACAATCAATATAGATTAATTATTTTGATTTAAATATGTCGGATAATTTTTAAAATTAGAATAATCGATTTTTATTAAGTTAACAACTTAAATTATAAAAAAAAATATAAATATATGTAAAAGCCCCTCTAGGTCTCTCAGTAGTCAGAAGTCTTAAAATCATTTGTCTCTTTCTTCTTTGGCTCTTTCTCTACTTTTCTCTATGTAACCTTAGGCGGTTGATTCTTCGGTTCTTTCTATGCGAAAGAAAGTTAGGAACCCTCTGGCCTTTATAGTCCATACAGCACCACCAACCACCACCACACTTCAATTTCAAGCGTCGCGATCCATTTCTTTTAACCTCCGTCGCATTGAACTAAAGATTTAAAGGTAAGATACATTTTCTTTGATTTCTCTGTGTCCTCTGTATGGGTATTTCTGTATAGCTTCAAAAATTATTGTCTAACATTGTATCATATTATTTTTATCAGATCTGGGTTTTGACTTTCGAAAAATTATTGTCTCTGATAGCTTGACGTTCTCTGTATGTGTCCGTATGTGTATTTGGCTGTTTAAATGTTTAATCTTGGTGACTAACAGACTTACAAACACAGAAAACGGAGAAAAAAAGCATGGTTTTGTTAAAAAAAGTTACAATAAATAATATTAACCTCTTATAATGTGATTTTTAACACTCTATAGTTCCCAATTTCGCTTGACGTAGTCTCCTTGTTGGTTTCCCGTTAATCCCTTTAGTTTTCTTGGATAACAGCAACGTATTTGGGTGTTGACTAAAGTAGGTCGAAAAAATCAGTTGAAAGTTGATTAATTGATTACTGACTGATTTAAAATTGGTCGAAAATAATCGAAACAAGCAAATAAAATCGATCGGGTCGGATTGAAAAAAAATTATATAAAAAAATAGATTAATTTTTTTAACCGGCCGTTATTGATCGAAAACACACCCCTAATCCTATGTGGATTTTTTTTCCGATGAAAAAATATACTATCGAATACGAATCGTACACATAAATTAATCAAATTAGTAGTATTTGATAAAATTGTCTTGTTATGGCAGCCATGTGAACGTTGCGCCTCATAATAATAGGATTTTTTTTCACTTATTTCATATATTAATTACATTATACTTATAAGAACGAAATAAATGATATGCATTTTCTCAACCAAAAAAAAAAGAAAAAGAAAAAATAAATTATACACATGAATATTAGTATTATAAGAGATTTGATTTTAAGCATTTATCTCTTTTAGAGTATGGAACAAATGAATTTTATAAAATTTATTTTTAATTATACACTTATTATGTTTGGAATAATGAAAAAAAACTATAAATTAAAATGAGTTAGCTTGTTGTAAATTTTATCAAGTACAAATGAATTTTAAAAAATAAAAAATAAAATGTTATGTTGATCAAAATACTCTTTTTTTCCTTCTCTAATTCCCTCCCATCTTCTCCATCGGTTTCTCTTCTTTTGAACTCTTCATTTATTCTAAATATTTTAAACATAAGAACTCAATTGAATTCTACAAATCAGTATAAAAATTCATTTCAATTCATTTGAAAATTAAATGAATTTCATTTTCATTTAGTTCCAAACTAAATGTTAGTAATTTTATTTTTTTTGTTGAAGAAATTGAATAAATAAATAGGTTCTTCTAGATACCTGCCAAAAATCATTGATTTTGAAAAAATTATACTACTAGTTTTGATATTCTTTAGGTGTCCCCTTCAGGTTTCAATAAATTTATTCAATTTTCTTTTAAAAAAATTACTCCAAATGATTTTACGTAATTCATGTGCTACAGTTTTTCTAAATAAATAAAAAAAATCATGCATAAAAGTTAATTTACTTTATTTTCTGATATTCTGTTTAATGCTAGGATTTACTTATTTCATGCCTTTAAAATTATATATCATTCGAAACAAAAGCTTCTACTGAGAGCTTTTTTTCCTAATTTAAGGTATTTAAAAATCTTAATTTTTTATATGGGGTTGTTTCAAATTTATTTCTTAAACTAAAGTGTTTTTTATTAAATAAAAAAATAAATTATATTACTAATTCCTGTAGTTTAATATAAGATTTAAATTAATCCCTAAAAAACTTATATATATGACTTCTTTTTATTATTAACTTCGTCTCATTTTTCAATTCACACCTTTTTTGAAACTATAAAATTTAAATCAACCATTATCTTCTCTCTAAACAATGGTGATATAATTTATCACAACACGTAAACGAATGTATGCCATTTGTACTGCGTCGATAATGAACTGGATTTGATAGGTTTCAAATTTTATAGAAAATTATTTATGAAAATTTCTTCATATTCACTGGAATGCGAGGTATCTTTCCATCTAAATTCCCACAAAACTTAAAAAGTAACAAAAGTGAGCCTGCCCTGCTCTAAATGGGCAAAGTGTCTCCTTGACTGTTCTTCGGTTCCCAACATGAAGTATCAATCCATCTCACAATAACTCTCGTTCTACAGGTATTCTGTTTGTTCTTGAAGGAAGTCTAGAGGTTAGATTCATTGATACGACTAACAAACTCTTCACACAAAAGCTCCAATTAGGTGACATTTTTGTGTTTCCCAAAGGATTAGTTCACTACCAATACAATATTGACCCGAAAAGGACTGCTATGGCTGTAGTTGCTTTTGATCGTGCAAATGTTGGAACTTTCTTCGTTTCTACAGCAGTTTTTGTTACTATTATCGACGATGCAAGTCTTTCAAAACTGATGTTGCCACTGTTCAGAAGATCAAGACAGATCTTTTACCCAACCCTTGGTTAATTTGAAGTTCACATCATGAAAGGTCTTTTATTAAGTGTTATTATCAATAGTCATATTTAGTCAGATTTGGAGTAAAAACGTATTGAGATGCATATAACAATGGAATTGCTGGGAATTTTTCCAGACCATGCGAAAGCGAATAAATTTGAGATTCAATCAAATCATAATACACCAGTCAATTTAATGAAAATAAATAAATAAATAATACGAGTGGACATATAAGATTTATATGGTTCGATACAATCCTACTCACATCCATAGAAAGAATAAACTTGTTTTTTATTATGATAGAAATACAAAAAAAATACTGACTGCGTTTTTATTCCAAAAACCCAATCACATGAACCGTTGTATACCATCTCTTAATCCAAATAGCATTCTCACATGTGTTTATCCCTCGTACTCTTAATATTAACCCATTGAAAATACGAGTCAAAAGAGATTATCAAATACGGAGGAAGAGAATATATAGTATTTAATCACTTGATTTTGTGTTAATTACTCATATCCCTCGTAGATTTTGGAGCTAAATAGATCTACGAAGATTTTAGATAAAACGGGGGCTGCTCAGTGCTGAATTTCTCATTAGATTCCAGACGAAAGGAGAAAAATCGAGGATGCTTGCTTATTATCTTATTTAGTTGAAAGGGATTGTATAATCATGAATGAGGCTGTGACAATAGCGCCCTTTATGAAAAAATAGCAACAGTTAAAAAGGCTAATTAATGAAGAGAAGTAGCCGATGATAAGGATTAATCAGGATTTTGGCAGCAATGTTAATCATCATGTTACTACTTTTAAATTCTGCACTATTCTTTTAGTCTCATAATTTTAATTATTTTTTATTTTTTATTATTTAAATTTAAATTTAATTATTATATATATTATTTTAGAAATATAAAAAATATATTTTTTAAAAACTTTTAAATTTTGTTTATGAATATATAAAAAATAATTAATTTTTTTAATGATTTAATAATAAAAAAATTATTTATTTAATTAATTAAATAATAAACATAACAAAAATTATAAAACAAAAAAATAATAATTATGAACAGAAAATCTCTGTGTGCCATTTCCTTCGTATTGGAATGGGAAGTGTCAAATGTCTAATTTGCACAAGTGACACTTATTAGCTCCAGTATTAGAGGAACTGACGTTAAAAAGGTAGTTTAGCTTCCAATTTTTTATTATAAAAAAACATTTTTCTTTTAATGATAAAATGACTCATCATCTATTAAAAATCAAAAATCGATCGAAATTTAACTAAATTATCTCCACCATTTATTTGAAAAAGGTATCTTAGTGGCAAGAGGTGTCAGTCCTGCCAATGTTATAACACCAAACATCAACGATATGTAGTACGATTGATATAGACTCAAGGACGTCATTCTATTTACCTTCTAGCAATAATTAAACATTTTCAATCATGTAAGAAAAACATAATAATATGATCCCGTCTTAATCAATTTAAGTCAATTTTACATAATTATGATTTTATTAGAAATTATACTTAAATCACTGTTATATATGTAAATTTTTAAATCAATTTGATAGTTAGATTGATCATTTAGATATATTCTATTGTTTTTAATTATAAACAAAATGCTTAGCACTTAATTAATCTAGTTTTAATATATATGATTTCAATTTATAACAATCAACGATTTGCAAGCATTTTTTTTTTTACATGAATTCAACATATAGCTCTTCGTTAAAGCACAAAAAACATATATATATATATATATATATATATATATATATATAATGCAAACCCTACCTGAACACAAAGTTTCTTAATTTCTTGTAATTACCTCGACAAAAGTAAAGAATACCAAAAACCATGCAAAACTTTTGAAAGAACTTCTTTAATACTGAATTCTTAAGAATATTTTCCTGAATTCTTCAATACTTTTCTTAACTTACATGTCTCCCATGTTTTTTTTCTCTTTCTCATCATTTCTCTTCCTTTTGTTTTTATTTCTCTTCCTTTATTTAAGGTTAACTTGAAGATGTATATAAATCTGATCACAGGGCCCACTTAAGCAACTCTCCAAAGATTTGAAAATCCTTTTAATGTTAGACACATATCAAGCAGACATAAACCATCCCTTAATGAGCTAAGTCCATTAAGCCCAAAATCATTCATGCCCAATTCAAAATCAAAGACAAAACTTGATATTTTTTATTTCAAAATGTAATTTTAATTATAAATTCTTAATTTGCACAAAATTCTAACTTATAGATCAATTTTCACATTAAATCATAGTTATTTATCTATTCAAATTCATCGTCAAATCTAAACTAATTATAATTCACTCTTTATCAATGATAATTCAGTTAAGCTCTAAACACACTACTTACGCAAATCAATCTTGTACATATTTATATATGAAAGTTCTAGGGTCTTGCGCATTAAGATCCCAAAAGTCATAGATGCTCTTGGGTGAGAAACTAAAGATCGGGTTATTCATGTGATAATCCTGTTTTGATATTTTCTTTACATCATCATAACTAATTTTTCGGTTATTTAAAAAAGGAAATGAAAAAGAATATACAAAATATAGATCTGTGCTCAGCTACTTCTTACAATTGTCTTCTGTATGCTCCTAAAGGAAAGGAGAACAAGCCATGTTAGCAAACATGTAGCCAAGCATTAGTAAACTGTAAGAAGTTGAACATTGTTCCATATTTGCTGACCAATGCCCATGTTTTTTCCTCATCATATTTCAATTGAGGAATCAAATCATGTGTCAGTCATTTGCCTTTTCGCCTACTGCTTATGGAGATTTGCTGTTTATTTGCATCATGTACATTCATGTGCTTCTGCCAGGTGATTACATGGTTGTGGACCACACGTACCGCCTCATTACATTTTCTTTTTTTGTTTTATTTATTTGTGGGTGGGCATCGGCCGAAAGCCATGGTCATAAAAGGCATGGGCTTGAATCTGAGGCTTAGTCCAGTATTCAACACAAGCCTGAAGCTAAACCGGAAGAAACCATATATTACACTACTAATAAAATTTAATTTGTTCTTTACTCCTCGATATCATTTTTTTTTCTTTAATCCTATGTTATGCCTATTTACTCGCTTAATTGGCATCCCCATCTCCTAAATCCAAAGTTCAAATTCTATCCCTCTCGAAACCCTCCACTCTACATGGCAGGGGTGGGAAGGTTTGGTTATCGAAACAAATAGTCAAAACTATTTCCAAACCAAAATTTTCGATTCACTAAAAATTATAATAAAACAAAGACTCGTTTTATTAACCGGTTAACCAAATCACCATAAATCGGGAGTTTAGGGGCTAAGGGACTAAATCATTCAAATAGAAACTTTAAAAGATTTAAAGGCAATGTTAACCACTTCACGGAACTTTGGTGCAATTAAACCTAAAAATACAAAATACATTATACACATCTCTTTATGTCAACAACCTTCAAAATGATCCTACCAATACAATTTGCTGTTGACAAGGATGATAAATTGGTGTTCTAACTTCTAAGTGATGGTTTTGCTTGAATTCTCTCGCAGTTTCATATTGAAAAAAGGGCTTTCCATGCTTGTTGGCTTACACTAGTCAACCTGGAGACAACAGACATCAAGGGCAAAATATATATATATATATATATATATATATATATAACAAGAATTTTCAATCATTGATGAAAAAAACATTATTTTTTTGTTTTCATTAATGATTGAAAATGCTTGTAATACATATTTCTTGTGTCGACACTCCTAAGAATTTCTCGCACATAAAAGGTTCTAATTGTCTGAACTTTTTAATCATAAATATTAATTTATTTTCTTTTGTATTGTAATTTCATATATTGTTTAATTTAATTTTCATATATTATAGCTAACCTTTCAGAGTGAAAGTACATTGGAAGTAACTCATAAAACTAAGACAAACTTTGTCAAGAAAAGAAAGGAAAGAAATGAAAAGACAAACAGTATAGATTATGTATTTCTTTTATTGAAAAAACTTTATACAAGTATAATGACATTTGATCAAAATATTTGAGCATGAGGTATCACCACATAATCCATACTAATATCACATAATCCAAATAAATTGGAAATAACTAACCTCATTTTAAAATCTACAACACATTAAGTAGGTTTGAGTTTATCTTAATCCTTTTAATGTTGTAGTAAGAAATTCAAGTTTGGTTTTTATATTTCCAGTTCTGTTAAACAAATCATGTCACGTCAAATATGATTTATTATTAAACATACTATGTGTTGTCTTGTAAAAAGCAAATTATGTTTGTGTTTTGGTTTTCGACATGATTAGTTAATTATATCAACACAACCTTTGATATGACAAACTGGACAAGGTTAACACAAATTGTCATCCACCCACCCTTACATTTCATTATGAAGGTTCAATATCCATACTTTCAAAAAATGGTGCAATTAAAAACTACCACATATTATGTGAGACTCACAAATTCTTTAAAACAGTAAATTTCTCAAAGGATGTCAAAAGAAATGAAACTGAACCCCATTGTGTAGCACACAAATTCAATGGACCTCTTATGAACATTTTGCATGACTCACACAAGATATAGTCAAGTTGGAGCACGTTTTGCATGACACTGCCCAAAAACATGCCTCGTGCAGGAGAAGTTATACATTTAATCTACCCTTTTATGGAACATATGTAGCAAAAGGGAAAAACAATAATGATCTTCAATCATGTGTTAGTAACTTACAAAAATATACCACTCAATAGCCAAAGAGGTAGTGAGTACCTGTTTTTTCTATATTAGAGCTTGCAATCAACCTTAATTAGCACCTCAGACACCACGATTTGGGCAGACATTTGCAAAGTGTGAAGGATCACCACAGAGAAAACACCTTCTACCAAATATAGGATCTCCAGTTGCTGACACAAAAGTCACATCAGCACCATGTCCTCCACTCTGGCCACCTCTGCCATGGCCGCCACTCTGGCCACCTCTGCCACGGCCACCTCTCCTGCTGGGATTAGATGCTGAGCTAGTTGTGCTCGCACATGGAACAGCTCTTCCTCCTGCACCATTGTTGAGGCTATCCTCCCATCTGCAATACGGGAAGAGAATGCATAAACCAATCAGATGAAGGCTTCAACAAAAACAATGCTTGCTTCACTATCGTGATGTCAAGATTATTGATATCTGTTTGCTTTCTATTGTAGCTGTCTCCTAATTGAAAACTCTACTTTCAGTTGGCTAACATGATATATGTCTTCAGAAGAAAGAAAATGCAAAGTGTTTATTTTTTCCACCATTATATATCGAAGTACATATCATCATCATTGACTACTTAAAGCCACCACTAACACATATTTTTGTTTCCAAGGAAAAATTAATCAAAACAAAACTAACATAGCCTCAGAAAACACAAACATTCTACTGATTTATTTATTTACAACTTAAGCAATGTTCCATTTAGCCTTACTGAATACAACCAATTAAAATTATATTTAATTCATATATTTTATCCAGCCTCAAGGAAGACTGGTTCCCTTGCCCACTCAAAGTGAATGTTGTAATTTTATAAACCTTATCGCTTGAACAACTTATTGATAGAAATGTATTCCAGCCCCCAAAAGGAAATATACAAAAAAAAAAACTATTTGGCTAAGAAAATAAGCTGGAAAGAGTGAGAGGGCATGGGGGATTGGAAACAAAGGAGGGGGAAGGGGAGGAGGGCAGGAAGGGCCAAACAGGCTGCTGAATTAGGCAGAACCACTTCAAACAGGAAACCAGAAAATCAAAACTAGCTCAGCAGATTCCAGTTTGACAGCCTCTCTAGAACAAATTAACCCCAAGAAAAAGATACAAGGTCTATGATGTATAGGTCAGGTTTACGTACACAAAGAAGTTGCACTCTTGGGATGGACATGAGTAGAACTTTCTTCCCCTGTTATTTGCTGTATTAGCAGTTCGCAAAACACATGGTGTTCCACATGTGCTACATGATATTGAAGATTCTCCTGCATAGTTAGAAATTTAGAACCATCATAAGAGCAGATATCAATTCGACCTGTAATGGTACAGAAGAGCTGCTTAATAAAAACTTGAATCATCTTATCAAAAAAAATAAAAACCTGAATCATAAATACAGAATTCGGCTGCCAATGAAGATCACAAGCTTGTAAGAGATTGCAAGATCACATTTTTCTTAAAAACAAGTATAAATGCCTTTGTGGGGCATGAGAAAGTCTCTGCTTTAGATCTAAATAGAATCTAGCATTCAGGTAGCACCGAGCAGTCAATACTACCTTCCTAACACACAATCAAATATATAGAATTCTCCGCATATCAAAATGTGGTAGGACCTGATTACTGAATTTTATTAGAAAGATCTAAAGAATCTATACTAAAACATAAAGGCAGATCAGATATTTAGTCTCCACCCCAACAACCATCATGAAATTTTTGTTTCATAATGTAAAATTCCAATCAATCCTAAAATAAAAACTAAATAACTAAAATTAATCATAATAGTGTGAAATATTAAAAGCCAACACCTAATGCAATTGTGAGGACAGCAGTTAACAAAGTGATGCATGAGCATGAGGGAAGTCAGCTTATCCTGTTAATATGTTCTCTTGTTTTGTTTAGTTTAAGGGAAGAAACTAGGTTTAGATTATATTAATAATCATACGTGTGACTTTTAATGAGCATGGATGGGTTAGGATTAGATGGAAGATATTTTTAATCAAGGATAAGGATTTAAAGGCTGTCATAACTTGAGTATAAAAGTCTTTTCATACTTATTGTAAGCAACCTTCATTATTGGAATTCAGAATTTAGTGGTTTTCACCCAAAACCCTATTATCTTGTTCCAACTTCAACCTACATCAGAATTTTAGTCTTTCATATGTTCTAGAAATACTGTTTCACTTCCTAACCTACATCACAAACAAATAGGAAGTGATAAAAAAAGGCTAATTTAAGTACAAGAAAGAAGAGGAGATGTAATTCGGGGTAGTGGTGGTGGTGGAGATAGAGTAAAAATCTTTAGTAACTTAAATTTTAACCACATCGTAATCCAATTTACCCTTTATACGGGCTCATATCTTAACCTAACATATGCAAAGGAGCGGCTAATCTGGATATAAAAGTGAGCCCAAAACATTTCTAACATTATAGTCAAAACTAGATAAATTTTACACAATTTCAGGCTTTCAGCCATGAATAGTCCAAATTTAAAATATTATAATATAGGTCCGAGAAAATTGAGATACTTTAAAACAAGTCCTAAATCTCTAACAGTTTGAAATTAACATTTAATCTCGTGTGGCATAGATCAATGGGTCTAGACCCGTATTTTAGTCTATTAATTTTGCCCTACACCTACAACCTATGTTACTCGGACTCGAGTACAGGTTTTTGATGTGGGTACTTGTCCAACATAGGTACAGTGTTTTCAGAAGCGAAAGCGTTAGGAGAGATGTTTTGCTCCAATGAGGCGAGATATAAACCCCGAAGCGTTGGGACGTAAGCCATAAAGCGTTGAGGCGTAAGCCTTTTTGTAATATTGGGGCATTTCAAAATTTTAATGAAATAATAATAAGTAATTAATTAAAATAATATAAATAATATAAAAATAAATAATAATAATTTTAATTTTAATTAATTAATTTTCAACAAGCTTTAATACTTTTACTAACTCTTTGGAGCATATAAATTTTAATTTTAATTTTATAAATATTAATACATATTTATATATAAATTATATATAGTTTTTCATTTTTATATTGTTGTAACTTATAAGTGATTAATTAAATAGTTTGTAGTTATTATATTCTAGCTAACGATATCATAGCAAGAACTACCTTAGTGGTTAAGGTTTGTATTGTTACTCATTTGGGCATGAGTTCAAGCCTTTAACTTGCATTTTTTTTTCTTCTGATTTTTAAGGCTTTTAAAAAAAATTAATGAGGCGTAAGCTCCGATCACTAGGTATAAAAAAAAAGTACGCCCTGAGAGTGGACGTACAATACTCTAATTTTTGTAATTTTTTTCATTGATTTGGAGGATCCAAGTGTGATACCCACAAACATGTTTCAAATGCGTGTCCGACAAGGATACTTCCAAGTAAAATGAAGAGTCGGAGCAACATAGCCAACAACTTCTAACCATAATTTGACCATGGAAAGGTACCCCCTTCCACACAGTCAAACAGACACGCATGAACTGATGAGAAGAAAAGCTTCAGATATCATACCGCTTTGTTGATTCATTCCATGAGAGCGAGTATTTTGAAAGCCTGAAACCCGTGAAGGACAATCACTTGAAGAATGTCCTCTTTGCTGGCAGTACATGCAAGCTACTTGTCTCATGTTGCTTTGTTGGAGATTGTTGGATGTAGCAGTGTGCCCTCGCCCTCTTGCTGAAAAAGTAATTAAGCATCTAGTCAGAGATTTGTGCACAAAAACTTTGGGGCAACACAAAAAATGAGCCTAATAGGGCTTAAAGAAACAAAAGAGAAGAAACCTCTCTCTGGACAAATAATGGAAGATTGTTTCTCACATGATTACAGGTGAAAAGAAAGATTTGAGTCTTATGGGTATAACATCAATGCAATTTAACTTCATATACATATCACTCTGGATAACTATCTATACGGACCTGCCATGCGGGAACCGGTGCCACATATCTCTATTAACTGTCTAAGAGTCTCATCGCACCCACCAATGCAACCTGATCATATATTTAAGAAATTTCAGTACTGACAGAAACTGCAATTTCTCAAAATAAAATTATACAAAAGAAGTATCCCTCAAGGAATATAAAATAACCTTGTCTATTTAGAATGGACTGTGTGCATGAGCACACAAGTTCAGATAAAACGAAGGTACTAAGCTGAACATTCAAGAATAAAATGAATGTACTAAAGTCTCATTGCACCCACCAATGCAACCTGATCATATATGTGAGAAATTTCAGTATTGACAGAAACTGCAGTTTCTCAAAGTAAACTTATACAAAAGAAATATCCCTTGAGAACTATAAATAACTTTGTCCATCAAAAAGTACTGTGTGCCTGAGCACACAAGTGCACAAGTTCAGATAAAATGAAGGTACAAAGATGAACATTCAAGAAATAAAATGAAAGTACTAAGATTCTCATCACACCTACCAATGCAACCTGATCATCTATGTAAGAAATTCCAGTATTGACAACAACTGCAATTTCTCAAAATAACTTTGAGCTTAAATATAAATTAAACCTTGAGGTTTGTGCGGCTTTTGGTTTTAAACCTTGAGGATTGTTTTGGAACAAACAGCACCCGGCAGTTGCAGACATTAGCCTAGGGGGTTACATCCGTTTGTTTCCACACGTGTGTGGCACAAGTGTGGACTTTCTACCCAAAATTTTTTTAAAAAAAGAGAGAGGATCTGAACCAGATCTGGCAGCAGCAGCCTCTCATGGCATTCATCGGCAGTGAGGGTGATCAAGCCTTGCGCAGCCCTCATCAGGCAGATCTTACCCAGACCTGATTCAGATCCATCCACATCTGGCCAGATCTATTTTTTTAATTTGGGAAGAAAATCCACACGTGGAATTAATTGTCAATGTCGTAACCCCCTAGCTTAACGGAAGTTCCACAGGATGGTATTTGTTGCAAAGAAATCCTCAAGAATAACTATAAAATGAGGGTTAGTTTGTTCAGTGAGGTTATGGTCCTAGTAGAATTCAATGGAAATGATTTCATGAATCCAATCCCAAGCCACTGGTATTGAAGATCAATTTGGTGGAGTTGAGTTGGGCAGGAAGAGAGACAGAGAGAGAGACCCATTGACATGAAACCTTACACAATCATTTTCCTTAAATGCAATAAAGGCTTTAATGTAAACTATCACGTTCAAATGGCACCAAAACAATTTCGAACAGAACAGAACAGATTAGTCATCCAACTACTATGAGACACAGGGTGAGGGTGGGAGAGAGAGAGACCTCTGACATGAAATTCTACATAAACAGTTTTCTTAAAAGCTGATTTTATGTAAACTGTCATGCATACTTAAAATGGAACCAAACAATTTTGAACAGAACTGAATGGAATAGTCATCCAACTCCGATTATCCAACTACTTTTACTTCTCAAAATGATGAGGTTCAAAAGCATTGTTTCTGGTTGAAGATAAAATGTAATGCTGGACAGTTGCATCTATAGGCTCTTGCAAAGAAAAGGTGGTGGGATGACTCTAGAATGCTTTCTAGCTGATGGGACACTGGTAGCAGATGATCTAGGTGATAAGGGCTGTTGGCTCACTTATGATGGCACACATGTAGCTACTGTTTAAATGGCAAACCCTAGCAAAAAGCCAAAATAGAAAAAGGTCAATAGAAAAAAAGAAGAAATAAGGATAGCGAAGAATAATTAGAAGAAAAAATGAAGAATACAGGAAGTGGTAGGATAGAAACAACACAATCAGGCATTCAAATTCTCCCTTTAATCAGAAACTTCTTAATTTCTTCAATGCTGAAGATTGAAATAACATTAAAATTCCGCCTATTGGAAACAATGTGATTTAGAAACTTTGACAAGTATAACCTAAAGGCCAATAAATATTTAAAGAAGATGCAACCAGCAGCAGGTCTTTGCAGCATATTTGAAATTTAAATAAAAAAAATGATCTTGACCTTGTATGTTGGTTCTCTGTCTCCATGAATCTAGGAACTTTAGCTTGCAATGTATCATTTGCTCTACCATACTAGAACTGATAACATTCAAGATTATGTAGAATTATGCACACAATATTTCTGGAAAACTACATTTATTCTGGTGCAGATGATAGGTAAAGCTATATTTTCTTGGTTCCAGCAAGACTCCTTATTTTATTTCTCAAACTGAGAGATCCGTGAACCTGACATGAAAACAACTAATCCAGAAGCATACCACTGGAAAAGGAAACACCCCCCCCCCCTGAAAAATAAAAATGAAAACTGAAAGACCATGGATTTCCTAATCAATACCAAACATTCTGTTTCGTCTTTGGCCCCAAATCTTGCCTTTTCTGTAGCTACTTATGGTCTAAATAACCTTCTCATGTAAGCTACTACAAGTACTCTTCGCACTAACAAGAATTGCTTCAGAGAAAAGCACCAGAAACTGACACACTATTAAAAATAGGCCTCATGGGCCTCCAAAGAGAAAGGCTAGAACCGGCCTTAAAAGTGTGGCCATTGGGCCCAACTCAAGCACATCAGTCCTTCATATGCCAAAGTACAACTAAATGAAAAACTAAATCCATCTCTTTCATGAAAACATTGAAAGAAAAACTCACAAACATGAATGAAACTAGATATAAATCAGAGACAGATTTAGAGAAACTGAACTATATTTGTACATGGGTAAACAATTCAAGAAAGAATTAAAAATAAAATACAGCTTATAGTAGCCACTGTAACCAGTCAAAGTCTCACAATGCTATGGTAAAAGTTCGAAGTAAAATACAAACAAGCTTCACATACCTAAATGATTAACATCGAAGCCTGGTGGGATTTCGATCTGGCGAAACTTAAATTGAATCATGTAAATAGGGCCTATTAAAAAAGGTACATCATTGATTAATAAATGAAATTTCAATTAAGAGAAAAAGAACTCGATGCCATGGAAATCTACTTCCTAGGCATACACCCACATCAAATACACATAAGTGTGAGTCAGTGTTTCAGCTCAATATAAAAATTGCAAGCAGGAACCTGGACTGCAGGAGTTGCAAACATTAGTAGTCACGGCTGCTTCCGTTACAGGTCCAGGAAGCCATACAGCATTCCTACACTGGAAAGGTGTAGTAAATATCTGTTATAAAAAGTCACCTCATGAAAGACAAAAGCACAGCAGTCAAAGACGTATCCAGAACAACATAAAAAGTTAAAAACACAAAATATGAGAAGTATGCAAGAAAGAAATTTTCGTAATAGCGTAGTACAACCTAGCAGAAAGAAAGCTGGTTTGCAAATAGATACTTAAAAAGTTAAAAAGAGAGAGCAAGGAGATCAAACACAGCAAAGGGGATGGTCTTCTGAATTCTGATACAAGCCATCGAGGAAAAGAAACATATTTTCTTTCCTGAAAGTTTCAACACAGTTGGCCTTATTGCTCCCACGCCCTTTCTTTAAAAGTTTTAATTGTTTTAGTTGATGCAAAACCATTTTTCAGCTTTCTGATATGTAGACCTATCAAATTATTGCTTATAATAATAATAATTTCTTTTTGATCATGAAGAACAACAATAACGATTTTAAGTGCTAAATAATTTTTTTATTGGTAAATTTAGTATTTCTATATATATAAGGCACCAAGGAGGTTCATCCCATTTACAAGAGGACTATCTACAAAACAGTAAGTCTATAAAATCTAAGAACTCAGCATTTACAAAATAAATTCCCATGAACCAAAACCAAAGGGTATTGAACCAATCATCTTTAATACATTCAACGAGAGGCTCAACTCCATCAAAAGCCATCCTATTTCTCTCTTTCTAAATCAACAAAAAATAGATAAAAGGGATAAAGCATAGGCTTTCTTCATCTCTTTAGGTGCACGAATACCACTTCATGCCCAATTTCCCATAATTCTTCCAAAATAGAACCCGCCATAACCCAATCAATTCCCAAAATGCCATAAACCATATCCAAAGATGTTTAGTGAAGAAACATCCCAAAAGAGCATGGTAAACCGATTTGAAAGGTAGCAATGATTAACTAAACATCTTCCTCTTTTCGGGAGATTGTCCATAGTTTGAATCCTTTCTCACGTTGCTTCCCACAAAAAGAAACCCACTTTCTTAGGAGTATTAGTAAACCAAAGTGCTTGCCAAGAAAAGTTAGAATAACTTTCAAAAGGTAGGTCGACAAAACAAGCGAGGTCAACAAGAAACACCTTGTAGAAAGTCTTGAATTCAAACCCTTTCTCCTTTTTCAACTTCCAAGTGGCACGATCCTCCCTATCCAAATCAACCTTGGTCTTGTAAAGAAACTCCAAAAAACTTTCCACACTATCAAGCTAATCATGAAGATTCCGTGAAAAAAGGGATATTCCAAGTGACCATACCATTTGCGGAAGAAACACGAGTTCAATGCATCTCTATCACGAACAAGAACAAATATCTTCGCAAATTGATCCTTCAAAGGAGAATCTCCAAACCACACATCATGCCACAAGCCTATAGAACTACCATCATTGCCCACCAAAAATAACACAAAAGGTGAAAATTCATGCCAACCTTTCCGAATTCATTTCCACACACCCACACCATAAGCCCACTTCCCTCAAAGACCAAATTTGGCACAAATGGCGTCCCTCCAAAGTTGGTCCCTTTCCCTCATAAAACTATTTTTATAAGTAAAAAGATGTATTTAAAAGCACCAAGAGGATGTAACTCAAAGCCAAAGGCTAATTACAAGAAAGAAAATCTACAAAATCTAGAAGGTCACTACTATTTACCAAAAAAAATCCTCTAGCACAAAAATTGAGAATATTGAACCATCACAAATAACGATAATGGATCTTTCTTCTCCTTTAAAGGTTCTTCGAATCCTTTCATTCCACACCAACCAAAAAATAGAATGTGGAATCAACAAATAAACTTTTTTGACCTCCTTTGACGCCTTTAAACCACTCCAAGCCCAAAATTTATCTTTCACATAACCCGCCATCAGCCAAGAAACACCCAAAATCCTATAAGCCATCTCTCATAAGCTTCTAGTTAGGGGGCAATCCGCCAAAAAATGAAAAAGGACTCAGCACAATCTTTGCAAATATAACACCTATTTACAAGCATTTTCCTCTCTTTTGAAGATTATCTAAAGTGAGAATTTTCTCCAAGAAGCCTCCCAAACAAACAAACCAACTCTCTTAGGCGCTCTAGAACACCAAATAGATTTCCATAGGAGAACCATCCGAATCCGTTTTATCAAGAAGGAACCTATAAAAGGATTTCACCCCAAAACCACTTTTCAGACAACGATTCTATCTAGCCAAATCCTCTCTACTCATATCCACCCTAGAGTTATACAAAGTCTCCATAAAACCCATAACAACCTCAACTTCCCAATTATGGATATTACGAAAAAAAAGGTACATCCCATGTAACACCCTCATTACCCAAAGAACACGAGCTAATAAGCGCTTCCTTGTCTCTCACAATATAAAAAATAGCCAGAAAACTGTTCTTTAAGGGGGTGTTCCCACACCAAGTGTCATACGATAGCCAAGTTTTCTCCCCATTAGCTATCGACACCAAAACACAAGAAAGGAAGTCATCCTACCCTTTTCTAATCCACCTCCACACTCCCACACCATAAGCCCCCCTAACCTCCTTAGTCATCCACCCATTAGGATCCACACCAAACTTAGTCTCCACCACTTTTCTCCAGAGATGATTCCTCTCCACGAGGAACCTCTAAAGCCAATTACCAAGCAGAGCTTTATTGAACAAAATCATAAATTTTAAGCTTAGGCCACTTTTTTTCCAATGGTTGCTTGACATCACCACATCTAACCAAGTAGTACTGATACTCCTCCCCCATATTTCTCCAAAGGAACCTTGTTTGAATACCCTCCAACTGGTTGGCCACCGAACTTGAGATAGAGAAAAGAGACACAAAGTAAATGTGAAGGCTTGAAAGAGTACTCTTAATAAGCATAAACCTACCCCTTTAAAAAGATAATGACTATTCCACCCAGCTAACTTTTTCTCAAACTTCTTCACAATCGATTCCACACTTTTCTCTTTGAACTTAGATCCAAAGGGAAGGCCAAGATAGGTAATAGGAAAAGACACCACATCCCAAGAAGCTTCAAGAAAGCGACCATTAATATTCTCACCAAGTGGAATTAGATCACTTTTTCCAAGATTAATCTGAAGGCCCGAGACCACTTCAAAGCACAGAAGAACACAGAAAAGGTGCAAAATTTGATAAACATCCGCCTCACATAAAACAATTGTATCATCGGCAAAGAAAATGTGAGAAACATTCACTCTCCCTCCATTATTCCCAACTTTAAAATCACTCGGAAGGCCTCCCTTAACCGTTCTTGACAACATCTTGCTTAACACCCCCATCACTACAGTAAACAAGAAAGAAGACAACAGATCCCCTTGCCTTAGTCCCCTTGAAGTTTTAAAAAACTAAAAGGACAACCATTCACAAGGATAGAAAAGGATGTAGAAGATACACATTTGAGAATCTATTTGCGCCATTTGTCCCCGAACCCATTCTTTTCAATAAGTGGATGATAAAATCGCAATAAACATGGTCATAAGCCTTTTCCATATCAAGTTTGCAAATCACTCCTTCCCTTCCCTCTTTTAAATGGGCATCGACCACTTCATTAGCAATCAGCACTGCATCCAATATTTGCCTTCCCTCCACAAACGCATTTGGTAAGTGCTCACCACCTTATGCATATTTGTCTTCAATCTAGCGGTAATCACCTTCGATAGGAGCTTGTAAATACATCCAATAAGACTAATAGACCGAAAGTCTTTGATATTTAAAGTTCCAACCTTTTTTGGGATAAGAACGATGAAAGTGGCATTAAGACTCCCCATAAATTCCCCTAAACCATGAAATTCATCAAAGAAGCGAACAATATCCCCTTTGAGTACCTCCCAATTATGAACTAGAAAAGCCATTGTAAAACGATTTGGGCCAGGGCTTTATCACCATTACACTCACGAAGAGCTGCAAAAATCTCTTCCTCCTCAAAAGGGCGCTCAAGCCAACTTGCCTCCTTCTCCCATCCAAATTGGGTCTACAATCACACGTTTCCTTATATAAGTTCTCATAGAAATCACAAGTTTCCCATTTAATATCCCCCTCTACCTCAGCTACTATACCATCAACCTTAATGGAACTAATAAAGTTAAATCTTCGATGAGTATTTTCCATCCAGTGAAAACCCAAGCTGATCAACCTCCATTAACTTTTCTGAGCCATCCAGTGACATCTCGTATCCAATTTGCAAGCAAGATTCTTTCCAATCACAAGAAGCGGGACCAGCTTTGCACCCCAAAACAGATCTATCCCCATAAAGATTTAAGGAGAAAGAAACCTTCTCCCTTTGACACCACCAAGTCGACAATCTCCCCATTTTCTGGTTATCCAAGTCGCACAAGCCTAGAGCTCACCGCTGGCACCGGCAAACGACACCAGGGAGAAGGTGGTTGAGTCACCGAAACAGCCAACCAAGGATCGAGGCTTACCATAACAGATACGTCGACGGGAACAGGGTTAGCCATAACCACTGGTGGCAACGCAATCTGTGTCCATTGCTCACTGCACACGGGGTACCAAAACATAGAGGAACCCACCGTTTTTCGGTTTTGAAAGAAGATTTGAAATGTGCCCAAAGAGAAGCAACCTTGGGCCTTTTTTTTTAGAATACCTGTGCTCGGCCCATTCTTCCTGATCAAGCTCAATCTGCACACTGAGTATTTGGGGCCCGAATTCCATCACTATTGCTAGGCCCAACGCCTAGTTCCTCAACATTAGGCTAGCCCGTCGAAGCCAACCCATGGCCCAACTGCATAACAGGGCCCAAGTTTAAATTTTCAACCCAATTCAGGTCCATCTCTCTTTTAGAATTTAAAATTTGGACCTCGTTCAGCTATCCCTTCCCTTTGTCAAGGCAACCCAATGCCACTCGCCTTCACACGCGTGGGGATCTCACTGTCTTCCCCAACACACCTCCTCGCCATTGTTGCCTAGGAAGCCTGATTCGAAGCAACATAGCCCTGTACAAAAACACCTAAGATATCCTGCCCACAATTTGGGCAGCAACCTTTCAACGAAAGAGCCGCCACCCTGTGCCCGATTCAAACATCGGTGAACCCACCAAGCCCAAACCCACACCCCTCTTTTTCTCCAACGCTCTGAAAGCACCCAAAACAGGAACCCGATTATGACCCAGTTCAAACAAAGCTTAAAAACCTTCCACCACCTCTCTGCTGCACAACCCTTAGGAAAAAGACCGAATTTTGAGCTCCCATTGAAACTTGCAAACAATGAGATAAAGCGGTCATTCCTGTTACGATGCAGACCAAGGATCATAGACGCATTATGCTTACGCCATCTTCTAAACCAATTTTCTTCACCCTTTCAAACAAAAAATTGTGCCAAGAGTTCAAGACCCATTCAAATTCCTTTGCTTCGAGACAAAATGAAATCCTTCCACTCGGCAAAAATTCAGAAAATCTGAATACATCCCCAAATTTTCCTTCAACCACAAACTCGAAATACTTCTTACCGACTACAAAAGACCGCTTACACTAAGAGACCTTCATCGCTACCCACCAGAACCAAATCAGAGAGGAGAAGAATAGAAAAAAGAGAGAAAGCAAAGAGGAAAGAGAGAGTGTGAAGGGAAGAGAATATAAAGGGAGAGAAGGGGAGAGAGAGAGAGGGGGGGGAGAAGGATAGCGCCATCATCGACACCAGAGAAGGAGAGCGAGGGAGGCATACGTGAAAGAAACCAATACCCTAGAAAAATCCTTCCTTTTTTTTACAAACTTATTAATGTTAAATTACTAGTTGTTATAACCGAGTTTATTGTGTGGAGTTAGTGAAGAGGATCCTAATATAGCTCAGGCAAGTGCCTCATTGGGAATAGTGATGATTCATAAATTCTTGGCCTTTTACTTTGCTAAAAACTTGCTCATTTAGCTTTATAACTTCAAATTTCTTGGGAAGAGTGTTGCAAAAAGCATATAGGAGTACATACTAGAGCTAAGGGTCATGTTTGAGCAGCCAATAGCATTAACCATATACTAATACTAATATTATTATCAATGATTGCAAATAGTCCACTCAGCAAAAGCAGAGGACAGGAGAAAAAGAAGCAACTTCATGCCAGCTTAGCAATGGACCCTTAGAAGGCAACATTAGTGCTCAATGCTCGAATTTTACTAAAGTAGCAAGGCATTGAAAGACCCCGTCATAAACCTCCGCAATCGTTTTTCAAGAAGAGCTTTTATGAACAAAATGAGATTTGATACCTAACCCATGAGTTCCCAAAGGTTGTTTGACAACTCCTCACCTAAACAAATGGTATTTGTATTCATCCTCATGTGACCCCAAAGGAAGTTATGTTGAATGCTTTCCAACCCCTTAGCAACGAACTAGACAACAGAAAGAGAATGGTAATTGTATTTAGGTGCTAAATAATGAATAGGATGAGTAGACCAACCTGTGGAAAACCCAAGCATCCAACCATGAAATTGCCATCCTGCGGAGAGGAAGAATAGTAATTTTATGAGAAAACAAAAAGCTTTGTTGCGAGTAAGATTTAATGAAACTAAATTATATTATTTACTGATTATGATTTAAAAGAGAAAAAATTAGATTGGTAGAACACACTAAATAGAAGTTGCTTGAAAGTGAACAAGAAGGTTAAAAGCACCATGGATGAAATGAAGGCTAGTGGCAAACTTTTTTCCATTCCATTAGATTAGTAAATTTTACTGCATATGTTATTACCCGGTTTCGCTTAAGAACCATATCTGATTCCTGGCAAAGATCACATCGTCGAACAACTTCTCCTGCTGCATGAATTTCATCTCCATTGGATCTATTAGATCTACATAATTGGTGAAATATGCATTATGAAAATAAAATAAATGATCTGCAATACTGGAAGAAGGTGAGGAATCACCTCTCAAAGAAAACTGCCATTGCTTCTAGGAGCTTTACTTTGTTCAACCTTGCCTGCAAGTATTTCCTTAACATAAAATTGACATTGACCATGTACGCAATATGAGGAGACATTAAATATAATACATGCAAAAATGATACTTGAATATGAGCCATGAATATACTTGAAGAAATAATCACAGGCTGGCTCAAATATAATAAAAGGTATCTTATAGCCAATTTGCAATACACATAAGAACATCAAAAGATTTATGAATTAAAACACCTACAACCAAACTTACTGTTAATTTATTTTTTAATTTTTTTTCGGATCCAAAAAGTGTAAGAATAATGATCATGAAAATTTAGCAACCAAGACCAACTCCATGATACTTTATCCGGAAAACTCATGTCATTTATAAACATTTGTAGAATCTAGTAATCAAAGAATAAGGTTATAATGTTACGAGCTTCCTCTATGATCCTTGTAACCTAAATCATACATTGAAGTGAATTTTGTATCAATTTCTGCACAACAACAAAAGCTAGAAAATGTCACAGTGGTCATACAAAATGCAATATTTTTTATCCAATTCTCTTTTTTTTTTATGTAGTCATGCATTTTTTGTATGTCTGAATTATTAGTGTGCATAAAACCAACCAAAACAAAGTACAATATGTATGATACTTAGATACTACAAAAAATAAGAAAGGCATCCACTGACCTAAATGAATAAATTCAGCAAGAAAATCACACAAGGCTCACACAGCCATCTTAATATGTTCAATTTGATGGTCCCAAGCAAACATTAAATGCACAAAGAAAATAAAACCAGAGAATTCCTCCCAGAAAAAGACATTCCATGAGCATGAATAACTAAACTGCTCACTCACATCTATGAAGCACGCATTCATCTGCTGCAAGCAAGTTTCCAGAACTTCAGCTTTAGTCTTATTGCCAATACTAACTTCTCTCATGTCATACTCCATCATTGATCTGAGATTTGGCTTCCACAATTCATACCTGAAGAAAAATATTCCATAGTTCATCACACCATAGAAGGTAAAAAACGATAAAGCAAATTGTTGAACTTGCCATACTTAACACATACAGTACCCCAATAAAAACTACCTCAATAGCATCTCTAAAGAATAATGCAAAGCAAAATCATGGGAAGAAAATGATATCAGGATGGTGTCGCAGAAATAATGCATAGTGTTTCCATATGCATTGTTTTCTCGTATACTCTCTAACCCTTGATTTCTTGTTCACAACAGATTGGAGACTTCCCACAACCATAATGTTAGCAGAAGATTATTCTAAAAGCTAAGTTGACAGCGAAGAATGAAATTTATTTACTCGTCTCATAAAGGATACTTATTTGCTTCTAAAAGCAAATAAGCACTTTCTTGAAATGCATTAAAAAGTACTTCTCACAAGCAAAAGGAAAAAATGAATCTCTTTGAGGAAAAAAGAATATGATGCTTTGAGGCCCCATAGCAGAATAATTGAATTTTCAACATACTTTTTTTTCTTCTGGAAACACTATGATATTGATAACATATTCTTACCTTTCAAACAATGACCACTCAATAGAAACTTTACGAAGGAAAAAAGTTAAAGAAACATATTCCTTTGATTATGAAAGGCAGAAAAAAGAAAACACTTCTTTCTCAACATTAAGAAACAAAAAATCAAAGAGTCTAGAAAACAGTGCCTTATCTATTACTAACACTTCACCAGCATGTGGCTCCATATTAGTTGGCTGTACATGAAGATTTATTTTGTACTATTAGAGGTACCAGTATCCAAACGCATGACTTATCTATTCTGGTGCCATATTAAATAACTCTGAACAGTTCCATTTATGGAGAACAATGTAATTATATATTAATGCCAAATGGTCGCATTTATCAAAATGAATTAAAAAACATGACCTAAATATAAGAGTCAAATGTTATTAATATATGAGGTTCATCAGATATCTTTACGCCAAATAACACAAATTTATTCACAAACAAAAAGACAAGAAGATAAGTGACTTCGTTTGGGCAGGCTTACTTTCAACTTAAAATTATAATCAGGTGCTTGCTTTAAGTTGATTTAGTGTTATTTAATTTAGCTTTTGGGTAACTGCAAGCATAAAAGTGCTGCTTATCTTGGAATAAGCCCACTCAAACCAAGCCGTATCACCAGAATATATAGGACATACAATTTTTATTACTTTCATAGAATTGCAATTTCATAATTGTTAGGTATTAACAATATAATGCTGTAAAATACTTAAAACCTTCTATTTTATCCACCAGAAAATTATCAAATTTTCTTAGACTTCTATATATCAAAATGGCAATTGGCAAATGGACCAAATTCATCATCTACATGGCAATTATAAACTTGCAAGAAGCTTGGATACAAAAATGACTCGTACCACCTAAATGTGAAATCTATACAGCAGTCTAAAATGTTTCACGACATATTCTTCTACATAACACTCTTATTTAAGGAGCTACACAGGTATCCACACCTAAGACATTTTTTTAGGACCACAATCCTCTCCATTTAAGAATTGAAATGGGGATCAAGTTCATAATGAGATTGAATGCCAAATTGACAAATTTGAATTTGAATATTCTGTATTTAATGATGTGTCATTCAATCTCACTGTAAACTTGACTCCATTTCAATTTTCAAATTGAGAGGATCATGATCTTTTTTTTATAAGTAAAAAATTTATTAAAAGCATCAAGAGAGTGCAACACCAAGCCAAAAGCTATTTACAATGAAAAAGCTCCACAAAATCTAGAAGATCATCATTATTTACAAAGAAATTTCCTTTACACCAAAAATTAAAGGTATTGAACAAACTATCCCTAATATTTGCAATAGGTCTTTCAATACCATCAAAATCCCTATAGTTCCTCTCTCTTCAAATAATCCACCAAATGGAGAGCGGAATTAAATCTAAAGCCTTCTTGACATCCTTTTGAGCCTTCAAGCCACTCCAAGCCCAAATTTCGCCTATCACTGAACCCGCAACCACCCAAGAAACCCCCACAACTCTATACACCATCTCCCATAAACTCCTAGCAAGAGAGCACTCCACCAAAAGATGAAACACGGATTCGACACACCCCTTAAAAATATAGCATCTATAAACAATTACCTTCCCTCTCCTTTGAAGATTGTTAATAGTAAGGATTCTATCCCAAGAGGCCTTCCAAACAAAAAAATTACTTTCTTGGGTGCCCGGGCGCATCAAATTGCTTTCCAATGGAAGTTAGATTGATAGTTTGCAAGGGCTCTATCAACGAGAATCTTGTAAAAATCTTTCACATTAAAACCTTTATCCGGGCTAGGCCCCAATCTCATTGCATCCTCTCGCCCCACCTCGATTCTAGTATTGTATAAGGATTTCAAAAACATTGCAACATCCTCAACTTCCCAATCATGAACATTACAAATAAAAGGCACAACCCAAGATATTCCTTCATTAGTCAAAGAGTAAGAAGAGTGAACTCGCACTTCCTTATCTTTCACAATGCTAAAAATGTTCGAAAACTTATCTTTCAAAGGAGTATTCCCACACCAAGAATCATACCAAGTCGAGTCCTTACTCCATTACCCACCGACACTTCTACAAGAAGCCGAACGTCTTCCCACCCACACCTAATCCACTTCCACTCCATAGGCTTCCCAAGACGCCTTAGACATCCAACCATCACATTGCATCTCAAACTTGGCCGCCACAACTTTCCTCCACAAGTGATCTTTCTCAATAATAAATCTTCAAAGCCTTAATAAATCTCCTAAGACATTTTACAAAGACAGTATTTACATTTGTTCTTTCTTGTTCTTTTTCTTCTTCTTTTTTGACAAGTAATATTATACATATGTTCAGTCTTATGAGATACTTGCAATGAATAATATTATATGATATGAAACATATCAAGGCATTTTAATGAGAGAGCATTGTCTATTATTGTAAACATTTGAGTGGGTCATAAATATAATTGTATATGTACAAATAGAGAGGTAATAGGGTCTGAAACACGACTTTGCTGCTTCAGCAAAACCTTAAGAACCGATTTTGGAACTAATAATCAATTATTCTTAATTATCAAAAAAATAGTACTCTTTAATGTTTTAACCATGGAGAATGAGTTTCAAAAAAACGAATTTTTAATATATGCCAACACCTAATAAACAAACTGATCGATAATAAATGCAAATCGTGTCAAACACATTAGAGTCAAATTTCATTAATATATGATGTTAATCAGATAATTTCACACCAAATATTTTCCATAAAAACACAATATTGGGGCTGTTTAATTTTTTACTTTCATATGATCACTCTTCCATTTACTAGCTGTTGGAAATTTAATAATTTCAATGACTATGTGATTAACTTGTCATTTTATCCATAAGAAAATAATATTGTCTTTGATTTCCTTAGACATGAATATAACAAAAATCCTAAAGTATCCAAATAAACCATTAATGTGACCATTCCAGTACTTGTCCACAACCTTGAACACAAAACGACTCATGATGATAGTGCAAATGTGTAGTCTACACAATTGTCTATAATGTTTCGTAATATATTCTTATACATAGTATTCCTATTTGAAGGAGCAATGAACACATTCACATTACAAGACATTATATAACATAAACATTCAAGGTCAACTCATGTATGTACACATGCACATAATTTATGAGATAAGTGCTATGAAGGACTTAACATTATACATAAAGATAAGAAGGTATTTCAATAAGAGAACACTGCCTAGTGCAATTATGGATGTTTGAGCATCCATTTTATGCAACAAATGCTGAAAGTTGGGACGTATACAAATCAGCTCTCCCAAGACCTTTACACTTATGTGGGATAAAGATTATGTAATGACCTTAATGGCCTTTTATCAAAAGCATGCAGTTGCTGAAACTAGTATTACTTGCTTCTTCAGTGAATAATTTATATGTCATCCACTGTCACTTCATATGTAAACATAATATGCAACCTGGCAAAGATAAATTACATCTGTAACCAGTTGATTAAAGACTCACATACACATTTCCTCACCCCACTTTTTAGGTTGAAGAGAAAGTTGAGATTTTCAACATTATCTTTAAGACATTAAAAATAAAGTGATTTACTTACCCCATGTCATCATATCCCATAACTAAGGCCTCGCCCTGAAATTACATTAAAATCAAAATTAATAAATAGAAAAAATTTGGCTATGAAGTTAATAGAAAGAAAGGGATAAACGACCTGGAAAACAACAATATAATCTTGCAAACAAGAATGCATATTCGAATGACCATCTAGCCGGTGGAGTGGACGCCCACCCTCCCCCCCCCCCCTCCCCTTTCCTTGTAAAAGAGAGAAGACAAAGGTTAAAGCTCTGGTGGGGATGAGAGGCCCACGCTCTGGGCCAGGTAAAGGGGTACAAGACAACCCCCAATATAAAAAGGACGCATACATGGCATGTAGCAAGGATATTTTTCAACAACTCATCAAAACCGAAGATAAAGTTAAACTCTACACGGAAAACCTCCATAACATTTTTTTTAAAAAAAGGGAATTAAGGAGTAAGGACCTTCTGCACCCATATTCTTGGCATGAGATTAAATTAGTAGTGTTAGCACTTCATAGGCAAGAACTACCCACCCATCAGGCAACTAATATTTGAAAAGGAAAAAGGACAGATGTTTTGACATCTCCTTTTTGTCATCCCACCTGTATCAGCACTACATCAAACATTCCCACTCCATCCCCACCCAAACAAAAAAAAAATGTTGAATCTATGTTTGGCATATGCCCGTGGCACCCCTGGTTTGAGTACAAAGTCAATTATTGTTTAGAAAGGTTGTTGATGCAATAAGGCAATACATTAGTGAATGGGGCTTCCTAGGCAAATTAATCCCAAGCAACAAAGGCACACTCTTTAATAAAAATCCTAATGTCGAGGAAACCTAAAATTTTAAAATAAGAGGCTAAATGATGTAGAGCAAGGGGTTTAAGAAGGAGAAGCGAAGAATAAAGGATGAAAAGGAAAAACCAAAGGAGAGATACAGCAAAATAAGCTAAGGCTCCATTTGTTTCACCGTAAAATCATTGGTGGAAAATGATTTCCATGTAAAATGATATTTTCATCGTATTTGATTTAGTGTAAAGTGTTTTACATTGAAAACCATTTTACACCAAAAACTACAATTTAAAAGGAACATGACTTACAGAGCTTTTTACCGTGCAAGGTTTTTACAGGTGAATGAAAAATCTCTTCTTTTTTTAAAAGAACCCACTTTCCCCGCTTTTCTAAAAATTCTCACATATTACACCACTAAATCTCTCTCCATATTAATTTTCTACATTTTTCTTCATTTATTTTCATACTTCAACCAAACAAATAAAATTTAACTTAAAATTCATAATTTTACATGAAACTCATTTTACATGAAATACATTTTAAATGGAAACAAGTGGAGCCTAAGAAGAAGAAATAGAAGAATTAGGGGAAGAGAAAAGAATAAAAAGAGAGGATAAATAAGGAGATAGGAAGTACCAAATCTACCTAAAACCCTGCAGTAGGAGATCTTACCTAGGCAACAAACATAATTCAAACAGGAAACTGAATTAAATCCTAAAAATCAAAATAAAATCCCAAAATCCATCTTATTGATTCCCAAGATTCAGAATAATAAAATATATCCACGATAACCCACTCACAAATAACCCAAAAATCTTAAACCAAATCTTTGTTTTCCTTCAAGTCTCCATTTTTCTCTCTCTTCTTTTTTTTTTTTTTGGGGTGGAGGGGGGAGGACTACTTGAAAGTCTCAAACCCCAAAAAATGCATACACCCAGCAACTCAAACTTTGAGATATATTTTAATCAAATATTTGGAAATCCGAAAACTTTAACGATAAGAAACAAATCTTTAAACTTCCAACGGAATAAGAATCAAAATGAATACGTATACAGTGGCTATTACTATGTAATTCTTCCAAAATCATTTAATGGAAGCATCAATCACTTATCTAAAATGAAAACACACCATGAAGTCAATTGCAACAAACCTTACAAGGCTCTGTTTAACCTTTTTCCCCATGCTTAAAACACACCGTTCAGGAAACCCAAATGAGAAAGCAAATAAGTATATCATAAAGAGTTAAAGAGACAAATCATTTACAAGGTTAGTCGGCCAAAAACGAGTGTTTGAATCCTTTGTTGCATAAAACCGATCGAGCAGCTTTTTTATGTGATCATGCATCGTTGCATCTGTACCTATGCCGGCCTTATTGATTCAAGCAAAAGAAGAGGAAATAATTAATAACACTGAATGAGATAACAATGCACTGGTGAACCAGAAATAAAAAACCACGGTCTATAAGAAGTTATATAAGCCAAATAAGTATAACATATTAACAATCTTACACCTTGTCCATACAACTCAGCAAATCAGCTTCGCTCAAAAGTGGTGGTGGCCTAGTAACTCCTGAATCAAGAGTCAACGTTGTTGGGATGAACTGTAACATAAGTAGGAACTTTGGAATAATTATATATTCTTCTAGCTTTGAAGTTCATTCTACAATAGAAAACAAATGCTTAACACTATTGTTCACAACAACAAAATCCGTACTATAAATCAGAGTCTCTTGTGTTTCCCTTTGGGTTTATCATTTTTCATTTCCAAGGCAGGGAGAAGGTAAAATGTACCGTCCAAAAAGTGGATATTGTAATAAAAGAAGTCCATCTAAGGTACAGATAACCGTTCAGATCTTATGAATATTTTATATACTTAAGAATGAAAATCTTATGAAATTTAAGTTCCCTTATACCCTCATGTTGATTGAAAAACTAGCTCAATCTGTTAGTATTCTCAAAATCACTTCCACTAATAAGAAAAAAAATTAACTTTTCTTGCCATGAAATTTTTTTTTAAGGAAGAACAATGACATCCTTCCTGATCTGAATGTAAAGGAAAAAAAGGATGCCCATCAACAACAACCATGTTAATATCGTTAAAACACCAAACAAATTACACTGGGGAATAGTGATCACTAATTGTAAACAATGCCCCCCCCCCCTTCTACTGCAATTATCTGCCACAATAGAAGCAGTTCTTTCCATATATTTTCCGTTTCCTCCTCTTTTTGTTCACAAATTACAACCCATTGTTGGTTCTGTACCGCTGTTCTTGAACTTACAATTTCAATAATAGAACCTACATATGCAAAGGGTACTCTTAGTTATCAAGACTCTAGACTAACCATAGATTGAAATCAGGTTATACAGATTGCGCAGAAGCAAAATAGTCCATGTTATACAACTCAACTAAGCCATAGTGATGGAGGACCAACTAAAGAATTTTAGGAATAAATATTTTATGTGTAGCCTTAATCATAACTTAGGATTTATTTAATTATTGGGCTTTGGTACTTACTTTCCTTATTTGAGAATTGAGTAGGACTAGGGTTTTCTATATTTATTAGACACCTTATGTCATTTGGGGTTAGCTATTGATGAATAAGCATTATTATTGAAATTGATTGCATCCCTGTGATTGGGTTTGTTTATTGCACCTGGGATTGTTTTTATTTTTTTCTTGTAACCTTTATTTTCATCTCCTACTGTTCTACATCACATAGTCCCCAACTACTAGTTAGGGTTGGCTATGTGAAATATTACACTTAGAGCACCAATATTCCATGCAATATAGAATGAGAATTTTCTTCCTCTCCAAGCCCACCCCACACTCCAAGAGAAAAAAGAAAAATCTTCCTTATTTCTATCACAAGTCATTAAAAAATACACTGAACTTCTTTATAAATTATTAACAGACATCCAGTTGCAAAAACTTAAATGAAATGGATGATGTGATAATCAAGAGCAAACCTGTTGTCCTCTTTCATATTTTGGAATCATTGAACCTCCCCATGATTCAAAGCGGTACACATCTAGGTAATTTTTCTAGTCATAAAAAAACACAATCAAGTCAATATTAACATAATCACTGACCAAAAAATAAAGGGATCAACAATCTTTCACAAGAAACATGACATATTTTTATCATCAATATACCATGGCATCAGTCTTGAAAAATGTGCAAAATAATGGACTGAGGCTGTCTAACTATGTGTTGAATCTCAAGTAAAATGAACACACATGGATAAAGACAAATCAGGGACCCAAGGGGCTTTTGCATTATTCAGCTTGCCCGCACAGAAGTTTACCAAGTTTTTGTAGTTTGTTATCTATTAAGAAAAAATTAAGTCCACAATTCATGCAATTTCACTTAGTTACTAAATGCAGAAGGCCACTTAGATGATTTTATTATTATGGTTCAGGTTTAAGTCTGCCTGGATAGAGAGCAATTAGAGTTCTATTCTAAAACAACTACTAAAATTTTACTAGCTTTGTTATTTTCTGTTGATTATCTCAATATCATTCCCTCTCCTTCATTACACCACCCAATCAATTCAAAAGAACAGAAGACAAAAAATGCACAGGTAAATACAATACATACTACATAGTTAAAATTATGGTGTAATTTTAGATTTAGCTTTAAAATAAAATGCACAAGATGTAAAAGAAACCAGTCATTTAAGGATGGCAATTCTTTGTCTCTCGATAAATGCACAGGTAAATACAACACATGCTACACAGTTAAAATTATAGTGTACTTTTAGATTTAGAACAAAATGCACAACATATAAAAAGAACCAGCCATTTAAGGATGATAACTCTCTCTCTTCTCTCTCTCTCTCAATAAGGAACAGGTAAATACAACACATACTACATAGTTAAAATTATAGTGTACTTTTAGATTTAGAATCAAATGCACAAGATGTAAAAGGAACCAGCCATTTAAGGATGGCAACTTTCTCTCTCTCTTCCCATGGTGGCCATTACAGATATTGTTAGAGATTAAATTAAACATATTGCCAGGCTCATTTCTCTACCCCCCGGCAGTCTCTCCCTCCCCATGGTGGCCATTGACATATTGCTGATTCAATTTCCAATCAGTTTAAGCTTTGGGATACTATGGTCTTCAACATAGAATCAAATCTATTTAACCAAATGATTTTGATTCAAATTTTAGGATCTTCCATTTTTAGTCTTAAAATGAATTTTGAGATAAACCTGCACTTGGGACTTGGACCAAATTTACACGAGGACCTGGGGGGCATGTTAATGTTATAAACAAATAAATTCTTGGACTCATTTTCCATCAACATACGCTTTTGCATAATTGACATTTCAATTAAAAAAACAGTTTTATTTTCTATGGTCTCCTTTATCATTTCCCAAATCATAACCCCAAATTTGATTCTTGAAATTCCCTCAAATACTTTTCCTATGTCCTGAGAATCCACCCAAAACATTAAAGGAAAAGGGTTTAGATAAATTGTGGAGGTTTGAACTTCAAAAGTTGCTTATTTCCCAAAAATTATTTTCTCACAAAAATTGTTCTTGAAGAATGCCCCCTTCAAAAAAACCCAAAGAGGGGTGGGGAACGGTGTAAATTGATTGGAGCCTAAGAAAGTCAAAATATTCTAATATAATCCAACAGGTGTTGCCCTAACCTAATAAGCACTAGACTGAGGTAGAGCAGGAATGGGGAACATAGTTTTGCCCCAACCTGATTCCAGAACAATCATCGGGACAGAAGGACAGGGTACGTGTTTAAAGCCCCACCTGCGCTATGGCCATTCTTACAACTAGCAGAAAAAAGAAAAATGAAAAATATTTATAAAAGATTACTTCTAAGTTTACATTATCTCTTAAGGTGCATTTGGTTTACGGACAAGATTATAATAGGATAAATTTGGGATAGGATTACAAAGGATTAAAGTAGGACTAACTTAATTCTATGTTTGGTTTATATGATTAGCTAATTAGTATAAAATAGGATAATAAGTCAAAAGACCATAATACCTTTTACTATTCATCATCACCATTCAGTTTAATTTCTCCACAAACCCTAAAAATTTCTAAGATCTGAAACCCACATCTCCTTCAATGAAAAAGCAGGTAGCCACTATCAACAAGCATTAAGAATTTCAGGCAAGGGAATTTGTTGGGAATTTACTGATATGAGGGGCCTTCATGGGGAACCTCATCAATGACGTCTCTTCATCTCTTACAACTCCCCCTCAGGCCTCTCTCAACACTCAATCCATGGAATCTCTCAAGCAACTCCACGTCCCACACATACAGATTTTCTCCTCATAATTTAGGATTTTTAACTCTTCACTTGCAATTTTATAGTACCCCTCTACATGGGATAGTGAAATCTTCAAATCATGTTGCTTAAAGAAAAAAAAATTAACGGATAGAATTTTACAACCCAGATCTGCAGATGGTGGCACGGCAACAGAGAGGGTGGCGCGGCGACAAGGATGGCGGCGTAGTGGACAGTCACCATCAACAGACAACCCAGATCTGCAGATGGTGGCACGGCAACGAAGAGGGTGGCGCGGCGACAAGAATGGTGGTGCAGTGGACAGCCACCGTTAACAAACAACCCAGAAGGAGGAGAAAGAGAGAACGAGGGGGCTGCCAGGGGTGAAAATTGAAAAGGAAAAAATTAGTCCCAAAGGAGTGGGATTAATCAGTCCCATGAGGTGTGGGATAAAAAAGGTGGGATTGGAACTAATTTTATCCCACCTTAATCCCACATGAACAATCAATCCTCCACACCAAATGTGGGATAAACAGTTCATGTGGGATTAATCAGCCCAATCCCACTTTAGTACCCCCAACCAAACGGACCCTTACTATTCAACAACTAATCAGTTATGTCTTTGTTTTCACAAACTCCTGTAACTGTTAAACAGAAAAAATGATTATTTTTATTTTGTCTTTTAAAAATAATAATTTTTTTAAATATGATAATATCTTGCTTATATAAAACATAAGTATCAAACCTCGCAAACTTATCACACCTAAAGCAGCACACATATGGTCAACCATATGAGGACAAACAATCGCTTTTCACCTTATCCACATAACATGTTGCATTAATGAGGTATCCAAGCTAACCCTTTCAGAATTTTTTATACAACTTGGGCCAATAACAGTGAATCATTTACATGTGATGTGATAATGTGAACACCCTACAACTTGTGAACCATAGTTATATTTTAAGTCAATGAGAAAATAAATTATGCAAGCCCAACTACCCAATAAGTACTTAAGATTGCATTGGTATTTGGTTCTTTAAAATTTATACAAAAAATGCCAACAGCTAAACAACAAAATTGAAAAATATTATCTTTTCAGATGCCACCATATATTCACCAGAGTTGAAAAAGATGTCAATGCTAAAAGGACTTACAGCTAATATCACTCTCCCAGATGCAGAAAACTGTTCATCAGCAATATCAATTTCAACAGTAGTTTCGGCCCCTACTGCTGGCTGGGAAACACAAGCTAGGAAATGGCGAACAACCAGCTCATACAATTTCTGAGAAGAAATGGAAGTAATTAAAAGAAAAATTATAACCATAGTTATTCACCTGGGCCAAATGAGAATTTCATGAACATGAAGTCGCAAGCACAATTTCAAGAGTTTTGTAAAAAAAATTATACTTACAAGGTGGTCTTGACTCCACCCAGATTCACCACTAGAAAATTTTGTTGGGTGAATAGGTGGATGGGCCTTGTCATCATGACCACCACTACCAGGGTTTCTCCAGAGTCCTTCCCCAGGCTCTAACAACCGTTGTGCATAGGATCCCCATGCATGATGCCCTGTTTGTTCCTCTACCATAGCCTAAAGAAAACCAACATCCTAATGACCAACTATTTCATCAAAGTTATTGAAAGGAAACACAATAATATCATTTCTAAATTATTCAAGAGCACACCATTGAGAGTTGACCATTCCTAAATTATTTGAGAGCATGTGATTGACAATTTACTATTACAATAGTGACTGAGTGAGGATGCAACAATTAGTAAATAATATAAAATTTTCAAGATGCACCAAGAGAGGCTTCAAACTATCTCATGAAGGTCTATGTAGAGCACGTGCTAGATATGTAGAGGGATCCTTCAAACTTATTTTGAGAAAATGAAAGATGAGGCAGGACAATCTGGAACATTAGTCCAAATTAACTACATTGGCTCTCCAGTGCATGGAACTTCTAGGAAAATAAAGTAAAACAAATTTCCTACCCCGTGTCTTTAGGAGGCACGAGCATACACAACGATGAAAAATAATACTCCATATTTGAGATTTCCAAAATAGAGGGATTAAATCATGTTAATAACAAGAACATACTCAATATGGACCCTATTACTCGCATTCTTATTATCAAAGGCATTGATACAATAGAAGTTAGTAGAAGAATAGTGCTCAATGTAATTTCGAATAAAGTGATCTATTTAGTCAGTAGCAATTCAAACTTTCAAGATAAGAGTTAAAATACTCTTAAAAGCAATGCATCACACAAAGATTCCAGTTCTTCACTTGTTTAAGTTCTTGCTTTCATTAGCTTAGTTTAAATATTATCTCTATTAACGACTTATGGCTTGCACTATAAAAGAGAAGCACTCCGCTTACTCAATATGAACACTATCACTCACATTCTTATTGTAAAACCCTGACCTCAGTGTCAGGGGTGATCAGGTAGTTTTATAATTCTCATGGCACTATAACAAACATCATGCATACATGTCATATAAATAAATTAATTAACTTGTTTGCAGGTTTAATGTAATAAAATTTCTTTAGAAGATAAATGATGAATGAAATGAAAAATATAAATCTAATAATGGTTTAAATCTTTGTTAGAAAAAAATGTATGGTGTTTGGTAGAACCTAGAAAAGTTATTATTCCCCTCTCATATATTTAGTGTATGGCCAAACAAGGCCTAATTTCTACCCAAACCCCAAAACACGCCAGCACCACCTTCTTCCTATTCTTTTTTCTCTTCTCTTCACGCCAGCAGTAGCTCCCAAAAACTCCTGCTTCACCTTCTTCTTCTGTCTAAAAGACAAACCTACAAGTTCTTTTTCTCCTAACACCTCTCTTTCCCCCAAATCTCCCTCTAGAACTGAAGAAGAAAACAAAAATTTAAATTTCTCGATCTACTTTCTCTCTCCTCGAAAACTCCATCAACTCCGGCCACCCACCATCGTTTCCAACCAACCCAGCCGTCATTTGGAGGAGGTAAACCCTGCCCTCTTTTCTCTTCTCCTCTCTCTTTCTTTTTCTTCTCTTTTGCACTATTTCTCTCTCTTCGAAAAAAAAAAAAAAAAAAAAAAAAACTGGAGAGCACCACCTCTTCCCAGCCACCGTGGGTCAGTCTCCCCACGGCGAGCCACCATCCTCAATCTCTGTCATGTTCCCCCACAGACGGTAACGAGCACCCCTGTTTTTGGCAGCACTTTTATTTGGGTAAATTTATAATTTTACAAATTCTTATTCAAATTGATGCATCCCAAGCTAAAATTATATGTTAAATTCACCATTTTGTCAATTCAATTACATCCAAGTACATTAGTTTAATCTTATTAATTTACTGAGAGGAATTCATCTTAAATTTTGGTTATGCATATCAATGTTGACTTTCTTCGCAAATATACTTGAATTCATGATTCTCTTGAATGGGTATTAATATTTATTTTTATAAATTCCAGATTTTTATAGAAATTTAAGGTTGTGTCAGACCTAAGAGTAGGTAGTACTATAACCTAGTAGTATTCATTGGTGATGAAACCCCAAAACTTGATTTATATGAAACATATTGGGATCTTGTGTTGATTAAAAACTTATGGATCGATTTGTGCTATTGAAGAAAAAATAATAAAAACTGATTTAAACTTGTATCATTGAGTTTGCTTGGGTTGATTTTGTCTTGAGGAAAGCTTTGAATGAAATTCTGACGAAAAGGCTTGAAATGAAGTGAATTGGTTTGTTTCCGTTTTATGACTATAAATGGGTATTGTTGGTTTGTTTCCTATCTTCTCCCCTTTCTTCTCTTTTCTGTGTAACCTTTGGTGACCAACCCAAAATTTTAAATTGATTTTCTTATGAGCTTTGAGTATCATGCTTGATATATATATATATATATATATATATATATACACTGAAGAAGAGATGTTGTATATTGAAATTTTGTTTACATCTAAGATGTGATGAGAAGAAAAGCTTAAACTTTTCTAGGTTGACAAAATGATTGTACGATGATATGGTTGTTTCACTAAAACATCTTTTAAGCTTGTGATCAAGCTATGAGTTATGATTTTTTTGTACCTCTAATGAGTTGATTTATCTTGAAAATTTCTTTCTTGATAAAGATACTTCATTTTACTCAAGCGTAGAATTGTTGTGTGTATATATTTGATTATATTGCATTTTCTCGTGTTATTTATTTTCCTCTTGTGAATATCCATTGTTGGTATTTTAAATTCATATCGGCTTTCAAGTTGATTGGTCGTTTCATGATGAAATGATCAAGTTTGAAGGAGTTTTAGACATTCTTTTACTAGCAACAACGTCGCCCTTGTATAGGTGTTCATGTATGGCATTATCTCCTCGTGCTATATTTTATTTTGTTGTATTATTAAGATATTTTATAACTTGAGTTTTGGTTTGTAATTAATCACTTTTTCCTAGTTCTTGTTTGAGGTAAATGGTGAGATTTGAAATTTTCTTTTGATGCATAGCGAAGTTTAGGAAATGGCGTAATATGGTTTTCATACATTATCAGGTATTTGATTTCTTTGTGCACCGAGTTCATAAGGGTAACGTTATGGATTCGGATCATGACACTTAATGTCAAAGGCATTGATGCAATAAAAGGTAGTAGAAGAATAGTGCTCAGTGCATTTACAAATAAAGTGGCCTCTCTAATCAGTAGCAACACAAACTTTCAAGACAAGAGTTAAAACACTTTTAAAAGCAATGCATCATACTAAGATTCTAGTTCCTCACTTCTTTAAGCTGTTGCTTTCATTAGCTTAGTTTAAATTTTATTTCTATGAACGACTTATAACTTGCACTATAAAAGAGAAGTACTCTACTTACTGTGTAATTCTTAAGGCATACATACATAAGGACATACAAAATAGATACATGACGCATGCTTAAGAAAATATGTATATGCATGTAGACATGTATAAGCATGTGTCTATATATATATATATATATATATATATATATATATATATATATATATATTCCTTTTTTTTCTTTTTTTCCATCTATTCTATCTAATTAATCTTTCAATCCTTTATACATTCTTATAAGCTGTCTATGCTTCCTCCTCTTCTCTATGTTATACTTTCGACTTTAAGGTTCTTCCACCTACTGCAATTTCAATTTGTAGTGAATTATTTTGAAACAAGTTTATACAATTACCACAGCCAGAAAAATGAATGTACTTGTGATAGGAGACAAAGTTACTGACACGCAAATCAGTCCTACTAGAAAAGCCATCAGTCTCTGTACGCGGATAACTGATAAACCCAGCTTGATATAGATCTTCGGCCACCTAACAATAAAGAATGTATGATACAAAAAGAAAAAGAATTAGTTTCAAGCGAGATGCATGTTATTGTCCAACCAACAGAACCATGTCATTGACCATTAAAAAAAAGAAAAATATAGTAAGCATAAAAAATAAAGTATTATCATGGATATATAGAGCTGGACGAGCAAGGAAACAGAAGTTCTTCACTTCTATTTATTTTTTCTTTTTGGATAGAAAAATGGGAATAAATGAATCGTAATGTCCTGGCATGTCCAAAAAGTTTAAAGAGATGCCATCTACACAGTGAAATTTCAGATATCCCAAGGCAAATTATGAATTACCTCAAAGAGGTAATCAAGGAGAGGTATAAAAAGGATTAATTTGTGTGCCATTGAAAACCATAATTACTTTGGGCACTGGCACAGTACTGGGGTCATTTCAACTTGAAAGCTCAAAAGAAAGGAACCAACTGACCAACGAAAAGAAATGCAAAAGAAAGTGCTGAAATTTGACAGGAATCAGATTGTCTTGGAAAAAGGATCTAGTGAAGAATAAGGTTCAAAAGGAATCAGGGATAAGACTTCATACCACAAATGCTCATTGCTAAAACAGAAATGAGATTTGAGCAGGGATGATGATTGATATTGTTGAGAATCCTTAGGATTCTTAAACAAGTATCCTAGTAGACTTGGATTATGTGTATCCTATCTAAATTGTTATGTCCTACACCTATTAGGCTTAGTATTCATGAGTCTATTTGTTGGATCAATTGTATTCGTTTTAAGCATTAAATAAGACAAAGTTTCTTCAGTTATTTTGTTTAACATGGTATCCCATCACCCATTGCTTTCTCAATTGATGTGTCTCTGCTCCAGAACCATTACCGTTTTGGTCATCCATCCTTAGAAAAGCTGAAGAAGTTAGTTCCTACTTTGAGTCAAGTTTCAACTTTAGAGTGTGAATCGTGTCAATTAGGTAAGCATTATCGGGTGTCATTTGCTTTCCGAATTAATAAACGTGTCTAGTCCTTTTATGTTAGTACATTCTGATATTTGAGGTCCAAGTCGTGTGACTTTCAAACTTAGATTTCGATATTTCATTACATTTATGGATGATTATTCCAGTCTTACCTGTCTTTATTTAATGAAAGACTGTTCTGAGTTGCTTTCTATTTTTTGTGTTTTTTGTGCTGAGATAAAAAACCAATTTAACTTATCTATTACGATTCTTTGTAGTGACAATACTCGTGAATATTTTTATGAGCTTTTTACAACTTTTATGACTAAGTCTGGCATTATTCATCAATCACCTTGATCTCATAGATCCCAACAAAATGGGGTTGCGAAGTCGAAAAATCGTCATCTTATGGATACTACTCGTACTCTCTTATTTCATATGTATGTCCCCAAATTGTTCTAAAGTGAGGCTGTTATGACTGCATGTTACTTAATAAACCGTATGTCATCCTCTATTCTTAATAAACTGTTATGACTCTGTGCTCTTCCCTAAAGATGTTACCTTCCACTTACCTCTTCATGTCTTTAGATCCGTTTGTTTTGTTTATCAACTTCGTCCAGGAATTGACAAACTTGATCCTTGCTCTATAAAGTGTATTTTCTTAGGTTATTCTCGTACACAGAAAAGTTACTGGTGTTACAGTCCCTCTTTACAAAAGTATTTTGTTTGTGCCGATGTTACATTCTTTGAATCTACTCCGTATTACTTCGAGTCTCTTTCAATCTCTGATCTAGCTAATTAATTTCCTTATCCATTACCTGTTCTCATGCCCTTTACATAGTCAGATCCCCCTCCGTTGCAAGTTTACTCCCGTTGTCGGCGACCTTCCGCCTCTATTGCTCTACAAATTACTCCCCTATTGACAGATCCCGATCCTCCTTCATCATCTGAGGACGATCGTCCTATTGCTATTTGTAAAGGTAAACATTTATGTACTGCTTATCCGATCGCTAATTTTGCATCGTATGACCATTTATCTCCTTCATATACTTCGTTTGTTGCTTCGGTCTCTTCTATTTCTATTCCTAAGTCTATTATAGAAGCATTGTCTCATTCTGGGTAGAAAGCCACTATGGATGAAGAAATACATGCCTTGAGTACTAATAATACATGGAACTTGGTTCCTCTCCCATCTGAAAAATCTGTTGTTGGTTGTCACTGGGTCTATACTGTAAAGGTTCATCCTGATGGTACTATTGACGGATTAAAAACTTGCCTAGTAGCAAAAAGGTATACATAGGTATATTGTATTGACTATGCGAAGACATTTTCTCCAGTGATGAAGATTACAATTGTTCGTGTGTTTATCTCTCTAGCCACTACTTTTAATTGGTCCTTACATCAATTAGATGTGAAAAATGCGTTTCTCAATGATGATTTGCAAGAAAAAGTATACATGGAGCAATCATCCGGATTTGTTGCTCAGGGGGAGTCTGGGTTAGTATGTCGATTAAAAAAATCTCTATATGGCTTGAAACAATCTCCTTGAGCGTGGTTTGGTTGGTTCAATGAAGTAGTAATTAATTGTGGCGTAGATCATTCTGTATTTTATAAACACAGTGAGGCAGCTAGGATATTGTTGATTGTATATGTGGATGATATTGTGATCACAGGAAAAAAGACATTCTAGCTCGAAAACAGTTTTTGAGTACTAAATTTCAGACAAAAAATTTAGAGAAATTGAGATACTTCTTGAGTATTGAGGTTGCTAGATCTCGTCATCTCAGTGTAAATATGTTCTTAATTTGTTGACTGATATTAGAATGTTAGGGTGTAAGCCTACAGATAGTCATATGGATCCCAACACAAAACTTGCAGTTGATCAAGGTAACTTATTATCTGATCCAAGGCGATAAAACGTTTGGTTGGAAAATTGAATTATTTGACTGTAACTAGACCTGATATTTCATTTGCAGCCAGTATGGTTAGTTAATTTCTCTATGCTCCACGAACTAGTCATTAGGATGTTGTTATTCTAATTTTGAGATATCTTAAAAGTGCTCTGGTCGTGGTTTACTTTATCAAAATCATGGTCACGCTCAAGTTGAGGGTTATACTGATGCAGATTGGGCCGGTTCTCCATCTGATAGAAAGTCCACTACTGGATATTGTGTATTTGTGGAGGTAATTTAGCATTGTGGAAAAGTAAAAAGCAAAGTGTGGTTTCTAGATCCAATGCTAAGTCCGAATATAAAGCAATGGCGCATACTACCTTTGAGATAGTTTGGCTAAAGCAGAACTTGGGATTAACTAGTCAAGTTTCATGAGCCTGGTGTGTGACAATCAAGCAGCTATTCATATTGCAAATAATCCAGTGTTTCATGAGAGAACTACACATATTGAAGTTGATTGTCATGTTGTTCGAGAAAAGCTTCTACAAAATGTGATTAATACCAGACATGTAAAGTCAACCGATCAGTTAGCAGATTTATTTACTAAACCATTGGATGGTTATCGAGTTCGATTTATTTGTAACAAGTTTGATGCATATGATCTATGCTCCAACTTAAGGGGGAGTGTTGAGAATCCTATTAGGATTCTTAACAAGTGTCCTAGTAGACTTGGATTATGTGTATCATATCTAGATTGTTATGTCCAGTCCTATTATACTTAGTATTCATGAATCTATATATTTGATAAATTGTATTCGTTTTAAGCATTAAATAAGATAGAGTTTCTTCAGTTATTTTGTTTAGCAGGTATCATTGTTTAAACTTTTAATATATATATATATAAGTACATTGCATACGACAAATCTACCATGAAGCAAATGAATCACAAATCACAGTTCACAATCTTGTATGAATGTTACAAGGGCTAAATTTTTTTAATGGAGATGAGATCCATTTAGAATGGACCTAATAGGTTGAAGAATTAATTGTGCACTGTAACATGGCTTAGAAGTATAATAAACCACATCAAGCCTTGTCACTCACCTTCATGGTGTGTTCAGAACTCATGCGGAAGTATCTTGAAGCACGTTTCTCAAGCTCAATGGTGTTCAAAGGATGCGGAGGATACTTCAACCTTTCCTTTGGCTGCGGAACATTTATGACCTGAAAGGAAATAAGAAGTGCAAATGCTAAATATCAAGTGAAAGTTGTACTTCAAAACTAGAATTGTTCCCAAGCACACAATTTTCAGATTTACTCACAGTTGCAGTTGGTTCCTGAACACACATTTCATATAATATAACTGCAGATGTATAATCAAATAGATGCCCACGACTGCAAATCAAAATATCATTAAACTTAACCCATTGACTAGGAAAAGTAAGAAAGAAAAATGTATCCACAAAGCCTTCACAATTACATCCAATTGAAAGTAGCGAGGCCTTCCTCTGATTTGTGAGAACAGTTAATTGTCCAAAACTCTTCTGGCTCATGTGATTGTATCTCCCAGTACCGTTCCACAACAAAGCCAAGTGTGGGAAACTGCAGTTCAAAAGTAAATAGAATGAAAAACACATAAACACTGCACATCCTGCTGTGAAATACAAATAAGTTATACTTATGTCTTCTAAGGTTGAGGACCGCCACCATACCTGACAAGGGCCATAACTTAGAACAAGATTTCTTTCGTCCGTAGCAGAATCAATAACAAACTTATCTCTCAACAGCATAGTCTGAAATCGGGTGAAAGAAGCACCGATGCGGAGATCTATTTCCTAACAAAATTACGAAAAAAGAAAATCAAATTTGTTTTCTATGGAAGAAGAACGGGAGTACAATAGAAGGTAAACATAATAAATTAATAGCAGTACAGAGCTAAAAGTCAACTCAAGTTTTCAGATAAACAAAGCCATGTTTGCAAAGGTAATGAACAAATGCATGAACTAGAGAAAACAATCTTTTCCATTTCCAACAAGTATAAAGTCATATGGAAACTTGTAAACTAACTTCATAGCATCCATAACTGAAATGATAAGACTTCTGCCTGGGTTAGGGAAGGTACTCACTTGCCTAGCATCTACAGCATCAGCAAACCATCGATTAGGTTCTTTAAGATTCTGAACGGCTTCATGGATTTCCCTGGCATTTCCAAGACCAAATATCATGCAAATTGGTCATAAGGCAATCGGAACGATCAAAAGACAAAGTTTGGCTTTGTTCACCTGTCAATTAATGCGGAGAAATGAGCCCTCCGTATAGTAAGATGACGATTCACAGTCCTACAAACTTCTATAACTTCAAATGCGATGTTTTCTCCCTCCCTATCACAATCAAGCCACAGAACAAGCCAATCGCACCTCCTAGCTTCCTCCTCTAACGTCCTCTTGATATCCTTTTTGTCCTAAATTATCAAATTTCAAATAGAACGGATAAATTACTGATGAATTTTCAACCAAATCTTACCCTATGTTTGGATTGAGGGGAATAGAGGTACACGTAACGCCTTCCTTTCCTTTCCCTCCATTCCCCTCGATCCAACATAGGGTTAATGTTTCAAAATCAGGCGAGTTAACGAGACCTGTTTGGGTATGGTAGCTCAAAGAATTCAAATTCCCCTCCACTCACATTTTATGGAATCGAACGGATAAAGTTAACACCTAATGGAAGAGCTTACCATTGCTGCAAAAATATTTTGCTTTTATCCCAAAAACAAATAAATAAATAAAACATTGCTGCAACGATATTTTGAAAAGCAAGCCCCATTCAAACTTTAAAACCTACTACGTGTTATATACATTTACCTATATACTTATAAGCACATATATGTATGTATGTATAGAAAGGTGGAGGAGGGGGAAGACCTCGGGGACGTGTTTGTGGACGGGGGCATGGTAGAGGTCGGAGGGGTCGCAGGAATGCCACTTGCGGAATCGTTCTTCGAATTCGAGCTCCATGAGGTGGCCGATGACGGAGGTCATGAGCATGTGGCAGGGCTGACCTTGAATCGAGTAACTGAACTCGAAGATCTTGTTGTACCGCGACCGCCCCTCTCGAACCCGCAGTCCACTGTTCCTCGACAGGATGGTCGCCACCGACTTCGCCACCGATGGCTTCTCCGCCACGTTCAGCACGTTTATTGCACGCCCGCCCCGAGACATTTTGCGCTCGTGGTTCGGTCCACTCAACAGAGATCGGAGGAAACAATAGTATAATTTTGCTCGGTTTGGGTGGTTTTGGAACGGGGAAACGTGGAGGGGTTTTGACTTTTTTTACTTTTGAGAGACCGAGGATTTTCCCGCCGTTTTGAGAAGGCTAAACAAGGGAGGGATTCAAATGACTAATTTACCCTTGTTTCAACCTTTTGTTTTGATTTGCTTTATCGTTAAACCTATTCCTAATACATATTTGGACATCAAGTCCAAACGTTATAGATGATAATGGGTGGATTTGAAGCGAAGAGTATCATCTTCATTATCATCTCTGTTTATAAAAATAACATTCATCTTCCTTTATAAAAAATAATCTTCGTTTATAAAAATTTGAGATGTTTTGTCCAACCTCCACTCAGGGGTACCAATACTTGGACAAAAAAGGAAAAACATAGTCCAACTTCTATTGAAGATACCGATTCTCAGACTAAATTGGTTCAACCTCTACAAAGGGTACCGATACTTGAACCAAGATTGGAAATTTGAAAGTTTTGTCCAACCTCCATTTAGGGATATTGATACTTAGACAAAAATAGGAAATTATGGTCCAACCTCCACTTCGGATACTAATACTCGGACTAGATTGGTTCAACCTCTACAAGGGATATTGATACTTGAACCAAGATTGGGATTTTGAAAGTTTTGTCCAACCTCTACTCAATGATACCAATACTTAAACAAAAATAGGAAAACACGGTCCAACCTCCACTTGGGGATACCGATACTCAAACTAGACTGGTTCAACCTCCACATGGGATACGGATACTTGAATCGAGACTAGAAATTTGAGATGTTTTATCCTACCTCCATTCAGGGATACCGATACTTTGATAAAAACGAAAAAAATTTGTCTAACCTCCACTCAGGATACCGATAGACTGGTTCAACCTCCACTGGGGGTACAATACTTGAATCAAGATTGGGAATTTAAAAGTTTTGTCCAACCTCCACTCAAAGATAGTGATACTTAGACAAAAACAAAAAAAAAAATTATTGTCCGACCTATACTCAGGATACTGATACTTAGACTAAACTAGTTCAACCTCCACTTAGGACACCGATACTTAAGCCAAATTTGAAATTTTGGTGTTTTGTCCAACCTCCACTTAGGGATACTTATACTTGGACAAAACGAAAAATTACAATCCAACCTCCACTCGGGATATAGGTACTCAGACTAGACTAGTTCAACCTCCACTTGGGATATCGATACTTGAACCAAGTGGTGTAAGAGTGGTTTATAATTGGTTGAAATGGCTTTGAGTTTAGCGAAATTGTTTGAAGGGAGAAAGCACATCCTTGTAATTGGTGCTAGGGTAGGTGGTGTTTTGCTTGAAAGCGAGCAAGTGAATCCTATTGGAGAAATTAAATTCTATCTTTATCCAAAAGAATGGTCTATGAGGCTAAATAATTTTCATTAATAAAAAAAGTATTTCAAAGGTTGTAGTGTGGGCCAAGGGTTACAAGGTTAACCAAATAATGGATGGTAAGAGGCTCAAAATGTGTTTTAATGGTTCCTAAAAACCAACGACTATTCTCCATCATTTGCTTATGCTTGTTACATTCACTTCTTGTCTTGATGTTTTCACTTTTTGAACTTTTCTTCTCTTTTTTTTCAATTCTTTTTCTCTCATTCTTACAAGAATCATTGTACACCATTGAGCAAAAGAATAGTCCATGGTAACAACTTCATGAATGAATTTCATTAAGCCCCAAAGGGTTTCAAGAGTAGAAACTTTAAAGTGATAGGATAGTAAAATGATGGCTTTTTTTCACTTCAAGTGAAATTGCTTAACCTTTCCAAACCAAAACACATTTGTTGGGTTCAAGAATTTTTTTCAAGTTGTGGGCATAAGCCCTTTTTAAAAAAATAGGTTTGGATTCTTTAATGTGGGATTGGGACTGACTTTTTTTTGTTCAAAGAGATCATGGTACATTTGCTTCTATTTGGTCCCATGAAGTGTGTTTCCATCCTAGGTAATGTGTTACAAGCTTTATTGTGTGACCCTCATGGATTTGGGCCTTCTTCCTTGAATGGAACATTCTCAACTAGCTTGAATGGATTTAAGTTTTTCATTCCTTAACTTAAGACTTCAGATGTATTCGAAAGTTGAATGGCCCAAGTGGACTTGTTTCTTTTTTCTTGGATTGAAACTTGTCTTCTTACTTTTCCTTTACCCAAGATAGCTTGAATCATTCATTGTTGACAAGAGAACCATACGAAAATAAGATTGACACATTTTGCAAAACTATGTAAGTATATAATTAAGTGAAAGTCTCATTTTCAGGTGAAGTGATATCATGTTAGTTTGAGGATTTTCTCATTCATTAATAGCTTTCTCAAAGTGAACATATAGAAGAGATTATTTTATTGATATGAAAGGCTTGTGACAAAAAATAACTCACAAAAGAAAAAAAAAGTAGCTCAGAAGCACTCCTAAGAAATTATGGTTTACAATGAGACTCAACCCTTAATGCCACCACATCTTTTCAAATCATCCACCTCATACTAAAAATCCTCAAAATAAGCAATTTTCTTTTTAAGTCCCAAAAAAATACCATCTTCATTATTCATACCATTGGTCGTGCAGTTCGATGATGTAGAGTTTGCCCTTTTGACTGAGCTTTTTTGTATGCGAAAGTTTAAGGCTGCAAGGGACTACAATTTCTTTCCAAATATTGGAACGATAGTGTGCTAGTATTTGTAGTGTAAGAAAATATATCATAGCCAAAATGCATCATAGGAACACCCATGATAGTGACACATATTTGATAGTAACGGATTTGATTTCCGTTACTTTGCTACTTCATGGTTCTGCTAGGGATTTTGTGGAGAGACATGTCATGAAAATTTCAATCGGGATTTTAAAAGTTGGAATGCCTCTTGATCGAGGGCTTTTAACAATGAATGTCTATCTAAAGGTCTTTATGGTTAATGCATGTCTAAAAAACTTGATGGGAAATGTTTGTCTAAAGAACTTTATGATTGACGTCTGTTTAAAGAACTTAATAGAAAAACTTTTGTCTAAAGGTCTTGATAAGAAACGCTTGTCTAAAGGACTTAATGGGAAATGCCTATCTAAAGGACTTTATGGTTGACACCTGTTTAAAGAACTTTTGAAAAATGCCTAACTCCAATGGGGAGATAATATTTTTGGCATCTTTTTTACTTCACTGGGGGTTAAATTTGAATTGAAAATTGACAAAATTTTATTGACTCTATCGGGGTAAAATAGTATGTTGACTCTTTACCTGAAACTTACCCAAATTTCGAAAGGATTCTGCTAACTGTGTTGTTGTCTAAGTTATTGACTGGATTGCAAAATTAGTCACTGACTATAATAATGCTCGAGATATTCTTGAATTTTCTAATTTAAAATCTTGTTTCAATTGGAATTGAAATTGATGCGCAAATAGAGGTGAAAACACGTGAAAATAGCATGAAATAGGGACATTCAGTCGACCTTCAACAACTAGATTTTTCAAAATCTGAAAATTTTTTACTCCCAATGACTAGTTTGCTTAGATTTTTCTATAATTACTCCAAGGTTTTTTTCATTCTTCCACACATATTTTAGATGTCATTCTTGAGAGAAAACACCCATATTTCTCTTCTTTGGTGGTTTTTTCAAAATTCTTGAAGTTTTTGCTCAAGATTTCTTGTGTTCCAGATAGATACACTTCATATTCTATCTACTTTTCTTATGCTTTTGTCATTTTTTTTGGTTCATTGCATCAAATCAATAATCTTGTAGATTTTTCAATGGCTTCATCACAATCTTCTATTGCAAACAAATTACAAAGTTATAAGCCTCAAACCAAGCATTTCAAAACGGAAACAAATTCTTTTGAAACTTGACTTGGAAACCCATTATTCCAATTTTGCAAGATCCAGAGTGGTACTTTTTCTTCTATAATTTTCCTAATTAGAAGCATGTGCCATTATCATTTTCTTATGAAAAATAAGTTTTTCCAATTAAATATTATGGTAGGCTAAAGCATGTACTAGATTGGTATAGAAGATTAGTCAAATCTCAAAGCAACATTTTGAGAATGCTGACTTCAAGCCTTTTTTGAATCACTTACTTTGACAACTCTCAATGTCCCAATATCTTCTTCACTTGTTGAAAAATGGTTTGATACCTTTCATAGCTTTTCCTTTCCTAATTTTGAGGCCACAATGACACAAGAAGAGTTTTTTGCAATTAGTGGTCTAAAGGTAGCAAGCAATCCTCTCACTTTGGAAATAGAATTTCTCAAAATTCTCAAACTGCTAGAAGTACAAATCACTTCAAACAATGGCAGTGTTTCTCGCAACTAGCTAAGCTCAATTGTCATGTCTTTACAAGATCGACTGCCCAAAATAAGAGTCAACGATGACACAATCGTTCCTTCTATACATGTTTAGGACCTTGTTGTTCTTAGACATTTCTGATTTTCTGGTAAAGACACTAATCTTTATTTCCCTCCATCCTTAGAGAATCTTGAGGACATCAGAAAATAGAATTAGGCTGGTGCTACTTTGGTAAATTTGTATGGATATTTGGACGGGAATTGTCGATGGGTAAGCAAAACATATGGGCAAGTATTGGCGTGCTTAGGAGGTTTATCTATTTCTTTGTCAATTTTTCTATTTAGTCATTCCTTGCTTTATTCCTACTACAAATATCAAAGGTATGGGCCTATGAGTATTTTGGTCGCACTCTTGGTATAAACACTCATGCTCTTGGTTCAGAAACCATGTTTCCTTGTTAAGCTCGTTGGTTTAATAAAATGACCAAAGATCCTCCTGATGCCTTGGAAAAATACCAATGTCACTTAAACTCCTTATCATACCATGATGTAAGTATCAAAATCTCCCTCCTTGTTAAATTTCAATCAAGTATTCATACTTTGTTCATCGAATTACGAGCTTGTGCAGATTGATTCGAATCCCTAGGTTAATCTCTCAACTTAGTCTCACTTCTTGATTACTCTTTCCAGCTTCACCCTCAAGCATGTCCTTTTATATAGCACAATGCGACAAGCTTGGTATTTGGAGATCGATTCCTTTTACATACCAAAATTCAAAGGATATCGAGTTCTCCCCTATCATCCTCCTTCATCCATGTTTGAGGATAAATTCAGTGTAGCTTAACTAAAAGGATATCTTGTGGGATATGATATTGAAGACTACTTTGATGTGGATGAAGAATAAGAGATGGATGAGTAATGTTGTGAGGATGTGTACATCAACTTAGCTTGTCTTTCTTGCCACTCTCAAGTAATGATACTGATGTAGGGAAAAATTCTATCTCCAAAAATATTACGACACGTGGCAACACTCGAGGGTAAAAAAGTAATTCTACAATCTAGACAGGTCAACCAACCAAATTTTCACACTTGGCAAGGGGCATTGTGATAATTTTACACTGAAAGGCATTATGATAATCTCACACCAATGCTCCAGTACTACTACAAAACTTTAATTTATGGATAAACTGCTATTCAAATCCAACCTGTGGATAGTTCCAGTCTTATCTAAGATGAATGTTATTCCTATCACAACACTAAAATCACTCTCCTAATTGGATTCTACTCCACAACACTATATAAGAGGGCTCTTATCATCAACGGTATACATTCATAATTTACACAAATATTCTCCAGTTTATCTCTTTAAACCCTATACTAACTTAGGCAATGGACAGTCCTCTTAGGTCTTTTTAGTTTACGTGTCTCTTATGTACACAGAGATCCAGGAGATAGCATCAACAGAGAGCACTGTCCATGGGAGTGACAAAAATATTTTTTCTAAAGATGTCGTTAAAGATGAGCCACCGATCCAAAACTACAAAAAACACAAGATCTCGTCAAATCTAAAAATGTCCCTGTGCACCACCAAAATATCGCTGACCACAAGATCTTTAGAGTTAGATATGTAAAAATCTAACTATCAATGATCCAATCGGATTACACCACTACGTTCTCCACCTCCACATCTATATGTCTTCAAAGTTTCACGGCAATCAGACGTTAGAAAGTCTTTCATCAGAATCGTTAAAGTTCGTTGGGAAAACAAAATTTTGACCATTAGATCTACAAAAATATAGCCATCAAAATTTAGATCAGTCAATACAAACAGATTCTCTGGCCTCCGATCTACATGTCTACAAAGTTTCACGACGATCAGACGTCGCAAAGTCATCCATCAGAGCCGATAAAATTTGATAAAAAATAGAATTTTGACCATCAAATCTATCAAAATCCGAACATCAAAATTCAAATTAGGTCACACAACCAGGTTTCTCGGACTCTGATCTACAAGTTTCCAAAATTTTACGATGATCCGACACCGAAAAACTATCTCGAGTCACCCCGGATCTTTGTCAAAAAATTAACTTTGACCAATATTTGTAAAAATATGACCATCAAAAGTTGTCGCCACCACCACAGGGTGACTTGGCATCCTCCCCCAAGCACACTGGCAAAGTTTCACAATAAATCCAAATCTTTCACCATCGAAAAACGATTGATCAAACCGACGACGAAATTGTTACACGAAGAAATCGTCTTCTTAAAAAAATGAAAAAGAATTTCCTCCACATGTCCAATTTTTATTGGACAATAAGATTACTACTATCTCTAAAATCTATCTTGTCAGATAATGCAACTCAGCAACGTGCTAGCATGTAAATGGTCAATCGACACCTAGTTGACACCATAGCAACGCCAACTAAGCGCCACATCATCATCATGCCACTTAAGTGCAATGTCATCGCCACCTAAGCACCATATTCCTTATGACATATGCACCACATCATCGTTATGTGAGTTGACTCAAACCAACTGGTTCAATAAGGTTTGACCAACTGGTTCATCACTTCGACCATCCGGTTTAGCTATTTTTAATCCAGTTTCAGATCCAACAAGACCGGTTCCTATGGTTTTATGATGTGCTCGTTTCAAATCCGGGCTCAGAATTCTAAAAGGTTGCTTGCACAGATGAGTTTCTTCACAAACCATTAGTTTTGACTCATATTTGACCTGTCGGTTTACCATACTCAACCCTGGTTTCAGACTTGGTCAAATCGGTTCCCAAGGTTTTTCAACCTTCTCTTTCTATAACCGGCCTCAGAATTTCAAAAATCATACTTCCTAAGGAAAGTTTCTTACAAACGGTCTAAGAAAATACTATTATTTCTTCATCAAAGAGCCTCAAACACGCCCCAAACTCAAACAAATAGATGCATTCCATAAAACGGGATACAAATTCCAAAACACTTGAACACCTCAGTTCACCCAGCTTGATTTCTCTATCAGTCTCGTTTCTCCATCAACCTCATTTATCCATCAGTTTCGTTTCTCCATCAGTCTTGTTTCTCTATCAACTTCATTTCTCCAACAAACTCATTTCTCCATCAGCCTTGTTTTTCCATCAACCTCGTTTCTCCATCAGCTTTGGTTTCCCTCTAGCTTAGTTTTTCCATCAACTTTGAGAAGTTAGCCTCGAGCTACTTCGCCTCCAACTCAGTTTCTCTATCAGCTTCGGAGAGGTAGCCCCGAGGTACTTCACTCTAGCTCTATTTCTCCATCAGCTTTAAGAAGGTAGCCCAGAGCTACTTTGCCCTCAGCTCAGTTTCTCGGCTGCTCTGAGCTACTTTGCTCTTAGCCCAGTTTCTCTATTAGCTCTAAGGAGGTAGCTCCGAGCTACTTCGACCTCGGTCTTTTGCCCTAAGATCAGTTTCTCCATTAACTTTGAGGAGGTAGCCTCAAGCTACTTCACTCTCAGATCAGTTTCTCCATCAACTTTGTTTCTTTATCAGCTTTGAAGAGATAGCCTTAAGCTACTTTGGCCTTAAATTAATTTCTCCATTAGCTTGATTCCTCCATCAGCTCAGTTTCTCCATCAGTTATGTTTCTCGATTAGGTTTGAGGAGGTAGCCCAAAGCTATTTGGGCCTCAGATCAATTTCTTCATCAACTCTGAGAAGGTATCCTCGAGCTAATTTGACCTCAGATACTGACATGGCGATGATGAGGCGTATAGGTGGTGATGACGTGGCATATAGATAGAGATGAACATGGTGCTTAGGTGGCGATGACGTGTTGCTATGGTAATGGCATGGCACTTATGTGGCGTCGATTAGGTGTTGACAAACCATTTACATGTTGACACATGGTTGAATTGCATCATCTGACAAGATAGATTTTAGAGATAGTAGTAATTTTATTGTTCAATAAAAATTAGACTTGTAGCATAAATTCTTTTTCATAGTTTTGAAGAAGATGACTTTTCGTATAACAATTTTGTCGCCAGTTTGATCGGTCATTTTCCAGTGACTAGAGATCTGGGTTTGCCATGAAACTTTGTCGACGTGCTGGGGAGGATGCCAAGGCACCCTGTGGTGGTGGTGGCAGTTTTTTATGGCTAAATTTTAACATATCATTGGTCAAAATTTATTTTCTGGCGAAGATCTGGGGTGTCTTAGGACAGTATTTCGAGCCGGATCATCGTAAAATTTGGAACATTTAAGTCCGAAGAATCTGATTGTGTGACCTGATCTAAATTTTGATGGATGAATTTTGATAGATTTGACGGTCAAAATTTCATCTTTTTGGTGAATTTTAACGGCTCCTATGGATGACTTTACGATGTTAGATCAGTGTGAAACTTTACAGACATAAAGATCAGAGGTTGAAGAATCTGTTTGTGTGGGCTAAACTGAATTTTGAATTTTTGTAGATCTAACGGTCAAAATTTTGTTTTCTTATCGAACTTTAACGGTTCTAATGGAAGACTTTCCGATGTCCGATCGTCGTGAAACTTTGAAAACATGTAGATGTGGAGGTGGAGAACGTAGTGGTGTACTCCGATTATATCGTTGACGATTTTATTTTTACAGATACAACTCTAAAGATCTTGTGTTGGACAATTGTTTGGTAGTGCACTATGACTTTTTTAGATTTGACAAGATCTTGTGTTTTGGTAATTTTGGATCGATGGCTCATCTTTAACGACATCTTTTGAAAAAATATTGTTATCGTTCCCATGGACAGCGCCACTTGTTGATGCCAAAAATTTACCTTCTAGATCCCTGTGCACACAAGAGACACGTAAACTAAAAAGTCCCCCAGGGGTTATGCCCCAGGGTACTATCCAATTCTTAAGTTAGTATAAGGCTTGAGGAGATAAACCATAGAATATTGGGTGTAAGTTGTGAATGTATACCTTTGATGGTGAAAGCCCCTTTATATAGTGTTGTGGAGTAGAGTCCAATTAATAGAGTGATTTTAGTGTTTTGATAACATTCCTCTTAGATAAGACTGGAGTTATCCACAAGCTGGATTTGAATAGCAGTTTATCCATAAATTGGAGTGTTATAGTAGTACTTGGACATTGGTGTAAGATTACTATAACGTCTTTCTGTGTAAGATTATCATAATGCCCCTTACTAAGTGTGGAGATTTGATTGGTTAACTTATCTAGATCGTGGAATTAATTTTTTTCCCTTGAAGGTTGCCACATGTCATAGTATTATTAGAGAGAGAATTTTCCCCTACATCAGATGCCCTCAGTTCCTTAAGTGCATTTATACGCTTAAGAAAGTAGGTCGTATGGAGTTTATCGTGTGACTCAGTCCAGTTGAATATACTTTGGTACCATGGAGGTTTGAACCCATTTGGGTGGATATGGAGACTTCGAGGAGACCTTTTAAGCTGGTAAACCCTCAAAATTTAGTGAATGAGTCTGAAGAGTTGTCATTCAATCACAATGAATCGGGGTTTAGTGATTAAGTCCAAGAAGTTGACGTTCAGTCAAAATGACTCAGATTTTAGTGATTAAGTTCGAGGAGTTGACGTTCAGTCAAAACAATTTGGAGTTTGGAAATAGAGTCTGAGGAGTTGATATTCAGTCAAAACATCTCAGAATTTGGTGATTGATTCTGAGGAGTTAACATTCAGTGAAAATGACTTACAGTTTGGCGATTGAGTCCGATGAGCTGACATTCAGTCAAAATGGCTCGCAGTTTGGCGATTGAGTCTGAGCAGTTGATGTTCAGTCAAAATGACTTGGAGTTTGATGATTGAGTCTAAGGTGTTGATGTTCAGTCAAAATGGCTCGGAGTTTGATGTAGAAATCTTAAGAGAAAGACATGGAGTCAAACTGCTTAGAGTTTAATTGAGAAGTCCAATAAGACTAACACGGAGTCAAACTGCTCGAAGTTTGATAAAAAGGTTCGAGGAGAAAGACATGGAGTTAAACTGCTTGAAGTTTGATAGAGAAGTTCGTGGAGAAAGACAGAGTCAAACTGCTCAGAGTTTGATGGAGAAGTCCGAGGAGAACGATATGGAGTCAAGTTGCTCGAAGTTTGATGGAGAAGTCCGAAGGGAAAGAGATGAAGTCAAACTACTCAGAGTTTGATAGAGGGTTTTGAGGAAAAAGGCATGGAATCACTGCTTAGAGTTTGATGAAGAGGTCCGAGGAGAAAAACATAGAGTCAAACTGCTCAGAATTTTATGGAGAAACTGGACCGAGGTCGGAGTAGCTCGGGGCTACCATTTTGGAGTCGATGAAGAAACTAGACCAAGGTTGAAGTAGCTCAGGGATACTTCCTTGAAGTCGATGGAGAAACTAGATGGAGGTTTGAGTAACTCGGGGCTACCTCCTCAGAGTTAATGGAGAAACTGGATCGAGGTCGAACTTAGAATCGATGGTGAAACCGGACCGAGGTCGGAGTAGTTTAGGGCTACCTCATCAGAGTCGATGAAAAAACAAGACCGAGGTTGGTGTAGCTAGAGACTATCTCCTCGGAGCTGATGGAGAAATAGAGCTGAAGCTGAAGTAGCTCGGGGCTACCTCCTCAAAGTTAAACCAGCTAGTTTAACAAGGTTTGACCAATCGATTCATCACTTTGACCATCTGCTTCAGCTATTTTTAATTCGGTTTTAGATCTAACAAGATTGCTTTTTAAGGTTTTACGATGTGCTCATTTCAAATCCAGGCTTAGAATTCCAAAATTTTGAGTGCACAGATGAATTTCTTCACAAACCACCAGTTTTGACTCATATTTGACTAGCTGGTTCACCAAAATCAAACCCAGTTTCAGACTTGGTCAAATCGGTTCCTAAGGTTTTTCAACCTTTTCTTTCTAGATCCGACCTTCGAATTTCGAAAATCATACTTCTTAAGCAAAATTTCATACAAATGGTCTAAAAAAATACTATTATTTCTTCATCAAAGGGCCTCAAACACACTCCAAACTCAAACAAATAGAAGCACTCCACAAAATGGTATACAAATTCTGAAACATTCGAACACCTCAATTCATCCAGCTCAGTTTCTCCATTAGTCTTGTTTTTCAATAAACCTCGTTTCTCTACTAATCTTATTTTTTCGTCAACCTTATTTCTCCGTCAGCTTCATTTCTCCAACAACCTCTTTTCTTCATCAGCCTCGTTTCTCCATCAGCTTTGTTTCTCCTCTAGCTCAATTTCTCTCTCAGCTCTGAGGAAGTAGCCCCAAGCTACTTTACCTCAAACTCCATTTCTCTATCAGCTTTGATGAGATAGCCTTGAGCTATTTCTTCTCTAGCTCGGTTTCTCCATCAGCTTCAGGGAGGTAACCCTGAGCTACTTTACCCCAGCTTTGTTCCTCCATTAGCTTTGAGGATGTAGCTTTGAGCTACTTTGCTCTTAGCTCAGTTTCTCTACTAGGTCTGAGGAGGTAGTCCCGAGCTACTTCGCCTTCAGCTCAGTTTCTCCATTTACTCTGAGGAGGTAGCCCTAAGCTACTTCGCCCTCAACCCAATTTCTCCATCAGCTACGAGCTATTTTAACCTTTGTCATTCGCCCTTAGATCAGTTTCTCCATCAGCTCTGAGGAAGTAACCCTGAACTATTTCACCCTCAGATCAGTTTCTCCATCAGTTTTGTTTCTTTATTAACTCTGAAGAGGTAGCTTCGAGCTATTTTGGCCTTAAATCAGTTTCTCTATCAACTCCGAGGAGGAAACCCAAGCTACTTCGGCCTCATACCAGTTTTTCCATCAGATCGGTTTCTCCATTAGCTTTGAGGAGGTAGCCCCGAGTTACTTTGGCCTCAGTTCAATTTCTATATCAACTCTAAGGAGGTAGCCCCGAGTTAATTCGACCTCAAATCAGTTTTTCTATCAGCTTTGAAGAGATAGCCTAGAGCTACTTCAGCTTGACCTCTGTTTCTCCATCAGCTCTAAGCTACTCCAACCTCGGTCAAGTCTTTCCATCGACTCTGAGGAGGTAGCCTCACACTACTCTAACCTCAGTCCATTTTCTTCATCAACTCTGAAGGGGTAGCCCCGAACTACTCCAACCTCGGTCCAGTTTTTCTATCGACTCCGAAGATGTAGCCTTGAACTTTGACCTCGATTTAGTTTTTCTATCGACTTCAAGAAGGTAGCCTCGACCTACTCTAACCTCGGTCTAATTTCTCCATCAACTCCAAAGAGGTAGCTTTGAGCTACTCCAACCTCGGTTTAGTATCTTCATCAAACTTCGAGTAGTTTGGCTCGATGTCTTTCTCATAAAACTTTGAACAATTTAACTCCATGTCTTTCTTCTCGGACCTATTCATCAAATTCCTAGCAGTTTGACTCCATGTCTTTCTCCTCAAACTTCTCCATTAAACTCCGAGCAGTTTGACTCCATGCCTTTTTCCTCGGACTTTTTCATTAAACTCTGAGTAGTTTGACTTTTGGTCTTTCTCCTTGAATTTTTCTATCAAACTCTGAGCATTTTGACTCTATGTTTTTTTTTTTCGGACTTATCCATCAAACTCCGAATGGCTTGACATCTTTTTCCTCGTACTTCCCCATCAAACTCCGAGTAGTTTGACTCCATGTCTTTCTCTTCAGACTTCTCCATAAAACTCCGAGCAGTTTAACTCTATGTCTTTCTCCTCGGACTTCTACATTAAACTCTGAGCTATTTTGACTAAATGTCAACTCTTCGAATTCAATCTCTAAATTTCGTGTCTTTTTGACTAAACATCAACTCCTTAGAATCAGTCGCCAAATTTCGAGCTATTTTGACTGAACGTTAACTCCTCAGACTCAATTGCCAAACTCCAAGTCGTTTTGACTGAACATTAACTCATTGGACTCAATCGCCAAAATCTGAGCCATTTTGACTGGATGTTAACTCTTTGGACTCCATCGCCAAACTATGAGTTGTTTTGGCTGAACATCAACTCTTCGGACTCAATCACCAAACTCTGAGTCGTTTTGACTGAATGTTAACTCCTCCGACTCAATCGCCAAACTCTGAGTCATTGTGACTGAATAACAACTACTCAGACTGATTCACCAAACTCCAATGGTTTACTAGCCTAACATGTCTCCTTGGGGTCTCCATCTCCCCCCAAATAGGTTCAAACCTCCATAGTACAAAAGCACACTGAACTGGTCTGAGCCATACGGTAAACTCTATACGACCTACTTCTTGAAGTGCATAAATGCACCTAAGGAAGTAGGGGGTATCTGATGTTGAGAAAAATTCTTTCTCCAATAATATTACGACATATGGCAACTTTCGAGGGCAAAAAAGTAATTCACAATCTAAACAAGTCAATTAATCAAATCTCCACACTTGGAAAGGGATATTATGGTAATTTTACATTGAAAGGCATTATGATAATCTTATACCAATGTCTCAGTACTACTATAACACTCTAATTTATGGATAAACTATTATTCAAATCCAGCTTGTGAATAACTCCAATCTTATCTAAGAAGAATGTTATTCCTATCACAACACTAAAATAACTCTCTTAATTGGACTCTGCTCCACAACACTATATAAGGGGGCTCTCACCATCAAAAATATACATTCACTACTTGCACCAAATATTCTACAGTTTATTTTCTTAATCCCTATTCTAACCTAGGCATCGGAGAGTCCCCTGGGGCATAAGCCCCTGGGGACGGATCCGAGAGGCAAATTTTCGGCATCAACAAATACTACTTCCTTTGCTCTTAGTTGAACTTTTTTAGCAGCACTAAGAAAATCATTATTGGTCTCATAGACCCATTCTCAAGCTCTATCTATAGGGACTTATGGAACAAGTCAATGAGGGGATGGCCTATCTTACTTTACTGCTGAATCAGAACCTGCTTTTGATGTATCTCTCCCACCCAGATTTCACACATTCCCAAATATTGGTGATGAGCCTTAGAAAGTTAACTACTACCTTACTCAGGGTGATAATATTACTTTTATTCCCAGTCATATTTGGACAGTAATCTTCATCAATCATTTTTTTTCTTTGTTTGGAATTAGTTTTTTTCAAATATACTTCTCTAAGTCACCCATTCTTCTCCTGAGAGGCTTTTGTTGATAATGGTTAGGGCACAGAAAGCACTATAGAGTATTCAAGGTTACCAGCAAGTTGAAAGCCTACGTTTGAGACAGAGATATAGAGATTGTAAGAGTCCTTCATTTGTATTGTCTTTTGAATACACTGCCTCGATACTGATTTACAAAATGTCTTGATTCTATAGATTCAGCTAAGGAATGAACGATATTGACTTAAAGAAGATATTGAAAGATTACACAACCGAGTGGGCCACCAAATGCCTTATTCTCCATCCAGATCTCATGGAAACCTTGAAGATCTTGAGACCCATGCTGTTCAATCCACAATGAATAAGATAAAACAACAAGAAGTCCAAATATGGGCAAGAAATCAAAGCCTTGGCCATAATTTGTCTTTTTGTTTCACGACTTTGTAAAATAATTTCACGTGTAATATAATGGGATGAATCGATCATGTAACATATATATGATGTAAAATATGTAAGATATGAATAAAATAAGTTTGTTTTTGGAAATCCTTATATTTAATTTTGACAAATAAATCATGAAAATTTCTAAAATTTTTATTTTATTGATTGGTGGAAAGGATACATATGAAATTATTTTACATGACCAAAATAAGCTCAAAATTGATCAAAGCCCATAGGAAATACGAAAAAAATCACATATTTAAGCAAAACAATCGAAATAGTACCGACATAACTGGCCGGTTATATGGTAGAGTCGGTTGACCCTGTTGGGAACGCAATTAGTCATCATCGATCTGACACAATTTTATTCCTATTCCATTTAGGTTTTGGACCTTAACTTGTTTCCTATATATTTGCACGTCATTTTCTTGTTTTTTGCACCATCATAGAGTCTTCACCAATTTCCCTTGAAAATTCTTCAACAGGGGAGACTATTACTAGGGATGGCAATTCGGGTTGACAGGTCGTGTTCATATCGTATTGAAGTTGTGTATAACACTAAATGGATTGACATGAACATGACGCAATTATTAATTGTGCAAACCTAACACTAACATGACCTGTTTATTAAATGAGTAATGTGACACAACATTCTTAATCTATTTAATAAACGGGTCGTGTTAGACCCGACACAACAACACGACTAACCCGTTTACATATAAACAGGTCATGTTACACAACACGACTAACCCGACACGAGTAACCCAATATGACCTATTTATTACATAAGCAATATAAGTTATATTGTATAAAAATTCAATTAATCATTCATGATCAAAATACACAAAAAAATATAAAAACTTGAAACATTAATTCATCATCAATTACAATACCATTAATATTGGTTCTACTATAAACCATAAAAAAGAAACAATAACACCATAAGGCATAAGCCATCCAATTACAAGCCATCAAATCACAATATTAACTGACCAAATTAGCAACAGAATTCTCAGATGAAGATGTATATGCTTTATTCTCATTAATATTCATATAATCATATCCATTATATCAAAAGTTAACTTCTATATTGCTTTTGATGCTATTTCTATAAAGAAAAAATGAAAAAAAAATGTTAAAACAAGCAAACTATTTTACAAATCTGACTATAACACAGAATATGCCAAAAACAATTTTACCTTGTTCTCCATACAAACCAATGTCTTCTCTATATCAAGCTTAAGTAAGAGGATTACTATATCTGATATTCTTTAGCATCTATAATAAAATAATCAATTCGTCAAACACTAATTTTTTTTATAATATAAACAGAATAAAATTGAAGTATGCAAAGTCTAGTTATGTAAGAAGAAAAATATATATTTTTTTTTCTTAGTCTCAACTTGCTTCTTCGTTATAAACCTGTTCAAGTATTATCTGTTATTCCTAGCCCACTGATTTTTGGTTTCCATTTTGGGTTTCCTATTTATATGATCTGCAAATTGTATTCAAATTTCATATAAACACTTTTCCTTTTCGGTTTTGTCTTTTTTGATATCGGAGAAGAGAAAAACACTAAAAAGTTGGCACTTGCTTAGATTGAGTTTTTAAAAACTGAAATCAATTTTTAAAAAGTGTTTTCAAAAATTATTTTTAAGAACAGTTTTTCAAAAACCTGTATTTAAAAAACTCCAAATTAGAGTTTTCATTTCTAATTTTCTAAAAAATAACCCTAAAAGTCGCTCCCTTCTCTCTTCTCTCCTCTCTCGATCGCGTCTCTCTGCCCTCTCTCGTTTGCGTGCTTCTCTCGTTCACCGTTTCTCTCTGCTTCTCACGACCGTCATCTTTATCCTCCTCTCCTCTTTCTCACGGCCGTCATCCTTAACCGCTGACCCCGCCACCGTCACGTTGTGAGTTTTCTTTCTTTTTTCACTTCAACACCTTCCAAATGACATCGTCATCGATCTCCGGCCAAGCAATTTCTTTACCGTAGCTGGTGAGTGTTCTCTCTTTCTTATACTCATACTGATTTTGGGATTTGCCTAAACAACTAGTATTTGCTTCAATCTATCCAATTGACGTCATGATTTGTGTTTGCAATTTATGAAATTTGTGATTTTTTTATAATGCTTGGGAAAGTAGTTAATTTTCTATTTATAACAACTTCTGCTAGAACAAGAACTGGTGATGGGTATTTTGTAGTTCAAGTTGTTTAATCGATGATAATCTTTTGATTGTTAGTAGTAGTGAGAGACTACAACAGTGATTAGTAGTTTGAGGAAGATGGGTATTCTATTTAAAAACTTGAAAGAAATCAAACTCATGGCTTACAGTGCACTGATATCCAATGTTTTAATTTCTTGAGTTTTTTTTTTTTTTTTTTTTTTTTTTTTTTTTTCTCGTTTTGACACCATATCCAATCAGCTCAAGTTGTTTATGTCTCTTTCCGTTTGACACCATACCTGGTGGTAGCAGATTTTAGCCGCTGTTTCAACCACCACCGACTACTTTGTCAGATTTGTAGATTTAATTTATGGACATTTGAAGTTTGTTTCTGTCCTAATTTACTGTTTCTGAAATCTGTTTTTGGCTTGATTTAAATTCAACATATTAAGTCTATCTGTAATAAGTTGTTAATATCTCTATCTCTACCTTTTATCATTAAATACAGTTGAAACTTGGTATCTTTGTATCAAAGTATCAAGATAAAAAATAAGGGTATTTATTTTTAAGAAGCAATGCCTAAATATGATCTTTGATATTATTACTTCTTGAAATTACTTTTTGGTAGCTCACAGTAATATAAATTTCTACTTACTAAGTGTTATTTATTCAATTGTTATTTGTATATGAAAAAGAAAAATAAATAAATACAAGAATTTGAAGAAAAACACACCAATAGTGGCTCTGGGCTTTGTTTAACATAGGCTGTGGAGATTGGTGACAAGCAGCTCAAGCATTAGAAATTTAGATTTTTTTATTTCTACTTTGTAACCTGTAAATGTATTTGTGAGGTTGGGGTTTTGGGTTTAAGTTGGCTCTTTAAATATTTTGTGGGGTTTTTTTGGGATACAGTCAGTAGCTAAAGAATCCGTCATTAGTGAAAGTTACGATTTCTAAACTATTTTAATTTTTCTTTTGCTTGCTTTGTTTTGTTTGCTACACCCTTGATTTTTGTTTGGCACTTTGTACTTTGTGTTCATTATGTTTGTATGCTATGTTTCTTTTGTACAGTCAACAAATAAAGATCCAAAAGAGACTGACAAACTGCAACATAAAAAAGGCTCCCTGGGCTGTTTTCAGTTCTGTTTTTCTTTTCTTCAGCAAAAACTGACTTGAGTTTTGTTTCTCTATATGTTTTGGTTCATAGGTATCGATTTTGAGGTATTTTATGTGAATCTGTGATAAACTGGGATTTTTTTTTCATTTCCGTAGTGTTTTTTCTCTTATATTTTTCCTTCTTTTTTTTTTATCTTCTTTTCTTGGTATTTTGATTCGTGAATTCATTTCCTCTCCCTCCTCTTTTTGGTTGCAGAGTTAAAGATTCTTTGAATTTCAAACTGAATCAAACCAAAAAAATTTGACTATCTAATTGAGTTGATCATTTTATCTCTCTCTCATCTTTCTATTATTTGTGAAATTCCATCTATAATGAAGCTCTATATTTGCTGTTGTTTATTTTCCTTCATTTGAAAATTGATTATGTCTATGGCGAGGTAACATATTTTCCTTTTAAGTAGTTTGTAAAGTAATTAACTGGTGCCCTTTATATTGATTTCATGGTGCTCCTTCATTTTTAGGATTGTAATCAAGCATTGGTTCATTGAGATTTGTGAGGATAATTTCATCTATTCAATATGGGAGATCCGATGCACTTTAGTTCCATCAAGGACAATTATATTTGTATACTGCTTCTCTTTGGTACTTGCAAAACTGCTATCTTACCTTTCAAGTCAGAATTAACACAACTAGAAATGTGGAAAAATATGGCAATGTGTTGAAATGAACCCACCTGAGGTATCCAAAATTTGTTTTAAACATCTAAAATGGTTTTGTGAAATGTGAACCTCTTTAAAGTATGCTAAAGTGACTTATCAAAAATAAAAAAGTATGCTAAACTAGGACAATGAAATAAATAAATTTCTTCATTGGATTATGAGGACCATTTTCTATCGTGTAAAGTGTCTATGTTGGTTTGTAGATATCCAAGGAAACAACTTCTGAAGCTAAAACTAAAAATAAGTCTTTTATTTATTTATTTACTCTTTTGGGTTGGGGGAGGGGAGTTGCATGATATTGACTTCACTCACAACAGGAGTACTATAGATTCTTGGAAGAATATAACTATAACATCAAACTAAAATGCCACTGGAAAAACTTAAAGGGGTTTTGTGTTGCCTTTATCTGGCAGAGCTTATCAAGTTTGAAAATATTTACTTCAAGACCATGGATTTCTTCTAACTTGGTACCATCACTTGCACAGGGGCTGCTGGACTAGTACTTGCACAGGTGTATGTATATGTATTATTTTAGGACAAAGGATAATTGGTATATGTATGTAGGTCAAATTTAAGTATCTTAAAATTGTCGGTTAGTTTTTATTGTTAAATAATAATCTGTTAAGTTTGTTTTTAATGTAGATGGCTTCTGAAAGCGTTGATATTTCTTTATGGGGCTCTGAGAGAGAGAAATGTTTTATCGATATCATGGTTGATGAAGTAAACAAGGGAAGCATGAAAGATGGTGTGTTTCATAGAAAAATTTGAGATTTTATTATCAAAAAATTGAATATGAAGACCAACAAGCTCTTTACAGTGAAACAATTGAGGGAGAAATATCAAAGCTTGTGTATGAAACGTCATCTGTTTAGTTAATTGCTTGAGCAAACTAGGTTTAGTTGGAATACAGAAAGTAATATTGTTACAGCTTTAAATGAGACTTAAGAAAATTACATTTGGGTATCGTTTTTCTCCCTAAAGTTCATATGGTGGACTTATCTTACGATAATTTTTTTGAATATTTTTAGCAATCGATAATGACATTTACATCTTCAATTTTTTTTTCTTAAGCACACTCGAAAGCTTCTCAATTTCATAAGCAAGACTGTGAACACTACAAATTGTTAGGGATTATCTTTAACAAGTTAAATACCATAGAAATTCTTCACTGTGCTTCTACCCAAGATCCACTTAATTCCAATGAGGAGAATGAATTGCATGAAGCTTTTCTCAATAGTGGAGTGCATATAGACGTGGATGTTGATGGCCTTCCTAACCCGGATGACCCAAATACTCCGGTTGACTTTGAAACCCCAAGCACTCAGTCCACTCAGCCTGAACGTTTTGCCAAATGTTCTAAAATCAATGATAAGAAAAAACAAAAGGAAACTAGAAATAGTCAATTGAGTGAAGTTTTTGTCTGTTTCATAAAGGCCACAAAAGCAAGAACAGAAGCTTCTTTGGCTAGGGCTGAGAGATGTAGAGAGAAAAGTGTTAAGGGAACAAGTTCGGTGGTTTCAACATATTATTCAGTGGCAGTGTGTTTGAAAGTTCTTGATGAAATGGAAAATCGTGTGGATGATGACACATATATGAAGGCATTAGAGAAATTTACTTATAACTTTTTGTTGAGGGAGGCATTCATTAAAATGCCTTTGGAGAGGAAGAAGCTAGGATTGATTGAGAGTTGGAGACATTGCTTTGGTCTTCAATTCTGTTCGTGTGTTAAGGAGATTATTTATTCTTGGATGTGTGTTTATGTTTGTACTTGGATATTTTTATTGCTTTTTTTAGTTTATGGATGATATGTTATTTGTTTGGATTAATTAAATGCATTTGACATTCCTTGTATTGTTGGAATATGAATGATTAGAATTGTGTATACAGATCTAATTAGATTTGAATGATTAGAATTGTGTATACAGGTCTAATTAGATTTGGAAAATCATAGAAAATAGTGGAGGTGTTGTCGATTTTTTTTATTAAAAAAATAGAATTAAACTTCAATTTATTTAGATTTGTGGAATATAAACTATATTACATGATAACCATAATGTGACTTTTTTTTTGTTTAGGTTCAGAAATGGACAATTCAGACCTAAAGAATTGTGGTAGCCAATCTAATCCATCAAGTTTGTTCGCTGAAGATGAGTATGAAATGCTCTCATTGTTATTGCTTCCTATGTTTGCTGAATATGATGAAAAATTTATGAATAAATTACCAATGCGAACATCACGACTCAGTGGACATGAATATATAAACAAATTGTTTAATGGTCGTTCAGAGGCAGTTTATGAATTGTTTCGCATGGAAAAGGAAACATTTATTCACTTATGTAACACATTGAAACAATATAATTATATAAAAGACTCAATGGGTGTCACAGTAGAGGAAAAGATGACCATTTTTTTGTTTGTTGTGGGGCACAATGTTGGGTATAGAGTTGTAGCTGATCGATTTCAACATTCATTAGAAACAATTAATCGACATTTTACGATAGTGATGAGAGTATTGAACAAGTTTGCAAAGCACATAATTTGTCCATCGAATGACCATGTGGTGCTTCCACAAATTAGATGTGATCGAAGATTTTACCCAACTTATAAGGTAATGTACCTTATGATTGATTGTTAATTTATTAGTTTAGCTTTGTATGTACAATATGTAATATCAAACTGATTATAATGGTATGCAATTTAATGGATGCATAATGTATTAGAGCAATTAATAGAACTCAATTCAGTGTATAGGCTCCAATAGAAAAAGCTACTAGTTATAGAGGTAGAAAATCGGTTGTGACACGAAATGTGATTTGTGCATGTTCATTCGACATGAAATTCACATACGTGTATAATGGATGGGAAGGTACGGTTAACGATTCACGAGTCTTTTTGGACGCCTTAACTCGATCGGATGCTCAATTTGCTTGGCCTACTAATGGTAAATCTATTATAGTACTAAGTTGATATTATATACTAATTGATTGATATGTACTAAGAGAATTTGTATGAATTTAGGTGAGTATTATTTGGTGGATTTCAGTTATTCATGTACAGTTGGGTTTCTTCTACCGTTTAGCGGTGAACGGTATCACTTAAATGAATATCAATGTAGAACACGCCAACCAACGGGTAATAGAGAGTTATTTAACTATAAGCACCCATCTCTACATAATGTCATTAAACGTTGCTTTGGGATCTTAAAGTTGCACTTTCCAATTTTAAAAATGATGCCTAGATTCAAGCCCGCTAGACAACCTCTTATAGTTGTTGCTTGTTGTGTCCTACATAATTTTGTACGCCAGTGTTCTCAGAGTAATCAACTGTTTAATGAATGGGAAGCAAATGACCATGAACTAGAAAACGAAAGGGGGTCAACACATTTACAAATAATCATACAAATGATTTGTTTGATACGTGTGCAGCAGCTATGGCTGCGTTTCATGAGCTTATTTCCAATCGGATGTGGGTAGATCTTTTTGATATTTGATTGAATATATGGTAATAATGTTATGATTTGTCGGTAAGAGTTAGTTAATTTAATGTCCTTATTTGTGTCTAATTTAGTTTTTTACTTACTGAATTATTTTTGTTATTCTTAGGAATATATTTCACATATTGATATATTATTTGATTTATAGGGTGTGAGGATGACAAACCAACCAAATTGGGCAGTTGAGGCAAACTCTTTTGCAAGAAGAATTTTGGGTCGTTTGTTTCCATTTTATCAATTTCTTAGAGTTGTATTTGATCAATGATTATTGTATTTTAAAGTTTTCTTCAACTAACTTATTTTAAAAAAGAAAACTATGTCATGTTTTCAATATTGAACCATTTTCTAAGAAGAATGATGGGTTGGTTATTCACATTTTATCAAATTATGAAAGTTGTGTTGTTATTCTTATTTTAATTTTTTTAGAATTAATTTAACAAAAAAACATATGTGATATGGCGAGGGAGATGAGTTTTCAATGTTTGATCCATGATATATAAAAAAACTTAAAATTTTAAAAATAAAATATTATTAATTATTTTCAAGTATTTAGTGTGTGCTGAAAATTGTATTTAGTAAATATGAGAAAAAATTAATATATATTTCATATTTTAATTGAAAACTGAAAACAATTATAAGAAGGTGTATCCAAACAGTTTTATATTTTCAAAACAGTTTTCAAAATCAGATTATCCAAACAACGTTTCACTGTTTTTGTTTTGGAAACAGTTTTCGAGTTATAGTTATCCAAACATGTTTTTTTTTAAAAAACCATTTTCAGTTTTAATTTTCGAAAACTAAAAATTGGGAACTGTTACCCAAACATGCCCTTGAAGTTTTGAGACTATCAAACTCTTCAATTTTCTGTCTGTGTCCTCATCTTTCTCTCTCTCTCTCTCTCTAAATCTTCAGTCAAGCTGAAATTTATTACTATATTGCAAGAAGAGATCCCTGCTTTTCTTTCTAATTGTTTTTCTTCATTTTTTCATTAGTCTATGTTATTGTCTTTTTTCCCAATAAGAACAACATATATCTCTTCCCTTTCTATCTCTTGTTGATCTCGCTTGTAGATCTCCACATATATCCTTTTGTTCTCTACATTCAATTTTAACCAAATAACTTGAAAGACCTAGATGAGAAACAGAGTGAAAACAGAGATCACTAAACCGAGATGAGCACATTATTTTTCTGTTTTCAGCCTTTAACAAAAAACCTATATGGAAAATACAAAGAAAACGAGAGATATAAGGAAAAGTAGATAGATGTCCAACTTTAACTTGAGATCGAGAGAATAGCTTATCGTTTTCAGTGTCGCAGCTGAGATTGAAAAAGAAAGGCTGTGAGTATGAGATCGAGGGAGAGGGGGAGAGAGTGATGGTACTTGAATGGCTAAATGACAGTTATGTTGTACTTGTTTCTCTCAACTAAAAATCTCCTGAAGAAATGAAAACAAAAGCAAAATTATTCTTTATATTACAAATTCAAGGCACAAATAGAAAGAGAGAGAGAGAGAGAGAGAGAGAGAGAAACAAAGTTGTAGTATTGTAGAATACCCAGTAAAATTAACAACAACAAGAAAAAGATAACGATGAGTAAAGAATCTGTAGATACAATATTATAGAGAAGGCACCGCTGCCTGAGACTTGAGAGTTGAGTGAGTGTGAGAGTTATGATTGAACGGTGACCTAGGGTTTCTTGTTAGGGATATTTATATTAAGAATTTTTTATTTAAAATATACTAGACAATTGTCAATTATAACATTAGACTTAAACTAGATATAAACTATTGTTATAGGGACAACAATGTAATTGGTTATTACTTGTATTTTTTTATAAAAATAATAGCATTAAACAGGTCATAGCGGGTCATGGGTCATAAACATGCCAACACGACCCATTAGACATGCAAAATTAATTAGGTCATAATCATGTCATTTCGGGTTAGCGGGTCAACCCGTGACACGACATGATTTTTTCGTGTTGACACAATTACGATACAAACCCGATTATACTCAACACCAACCCACTTTATTTTATATCATGTTATGTCATGTCGGGTTCACGTGTTGTGTCCAATATTGCCACCCCAAATTATTACCAACCAACTGTTGGGATTTGTCTAAGAACTAAAGAGAGAAAAATTCAGCATCAGATGCAGGTGTGCGCCGCGGCCCAGGAGGTGTGCGCCGTGGCCTCCAGCATGAAAGAAGTTCTGGAGGAGCCTTGCCCAGGTGTGCGCCGCGGTGCCCTGCACCTGGAGGTTGTGTGCCGCGGCCAGCCCTGTTTTGGGTCGTGGCGCCAGGCACACCTGATGCCAAGTTTCAGCACTCTTCTCCTGATGCGCGGGGCTTGATTAAAATGTACATGATCACTTAGACTTGTTGGAGGGCTATGATTGATTGGTCCTCAAGATCTAAGGGTTGAGATTGACTTCAAGAAGTTGGTGCACTATATAAAGTGTCATCTAGCTTCAATCATAAAGATATAGATAAGATCATCATACAAGAGAATTCAAGTGCAAGTGTGAGAGTGCAAAGACACAAAACACAAGAGAGGCACTAGAATAGATCTTATTCAAGAGTGGCTGGGATTGAGAGAGAGCATACAAGAAGAGGGGTTCAAGGGCTTTGTAATTGGAATTTTCTTGGGGAAAATTCCAGGGAAACACTTAGTTCTTATCTCTTTCTTTTCTCTTATTTCATGTATCAAGAACAAGAAGGTTCTTGAGGAGGTGTTGCTGTAATTGTAAGAACTCATTGATTTAGTGCAGAGAGCTCGGAGTAGCTCATGAGGACGTAGGAATTTGCCAAACCTCGATAACAATTGCTTGTGTTCTTTCTTTGATTGGTTTGTTTCTGTTCATTACAAGTCATTCTAGACTCGGGTTCACGTATTGTGTCCAATATTGCCACGCCTAATTATTACCAACCAACTTAATAGGTGGCTCAAAGGCAAGAAAGAATTTAGCAATAAAAATTTTTCTTCGTTTGGAGTAAATGCCATCTTTTCTGTGAACATTGTAACAATAGATTAGAACTTTTTGAGAGCTACTGCATGGAGGTGGAATCCACAAACTCATGTGTCTCGTCTTGAATTTACAGAGATATGCCCCACTTATGAAGAATTTTGTGCTTTTCTTCATCGCAAACCTTCTGATACCTTAAACTCTTTAGCTTTTCAAGATAACTATACATAAAATCTCAGTTGATTTGTTTGACATTACCAAGAAGGGAGCCATGTCACTTTTGGTAGGAGATTACTTTGACTTTGCTCCACTAGCACTAGAATTGTTTGAGACTGAGCTAAAATTTTTAATAACCTGAAGGTGAAGATTGTTGTTTATGTGTATCTTGGCTTGTGATCTCATGTGGTTCAAAAATTTTCTCAAGGTTTTACACCAATGAGAGTGATCTTAGCCATGACCCTTAATGGTTTGGATGCATTTAAGCATCAGAAGACATTGTATATTATAGGAAGTGCACTCTTACTTCAGGTAACAAGTCAAGAATTGAACTCTTCATTCGTTTACCTTTTCTGAATTGAATTATGATATTTTTCTTTATAGATGCGGCTTTTAGACAACCTATGCATCATTACCCCACCAAAAATACCCGCAAAACTCTATAAACCAAGGCACTATAGGGAAAACAGGCACTTGGTGACTCATGAGTCTCTCGAGGGCTGGGTGAATTAGTTCTATGATCCCAATCCTTACAAAATTTGTTGGGTATGCCCTTGGTGGAGAATCTCATTAGCAACTTTGGATACCTTCAAGAAAGGTCACGTGATCTTGGCAGGGATGACCCATTTCTCCTTCAATTCCACTGCTCAAATCAATCGCCAGTTTTTTTAACCCTAGACTCTTCCAAACTTCGACTATGGATTCTATAAATGCCCTATGCCTCCTAGACTCTTTATAAGGATCCAAGACACATGGAGAAGTCACTTCACATTTCAAATTCCATAAGCTATAACTATAGCACCCACCTTTGCAGATGATGACTATATATTTTCGGTTTGGTGTCAACTCGAGAAGTTTTACAGAAATGAGATGAAAAGAAAAAGACTTGAAATAGAGAAAAGGGAAAGAGAAAGTAAAAAGTTCCAATATGCATAAAGAATGAGACAATGAGACTTTTTATTTCTTATCTTTTATTACACAATTAGAGAATCTCATAAAATGAGAAATAGGCATATCCATGCAGCAAAATAAAAGAACTTTAGTCATTAACTTATGTAATAAATCAATCCATTTTAATTCGCATTAGCCTCAACGCGTTTTTACAATTTTCATGAATTGATTTAAATTTCCTTTTCCAATACCCTAGCATATTTACAAGGCTCTATTAAAATAAATGGGGAATAGAGATTTTTTGAAGAATGTGGCTTCACCAAGGTGGTTGCATATGTACCCAAAGAGGGATAGAGCCAAATGTAGTTCAATGGAGCAAAGAAATAACCAAATTTTCCTTATGGGTTTTCAAATTTGGTTTTAAATGTCCTAAGTTTTTCCTAAGCAACCCTTTTAGGATTTTGACTTAGTGAATCATTTTTAAATGGAAAAAAGGAAGATTGGAAAAAGATAAGGAGAAAACAATTACAAATAAAACTTCTTTAAGTGATCAAGATTGATGAGTTCGGTGAACTCGTTCCCATCAAGATCCATAAGGCGAACTGCTCACCCTGACAAGATCTTCTGATTTTGATATGGTCCAGCCCAATTTGATCTCAACTTTCATCTTGGATAAAAAATTAGTGGTCACAGCTCTTTGACCACATAATGTCCTTCTTTGATGTCTCGAGGCTTAACTTTTTTTTTTTGTTAAAAGTTTGAGAAATTATTCTTCGGTAATCTTGAAAATGGTACAGGGCTTTTACTCTCTTTTCATCAATTAAAACCAATTTTTTGGAACATCTTTGGATCCAGTCAACTGCTTATATCTTGCTCTCCCTGGAAACTCTAAGCAAAGGGAATTCTATCTCTATTAGAAGAACAAATATCATTTTTTAGACTAAGGAATAAAGTGATGTCCTAGTTGATAATCTTATCGAAGTACAATACCCTCAAAGAAAAAACAGAAGCTTCTCATGCTAGTCTTTGTAAGTTTCGACCATCTTTTGCAAGTATACTTTTCATATTCTTGTTTTGTGCTTTCACTGCTCCATTAGTTTGTGGACGGTAAGGTGATGCCTGTGGCGTTTAATCTTGTACTTTTCCCGCAATTCAGACACTTCCCCTTGAAAATGTGTACAATTTTTTGATATTATTTCAAAAGGAAATTTATAAGCGACAGATGATGTTGGTGTTGATAAACTGGGCTGCATGCTTAGCTTTGAAAGTGGTATAGGAGGCTGCTTCCACCCAAATGGTGAAATAGTCGATTGCCGCTAAAATGTACTCATTCCCATTAGATGCTTTTGGGGTCACCTTCCTAATCTCATCAATGCCCCAAGTAGCAAATTACCATAGTATAGTAAGTTATAATTGAATGTTAGTTTTTAGAGGTGTATGCTATGCTTGTAAGAATCGAGTATCCATATTTCAATAAAAAAAATAAAGGGCATGATATGAGATTAAGTAATGGTAAAACTAAGAGTAAAGAAAATGTATATGGAACAATAAAAGCGTAATAATACCTTGAGGCATTTATATAATAAAAGTAGTTCCATAATATAAGTCTTTTGCCATGTAAAACTCTATGAATACTAGATATCTATGACATTTAATAATAAGGCACAACAATGAGAATAAATTTTTTAGAATAAGTAGATATTAGTTGTTTCCTCGATAAAGATTCAATTAATGTTAATATATGTATAAAAGAAAATTATATCTGAAAACCATTTCTTGGTAAGTGGAGTTCGAGCGATCTTTTAAAAGGTAATTGACACTGATATTTAAATGAACCTATGAGGACAAAGACTCGTAAAGGATGTCATACTTTATTGCTTCCACTAATGATTATTCAAGGTTTGGAAAAATGTAATTGTTGTAATATGTAATACGAGTTAAAAGCGACCGAAAGATGTAAGTGTAAGCATATAATCAATAAGATCGCATAATTAGGATCTTGAATAATGGTGGGGAATTAAGTGTGAAGATTTATTAATTCTGCACAGAGTTGGAGTAAAAGCACGAATATACAATGCTCTATACACCGAAGAAAAATTGTATTATTGAGAGGCGTGATTAGGACTCTGATGGACATGAAAAGGTCCATGGGGAAAGATGCTAGTTTTTCCCCAATAGTTTGGGAAAATGCATTATCAACCGTTTCCAACCAAAGTTCGAACAAAGTCATGCCTCAGATCTCTATAAAAGTTAAAATGCAAAGAATTCAATTTTATTATATTTGAAAGTATAAGGATGCAAAGTGCAAGTTCTTGTACCTAAACCCCTTAGAAATAAGTTAAGGAAAACTTGGCCTGTAAGTTTATATGATACTTAGATTCAGGAATAATAGGTCATAGGTTCCATCATCCAGAAAATTATCTTATTAAAATTGGAGAGGATATCTTCTTTGAAAATACAAAGTTGGTGGCGCTAATAAAGGAAATTGTATTTTTGGATGAAGAACTCTGACCACCAATCGTCGCTATGAATAAACCGCTAAAGAGATAACAAAAATTGACTCGGAAACGCTCCTAGATCTTGTAAGAAGCGGGAGTTACGTTAAAGACTCTAACAAGTGCGTACTAGACTTTCATGAGCATGAAAAGAGTTTATCTAGCAATTAAACCCTAATAGGCAAGAATTTAAGTTTGGATAATATTTGGATGTACAAGTTAGCAAGCGTAAAAGATCCTAGATAGATGTCGATAAGCAAAAAAAAGCCATGATAATAAAATTGCATTCCATTAAATGTAATGAAAACTAGAAAATGATAGATCTTCTGAAAGGAATGAGTTTAATCAATTGTAAATAGGTACTGAATAAATGTTTAAATAATAATAATAATAATAATAATATGACACCGCAGATAAGAATAAAGTGAGATAAGTGGTGAAAGGGTTACTAGCAAGCAGTAAATAGTTAATTTAGATACATGTGATACACCATTAAAAGAAAGTTGAACTTCATATTTGGTTATCTGAAGTTTATACAAAATCCAAACGCACACTTTGCTAAAAATAAAGTTCATAAAAGGTCCATAATAGGAAAATCTGTTTCTTTCAAAGAAACGATAGTTGTTTGGTTAAACAAGGAGCAAATGAGCGTGGAAAAACATACTTTGAAGGAAGTGTACGTGATTTGTGGCATAATGACTAAGCAATTAGGTATGATTAAGTTGTTTTTCAATTAGTTTAAGATAAAGGTGTCACTTCAAGATAGTATGTTGTATAGTAGATAAATCCTCAATTTCGTTGATATAAGTGTAATTAATAGCTCAATAATAAAAAAAGATATAAATATGAATTATCTATATATTAGATCTAGTTGAAAAAGGTAAAGTAGAGGATTGTTTACGTATCTTATAATGAAAATCTCTAACAAGGGGTCACGAGCATGTTATCTCACTAAGCTTAAGTCCTAGGTATTGGGGTATCATATGGGTAGCATCGAACGTAAGTCCTAACTCTTGGGGACGTTAAAGGGGGCGTGTCGCACACACTTCCACCTAGTGTTTTGGTCAATAAGGATTAGGTAGATATGGTACTTATAGGCATTGGGGTATCATATAGGTAGCATCGAACGTAAATCCTAACTCTTGGGGACGTTAAAGGGGGCGTGTTGCACACACTTCCACCTAGTGTTTTGATCAATAAGGATTAGGTGGATATGGTACTTACCAAGATGTAGGTTATAGCTAGATCCCTCCCTCAAGCGTATGTGGTCCACTAAAAGGAAATTGAATGGAGGTTAGTCAATGAAATACTTATGTGGCTTGAGGAGTGGACCATAGGGAGACACATTCTCGATCTTAAAACGGTCCAATCTTATGATTTTATCGAATGAATCCCTATTTAACCATGATGCCTACGGTGGTGAGTGATCATGAGGGAAGGGTGCAATTGGCTAATTTGGTTTATAAAAAAAATTGTGTACACTTGGGCTTTATCCAACAGCCACTCATATAATAAGATGGGTGTGATGATGAAAATATATAGATGGTGTCACGAACCAGTTATGCAGGTCTAATCGGAGTCACTATGGCAATTAGATTATGGTAATATGGTATGCACAATTAGGAGTCGATGGATCTAAAAGATCCAATATATGTGCACACCATATTCCCATAGGTTGAGATGTGTATGATCACAATCCATAGGATCAAGAGATGTGAGCCTTCACACTATGCCTATTGGGAGAGAGAACATTTGCGGGAGATACAACTCTTTGAATGGTTGTGTCTGATGAACTTTCACCCTCAATAAATAGCCTTGATCTCATTCATTCTATAGACTTGTAAAAGGCTTAAATTTCTCATTCAATAAATAGCCTTGATCTCTCCTACCCTACAGTGTGATAACCAGTCCCAAAACATTATCACAATCTCTTAAAAGATTCAATCCATCACTTTGAAAATTAGGCATAATCAAGTTTGCTTCGATGAGATGATAAGATTAGTGAATTTGTTTTAATAAGGTTTATTTATAATTAAGGTTAATTTTATGAGCCTAAGTTTGATCCTTCATTTTTTCATTGTTTTCATTAAGCTCATGATTTTTTTTTTAAATAAAATTTATTTAGAAATTTTCACATAAAATTTTCATTAACATGGAATCAACTCGTGAAGTCCTTAGATTTAGAACGAAAGAATTAAACTTTTTTAACACAATTCCTAAAGTTAAATGGGATTGGATAATCCTCATCAAGGATGTTTCAAAATCACGTGGAGGTTACTCCTTTGATTCATTGTCTCAACTTGATTAGCTAAACCTATTTAATTAAAGAAATTAAAAATTAAGGCTAATGACTAAGGGCTAAAAGAAAGAGTTATTCCATTGATCTTAATTAATAGAAATTTGACTGAAGGAATTTCAAAAAGTTATCAAAATCATTTCAAATATGTTTTAATTGAAGGTATTCATGATCAAGGCTAATTACAAAGGCCTAAATGAGGGATTCTTCCATAAACTTCATTTAAGAAAGGCTTATATGGGAATTTGATTTCCAAAGGTTTTAAATCCAGTAAATAAGATGTTCATGGAATACATATAAGTCATACAAACAATATGGCATTTTATTTACACATTGTTCATAAGGCATGCATATAAGGTTACCTAGGGGATTTTTTTTAAGGTTACTATGAGAGCTTTCACTTTATAACTTCGACTGGGTTAAGCGTATTCTATGGCTAAAAATATATCATTATGCTACTCTAATGATCTAAATGGATGGATCATATGGGTACAAACGCTTTGAAAAATCTTTATTACATTAATAACGACCACAGTAATTGTGCCACACACCAAGGGCTGCTTAGAGTAGAAGATGATCACTCCAAGACACTTGGTGTGTATGTCAGGCTCAAATTCAACTCCATCACGAATAAAAGAAGATGCAAGTGTGCAAAGTGTTTGCATGAATAAAAAACATTTATTATAATCTTATCTAATTTAATTTCCAAATATTTAAGGTTTGATCGTCCTCAGTGGAGTCGCTAGTTGTAGGGTCCTCATTTTATTTCAGATAAAAGGCTCACTGACGCGAGCGAGGAATTACCATGGTTCACCACAAGCAAGGATTTTTATATTAGGGGGTCAATTAAGACAAAAGAAAAATAAATAGATTTATGCACATACAAATGTTTTATTTTTGATCATTCTTTATGTGTTTTATTGAAAAAAAAAGCATTACTTATCAAGTCTATTATAAATTTTACAGCAATCTCTTTTCAGTATATACAATTTTTCTAGTTGAAGTGGGTTTCTTTCTGAATCTTGAACATTCTTCTTGAGTGAATAATTTATAATTTATAATTTTATGGATTAATTGAAACACTTTAAAAAAATCATGACGTTAATATTTTGTTTAAAGGCAAAAATAAAATATTATTTATAAACATCAATGATGATAAACAAAGGACCTTACAATAATAGAGCAAACTCAAGGACTTAAAAAACCAACCAAACAGTAAAAGACCTGCCCCAAACAAAAACATCCAAACCCAAACAAACATGACACCCAAAGATAATGGATACAACAAATGAGAATAACCCACTTGATTGCTGCACTTGGGACAACATGGGACAACATAATATATGAAGCTACACAAATACAACCAAACACACCCCATTACATACCATGCACCGGAAGCAAGCAACAAAAGAGTAAGAACTTAGCCTTGTGATCCAAAATATTTCCTTTAGAAATACCTTTCTTTTTATTGTGTTTTCTATTATAGAACTTAGCCCCTATAGGGATGAAAAGATCAACTTCACTATCACTAGAGCAAAAAGAAAGTGTTGGGAAACAAACAAACAAAAAAAAAACTATTTTCCCATTTTGTGAAAATAAAATAGGCAAAAATAATAATGCCAAATATTTACAACATAAAAATAATAATTAAACCACAAAAATTAGGACATCGAATTTTTACGTGGGAAACCCCTTTATTTTGAATGGGAAAAATCACGGGATCTAATCCAGGAAAATATCTATTATAAAATAATGAGAATACAAAGTATCTTCTCTAGATCAACTAGAGGATCAATAGATAATTTACCGTCTCCCAAAATGTAGATTTCAACAATAATCTATCAATAAAAATTAAACTGATCTCATCGAAACAACTTGTAATAGAAGTAGGAGAATAAATAGAATACATCAACTTGAAGCCCTCACCATGTAGAAATAATATCCAAAATCTGAGTTCAAACTGCGATAAAATTGATCTTCAAATCAGATCACAAAAGTGAGTAGAATCCAAAAATAACCTTTTGTTCAACAAACTATTTTCGACGGCTACACTAAAGAAAAGGCAAAACTATATTTTCTGCCAAAAGAAAATAAATTGTTCTCTTTATAGCAACGGTCTTAGGGCCACATCATATTAATTATTGGTGGTGGCCTCACATAAGAGGGACTAACCCTAAAAATCTTCCTTTCCAGACTTATGTGGAGGGCACAACCATACTTACAAATTTTTTACACAATTCAAGCTTTTTTGAAGGTAAAGCTTTAATCATCCTATCAAATCTTTTATCATCAGTATGGATTTTCTCAAGTCGCAATAACTTCATCTCTAGAGCATTACGAATCCATTGGTAACACACATCAATATGTTTAGATCAATAATGAAATATCAGATTTTTTGCCGAGATGAAGCAAAAAGCAGCTAAGTTAGAACCAACTCATCTAGAGTTCACATGCCTTAGAAGTACATCAGCATCAAAGGACTTCAACTTAAACAAAAAGATCAAAATCATACATCTAAAAAGTGTTTGTACAAGGACCCCACCTCAGTCCACCTGAAGGATAGGATCCCGAAGCAAAAAATCGAACCCAGAATTAGCCTTCATCTAGAGACTACTCTATTTACAAGAAAATAAAGCAAGAAAAGAACACAGTCATAACACTTGTAAAATTTCTTGTAAACTCTACTCGATAAAAGTAGCAAAAATATAAAGGCAAAAGAAGTAAAAAAAAAATAAAAATAAAAGTTACTTTATAAAAAGAATTTTTTTTTATATAAGTGGAGGGCTTCGAGGCCAAAGGTACATAAAAGAAAAGGATACGAACAACTAAGTCCTATTCTAAGACTGCAGCTTTCATTCTCGACAGGTTCCACCACTTCGCCCCCTTTGGTCCCCTCCATGATCTCCACCTCTTCAATTGCCTCCTTTTTTGCATGCTCTTCAAGAGGATCCGGGATCTTCAAGCTAGCCCAATCAAGTTCAGGCCACCTCTTGGCCCTCTCTACCTTGGTTGCTTCAAAGCTAACAAAGTAGTACTCCGAAGACTCTTTCAACAGATTTTCCTTTAGCCTTCAGAGCTATAATACTTCTCCACTGTAGAGATTTCGGCATGGGCCAGTTAGGACCTTAGCTCCCATTTAGTGTCTCGAAGACTAGCCACCTTGGCACAAAGAAGACTTTTCACCACACAAAGTTGCTCGATCCTGGAGCTAAGTTAATCCTCGACCCCATGAAGTTTCACCACTTTGGCCTTAAAAAATGCCACCTCCTCAGAAGCAGATGAGTAATTGGTATTGGTAGTGACTAATGAAGCCTGCAGCTTCTCTTTTGAGCTCCAGATCACGAATATAATTGGAAAGGTCATATCTTTGAGCTTGAACCTCCTCCAGCTATTTTGCAAGATTCGAATCACTCCGCAGAAGTCTACCAATAGTGGCATCCATGGATTGGACTTAGTGGCTCAAGAAGAAGGCATACATGCCAACTGGCACCAAAAACAAAATACTTAGAATTTTTTTTTTTTTTTTTTTTTTTGTAAAAAAACCCTAAAAATTAGAGGTTTTAGAGAAAAAAAATCCTTACCTTGTAGAAGTGGTCAAGAGAATTGACAATAAATTGGTTAGAATTCATGCACCTCATTAGGACAACATCGGTATGAAGAACAGAGCCTTCTAGTATTTATTGAACTGTATCCACGTTAGTGAAAGTTGAGTCTGTGCACTTCACCTCCCAATTTTGGTGGTAAGCTTCAGAGTTCTAGTTAGCCGTAGAAATGGAGTCCCAAAGAGCATAAGAAAAAGCCCTGATGACAGGAACAAAGTCCTCTAGAGCTATAGAAAAGTCCCCAAGAACAGGAGTAGAGTTCTCAAGAAAAGTAGATGCTGAGCTAAAGGAAGGAATAACAAGAACCCCCTCATTGCTGGTCTCTACTTCTACCCTTTGAAAAACCTCAACCTCTTAAGATGAGTCCTTAGATATTTTCTCAATGATCGCAGGAGACTCAACCTCGCAGAACTTGGCTTGTTGTACGATTAATCGGCTACGCCACAATCACCTCATCCTTAGATTGTCCTACTTTAGCTAGATGAGTTAAATACTCTTCTGTCCTAGCCTTCTTCCACGCAAATCGATCATCAGAATAAAACTTGGCAGTCTTAGCCCAATTCCTCTCTTTGGTCATCTTAGTGACTTCAACTTGGTTGAACATAGTGTCCTCTGCCTAAAAAAAAACCAACTCATCAAAAACAAGTACAAATAGCAAAGGAAAAGAGAAAGAAAATCAAAATCTCTCCACTATCGGTAGGAGAACTGGAAAGGTGCAAATTGAGCTGGTAGGTTCTCAACAGTGATTCGTCCAAAATGTCCTTATCAGACATCTTGGCATAAACCTTTAGGACCTTATTGATTACTTGTCGCTCCTCTTAAGTCAATGAGGGTTCCCTCTAGTCAGGTATGTTACCAAAGTTCTATTCCAATAGCACATGATAAGACTTTAGCCCATCCATGAAGAAGAATTGCTTTTTCTAACCCTTGATCGAAGAAAGGGGTGTCTAGAATCTTTATCTCTCTCTTCGGGTAAAATTTGAACCACTCAAGGTCAAAATGTTTCTTCAAGGTATAGACTAATAGAACATTCGCACCTTCGACTTCCCATTTCACTATGTTGAACCCAACAAACTTCCTCAACACTAGTATAAACCCTACAACGCACTTCATCCCATTCAGAGACAACTGAGTAGGGCAGATACCATAATGATTTTTGATCTCCCTAACTCTAGGGTCAATGAGAAACCTCAACCTATCTTCAGATGGTCGAAGTAGCAACAAAGAGAGTATGCCGCCTTATTCTTCAAAGGGGCACAAGCCCTCAAATAAGACACCTAACGCCCCACTCAGAAGGGAAGAGAAATCTAGTAGGGACAAACTCTAAATCACTCTTGGTGATCTTACTAGGGATCCCTCCATCCAGAAGGACCCGACTCAAAGGGACCTTCTATAATACCTGTTCTCTTAAAACAAGGGTAAATAAGTAAATTTGATTATGTTAAATTAAATAATGTATACATTATAGATTTATTATTGGTTTGAAAGATTTCATTGAGAATTTTATTTGAAAGAGTTAGTAATTTTTTAAGATAGAAAGTATGTAATTTTGAATGATTGAAAGTGGAAAATTAAAGAATTTTGAAGAAAAATGTGAAATAAGATTCAGAAAAATAATTAGAAAATTTGATGGAAGAAAATAGAATTTTCTATAATTTTTTTTGTTGGAATTTTTGGAAGAAAGAAAGGGTAAAAAAAATTGATTTTTAATGAGATGTTGACAAAATCGTAAGTAACGAGTGGAAAAACCCTAAATTTTATGCTAAGGACCAATGGTAGAATCGTAAATAATGAATGGAAAAACCGTCAATTTAATACTGAAGGATTGGTGGCAGAATCATAAATAACTAAAGATGGGTTGAACTAGTCGGCTTGGGAGCTGACCGGTCTGATTTGATGGCAGAAGTGTAATAAATGGAAAAATTCAAACTGGTCGGCTACCCAGCTGATTGGTCAGATCAGGTTTTGAGAATAAAAATAGTTTTTCAAGTTAAAATCTGTTTAAAAATCCATTTCTCTCTCTAAAAATTACTCTCTCTAGAAAATATAGAAAATATGATTATAAATACTTTGGGACTAAAAGATTTGATAATCAAAGATTTAAAGGTTGAAATTTATTGAAGTTCATGGAAAGATTTTCAAGAAAATTTGGGGAAAAACTTCAAAAGGTAATAATTTTGGAATTTATTATGAAAGTTTGAAGTTATTTTATGTATTTCTTGAAATAAACTTTGAATTTGAATTCAAGGAAGAACGAAAATAATTTCTGTTAAAAATACTGAAAATTGAAATTTGAGATAGTTGAATTTTTATGCATACATGAAATTACCCGAAATTGGGTATAGAAATTTAAAAGTATGAATTACGGAAGAACTGAAGAATTTATAGATTTTTAATAAAGATGTTATGATATGTATTGGTGATATGCAATTGGATTAAATTGCTAGACAAAGCAGAAAAAGAAATGAAGTGTTGCAGTAGTAGCTTTAAGTGCTCTTAGGCGAGTTAGATATACTTTTAGTAAACGAGACAAATATGATAAATGAATCTCTGAAAGATTGATTGATGAATTGATATTGATATTAATAAATTATTGAAATATAATATGAAATGTTGATTTGTGGAAATATATGAGATATATTATATTTGGATGAAACGGAAAGATATTATGAATAATAAATTGATGAAATGAGATAGTTGAATTATTATTAAATTAATGTTGTATGCATGAAGAATTAAATGATAGAATTATGTGTTGAACAGAGAAATGAAATTCTTGAAAGTTGTGATTGATATGTTATATGAAGAGATGATTTGATATATATAAAGAAATTGATTGTATGATTTGATATATGCTTGTTTGCATGTCATTGTTCATATGCATAGAAGGAAGACCAGAAGTGTAGCTGGTATGGCTGAAACATGTTGACATGTGGGAAGACATTCCCATATGATATTTCCTATACTTTAATAGTAAAGAGTGAATCCCATACGTTGATTGTATGGAGTAATGATGAAATGATGATGATAAGTTGAGAAAGATAGAAAGAAAGGGAGGGAGAGAGAAAGAAAGAAAGATCATGATGATCATGCATTTTTATTTAAAATATATTTTTATTGTTGTTTGAGATGCAAGAGCATCATAATGATTGTATGTTGATAATAGAAAGATGAGTCTCATAATGAGACAACTTTGGTGAGAAAGAAATTGAAAGGATGGTATGATAAATTATTATTAGATTGATTGATTGTATGATGTGAATCTCATAACGAAGTAAATAATGATATTGAACTAAAAATATTGAGCTGATAAAATATATGAGAAGAAAACTGGTATGATTGGTATATGATATATGATATATATTTTATATATATATATATATATATATATATATATATATATATATATATATATATATATTGAAAGATGATAACTTGATGATTTATTTAAAAAAAAAGATTGATAAATGATTGAATTATTATATGAGAAGAGATAGATGATTAATTATGTTGATTTAGTAATGATTGAATGTAACTAGAAACATACAAATCGAGTACTTATAGTAAATTTAATTCATTGAGCTTGTGAGGCTCACTTCTCATTGTTAAAAAAATTTTAGGCAACGGGCAGGACAGATAGATTTGTGAGGAGATTCAGACTGAGTTTTTATATGTAAGTCCCACGGTGCACATTCTCAGTTTAATGGAAGAAGAAGAAATAAAATTTTGAGAAACTTGTATATATTCATGTATCTTTATGTTATCTATATTGTTTCAAATAGGATATTGAATATGTAACTCCCTTGTTAAGGGATGAGGCTTTGATGTATTTTATTTTAAGTTGATATTTTATATTGTTACATATATGTGTTATACTCAGATGGCAAAACATGACAATATTGTCTTAGGGTGGCCAACCCGGGATGGGTCATTACACCATCACTTCCCCACTCTTAAGAACAAAGTCTTTCCTCTCAATCCTCACTTTCTTAGAGATACCAACTCTAGCTCCAAACATAGTATGGCAGTAAAAAAGAAGGGTACCAGAAAAAAAAAAAAAAAAAAACTTGAAAAGAAGGAGAAATTAGGATATAGGTAAAGAGAGATAATTAAAAGAACAATCAAAGAGGAGAAAATAGGATTCAGGGGCAAAAAATCCCTTAAATAGCTTATGTCAAGGTAACTGCCACCGTAATGCATGGTTTATGCGCCTCTCGGATTGACAAAAAGTGTTTCAGATAGTTAAAGCGTCCACTCAATCATTTAAGGAGACAGTTTACAGTGACGCCTCGAAAAACGGAACATCCAATTACAAACACATGGATCTGTAGAACAACGGGCCAAACATATTTAATAGGCCCAACAAGCCCAAAAATGGAGACATACATATGAAGCCCCATTTGAATAAATACAAAGCCCACAAAGCAATGCAATCTAATCTTACTAAAGCTCATTCAGTGAAGCTTTACTCCTCTTCAGGAGCAGACACAGTTAACGATTCCTCCCAAAGTCGAGCTAAAAGCATCACAAAGTTTCACTCTGGCCAGAAAGAATCACGACTTCAGTCATCTTCGATCCTCTTCAGGAGCATACTATAGTTAACCATTCTTCCTGAAGTCTAACTAAAAGCTTCAAAAGCCACAAAGTTACACTTCAGCCAGAGGGAATCACGACTTCAGTCATCTTCGCTCATCTTTAAGAGCATATTACAATTAACGATTTTTTCCGAAGTCGAACAAAGAGCTTCAAAAGCTATAAAGTTTCACTCTAGCTAGAAGGGATCATGACTTTAGTAATCATCACTCATCTTCAAGAACAGACTACAATTAACGATTCCTCTCGAAGTTGAACTAAGAGTTTCAAAAGCCACAAAGTTCCACTCCGGCTAGAAGGTATCACAATTTTAGTCACATTCATTCCTCTTCAGGGGTAGATTACAATAAAAAATTCCTCTCGAGCTAAAACTAAGTGCTTCAAAAGCCACAAAGTTCCACTTCGACCAGTAGGAATTGTCACAAAGAGGTTTTGAAAGTTCGTGTCCCGTGATTCCAATTGTAGCAGAATAGTGACTCCAGCTATATAGTCCCAGTCGAAGTAGAACTACGACCTTTGAGCCTCATAGTTCACTCGAGCAGAAGAGGGATTATGAACCTAATTTCATATTCACTCATACATGATCAAGTTCCCAACCAAACACACCCTTGAAGAAGAAGCTGCGACAAAAATAATCCCAATTCAGCCCCTAAAGATACTAAGGTTTGAGCCCTATGATCTATACCATTAGTAGAATAGTGACTTCAGCCCTACAATTCTTACCGAAGTAGAACTATGGCCTATAAGCCGTACAGTTCACTCGAATAGAAGAGGAATTACAACTTCATTCACGCTTATACTAGGATGGAATCTAAGTCTCAGACTAATAAGAATCTTCAGGAAAAATATAGGGGATTAACATCAAGAACTTCGAAAAAATGGCCTTGGTTAAAGATTTGACACTGGTAAGATAAGATGATCAACTAGAAAGGCTCCCGTAACCGTATGACCCTTAAAATTAGTCAAGAGTCACGATTTCAACCAAGCAAACGTCCCTTCCAAGAAGGATGAAGGCTGCCGAAACCACTCGAAGAGGAGATAACGACTTTAGTCGAGTTACCTCTAATAAAAAGCCGACTGCAGTCAAGATTCCTCTTATTGTGAAACTAAAGATTTCGGGAGACCAAATGCCCAATACTTAAGGACAACGGGTCACAATCTTTGCTATCAAAGAAGTTAAAGTCTCAATCGTACAATCCATAACAGAGTGAAGATCCCTTACAAACGTTGAAGAAAAACTACCCCCTTAAGGAATCTCACTGAGTCCCTTAGGGAGTGGGGGTATTTAATGTGACTCAAATAATACAGATCAATAAGAATTGTAAACATAGCCAACCACTCCTGAGTAGTGAACTAACTCGACCTAACTACAATAAAGATTATACCACTTGCTCCTAAGCACTTCGATGTGATGACTCAGGTAAAGACCATCCCTTACGAATGGGAGACCATTCTTTGTGAGACTCGAGGTGCAAAGGTTCCATCCCTTACAAGGTTTTGAGGCCTAAAAATCATAACCCAACAGTGTCGCACATTAGAAGCCAGGAGAGTGCCAGGGCCTATATAAAGAGACATCCACTCTTAACACAAGCAAACACAGATAGAAAAGAAAAAGAGACATGCATACAGGAAGTGTGTAACATAAAAGATGAAGGAAAAAAATAAGAGAACTCCAAGTATAGGGAGAAAACATATGAGGAACAAAGAAAATCATCTCAATTCTCTCATTCTCCTAAATATCCCTTCATCTCGAAATAATTCTTGCCATTTCTAAACACTTACTGACTTAATCATCAGACGATTTTTCCCAGAGCTCCACGATCCGGGCGACTTCTTTTGTAAGTATTCACCCATTTCAAATACAAAAAGAAACATTCCATGTCCTCTCTTTCTTTTTATACAAGGACAATCCTAAACAAGTCCCCTGTTGAAAACCAACAAAGGTGGATTAACTCTTGTCATTTTTTTGGCATCAATAACTACATTATGTAATTCACCTTAAATCGAGGGAAATGGGATGAGGGAGGTCGTCTTGCAGTCCAACCATTAGAGGAAAATATTTAGGGATCTATATATTTTATAAAACTTTTGGGTCATACATTTTTTTTTCAGGACAGACTAAACAATTATCTTATAAAGATTAGAAAATATTTCGTCTAAAAAAAAGTCATTAATTATGAAATGTAAATTATTGTAAGGCTCTTTTTTCTTTTAGTGATATACATGACCAATCCCTTTCAAGTGCATAATAAAATATCAACCATTGAATATATAGGCTTTCAAATTAGTCACACTCAAAACACTCATTTTGAAGACGTGTCTCTTATACCTTACCATTGATCAGAAAATTCAACTCTCTTTTCTCCATTATAAATACAATCGGTCTATCATATAAACCATGGCCCACGTAACATGTAACAACAACTAATATTTCAGAGTCTAGAATCATTGGACTAAAACAGTGAGAAATGAGCATAATGCGAGTCTTTGGACTTTAGGGGCTTGGCTTCTACTTTAAGCTCAATTCAATAATATTGGTTAGCTGTAGAGGTGGATAACGAGTGGGTGTGTCGGTAATTCGTTGTGAGTTATGGGTTAAACAGATGTAGGATAAAAAAATCGATTTTAAATGGATCAAATTTTTTATATTTAAATTCAACTCATTTTTTTGCAAGTGAAATCACAAAAGACTCATTAAAAAAATTAACATTAAATAAAACAAATATTTCTTTTTAAAAAGTAAAAATATTTTTTTAATGGTTTGATCTTATTACATTATGCTCCATCCAATATACTCCAATACCTATGCAACCACATTCACACCAATTTTTGCATGCAGATGAAAGTCATTGAGTAAAACAAACTACAACTTTCATTTATAGATCAGGTAGTGAATCCAAAACCAAACTAGACTCCAAAAAGTTTAGAGCTTCCCAAGCCATACACTAACATTTAGCTAAGCAAGATAGGACATGTTTTGCCATCAAGTGGGCATTACTGGACCAATGATTAAATACCTAAAATAAATATTTTATAAAGCTAGTAGCTAAGCCAACTGATGTAGGGGAAAAATCCCCATTTAATGTACAGTGATACATAGCGCCCGCTAAGGGCAAAATGGTAAAATCCTAGACAAAGATCCTCACCCGATAACATGGCAACACATGACAACATCTAAAAGCAAAAAGATAGTTTCATGACTCAGACAGACCAACCAGTCAAATCACTATAATTGGCAAATGGCACAATGATAATTATGCACCAAGAGCTCTAGTACCATTACAATACTCCAACCTATAGCTAAATAGTTATCCAGCTTACGATAATGATAAACTTATTTCCAAGAGTTCTATTCTTATCGATACACTTAATCCTTCTTCTAATCAAACACTACTATGAAACACTATATAAAAGGGGCTCTCACAATCAAAATGTACGAACAATTCTCCACTCACAACTCCCATTTTCTTTGGCTTTCCTTGTTCTCCAGAAAAAGCCCTATTTTAACTTAAGCATCGAAGAATCCCCTTGAGGCACAACCCTTTCGGTCCTTCGACGAATTTTAGGATTTTTCCTTGTTTCGTGTGCGCAGGTACCGCTTCCCGACCGTTTAGATTCTATGCAGATTTTCAGCATCAATAGATTGGAACCATTCGTGGGAGCACTCCTTGGTTTTGTAAAAAGAACTCATCTGTAACGATGTTGCCCAAGAATCTTGCCAAGAAAACCACTGGCCACACCACTCGAGCCTCCAATTGCAGCCAACAACCAGGCCAAGAACTTCTTGGTATCCAGGAATATGACGCATCAGAACAGAATCATAGCAAACCATCTGACGCATGGACAAGGCATGAGTTGCCTACTCAATCCAACCAGGCGAATCCGAACGCCCTAAGAAACCTAACTTCACTAGCATCGGTCACCCAAAAGCAATTTAAGGAACGCACATAGGTGGGGGCAGAACTAACCGCCAAATTAGAAGAGCAAGCTCATCCCTCTACACCCCTACCAAACCGAGAAAGTCTTTAGCTTACGAGGCATCGAAATAGCTACTGACGAGAAAATAGCCACTCAACCACAAAGTCTTCCCTTAACGATCCACCAGGGTCTTGAGTTCTTTCCTTAGCCAAAAGTCATACTGATCTTGATAAAAGGCTAGAAGACATGGATAAAAAGATAGAAGAAGCATTCAAAGAGAGGAACACTAACATGTTGGACGAAATCTATTCTCAAGATCCCCCTTTTACACAGGCCATTCTTGATGAGCCTCTCCCAAGAGACTTCAGAATACCTTTCATAAAGGCGTAGGATGGCACCACTGAGCCTATGGACCATCTCTAACTCTATAAGACACCAATGTTTCTAAACCGCCATACTTACGTTGTCATGTGCCGAGCCTTCCCCTTGACCCTTGAGAAAGTTGCAAGTGCCTGGTACTAGCATCTCAAAGCCGCCAGCATTGGCTCATTTAAAGAACTAAGTCATGCCTTTGTGATACACTTCCTTAGAAGTAAGAGACCAATGAAGACATCAGAGAGCCTCTTCAGTGTCATCCAGCGTAAAAGAGAAAAGCTCCGAGAATATATCTCGCAGTTCAACATCAATGCATGAGAGATCCCATATCTTGACCCTAATATTCAAACTCTGGCACTAAAAAATGGGCTCAAGTCAAGACTTTTCAGTTCCAAACTTACAAGGTATCCCCAAGAACATGAACGACATCCTCGCTCTGGCTGAGGAATACATGATCACAGAAGACAATCAACTATTTAGAAAAGAAAAGGAATGAGGAATAAAGAAAAATAAAAAGGATTCTAACGAACCAACAGATGGTGCAAAAAAAAAGCCCTACCGAGAGGGCAAAACCTTCAGCATGTTTGAAAACTTTTCTCCATTAAATACCTCAAGGACCGATATATTGATGGGAATTCAGAATCAGGACATTCTCCAATAGCTGCAGAAACCACTTTACACCAGTGAAAATAAAGACCGAGGCAAATGGTGTCATTTCCACAAAGACTTCGGACACGACACCGAGGATGTCACGCCCTCAAAAATTAAATTGAGTCACTCATACATAGGGGGTATCTGAAGGAGTATATAGGGCCTCACCCATTCCATGGCAACGAAGACCGTCCCAAGCGACCATATCAACACTCGATTGAAAGGTTGAATTATGGAAAGAGCAGTCACTCTAAACACGGTCCTAGATAAAGCCCTAAGGTAAGTATGAGAAGAGATGACCATAGGGACAAACATCCCTAGAGTATCCCGAATTACGCCGGCATGACAACAAGAGCCATCAAGACTATTTATGGAAGATCAATGGTAGGAGGCAATCCTTACGTGCAAGAAAGACCTTTGCTAGGTCAGTAGTATAAATAAACGGGCCCCATAAGCTGGTCAAGACAGAACAAGTACTTTTTTTCACAAATAATGACTTGGAAGGAATACAAATGCTTCACGATGACGCTGTGGTCATCACACTCCTCATATCAAATTATAATGTAGAAAGATCTTAGCTGATATCGGAAGCTCGACTGACATCCTCTACTATGACGCCTTTAAGAAGATGAAGCTAAGAGATAAACAACTCAAGCTCGCTGTATGGATTTTTAGAAACCCTGATATTTCCTGAAAAAGCATAGTCCTTTCGATCACCACAAGAACGACTCCACAACTCACAACAGTAATGACCAGTTTCCTGGTGGTCAAACATCTGTTCTTTTACAATGCAATCCTCAGGAGGCTAACTCTGAATGAAATGAAATTCTCTACCGATCAAGGTGTTAGGTAAGTCTAAAGAAATCAATAGGCATCTTGATCCTGTTATCTCAATTCCATTAGAGGCCACAAAAAGTTTGAAGCTCTGCCTTTTGAGATTAAAGATTTGCAAGATGAGTTCAAGACTCCACGAGGCTAACCAGTGAAAGAATTAATAGTCGTCCCCTTGACTAACATAGATTCTAAGACTGTGCAAATTGGGTCCAATCTTTCCGAGGACATTAGAGAATATTTGATCTCTTTCTTTCGAAAGAATCAGGATCTATTCGTATGGTTGGCCTCTGATATACCCAGTATTGACCCCCGAGTCATCGTCCACATATTAAATGTGGATCTAAACTATAAGCTTATCATTCGAAATAAGAGATCTTTTGCCCCAGAGAGACAAGAAGCCATAGACTAAGAGGTAAACAAGCTTTTAGCGATTAACTTCATCCGAGGGGCCCACTATCCAGATTGGTTCACCAACGTAGTCATGGTTAAAAAGGTGAGCAATAAATGGAGGATTTGCATAGACTTCACTAACCTAAATAAGGCTTGCCCAAAATACTATTTCCCTTTGTCGCAAATAAACCAGTTTGTTGATTCAACCTCAGGCCATAAACTACTAAGTTTCATGGACATATACTCGGGCTATAATCAAATCCTCATGCATGAGCCAGATTAACCAAAGACCGCCTTTGTCACTGATCGGGGTTTATATTGTAATAAGATTATGCTCTTTGGGCTGAAAAATATAGGCGCAACTTACCAGAGATTGGTCAATAAGATCTTCAAGCAATAGATTGGGAAAAATATTGAAGCGTACGTGGATGATATGTTGGTCAAGAGAATTGAAGCAAAAAACCATGAATCCAACTTGGAAGAGGCAATCAGAATACTCAAGAGATATCAGATGAAACTCAACCCAGGGAAGTGCGCCTTTAGAATCACCTATGGAAAATTCATGGGCTTTATGGTCACACAGCGAGGGATAGAAGCAAATCTCGAGAAGATAAAAGTAATTCTAGATTTGAGCCCTCCGCAGAACATCAAATAAGTACAAAAACTGACTGGACAAGTGGCCACACTTAACCATTTCATGTTTAAATCATCTAAAAGGTGCTTGCCTTTCTTCAAAGTAATCAGAAAAGCAAAGAACTTTGGTTGGAGTGAAGACTGCCAAAAGACCTTTGAAGAATTGAAAGAATATTTGAGCTCATCACCATTCCTGACTAAGCCAGTCACTAGAGAGGAGCTCTTCCTATATATATCAGCAGGCCAGGTTGAAATAGCTGTAGTTTTGATCTGGGAAGAAAGTGGGGTCTAAAAACCCATTTATTATGTAAGTCGGGTACTCCATGTCACCGAGGTGAGATATCTCCCTATCGAGAAAATGGCCTACACCCTTCTGTTCACAGCTCGAAAACTCAAACCATATTTCCAAGCCTACACTATTATCCTGCTCACCGATTAGCCTCTGAGACAAGTGTAATACTCGTTTTCTTAAAGAAGGGTAAAGAATTAATTTGATAAGTATGACATGGAATTAAAATAATATATATGTGAAAGATTTATTATTGAATAAATTAAGTCTTTTGAAAAAAAAAACGTCCAGGTGTAATTAAAAAAAAAAGAAGACGTCCAGGTGTAATTGAAAAAAAAACACCTAGACAAGCGTCCATGTGTTGTCTTCTCATGCAAATGTCTTGCATGCAAGACACTAAGTATCTTGCATGCAAGACACCATGAAAATGTGGTGTCCTGCTGAAAATTTACTGTTTTGATATAGAAAAATTAAAATTTTGTTTAATTTCATTAAAACAACTGAGTTTACAATAAATTCTTTCTTAGAATTGTATTCCCTTTTTCAAATTACTATATTTCTTTAAACACTTAAGGACTCAAAGAAAGGTTGAAAGATTAAAATTTTGAAGAATTTTATGCGAGAATTTTAAAGAAATTCAGGAGAAGCTTTAATAAAAACAAAATGTAATAATGTGAATTTTATTTTTGAAATTATGCATTCATGAAATTACTCGGAATTTGATGTGGAAATTTAAAGGGTATGAATTATGGAAGATTTGAAGAATAAATTAGTAATTTTAATATAAATATTATGTCAAGTGTTGACAATTAGCAATCGGGTGCAATTGCTGAAAAGAACAAAAAAGGTAAAGAGGTGATCTACGGGTAGCCTTAAGTGCTATGTGGTGAGTTAGATTTACTTTTAGTAATTGAGATAAATATGAAATATAAAGTGATGATATTTGAATTAATTATTGAACTACAATGATTGGATGATATATGAAAGTTGATTTATTGACATTATATGAATAATTAATATGCTCAAAATTTATTATATGAGAAGTAATATTAATGAAATAAAGAGTTGATGAAATATATAATAAAAAGATAAATGAAATTCTCGATAAGCTATGATTTTGATATGATATATGAAGAGATAATTTAATGAATATGATACAAATAATAATTTTGAGAAATAGCTAGATAGCTAAATTGAATGCTTGAATGCATGCTTGTTTTATTTATTGCTCATATGCATATTTCATATTATTGTTCATATGCATGAAAATAAAAGAACTTGGAAGACAGTCGGTCTAAATGAAAATAAAAGAACCGTGGCAGTCGCTATATACTGAAAATAAAAGAATTGTGGCAGCCGATCTAAATGAAAACAAAACAACCATGGCAGCCGATATATGTTGAAAATAAAAGAATCGGGAAGGCAGTCGGTCTAAATGAAAATAAAAGAACTGTGGCAGCTGGTATATACTGAAAATAAAAGAACTGGGAAGGCAACCGATCTAAATGAAAATAAAAAAATCATGGTAGCCGGTATTTGCTGAAAAATAAAAGAATCGGGAAGGCAGCCGGTCTCAATAAAGATAAAAGAACCGTGGCAGTCGGTATATGCTAAAAATAAAAGAACCGGGGAGGTAGCCGATCTAAATGAAAATAAATAACCGGGAAGACAGGCGGTGTAAGTTAAAACATGTTGACATATGGGAAGACGTTCCCAAATGATAATATGAAATGATATGATAATTTAAATGCATGTATTGAATTTGTCTTTAATATTGATTATTATTGCTTGAGATGCTGAAGTGTCATTCTTGATTGTGAATTTATTGATAGACAAATGAGTCTCACAGAGAGACATATATGATGAGAAAAAAATATGTAAGTATGATATGATAAAAATTATCTGAGTGATTGATTACATGCTATGAACCTCATAACGAGGTAAATAATAAGGTTGAATTGATAGTCTCAAAATGATTAAATATATAAGAAGAAAGATTGATATATTTGATGATTATTTTAAGAAGAGATTTATAAATGATGAGGATTATGATATGAGCAGTGATAATAGAATGCTATTATCAAATTATATGAGATATAGATAAATGAATAATGGAAGACTATTTGAACAATATAATTATAAGATGTGACTGGAATTATACAAATTGAATACTTCTAGTAAATTTAATTCACTGGGCTTGTGAAGCTCGCTCCTCATTGTTAAATAATTTCAGGTAGCAGGTAGGACAGATAGATTGTTAAGCTGTGATTCAGATTGAGTGATTATCTGTAAGCCCCGTGGTTTACATCCTCAGACTAATGGAAAGAAATTTTTTTTTTGTAAATATTCATGCATCATATGTTGTATATGTTACTTCAGTTGAAATTTTAATAATGTAACTCCCCTGTTGAGTGTTGATGATTGATGTATAGATATATATAATTTCAGTTGATGTTTTTATATTGTGGTATATATGTGTTATGCTAAGGTTTCAAAACGTGACGACACTGTCTCGGGGGTGGCCAACCCAGGATGGGTCGTTACAATTTTGGTATAAGAACATTAGGTTTTATGATTCTGTAGACTGCATAAAAATTTAAAGAAGTAGAAGATTTAATAAACTATATTTTAATGCAGAGTCTGAGGATGACACGTGGACGTGCTAAAGTTAAAGGTATAATTCTGAATCAGAGGGGATGTGGTAGACCCGCAATATTTAGAAGAGCTGAAGTAGGGGGGAGGTTGAGTATGTGGTTTATGCAAGGGAACATGTTGCTAGTGTAGCTAGTACTAGTAGAGGTGGGAGAGAATATGATATTATGAGGGATGAGTTGAGAGAAGTTCTTGATCGTGCTATAGAGAGAATAAATACAACAGAAGAAAGGGCTGATAATTTACAGACGAGATCAGAGGAAAGAGGTAGAATACAACTTGATGTGGTGAGACAAGAAGCTCATGAGGGAGATGGTGTGTTTGCATAAGAGATGCAAGGGGATTGTTTTGTGAGATTTCTTAAGTTGAGAAATATTTTGAAGTCTTACCAATAATAGATATATAGAAGCTTGTTTTTGCTTCATTTATGCTGAAAGGTGAGGCTTCTAAATGGTAGGAGGATATTCTGCCTAGATTGAGTACACAGGTAGAACAACCCTTAACTTTGCATAAGTTTAAGGATATGTTTTTTATGAACTATTTTTCAGATTCATTTCGAGCACATCAAGAGAGAGATTTTATTCATTTAAGGAAGAATACTTTATTTGTGGCTGAGTATGATAGTAGATTTATTGCTCTGTTGAGGTTTTTACCTAAGTTAATGAATACGGAGGAGAGGAAATGTAAGAGATTTTTAGACGGGTTACTATGAAATTCGGACTAAACTCTCTTATATAGGTATTGAGAATTATGCTATACTGGTGGATAAAGCATTATAGATTGAGAAGGATTTGATGGAGTTTAGAGGTATGAGGGATTTACTGAAAAGGTCTAGATTTGAGGGACCCAAAGGTGGTAGTAGTATGAGTGTGTAAGGTGGGCGACCACCCTAGAGGAACTGTAGTACAGAGTTAGAGGCAAGCAAGATTTGTTGCTTCTGTAGCTCATAGTAATATCGGTGGGACCCATAGATTTGGGAGATAGGCTATGGGAACTGGGAGTTATGGTAGAGGAGTAAGTATGCCATCAATGAGAAGTGGTAATCTGATGTATGATCGAGAGCCAAGGGTTTACTTTAGATGTAATCAAATGGGGCAACTGTCTCAGAATTGCCTTACTCATATATGCTTTATATGTGGTGAGGGAAGACATGTTAGTGTAGATTGTCCAGTGGGGAAATCTATTGATGTAGGTGCTGGGAGAAGGCAAGTGGAGAGATGTGGAGCAACGACAGAGGATCAGTAGCTGAGAGAAGACGCGATGGTCAATTACAGCCCAGAGACAGCAGAGTCTATGCGTTGACCCAATAGGATGCACAAGCCACTCCTGATATTGTTATCGGTATGGTATCTATTCTTGATAGACCTGCTAGATTATTTATTGATCCTGGTGTAACCTATTCTTTTGCATCCAGTGCTTATATAAAATCTATTAATGTTAGTCTTAGACCTTTGATGCATGCTGTTATTATTGAGGTTCCTACTAGGGATAGGGTTATTATCGGTACAATTTATCGTGGTTGTGTGATTAGTATGGCTGATAGAGAATTTGAAGTTGATTTGTTGCCTTTAGATATGACAGATTTTGATTTAATTCTGGGAATGAATTGGTTATCTGCATATCATGCTTGGGTAGATTGTTTTATGAAGAATGTGGTGTTCAAGATACCAGGACATGAGAAGTTTAATTTTCAGGGAGAACGTAAGATACTTGCAAACTGTCTTATTTCTGCCCTGATAGCTAGTAAATGGTTGAAGAAGGGTTGTGAGGGGTATTTGGCGTATGTCGTAGATTCTAGAAAGGAGATTAAGAAGTTAGAAGAAATCTTAGTAGTGAAAGATTTCCTGATGTATTCCCTTAGGAGTTGTCTAGTTTGCCTCCCAAGTTTTCTATTGACGTGATTTCAGGATTAGCACCTATATCTATAGCACTTTATAGAATGGCACTAGTTGAGTTGAGAGAGTTGAAAGTTCAGTTTCAGGAGTTACTAGATAAATAGTTTATTCGACCAACTATGTCACCTTAGGGAGCCTTTGTGTTGTTTGTGAAGAAGAAGGTTGGAACGATGAGGTTGTGTATTGATTATAGACATTTGAATAAGATCATCATTAAGAGTAAATATCTTTTTCCCAGGATAGATGATTTATTCGAGTAGTTACAGGGAGCTAGGATGTTTTCTAAGATAGACTTAAGATCAGGTTATCATCAGTTGAGGATAAAGGAGAGGGACGTACTTAAGACTGCTTTTAGGACATGTTATGGCTCTCATGAGTTTCTTGTGATGCCATTTGGGTTAACTAATGCTCCTGCAACATTTATGGATCTAATGAATCGGGTGTTTAAACCATTCTTGGATAGATTTGTGATTGTATTTATTGATGATATTTTGGTATATTCCAAGAATGAAGATGAGTATGGGCAACATTTAAAGATAATGTTGGAAATTCTGAGGAGAGAGAAATTATATGCAAAGTTCTCTAAATGTGATTTTTGGTTGAGTGAAAATTTTTCTTGGGGCATATTGTGTCAAGAGATGAGATAACAGTTGACCCACAAAAAGTAGGGGCAGTGTTGAATTGGGAAAGACCAACTAGTGTGACTGAAATTAGAAGCTTTTTGCGGTTGGCATGTTTTTATAGGAGGTTTATCAATAAAATTTCTATGATTGCTGGACCCTTGACTAGATTAACCAGGAAGGAATTGAACTTTAGGTGGTCAGAAGAATGTGTGAGGAGTTTTCAGTTGTTAAAAGAGAAATTTACTACTGCTCTGGTATTAGTGCTTCCTTATGGTGATGAAATATTTATGGTATATAGTGATGTGTCACATCAGGGGTTGGGATGTGTGTTGATGCAACATGGGAGAGTTATAGCTTATGCTTCTAGGTAATTAAAGAATCATGAGAGAAATTACCCAACCCATGATTTAGAATTGGATGCCATAGTTTTTGCTTTCAAGATTTAGAGACATCATCTGTATAGAGTCACTTGTGAAATTTTTACTGATCATAAAATTTTAACGCATTTATCTACCCAGAAAGAGTTGAATTTGAGGCAGAAGAGCTGGATGGAGTTGATTAGTGCTTATGACTGTGCAATTCATTATCATCCCGGGAAGGCTAATGTAGTAGCTGATGCATTGAGTAGAAAATATTTAGGGAGATTAGCTGCTATTGGGAGTCATGATACTAACTTGATGATATAATTAAGAACAATGAGGATGCAGTTGAGTGCCAGTGATAGAGAAGTATTAATGGAAAATATGGTGGTATAATCTTCTATTATTGATCGTTTATTACAGATGCATGGTAGAGATGAAAGGATAGAGAATATTAAACAAAAAATATTAAGTGGGAAGCTGAATGGGTTTAGAATTAGAGAAGATGAAATGGTGGTATTAGCACATAGAGTTTGTGTCCCCAATGATGTTGAGATGAGAAAGGAAACATTAAGAGAGGCTCATGATTCTGTGTATTCTATGCACCCGGGTAATAATAAGTTATACAAGGGATTGAGCCAGAATTATTGGTGGTCAGGAATGAAGAAGGATATAGCTGAGTATATTTCTAGATGTCTGATTTGTCAACAGGTGAAGTCTGAGAATAGAGATCTAGCAGGTTTATTACAACCTCTTCCAGCACCTGAATGGCCATGGGATAATGTGAGCATGGATTTTGTTTCTAGTTTTCCCCATGCCCAGAGAGGTCATGACGCTGTTTGGGTTATGATGGATAAACTTTCTAAGTCTTCGCATTTTCTTCCTATTAAAACTACCTGGATTCCTAAAAAGTTGGCTGAATTGTATGTAGCGGAGATTGTGAGATTACATGGAATACCTTTGGGTATTGTATCAGATAGAGATTCTAGATTTACTTCTAGATTTTGGAGGGGTTTTCAAGAAGCTATGGGTACGCAATTTCAGCTTAGTACAGTTTTTTATCCTCAAACGAATGGGCAGATGTTGTGCGAAAATATACCTAAATAAATGGGTAAATAATCGTACTCGTTTTACTTGCAAGTGCACAAGGTCAACAGTGTAGTATAGTGTGCGAATGCAAGATCATCTCCACAAGGATTGGTAAAGTTCAATTTAGAATTATATTCGCAATATAAAATGATAGAAATAATAAAAGCGTTGAGAAATAATAAAGATAAAATACTAAGGATAAAGGTGTAGGGACTTGATATCCACCACTAATTATGCTACCACAATATAACAGTATGCCAATGCTTTATTCATGCCATGTATACCTACTGGTTGCCAACCTAAGGGCATGGTATCTACTCCTTAAGCTATTGATTTCCCTAAGCAACGAGATAGGCATGGTATCTACTCTAACTCTTTTCTTCCTTAAGGGATTCAGCATGGTATCTGCTTGAGTTGTTCCTTAAGAAAACATAGGTACTATGGAAATCGACAACCACATGAGACCTAGGGCATGGTATCTACTCCCGGTTTCCCATGTTGATTAACCCAGGTATCCGGATAAGATATCCCTTGTTACTAATGTTAGACCCAGGACTCGGTCATCCAAATTGATCTAACTAACCAGTCCATACCACATGCACATATTGATCAGACATATACATATGAGGAATTTAAATAAAAGCGGGTATTAATCAAGTTTAAGTCGCAAGGCGCCAATACTAAATTTATTGAGTAAACATAATTAGGGCTTCAACCAAGCCTTACTAAGAATTTAATTACACATAATAAAATAAAAAGGAAAGAAGAAACCCGAGAGAAGAGTCGTCAATTCCGCTCCACGGTCTCCTTCTCCAAGCTAAAGCAAAAGATAAAAGAATGGATCTAAGAAGTGATCCCCCCAAGAGGTGATTTCTCCCAAGAGGTGATTTCTCCCCAGAGGTGATTCTTTTTGTATGTGATTTACAAGTGTATTTATAGGTCTTTGAGAATTCCTAATAGACCCATGAGTCCTAAACTTTCCTAAAACGACAATCCTAAACCTTCCTAAAACGAAAATCTTGTACTTTCCAAAATAAGGTTCTGCAGTTTACAGTTCACGCCCGTATATGTGCGCTCGATCGCATGTGTCCTTGCGCTCGATCGCAATGTGCGCTCGATCCTATAAGTGTGCGCATGATCGCATGTGCGCTCGATCGCATCGCATGTGCGCGCGATCGCACTGCATGTGCGCTCGATCGCACTTTGTCCAGAAAGTGCTCCAGGGCTTCTAGATTTCTTCCTTAAAGTGCCAAAAATGCTTCTTTTTCTCCAAGTCCCTATAAAAACATATAAAACACACAAATGGAGTAAAAGATACCAAATTAACGTAATAAAGGATCTAACAAGTGTAAATAAGGGGGCTTAAATATGTATATTTAAGCGTCTATCACACCCCCAAACTTACATATTGCTAGTCCCTTAGCAATACTAAATTAAAAACTAAAACAGAAATATAGATAAATCCAATGTTCATAGTGTCAATAAAAAAATCTAGATTTTACACAAAACAATGATGCGCATTCATGAGCAAGCTTAACAAGTGTAAACATATATCTGCAATAAATAAGAGTGTTGAACGTAAATCATATTCACTAGGTATTCTGAGATATCACAAGTTTGACTTCGGTGTGTGGTGATTAGCACATAAAAGATTGAGTTTCCAAGAAATTCAAATGGGTAGTGTTTCGATGACTCAAGATTCACCAAACTTCCTATTAGAGTCAACAAATATGGCATAGACTTTTATTTACGAGATTTTTGCCAAGTTAATTCCCTTAAGCTTTCTTGATGACTTGTGTAACGAGCGTTTGGCCAATGACTCCCAAACCAGATGGTTTTAGGGCATTAGGTGTAAAGACACCCCTAAGGACTTACTGGCTCGAGTCAACAAGGCTACGAAATTAACTGATTTTTATGCTACCATTTAGAATTTTTCACCTTTTGACATGACACTCAATGCTTACTGAGGCAAGAGGGCCAGTTACTCAGCAAAAAATTCCTTTTTAATGATCACTTAAGATTTTTCACCTTTTGACGTGACATTCAATGCTTACTGAGACAAGAGGGCCAGTTACTCAGCGGAAGATTTGTTTTTATTGATCATTAGGAGCATTTTTTCTTTTTGAGCACGAATCAATCTTTTCTATTTTTATATGCCAAAATGTCAATCTAATAGGTCATCTAGTTCACAGTCAAGCAAAAGAAACATACCAATCCAAATATCATGTCATACCCCACACAGCTATGTGTTAATATGCTCGTGATAGTTCAAGTTAAACTTGTGAATTCTTAAATGCCAAAAAGGCAGTGATCTAGGTTCAAAACTTGTTTATTGGCCTATATGTTCAAAGTGTTAAGCTCACTGATGAAGTCGAATCATAACATTTTGTTTAGATCACAAAAAAAAGTTTATTGGACAGAATGAACATGCATTTATCTATGAAAATAACAACAGAACTAAAAATGTAGAACATAGTGTAGTGTGTGAATGTGTCCCCATACCCCCAAACTTAAAATATACATTGTCCCCAATGTGTGAATAACAAGGAAAGAGCTGACCTGGGAGATGGAGAACTAGCTAGGTTGGCATGGCTAATAGCGTACCCCCAAACTTGAACGAATGCACACATTGTCCCTAAAAAAGAAAAACTAACGTAATACGGGAAAACAAGAAGTAATAAAAATAAATAATAACAATAAATACGTAAAAAAAATAAAAATAAAAGGATAAACTGTGGGGTGCCTCCCATGAGCGCTAAGTTTAACGTCTTCAGCCGGACCAAGCCTTATTTTTCCCCAAAACTACGAGTGGCAGCAGCTAGCATAAGAAATGTCTTATTCTCTCCCATATAAGCATACGGTAAGTGCTCTGAAAACTGCTTGAATTTCAAGTTAGGTACCTGTACAATAGAAGGGAAAATAATATTAGTAGGCACATGATGGTCAAATGGATCGGTGAACTTACTTGGATGCTTTGGAAAGGCCTCAAGGAGGTGCATAGTGTCAATGATGTCATTAGTAACATCCTTGCATTTGGGCTCAATATCCGATCTTGGGACACTATAGATAAGAGCAGTTTCTATTGGATCAACGAGATGGACCTTGGATGTGGATGCTTGTGCAGGCTCATCAGCTCCGATGATCTTACCATTTGTTAGAGTTGTCATGACATTTAGTTGTTAATGTCCTCTTGGAGTAGGTAGTGGTTGGACTGGAAGTTCATCCCACTTTCTTTCACTTAGCTCCTTAGCCAATTGCCCCATTTGTTCCTCGAGTCTTTGAATGGCTTGCTCATGTTTTGTAGTGGTTTTTCTTTGCTCAGCCATGAACTGTTCTTGTGAAGTCATCAATTGCCTCATAAGACTTTCTAGATCATTATTTTCTGATTCCGGCACTGGCTGGGCTGCTGGTTGGAAGTATTAGTGCTGTCCTTGAACATTTTGAGTGTTGCTCCATGAGAGGTTGGGGTGGTGCTTCCATCCAGGATTATAGGTATTTGTATATGCATTGTGCGGTCCCTCATAATTTGCTTGCTCTTGATCTGCATATGAATACAAAGGGCAAGTGTTAGTAGTGTGATCAAAACGAGAACATATAGCACATACCTGGAGTGGTTTGCCTCGCGGACTAGGTGATATGTTTTGACTAGTCATGGCATATATGAGCATATCTAGCTTCCTCTCCATAGCATCTAGACAAGTATATTGAGCTTCTGTCATTGGTGCTTCTCCCTTTGAATGAATTAGTTGAAAAGCTTCAGTGCAGCAGTTTTAGTACTGCTGCTCGAGTACTCTCTGGACCTTTTGCGCTCGAGCGCACCCTGAACTGCGCTCGATCGCACTGGGCTTGCGATCGATCGCACCAAGTAGTGCGCTCGATCGCAATGAGGACAGAAACTCCTTCTCTGCACACCTAAACAAAAACAGAAAAAGAAAGAATAAATCTGATTTTTGATAAAAAAAAATAAAACAGAACAGAATCAAATAGAATAAATTAAAATAATAATAAAGAAAACTAACGAAAATAATTCCAAAAAGAAATTTAGCACAATCCCCAGCAACGGCGCCAAAAACTTGTTGTGCGTTATTCACCTAAATAAATGGGTAAATAATCGTACTCGTTTTACTTGCAAGTGCACAAGGTCAACAGTGTAGTATAGTGTGCGAATGCAAGATCATCTCCACAGGGATTGGTAAAGTTCAATTTAGAATTATATTCACAATATAAAATGATAGAAATAATAAAAGCGTTGAAAAATAATAAAGATAAAATACTAAGGATAAAGGCGTAGGGACTTGATATCCACCACTAATTATGCTACCACAATATAACAGTATGTCAATGCTTTATTCATGCCATGTATACCTACTGGTTGCCAACCTAAGGGCATGGTATCTACTCCTTAAGCTATTGATTTCCCTAAGCAATGAGATAGGCATGGTATCTACTCTAACTCTTTTCTTCCTTAAGGGATTCAGCATGGTATCTGCTTGAGTTGTTCCTTAAGAAAACATAGGTACTATGGAAATCGACAACCACATGAGACCTAGGGCATGGTATCTACTCCCGGTTTTCCATGTTGATTAACCCGGGTATCCGGATAAGATATCCCTTGTTACTAATGTTAGACCCATGACTCGGTCATCCAAATTGGTCTAACAAGCAAGTCCATACCACATGCACATATTGATCAGACATATACATAAGAGGAATTTAAATAAAAGCGGGTATTAATCAAGTTTAAGTCGCAAGGCGCCAATACTAAATTTATTGAGTAAACATAATTAGGGCTTTAACCAAGCCCTACTAAGAATTTAATTACACATAATAAAATAAAAAGGAAAGAAGAAACCCGAGAGAAGCGTCATCAATTCCGCTCCACGGTCTCCTTCTCCAAGCTAAAGCAAAAGATAAAAGAATTGATCTAAGGAGTGATCCCCCCAAGAGGTGATTTCTCCCCCCATAGGTGATTCTTTTTGTGTGTGATTTACAAGTGTATTTATAGGTCTTTGAGAATTCCTAATAGACCCATGAGTCCTAAACTTTCCTAAAACGACAATCCTAAACCTTCCTAAAACGAAAATCTTATACTTTCCAAAATAAGGTTCTGCAGTTTACTGTTCACGCCCGTATATGTGCGCTCGATTGCATGTGTCCTTGCACTCGATCGCAATGTACGCTCGATCTTACAAGTGTGCGCATGATCGCATGTGCGCTCGATCGCATCGCATGTGCTCTCGATCGCACTACATGTGTGCTCGATCGCACTTTGTCCAGAAAGTGCTCCAGGGCTTCTAGATTTCTTCCTTAAAGTGCCAAAACTGCTTCTTTTTCTCCAAGTCCCTATAAAAACATGTAAAACACACAAATGGAGTAAAAGATACCAAATTAACGTAATAAAGGATCTAACAAGTGTAAATAAGGGGGCTTAAATATGTATATTTAAGCGTCTATCAGCACACAGAGAGAATAATCAGAATACCAGAAGATATGCTGATGGCAAGTGTATTGAGTTTCTTAGTGAGCTGGGATGCTTATTTACCTCTGATCTAGTTTGCATACAATAATCAGTATCAAACTATTTTTGGGATTGCACCATTTGAGGCTTTATATGGTAGAAGGTGCAAAACTCTAGTATGTTGGGAAAAAGTTGGAGAAAGAAAGATATTTTGTTTAGAAATGATAGATTTGACCACTAAGATGATCAAACTAGTTAGAGAGAACCTTAGAGAAGCACAAATTAGACAGAATGAGTATGCTAATAATAGAAGACGACCTTTTAAGTTTCAAGTTGGTGACTGGAAGTTTTTAAAAATATCTCTGTGGAATGGTGTATTGAGGTTTAAAAAGAATGGAAAGTTGAGTTCGAGATTTGTGGAGCCATATAAGGTGATTGAAAGAGTTGGACCAGTAGCATACATATTGGATTTGCCTCTAGAGTTAAAGAAATTACATAATGTGTTTCATGTTTCACTTTTAAGAAAGTGTTTACATGATGAATCACATTGTATTCCAAGTTAGGTTGTAGAACTTCACGAAGATTTGACCTTTATGCAAGTATCAGTCAGAATTCTAGACATAAAGGAACAAGTCTTAGGTAATAAAGTCATTTCTTTGTTTCAAGTATTATGGCAAAACAAAAATGTTGAAGAAATTACTTGGGAGCATGAAGCATGTATAAGGAATGAGTATCCTTACCTTTTTCATGAGTTAGGTAAGGAAATTTCAGGGATGAAATTTTTATATGGTGGGTAGAATTATAATACTTGTGTTCTTAAAGTAAAGGTAAAGAATTAATTTGATAAGTATGACTATAATACCCGTAATTGTAAAGTAAGGGTAAATAAGTAATTTAATAAATATGACACGGAGTTAAAATATTATATATATATATATATATATTTAAAGGCGAAAAGTCCAATCTGAATAAAAAAAATAAAAAACGAACGTGCAGGTTGTCCAAAAATGAAAAGAAGGAAAAAGAAAAAAATTTAAATTAATTATATTTTTCAAAAAAAAAAGTGTGACAACACCTGAAGTCCAGGTGTTGTTAAGTAAACCTTGATTTGCTGCATGTTTTACAAATGTAAAACAGTGGCAGCTGGTGCTATATATATATATATATACACGTAACTGTAAATATATACTTACCAAATTTTGTTTGATTTTCTTTTAATTACACGTTTTCTTTAAACACTTGGAGACCGAAAGAAAGGTTAAAAGAGCAAAATTTTGAAGGGGCTTACTGTGGAATTTCATAGAGAATCACGGGAAGCTATTAGAAAAAAAGAAGGTAATAACATAATGTTTATTTTTGAATTTTTTAGCATTCATGAAATTTTCTGGAATTCAAAGTGGGAATTTTCAAAGGGTGTGATTTATAACGAATTGAAGAGTAAATTAGAAATTTAATACAAATATTATATCAGGTGTTGACGGTCAGCAACCGGGGGAAATTTATAAGAGGAACGGGAAAGGCAAGGAGGTGATCCACGGGTAGCTTTAAGTGCTATGTGGTGAGTTAGATTTACTTTAAGTAATCTAAATAAAAATGAAATATCTAGCAATAATATCAAATAAATTATTAGCTTAGGCTTTGGTAGTTGATAAAAATGAAATTGATAGGTGTGATATAAATATTGGACATGTGAAAAATTATTATGTGAGAAATATTAGTTTTGGAATAATAAGTTTATTTAAACACGATAAGTGAAATTCTTGATGAGCTATGGTTGAGGTTTAAATACGAATTATGAGGAGATGAAATTTAGTGGATCTTGACAAGCTATGACAGATGATTTGATGTGATTTATGAGGAGATGAATTTAGTGGAATTTATTTCAATAATAATTTGAGAATACTCAGGATAGCCAATTTAAATATTTTGAATTAATGTTGTTTTTATATTGCTGTTTATATGTATATTTTATATCATTGTCCATATGCATATGCATTAAATAAAAGAACAGAAAGAACCAGGAAGGCCGGTCTAATTGAAAAACCATGACAGCCGGTATAAGTTGGTAATAAAAGGGACATCGTGACAGCCAATATATGCTGAAATAAAAGGGACACCGTGACAGCCGATATTTGCTAGAAATAAAAGGAATACCGTGACAGCCAGTATATGCTAGAAATAAAAGAACCGGGAAGGGGCCGGTCTAAGATAATAAAAACATGTCGACATGTGGGAAGACATTCCCATAATAATAATTCATACATTGCATCTATTTTAATTATTGCTTGCATTATTGAAATGCTGATGTGTGGTGTGTTATTGTGAATTTATTTGTAGATGGATGAGTCTCACAAAGAAACAGTTATGGTGATAAAAACCATCTAAATGGTAGATTTTATGATGTAAACCTCATTACAAGGTAATTTTGAGATAATTGATAGTCTTAAGGTGAACCAATAAATAAGAATAAGAGATTGATAGAGAATGAATCTTTTGACATGTGTAGTGATAGTAGAATGCTAGTATCAAGTTGTAAGAGATATAAATGATTAAATATTGAAAGACCATTTATATAACTGAATATTTTTATTAAATTTAATTCACTGAGCTTGTGAAGCTCACCCCTCATTGTGCAATAATTTTAGGTAGCAGGCCTAAAAAATAGTTTGGTGAGCTGAGGTTCAGACGAAATCATTATCTAGTAAGTCAGGTATGTGTCAACATTTTGAGACTAATGAGAAAATAAAATTAAAATTTATTTGTAAATATTCATGCATATTATGTTGTGTAAAGTGTTTAGGTCAATATCATATTGATGTATCTCTCTTATTGAGGGTTGATGTAAAAAAAATTCTTGTTAGTATTATTTTTATTATTGTATATATGTGTCATGCTAGGATTTTCAAAATGTGATGACACTGTCTTGGGGGTGGCCAACCCAGGATAGGTCATTACAATTTTGGTATCAGAACATTAGGTTTTAAGATTCTGTAGACTACATGAGAACTTAAAAAGTGGAAGATCTAAATAAATTATATTTTAAATAGTTCAAGGATGACATGTGGGCATGCCAGAGCTAGAGTTAGAGTTGTTGATTTAAGAGGGCGTGGTAGGCCACCAATATTTTTTTTGACAAGTTGAGGTTGAGTCTAAATCTATGGTTCTTAGAAGGGAGCGTGTTGACAGTATAATTGATATTAGTAAAGATGTGAGAGAATCTGAAGTTGAAAGAGATGAGCTAAGATAAGCTCTTACACATGCTCTTAAGGAAATGAATATAACATATGATAGAGTTTGTAGCCTATAACATAGACTTGATAAACAGGCTATAGCAGTGCTTGAGGTGTTGTAAATTCAATAATGTTAAATGTTCAAAAGTGGAAAAGTGAGCTTATATACAAGATGCAAAGAGATTGTTTTGTTAGATATATTAAGTTGAATGCCTTGTTGTTTAAAGGATCTATGAATCTTTTTAAGCCTGAGTTCTGGGAGGAACATGTAGAAAGATTATTAGGTATTTTATCAGTAACTAACAGATAGATGATTGCCTTTGTTTCGTTTGAGTTAGAAAGAGAAGTTTTGGAATGGTGGAAAGATATTCTTCCCAGGATAAGTGCAGATGTTGATAGACCTTTAACCTGGAATAGGTTTAAGGAGGTTTTCCTCTATAAATATTTTCTTTAGACTTTTAGAGCCCAACAAAATAGAGATTTTATTTATTTGGGGTAAATGTGTTGACTATGGCTCAGTATGATAGCAGATGTGTGGTCTTATCAATGGTTATATCGGAAATGGTAGACCCAGAGGAGAAGAAGTGTAAGAGGTTTAAAGATGAACTATGTTTTAAGATTTGATTAAAACTATCGCACATAAGGCATATGAATTATGTCAGATTGGTGGAGATAGTACTTAAGATTGAGAAGGATGTGATGGAATTTAGAGGAAGGAGGAATTTGCGGAAAAAGTCTAGATTTGAGGACCCCAGAAGTGATACCAGTATGAGTGTGCAGGGCGCGACACCACCTAGAGGAGGCGTTCTTTGTCACAGAGAACTGAAGTACAAGAATCAGAGGCAAATAAGATCTATTACTTCTGTAGCTCAAAATATTATCGGTGGGACCCTTAAATTTGGGAGACAGGTTATGGGAACGAGGAGTCATGGTAGAGGAAGTAGGTATGCCACCAAGGGGAAGTGGTAATCTGATGTATGATTGGGAGATAGAAGTTTGTTATAGAGGTATTCAAATAAGATATTTATCCCAGAATTGTCAAAAATTGAAGTGCTTTGTGTGTAGAGAAGGTTGACATATCAATGATGGTTGATCTTGGTGCAACTCATTCTTTTGCATCCAGTAGTCATATGAAGTCTATTGAAGTATGTATTAGTCCTTTGATGCAAAATATTTTTGTGGAAGTTCCCACTAGAGATAGAGTGAAAATTATAAATGTTTACAAGGGTTGTGTGATTCGTATCAATGATAGAGAATCTGAAGCTGATTTATTATCTTTGAATATGGTTGATTATTCTAGAAAAAAAGGTAGTGTTCAAGATATGGACATGAATAGTATTATTTTTAGAGAGAACATAAAATAATCTCGAACTATCTTATTTTACTCTAATTACTAGAAGATAGTTGAAGAAGGGTTGTGAGTAGTATTTGGTATACACAATGGAGTCTGAAAAGGAAAATAGGAAGTTAGAAGAAATCTTAGTAGTGACGGATTTTTCTGATGTAACTCTTTGTTAACCCTCATCTAAATTTTAATGATGACAAAACACAAGTCTATATATACTAACAGTGTCATCTAAGTGTTTTAAACAATAAAAGCATACAGCCAAGAATCAAGATGCAAGAACTCAACCCGAATCAGATACAAAATCAAGACAGAAGATCTAGTATAGGATTAAGGTATTGAAACAAGTTTTAAATCTCACTTGTTTAGGTAATAAGCTTGTCTTATGGCTCCTTTTGAAAAAAACATTTTAACAAAACTATTCATTCAAACGTTTATAAGTCAAAAACATTTCAAAGAATGAAAAACTAGGTTAAAGGGCAATCCAGTCGACTGGGTACTTATACCAAAAGACTGGGTACTTATACCAGAAGACTGGTATATGGGACAGTGTGTCCCCAGTCGACTTGGTGCTTCATACCAGTTGACTGGTATTTTGGACAGAAAGTCCCCAGTCGACTAGTAGGAACTACCCAGTTGACTGGTACTATACATAGCCTTAAAAGTGGGACTTTTCACTTGACCCAGTCGACTGGTAATTAAAAAATTATGACTGTTGAAATGCGAGACTTGAGCACTAAATGCACCAAAACATTCCAAGTCAGTACAAAATGGCCATATTAATTCAAGGCTATATAAACCCACTCCAATGAGCATTTAAAAAAAAAGATTACACATTCAATCAAGTTTTTGCTCACTAATACACAAAAGCTTTGAAATATTTATTGTTGAGCTATTCTTCAAGCTTTACCTTGGAAGAGAGATATTATTCAATTGTATAAGCTTTCATTGTTATCTCTTTACCATTTACTTTACAGCAACTCATATTTATTGTAAAGGGATTAGCTTCCGAAAGGAAAAGATTAGCTTCCGAGAGGAAGGGATAAGCTTCCAAGAGGAAGGGATTGTTTGTAAGGTTTGTGCAACACCCGTGAAGTTGCACGACTAAGAGTTTTAGTGGATTGCTTCAAGGAGGTTCCTTGGAGAGAGTGGACGTAGGGTCGGAATGAATCCGATGTTGCCGAACCACTATAAATTGAGTTTGCATCTTCTGTTCCTTAAACTTTTTTGTTTACAGCATATTACTTGTTTACATACTTGTGGATTTATCTGTTTTTATAAACTTGTGATTAATTTGCGAAAGTTTTTATAAACCTAATTCACCCCCTCTTGGGTTGAAACCTCAGTCTATAATTAGTATCAGAGCCAAGTTCTCAATTTTAGGCTTAAAATCCTTAAGTTGATCCGATGGTATCGAATAGTTATTCTGAGGGACATTCTTACACTAGGCCTCCCTTGTTCAATGGCTTCAACTATAACTATTGGAAAAACGGGATGAAAATCTTTGTTGAGGGACAAGATTATAATCTATGAAGAGTTATTGAGGAAGGACCTAGAATTCCATCAAAGGAAATAAGTATTGGAAAAATCAATCATACAATGCCTAAACTCAAAACTGAGTTCAATGATGAGGATTGTAGAATGATGTCTCTCAATAGTAAAGCCACAAGTATTTTACGTTGTGCTTTAGATATATCTGAATATAATAAATTTTTCGCATATGTTTTGGCTAAGGAGATTTGGGATAAATTGCAAGTTACATATGAAGGAACTAGTGAGGTTAAAAAATAAAAAATCTACATGCTAGTATCTGAATATGAATCTTTTAAAATGTCTCCTAACGAAACAATTTCTCAAATGCACTCATGTTTCACAACTATTGTTAATAGTTTGAAGCTTCTTGGTAGGAACATTGAGGAGTTTGAAGTAATAAGAAAAATCTTAAGATCTCTGACACCTTCTTGGAAACCAAAGAAGACGGCCATTCAGGAGACCAAAGATCTCGACAAACTTGATGTCGAAACACTTCTTGTGTCATTATTGACATATGAGATGGAAGAAATGAATCTCATTGTCAATGATGATGAGAAGAAGAAAAAAGGAGATTGCTTTCAAAGCCTCTATGATCAACAAAGAAAAGGAATCGGAAGAAGAGGTGGAGAGCAGCGAAGAAGATGGTGAGATGGCTTTAATCACCAAACGGTTCAACAGATTCTTAAAGAAAAGCAAGAAACCTTACACAAAAGATCCTACTTAAAAAAGGGAACCACTTGTGTGTTATGGATGCAAGAAGTCCGGTCACATCAAGGCCGATTGTACGGCTATAAGCAAACCATACAGGAGCTTCAAGAAGAAAGCTATGATAGTAACCACTTGGAGTGATGACGAAGAAGAAGACTCCTCGGATAAAGAAATCAGATTTGAGGAAATTGCCAACCTATGTCTTATGGCAATCGATGACGAAAATGAGGTATTATCTTCTCTTTCTTTAAAAAATAACATTGTTAGTAGTAGTGCAGAATTGATAGAAGTCATAAATGAAATGCATGAAGAATTGAAGAAATTCGATTCTAGGAACTCTACTCTTAAGAAAGAGGTGTCATCTCTTTTTAAAGAGATGATAAGTCTAAAAGAAGAAAAAGATAAACTATCTTCATTGCTTTATGATTCTTCTCAAGATTTTCTTAAAGATGAAAATGAAAACTTAATGAAGAAGATATTAGAATTGAATGGCACAATATCTAGACTCATGCTTGGAAAAGAAAAGCTTGATGAAGTGCTTTCTTGCCAAAGATTAAGTGGAGGAAAATCTGGGTTAGGATATTCTCTATTAGGCAAGCAAAAATGAAAAGAGAGCTTATTCATGAAAGCATCATGTGTGAATGAAGCCTCTACTTCAAAGACCACTAGCAAGGTCAAAAGCATTCCCTCAAAGAATGCTAGTAGGTCTAGAAATACTAATTCTAATGCATATCCTAGAAATACTCATGCTTACATGTATGCTCATTCAAGAAATGCTTATACACATCCTAAGAATGACCACTATATACATCCTAGAAACAACATGTATAATCAAAACTTGCACACTGCATATGCATATCCTAGGAATTATCATCATGGTTATCCTAGAAATTATATGCATATTCATAATAATGCAAATATGTTTTCAAGAAATCATCATCATACATTTCCTAGAAATGACATGTATATTCCTCACATTGGTAACATGTATCATAGGAATACTTATCCTAAGAATTATAGACATGGACAACTAAGTCATCTTAGAAATTTCAATAACTATTATCCTCGGATTGTGCATCATCAACATGTCTATAGAAAACAATATGTTGTTAAGAAAGTATGAGTCCCAAAAGGAATCGTATTTTCTAGGACTAACCCTAAAGGACCCAAGATATTTTGGGTACTTAAAAATGCAATTATGTATTCTTGTGTGATGTAGATGTGTCTCCACACCAAAGAAAAAGGTAACGGTTGGTACCTTGATAGTGGATGCTCAAAACACATGACCAGTGATAAAAGTGTATTTAAGGAGCTAACTCAAAGAGATGGCGAACTTGTCACAATTGGAGAGAACACAAAAATAAAGATCATCGGGCATGAAAAAGTTGGTAATGATTTCTCAACCATAGATAATGTATTGCTAGTACAAGGCCTTAAGCCAAATTTACTAAGTATTAGTCAACTATGTGACAAAGGCAATAAAGTCATATTTGAAACCTCTCATTGTCTAGTTATAGACATCAAGAGTAACAAGTTCAAGTTTGTTGGCTATAGACATGAAAATGTCTATATAGTTGATTTAAAATCATTGCACTCCAAAAATGAAAAATGTTTTCCGGCATTTAGTGAAAACCCATGGCTATGGCATAGAAAGCTTGGTCATGTGAACATGAATCTGCTTAAAATCATTTCAAGAAAAGATTTAGTCATTGGGCTACCCAAAATCAAATTTGAAAAAAATAAAGTATGTAATGCTTGTCAAATGAGAAAGCAAACTAGAATTTCTTTTAAATCAAAAAATGTAGTGTCAACTACTAGACTATTGGAACTTTTGTATATGGGCTTATTTGGTCCAATAAGTACCATTAGTCTAGGTGGTCATCAATATGCTCTTGTTATTGTTTATGACTATTCAAGATATACATTTGTTATCTTTTTTGCTTACAAGGATGAAGCTTTCAAAGGATTTGAAAACTTTTGCAAAAAAGTTTAAAATGAAAAAAGAATTTGTATTTCAAGCATTAGAAGTAATCATGGAAAAAAATTTGAACAAAGTTTTTCAATTTTTTTTGATGAAAATGGAATTGATCACAACTTTTCAGCTCCTAGAACTCCTCAACAAAATGGAGTTGTTGAGAGGAAAAATAGAGTTCTAGAAGAATTTGCAAGAACAATGCTTTGTGAAAATAGCTTACCAAAATACTTTTGGGCGGAAATAGTAAACACTTCTTGCTATATCTTAAATAGAATTTTAATTAGACCTATGCTTGACAAAACTCCGTATGAATTATGGAAAGGTATAAAGCCTAATATCTCCTATTTTCGTCAATTTGACTGTGAATGCTTCATCTTAAATAACAATAAAACTAACTTGGGTAAATTTGACTCTAAAACCGATGAAGGGATATTTTTAGGATATTCAACCTCTAGTAAGGCTTATAGAGTCTTCGATAAGAGAACTCTAGTAGTAGAAGAATCCATTCATGTAACCCCTAATGAGTTTAACCCAATTAGTAGTAGAGAAGTTTCTTTCAATGATGTTGTAGATTTCATTCCAAGAACAAAGGTACCTACTCCTATTGTTGACCCAAATGAGAGCTCACCTCAAACAAATCAAGAGATGGAAACTCTCAAATTGGACCAACTATCTCTAAGTCAACAAGAGGATAGTCTTTCCAAATATTAGAGATATGTGAATTATCACCCAATCGATCAAGTGATTGGTAATCCTTCACAAGGGGTAAGAACTCGTTCTCCAATTAGAAACATTTTGCAAGTATGTAGCCTATTTGTCTCAAATAGAACCTAAGACATTTATAGAAGCCGAAAAGGATAATGATTGAATAATTGCCATACAAGAAGAGATAAATCAATTTGAAAGAAACAGTGCATGGAATCTAGTTCCTAGACCTAAGAATCATACAATAATAGGAACTAAATGGGTATTTAGAAATAAGATGGATGAAAATGAAATAGTAACTAGAAACAAGGCTAGACTAGTTCCTAAGGGATATAATCAAGAAGAAGAAATAGATTTTGATGAAACTTATGCTCCTGTAGCAAGATTAGAAGCTATTCGAATGTGATTAGCCTTTGCATGCTTTAACAAGTTTAAATTATTTCAAATGGATGTAAAAAGTGCATTTTTAAATGGTTTTATAGAAGAAGAGGTATACGTTGAGCAACCTCTTGGATTTGAGAATCCTAGTCTCCCAAATCATGTCTACAAGCTTTCTAAAGCCCTATATGGGTTGAAGTAAGCTCCAAGAGCATGGTATGAAAGACTAAGTAAATTTTGGATTTATAATAATTTTATAAGAGGAAAAGTAGACACAACCCTCTTCACAAAAACTCGTATAAATGACACTCTCTTAGTCCAAATATATGTTGATGATACTATATTTTGTGCTACTACTGAATCTATGTGTAAAGAGTTTGCCAAGTTCATGCAAGGTGAATTTGAAATGAGCATAATGAAAAAGCTTACCTACTTCCTTGGGCTTCAAATCAAACAATTTAAAGGAGGCATCTTCATTAATCAATCAAAATACACTAAGAACCTACTAAAGAGGTTCAGGATGGAAAGCTCAAAGCCACTCCTATGAGCACATCTACAACACTTGACCTTGATGAAGGAGGTAAGTGTGTAGACACTAAATATTATAGAAGCATGATAGGAGCTTTACTTTATTTAACTGCAAGTAGACCTGATATAATGTTCAGTGTATGTATGTATGCTAGATTTCAGGCTAATCCTAAAGAATCACATATAGTTGCAGTAAAAAGAATCATTAGATATCTACAAGGAACTCAAACCTAGGATTATGGTACTCTAGAGATTCATCTTTTGAGCTTGTAGGATATTCATATGTTGACTTTGCGGGGTGTAGGTTAGATAAAAGAAGCACAAGTGGAACATACCAATTCTTAGGTACAATGTTAACCTCTTGGTTTTCCAGGAAACAAAACTCCGTTGCACTATCAACTGCCGAGGCGGAATACATAGCAGCTGAAAGTTGTTGTGCCCAAGTATTGTGGATGAAACAATAACTAGAAGACTATGGAATGAACTTTAAAAGTATCCCAATACATTGTGATAATACTAGTGCTATCAACCTAACCAAGAACCCTATTCAGCACTTTAGAACTAAACACATAGAAATTAGACATCATTTCTTAAGAGACCATGCTAAAAAAGGTGATATAAGACTAGAATTCATACCTTCAGAAGATAAAATAGCTGATATTTTTACAAAACCTCTAAGTGAAGCTAGTTTCTGCAAAATTAGACTGTTAATGGGATTGTTAGATTATGATAAACTATATGTCTGATTGCTTTATCATTCATTATTTTACATACTTGACATCTAGTGAAAGAGTATTAAACCTTATTTAATATTTCCTTCACTCAAGATGGCATAGATAAACAAATTTCATGCTAAGACTCAAGACTGAAAGTTTTCTTAAGGGTCCAATGGACTGGTAAGTCTATCCCAGTTAACTGGTAAGTCTCTGCCTAATCTCCCAGTCGACTAGTAAATCTGTACCAGTCGATTAGTAATCAAAAACCTTGATTAGAACCAATTTTTTGAAATTCAGTTGACTACCCAGCCGACTGGTGTCTTGATTCAGTCGACTGGTATGTTAAAAATTTTCAAAACTGCAATGGACCCAGTCGACTGGTACCCTAACCTAGTCGACTGGTATCGTGATTCTATAAATAGTCTCTTCAGATTTTTCATTTTTTCACGCCATTGTTGCAACCTTAAGCTTTCTCTCTCTAAAAAATCTCATCTTTTTGTCTAAAAAATCCTCAAAACACTTCATACACACCTCAATCTACACATCCATAGCATTTATTCCAACTTTCTACGGTTGAAGTCCCAAATTTCCACCAAAATCTCTTTTTCTCCTACAAACACTTTTCTTCCAAAATGACTAATAGAATCCACATTAAAACCACTGTTGGGGGACATCATACGTCTACGAAGCCACGGTCCACCAAATCTACGGCTCCGGATTCGAAAGGGAAGGGATTGGCAGGCACCTCTAGCAAGAAAGTAAGAATAGAGCTCGATGACTCTCTGTTCTCCAGCCCTACTGCAAAAAAAAGGTATATATCTATTATTCGTCATAAAAAGATCATGACGGGTAGATTTGTTGACTTCAAATTTATTCATCATAGGAACTTCGATGTTTTACCCACTGACTCTGCGGTTCAGAGCTAGTGTAATGGGTGTGGAGTTCGAGGTCAATACTAACCTCTTAATGAGTATCCTGAGGATCCCTGTGGGAAGGATCTAATGGAGTCTGGACGGATGGCCAGACAATTTCAATTATAAGGAGGCATTTCGGATAGTTTGGCGTGACCCTAACTATGTCTTCTGACCCACTACATTTCACACATGTAGTGACATGCCCTTTGACTCAAAATTGTTCAACCTCATAGTGAGTTGGACCATCCACCCGAGACTCGGGAGTCAGGGCTATCTATCTAAGATAGATGTGGTATTGATTTGGTGCCTTAAAACTGGGCACCACTTCAATATCTACTCTCTACTGCTCGCCAACATGATCAACGACAAAGCTAGTGACTCTGGATGCCTTCCTTACGGGATGTTCATCACACTCATCCTCCAGCACTTCTGGGTTCTTCTCTTCATCTTCGAGGCTCAGGACATCAATGTCAAGGACATTATTAACGTCTCTTCATTGAAGAAGATGGGATGCACAGTCTGAGATTTCATGATTTATTCAAAGGCTGGGAAGAACATTCAGATAGCCGAGAATGACTGCAGTGATGATGAGGATGAGGGTCCAGATGCTGCAGATACTGTTATGGATGCAGATTACTGAGCATCACCTATGGGCGACTCGAGTGCTAGTCCAGCTGGGTACGGTGATCTTCTTCAGATTATCACGAGCCTCTAGCTGACCATGTAGTTCAGATTCCAGAGCTTGGGCTCTTTGATCGACGCCATGCATCATGACCTCCGCTCTCTTCGAGATGACTTCGAGCTGCACTGTGAGTATACTGAGGGTTCCCTGACTGAGCTTAGAGATCTCATTCGTGACAGCTCTAACTCTCCTGTTTCATGAGTTGCTCTTTGTTTTCTTTTTAATGTATATAGATGTAGTTTTCAGTTGTTCTTAGAACGGACATCATTTCATCATATATTGTATTTTTCGTTTTCGTTTCGACTCTTAGAAGCCTAGTATGTATGGATATTTATGTTTTATATCTATATTTCATTTTACCTTTTGATTCAAATCGTTGAATTACTTTTACACAATATATTTGCTTCATATAAATAGTTCTTTGATTGGATATATGCTGTCACTGCTTGTGCATGTATGGAAACTTAAGGCTCTTTTCGGGAGGTCTTCTCAGCTTCAAATTGTACTAAATTTTCGCATACAAGTTTTTCTATGCCTTATCTTAATGTTTGTGGTGTTTATATCGCTTATTTTTTGGTTTACAAGCCTTTTTTTCTGATATTGTCAAAATGGGGGAGAAATATGAGAAAAATGACTATAATGATTGTAAACTTAAAATAGTGCATAGATTTAGAGGGAGTATTGCTCCAAAACACTTGTTATATATGACTATATATTAGGCTGCTTGGTTGGATTGAATATAAACTGCCTTTGAACTGTTTACAGGTTGGTTTTATTCAAAAAACAGAGGAAACTTTGCCCAATTTTTCAAAAAAAACTAATACTTAGTTTTTAAAACTGTTTTTCTTTTATCAGTTTTGTCATCATCAAAAAGGGGGAGATTGTTAACCCTCATCTAAATTTTAATGATGACAAAACACAAGTCTAAATATACTAATAGTGCCATCTAAGTGTTTTAAACGATAAAAGCATACAGCTAAGAATCAAGATGCAAGAACTTAACCCGAATTAGACACCAAGTCAAGATAAAAGATCTAGTATAGGATTAAGGTATTGAAACAAGTTTTAAATCTCACTTGTTTTATGGCTCCTTTTGAAAAAGTATTTTAACAAAACTATTCATTCAAACGTTTATAAGTCAAAAACATTTCAAATAATGAAAAACTGGGTTAAAGGGTAACCCAGTTGATTGGGTACTTATACCAGAAGACTAGGTACATATATCGGAAGACTAGTATATAGGACAGTGTGTCCCCAGTCGATTGGGTGCTTCATACCGGTCGACTGGTATTTTGGACAAAAAGTCCCTAATCGACTGGTAGGAACTAGCCAGTCGACTGGTACTATACATAACCTTAAAAGTGGAACTTTTCGCTTGACCCAGTCGACTGGTAATTCAAAAATTATGACTGTTGAGATGCGAGACTTGAGCACCAAATGCACCAAAACATTTCAAGTCAGTACAAAATGGCCATATTAATTCAAGGCTATATAAACTCATTCCAATTAGCATTTAAAAAAAAAGATTACACTTTCAATCAAGTTTTTTCTCACTAATACACAAAAGCTTTGAAATATTTATTGTTGAGCCATTCTTCAAGCTTTACCTTGCAAGAGAGATATTATTCAGTTGTATAAGCTTTCATTGTTGTCTCTCTACTATTTACTTTACAGCAACTCATATTTATTATAATGGGATTAGCTTTTGAGAAGAAGGAATAAGCTTGCAAGAGGAAGGGACAGTTTGTAAGGTTTGTGAAACACCCGTGAAGTTGCACAACTAAGAGTTTTAGTGGATTGCTTCAAGAAGGTTCCTTGAAGAGAGTGGACCTAGGATCGGAATGAATCCGATATTGCCGAACCACTATAAACTAAGTTTGCATCTTCTATTCCTTAAACTCTTTTATTTACAGCACATTACTTGTTTACATGCTTGTGGATTTATCTATTTTTATGAACTTGTGATTAATTAGTGAAAGTTTTTATAAACTCAATTCACCCCCCTCTTGGGTTGAAACCTCAGTCTACACTCTTGGTGAGTTATCTAGTTGTCTTCCAGTAGAGGGATTAAATTCTCTATTGATGTCATACTAAGATTATCACATATATTTAATAGCACTCTACAAAATGACACCAACTGAATTGAGAGAGTTGAACATACCATTTTAAGAATTTTTGTATAAATAAAATTTTTCGGAGCTAATGTATTTGGGGAGCTCCTGTGTTGTTCGTGAAGAATGAAGATGGAACGATAAGAGTGGGTATAGACCACATATAGTTGAATAAAAACAAACATCTTTTACGCAAGATAAATAAATTGTGTGAGCAGTGCAAGGAGTGAGAGTGTTTCCTAAGATAAACCTGAGATCAGGTTATCACCGGTTAAGGATAAAGGAGGGAGACATGCCTAAAACTGTTTTTAGGACACGCTATGGTCATAAGTTTCTTGTGATGTCATTTGGATTAAGTAATGTTCCAAAAACATTCATGGACTTGATGAATAGAGTGTTTAAACTATATCTTAACAAGTTTATGGTTGTATTTGACTTTCTAATATAATCTAAGAAGGAAGAACAATATATGAAACATTAGACAGCGTGTTGGAGATTCTCAGGAAAGAGAAATTATATGCAAAGTTCTCTAAGTATGAGTGTTGGCGGAATAAAATAACTTTCTTGGAATATGTAATATCGGGAAATGGCATAACAATTGATCCACAAAAGGTAGATGCAATGTTAAGTTGGGAGAGACCAACTAATGTGACTGAGATTAGAATCTTCTTGGGGTTAGCTGGTTATTATAGAAGATTCTTTTAGTTTTTTTGTTATTGTAATACTGTTGAATAGACTGACCAAGAAAGAGGTGAGATTTATATGATAAGAGAAGTGAGAAAAATTTTCAATTACTAAATGAGAAATTGACTACAGCTACAGTATTTAGTGTTTTTTTTCTGGTGATAAAGGATTTGTGGTGTATAGTGATGCGTCACATCAATGATTGGGATATGTGTAACATAGGAAAACTGTGGGCCATACTTCTAGGCAATTGAAGATTCATGATAAAAATTACCCTACTCATGACTTGGAGTTGGCTGCTATAATGTTTACTTTAAAGATTGGAGATATCATCTGTATGGAGCCACTTGTGAGATATTCTTGGGTTATAAGATTTTGACATACTGACTTACCCAGAGAGAGTTGAATTTGAGGCGAAGATTGTGGATGGAGTTGATTAGTGAATATTGTACAATTCAATATCATCCAGAAAATGTGAAGGTGATAGCTGATGCATTGAATAGAAAGTTTACAAGAAGGTTAACTGCTATGGGGAGTCCTGATGTGAAATTGATGATAGATTTAAAAGAGATAAGAATAAAGTTGAATATCAGTGATAGAGGATCATGGTTAACAAATATAGTTGTACAGTCATCCATATTAAAATATTTTAGAGATGCAAGGTAGAGATTAGGAGATAGAAAAGATTAAGCATTGAGTGCTTACTAAAAAGCAAAATGAATTCAAAATTTGAAATGAGGGTATTTTGGTCTTGGAACATGAAAATTGTGTTCCCAATAATGCGAAGTTGAGAAAAGAGATAATGAGAGAGGCACATGATGATATAGATTTGATGCAACCAAGTAACAATAAGATGTATAGAGGATTGAGATATTATATGGCAGGAGGTGTAGAACTCCTATACGTTGGGAAAAAATAGGAAAGAGAAATATACCTGGTCCATCAATTATTAAGTTAACAACTGAGAGGATCAAACTGGTTAGGAAGAACCTCAGAACAGTCCAGAATAGACAGAAGGGATATGCTGATAAAAAAAGACAACCTCTTGAGTTCTAAGTTGGTGATTGGGTATTTTTGAAGATATCTCCGTGAAAGGATGTTTTGAGGTTTAAAAAGAAGGGAAAGTTGAGCCCGAGATTTTTGGGGCCCTATGAGGTGATTGAGAGAATTGGACCAGTAGCATATCATTTGGAATTGTCTCTAGAATTAAAGCATTTATATAATGTATTTCATGTTTCACTTTTAAGAAAGTGTTTACATGATGAATATTATAATGTTTCGAACTAAGTTATAGAAATTCAGAAGGATTAGGCTTATATACAAGTACCTCTGAGGATTTTAGACAAAAACAACAAGTTTTGTATAATAAAATAATTGCATTAGTTCAAGTTCTGTGGCGGAATAAGGATGTGGAAGAAATTACATGAAAGCGTGAGATAATTATGAAGAAGTATTATTCACTTTTGTTTCTGGAGTAAAGTAAGGAAATTTCGGGGACGAAATTTTTGTAAGGTGGGTAGATTTGTAATACACATAATCGTAAAGTAAGGGTAAAAAAATAATTTAATAAATGCAACATGGATTTAAAATATTATATATATATATATATATATATATATATATATATATATAGGCGAAAAGTCCAATTTGAATAAAAAAACGCACGTGCATGACATCCAAAAATGAAAAGAAGGAAAAATAAAAAGAAAATTAAATTAATTATATTTTTCAAAAAAAAAAAAAGCGTGACAACACCTAGAGTCCAGGTGTTGTCAAGTAAACCTTGATTTGCTGCATGTTTTACAAATGTAAAATAGTGGCAGCTGGTGCTATATGTATATATGTGTATATATATAGATATATATTTATACATAACCGTAAATATATACATACCAAATTTTGTTTGATTTTCTTCTAATTACACGTTTTCTTTAAACACTTGGGGACTGAAAGAAAGGTTAAAAGAGCAAAATTTTGAAGAGGTTTACTGCAGAATTTCATAGAGAATCATGGGAAGCTATCAGAAAAACATAAGGTAATAATGTAATGTTTATTTTTTAATTTTTTAGCATTCATGAAATTTCCCGGAATTCAAAGTGAAAATTTTCAAAGGGTGTGGTTTATAATGAATTGAAGAATAAATTAAAAATTTAATTCAACTATTATATCAGGTGTTGACGGTCAGCAACCGAGGGAAATTTCTAAGAGGAACGGGAAGGCAAGGAGGTGATCCACGGGTAGCTTTAAGTGCTACGTGGTAAGTTAGATTTACTTTAAGTAATCTAAATAAAAATGAAATATCTAGTTATAATATTAAATAAATTATTAATTTAGGCTGTGATGGTTGATAAAAATGAAATTAATAGTTGTGATATAAATATTTGACATGTGAAAAATTATTATGTAAGAAATATTAGTTTTGGAATAATAAGTTTATTTAAACGCGATCAGTGAAATTCTTGATGAGCTATAGTTGAGGTTTTAATACGAATTAGGAAGATATGAAATTTAGTGGATCTTGACAGGATATGACGGATGATTTGATGTGATTTATGAGGAGAGGAATTTAGTGAAATTTATTTCAATAATAATATGAGAATCATCAGGATAGCCAATTTAAATATTTTGAATTCATATTGTTTTTATAGTACTGTTTATATGCATATTTTATATCTTTGTCCATATGCATATGCGTTAAATAAAAGAACCTAAAAAACCGGGAAGACAGCCGGTCTAATTGAAAAACCGTGACAGCTGGTATAAGCTGGTAATAAAAGAGACACCATGACAGCCAGTATATGCTGAAAATAAAAGGGACACCATGACAGCCGGTATATGCTGGAAATAAAAGGGATACCGTGACAGCCGGTATATGCTGGAAATAAAAGATCCGGGAGGGCGCCGGTTTAAGATAATAAAAACTTGTCGACATGTGGGAAGATGTTCCCATAATAATAATTCATGCATTGCATCTGTTTTAATTATTGCTTGCATTATTGAAATGTTGATGTGTGGTGTGTTATTGTGAATTTATTTATAGATGGATGAGTCTCACAAAAAGATAGTTATGGTGATAAGAACCATCTAAATGGTAGATTTTATGATGTAAACCTCATTACGAGGTAATTTTGAGATAATTTATGGTCTTAAGTTGAATGAATAAATAAGAAGAATAGATTGATAGAGAATGAATCTTTTGACATGTGTAGTAATAGTGAATGCTAGTATCAAGTTGTGAGAGATATAAATGATTAAATATTGAATGATCATTTATACAACTGAATATTTTTAGTAAATTTAATTCACTGAGCTTGTGAAGCTCACCCCTCATTGTGCAATGATTTCAGGTAGCAGGCCTGACATATAGTTTGGTGAGTTCAGATTCAGACGAAATTATTATCTAGTAAGTCAAGTATGTGTCAACATCCTCAGACTAATGAGAAAATAAAATAACAATTTATTTGTAAATATTCATGCATATTATGTTGTGTAAAGTGTTTAGGTCAATATCATATTGATGTATCTCCCATGTCGAGGGCTGAAGATTATTGTAAAAACAATTCTTGTTAGTATTATTTTTACTGTTGTATATATATGTCGTGTTGGGTTTTTCAAAATGTGATGACACCGTCTCGAGGGTGGCCAACCCGGGATGGGTCGTTATAATGACATGAAATTAAAATAATAGATATGTGAAAGATTTATTATTGAATAAAGTAATTCTTTTGAAAAAAATAAAAAAGAGAAGACATCTAGGTGTAATTCAAAAAAAAAAAAGAAAAAAAGAAGACATCCAGGTGTAATTCAAAAAAAAAACAAAAAAACCTAGACAAGTGTCCAAGTGTTGTCTTCGCACACAAGTGTCTTGCATGAAAGACACTAAGTATCTTGCATACAAGACATTATGCAAGTGTGGTATCCTGCGGAAAATTTACCGTTTTGATTTAAAAAAAAATTAAAATTTTGTTTAATTTGATTAAAACAACTGAGTTTACAATAAATTCTTTCTTAGAATTTTATTTCTTTTTTCAAATTATTCTATTTTTTTAAACACTTGGAGACTCAAAGAAATGTTGAAAGATTGAAATTTTGAAGAAGTTTATGGGAGAATTTTTAAGAAATTCGAGGAAAGCTTAAAGAAAAACAAAAAGGTACTAATGTGAATTTTATTTATGAAATTATGCATACATGAAATTACTCGGAATTTGATGTGGAAATTTAAAGGGTATGAAATTGCTGAAAAGAGCCGAAAATGCAAGGAGGTAATCTACGGGTAGCCTTAAGTGCTACGTGATGAGTTAGATTTACTTTTTGTAATTTAGATAATTATGAAATATAAAGTAATGATATTTGAATTAATTATTGAACTACAATGATTAGATGATATATGAAAGTTGATTGATTGATATTATATGAATAATTGATATGTCCAAAATTTATTATATGAGAAGATGATTGAAATAATGAGTTGATGAAATATATAATAAAAGGATAAATGAAATTCTCGAAAAGTTGTGATTGAAAATTTGATATGATATATGAGGAGATAATTTAATGAATATCATAAAAATAGTAATTTTGAGAATGAGCTGGATAGCTAAATTGAATACTTGTTTTATTTATTGCTCATATGGATATTTCATATTATTGTTTATATACATGAAAATAAAAGAACCAGGAAGTCAGCCGATCTAAATGAAAATAAAAGAACCGTGGCAACCGGTATATGCTAAAAATAAAAGAACCAGGAAGACAACCAATCTAAATGAAAAAAAAAGAACCGTGGCAGCCTGTATATGATGAAAATAAAATAACCAGGAAATTAGTTGGTCTAAATGAAAATAAAAGAACCGTGACAGCTGATATATGATGAAAATAAAATAATCAGGAAGGCAACCGGTCTAAATGAAAATAAAAGAACCATGACAGCCGGTATATGCTGAAAATAAAAGAATCGGCAAGGCAACCAGTCTAAATGAAAATAAAAGAACTATGGTAGTCGGTATATACTGAAAATAAAAGAATCGGGAAGGTAACCAGTCTAAGCTAAAACATGTTGACATGTAGGAAGACGTTCTCAAATGATAATATGAAATGATCTGATAATTTAAATTCATATGTTGCATTTGTTTTAAATATTAATTATTATTGCTTGAGATGCTAAAATGTCATTCTTGATTGTGAATTTATTGATAAATAAATGAGTATCACAAAGAGACAGATATGATGAGAAAGAAATACAAAAATATGATATGATAAAAATTATCTGAGTGATTGATTACATGTTGTGAACCTTATAACGAGGTAAATAATGAGGTTGAATTGATAGTCTCGAGATGATTAATTATATTAGAAGAAAGATTGATATATTTGATGATTAACTTAAGAATAGATTGATAAATGATGGTGATTATGATATGAGTAGTGATAATAGAATGCTATTATCGAATTATATGAGATATAGATAAATGAATATTAGAAGACCATTTAAACAATTGAATTATAAGATGTGAGTGGAATTATACAAATTGAATACTTCTAGTAAATTTAATTTATTGAGCTTGTGAAACTCACTCCTAATAGTTAAATAATTTCATGTAGCAAGCAGGACAAATAGATTGTTGAGCTGTGATTCAGACTAAGTGATTATCTGTAAGCCTCGTGGTCCACATCCTCAGACTAATGGAAAAAAATATATTTGTAAATATTAATGCATTATATATATATATATATTACTTCAGTTGAAATTTTAATAATGTAACTTCTCTGTTGAGGGTTGAGGATTGATGTATAGATATATATAATTTTAGTTGCTGTTTTTATATTGTGGTATATATGTGTTGTGCTGGGATTTCAAAATGTGACGACACCGTCTCGAGGGTGGCCAACCCAAGATGGGTCGTTACAACAAGTGCTCCACCAGCCTGACATTTCTAGAAGACTAGTAAAGTGGTTTATAGAACTTGGAGAGTTTGACATCCGGTACATCCTTGGATAGTAATTAAGGCTCAGGCCTTAGCTGATTTCATTGTAGAAACTACATTCTCTGAAATGCCTAAATAAAGGCTAGAACCCGAGCAAGATCAGCAGACATTGTGTTGGACTTTGTATGTCGACGGATCCTTAAACTGTATCGGTAGCGGAGCCAGTCTTATCCTCACTAGCTGCGAAGGCTTTACTATAGAATATGCCCTCAAGTTCAAGTTCAAAGCTTCAAACAATGAGGCTGAGTATTTGCTTGTTGAAATGAAACTTGCAAAAACACTGATCGTCGAGGCCTTAGAGGCATACATCGATTCACAACTGGTAGTTATCCAAATGACTAAAGAAAACGAAGCCAAAAAGGCTAAAATCATGAGGTATCTTGAAAATGCCCGTGGACTTGCAGCAACCTTTAATAAATTTCAAATAATCCAAGTTCCTTGAGCGAAAAATCTAAAGGTAGATGCCTTGGCATGGCTTGCCTCCTCTAGGCTGTCTGATCTCACGCAAGTAGTCTATTTGGAGACTCTTTCCACCCTGAATGAACATCGATGAGACCTTGATCGTAACTCTAACAGGAGAGTAGGCTTGGATGGACCCGATCTTGAAATATTTAAAGAATGAAATACTTCCTAATGAGAAAGTAAAAGCTAAGAAGATTATCTCTAGTGCCTCACGATATGCCATTACCGAAGATCAATTATGCAAGAAATGACTCATAACACCTTATTTGAAATGCCTCGGGCCTACCAAGAGAAACTGCCCTCCGAGAGGTTCATGAGGGCATATGTGGAAACCACTTGGGAGGTTAGGCTCTAGCCTTTAAGATTCTCCAGCACGACTACTATTGGCTAAAGATGCTACATAGATGGTTAAGAAATGAAAGGCATACCAACAGCATGTTTTCGTGCCCCAATGACCTGCCAACCCGCTGACATCAATCACTAGTCTTTTTTCCTTTCGCTATGTGGGGGATGGATATCCTCGATCCCTTCCAAGAGGCTCCAAGGTAGAAGAAACACCTGCTAATTGCTATCGATTACTTCACTAAGTGGATAAAGGCCGAACCCCTCGCTAGCATCACTGACAATCAAACCCAGGGATTTGCATGAAAATCAGTAGTATACCGATTCGACATACCAAAGGTACTTATCACCGATAATGGTAAGCAGTTTGACAGCTCCCAGTTCAAGACCTTCTGCCAAGACCTTAAAATTGCGATTCTCCTTGGTAGGTTATCCCCAGGCAAACGTTCAGGCCTAAGCGACTAACAGAACGTTCCTCCAAGGCATCAAGATGAGGCTTGAGGATGCAGATAAGCAATGGCTAAAATACCTCCTAAATTTCCTCTAGGCCTATCGGACGAAAACCCGAGCACCCACGAGATAAACTCTTTTTTTCCTGAATTATGGCTCGAAAATTGTTATTCCACTTGAGATAGGGAGACCCTCACTGCGGGTGCAAAGTTTCGACAAAGCCAACAACGAGGAGGCATTCAGAATTAATGTTGACCTAATTGATGAGGCAAGTGATAAAGCTTAGGTCAAACTTGATGCTTACCACTAGAGGGTGGCAAAATACCACAACTCCCAAGTTCGTGAAAGAACCTTCAAGCTGCATAATCTAGTACTCAAGAAAAATAAAGTGTCACATCCTCGAGAGATAGGAAATATTATCTCGAACTGGGAAGGACCCTACTGCATCCAAAAGGAAACATATTTGAACTTGAAGATCTGGATAGCAAGCTGATACCCCAGACTTGGAATGCTGAAAATCTTCGCAAATTCTATCAGTAGACTTTCTCATGTTTTCTCCAAACTTGTTATCAATAGGATTTTTTTTTTCCAATTTCTTATGTAGTCTCCAGACACTCTGGATAAAAGATTAGCTTCATTTCTTTTATCAACATTTATCTTAACAAGAGTCTCGAGCTCTTTCCAAAAAGAGACTAAAGGTAGAGCCCCAAGCCTTTTGGATATCTCTTCAGGTAACACAAGTAAACTGTTTTGAGCTACTTATACTCACTCAAAGGCTAAGGAGAAGGCCTCGAAGCCCTCTCCTTTATTTTCCCAAAACTAAGTGTCGGGACTATCAGTAATGTTCCACCTTTAATGAATAAAAAGCAATTTCACCCCGCTTAAACAATTTCACGTTATACTCCAAGCTTAGAGTGCCGAGCTTTTTCCATCCTCGGACTACTTTCAAGATACATTCCAAGCTTAGAGCCTTAAGCTATTTCCATCTTCGAAACTTGTTCAAGTTGTACACCAAGGATAGAGTCCCGAACTCCCTACTCCTTTGAAATCATTCCAAGTTAAAATTCTAAGGAAAATTACTCGGAAGCAAAAGAAAGAGTCGAAAAGACACAAAAGGCGCAAATCTATTCCTTTCATAAAAAGTTCAGTTTAAGGTACTACCGGCCTTTAGATACAAAATGTGGTTAGGGCACTATTGACCCTTAAATACATACTTAAAATAAACACTTAAACTAAAAATGGGGGGTAACACCTACTTATCCCCTATAACATCCACAGCTACTCGAACGTTGGTCCCGACCTTTTCACCATCCTCCACACCCTAGTTCTTATCCGAAACAACAGTGGTCTCCCCCTTAGAAATCTCGATCTTCGAGACATCTATATCAAGGAATAGGTCAACAGTCTTCTTCTTTGCGTCCATAAAGCCATAATAGTATTTCTCTCCTCTCTTGGTCTGTAGCTTAGTGCAATATTCAGCTAATGATCGAAAATCCTCCAAGGCTTTTCGAACCGCCTCCTCGCGCAATAGCTATGTTCGAAGCCACTCGCACCTCGCGAGATGCACAGATCTCTTGAGAACTAACAAGTTGAGTCTTCGCAAGCTCGAGCTCTTCATCCTTCTCCCGAAGGAAAGCTTTGAGGTCCTTGACCAAGGCTTATTGCTCTTCCTACCTCTTATTAAATCCAACAAAATGCTAAGTTAAAACCCCAATGCTCTCACTAGCCTTAAAACACCCTGAAAAAACAAGTTATAAGTATCGGAATGTCCAAACCAAAGGTAAAAAGAAAATGAAGAGGAAAATCACCTTGGCCTCTAGCTCTTCCACAAAGTGAGCAAAGACCTCAAGAGCCATAACACCAAGCTCGATATTATCTCTAGGAGGGATGCCTTGGATTAGCCACTCCCGTGTGATTTACTCACCACCCATCACCGAATCCATCACTTTTATGAACCAATTGGATCGGAGCATGCTTATAGGAGGAACAGTAGGGCTCCTAAGCCCAAGAACGATCGAGCTCAGAACACCAAGGTAGGGGGAACCCACACCAACAACATTCGATCGATGAGACAACATATGGCCACTCTCTTGGCCCTCAGAGATAGAGGGATCTAATTTACTCTTCCCTTTACCCGAGCATTTGATGCTTGAGCCAACCTCGATATCACTTTCTTTCTTGCCAGTCTTCTTGGATGCCTTTAGTATTTGCGATCGACTCAGAGACATCTCTGTAAAAGCAAGAAGAAGCATAAGACTTAGAAGCAACTAGAAGAAATCCAAAAGAAAACAAATTAAGGAATATACTCTTTGAAAGACAAAGGCCAAGCCTAGCCAGGGTCCTATTATCTCTGAGTTAAACAGCCTCTATGGCTCCCTCCACCATAGATCTAATAAGCCCCTCCTCTTGAGGACTTAATTTCAAAAGACGAATTTTCTTTAAAAAAGTAAATCCCAAAATCATGGGATCCTAAAACCGGTGTCACTTTGAACAAAGAAAAACTTTCTTTTTCATTCCTGTATAGAAGTCGGATTATTCTTAACTATCTTTTTCTTGGCCTTCTGGCTCACAACTACCCAACTGTTTTTTGTATGGCTACTAAAGGTAAACAAATTCTTAAAAACATCAAGGTTCGAATACCTACCTACTCTCTTACAAACATAAACGAAACCTACGGGTATACGGACATAGTTCAGAACTAGTTAACAAAGGGAAATATTGTACTAGTTCAAAATAAGGCATATGAAAGGATCGATGGGAAACCTAATGCCAGCCTTTAAAGTTTATGAGTACACATAAACCTTATAAAGTAGATCCTTATGAGGGAGGTCACACACCCTTTCTTTTATATTGGCGTTCCTGAGAGAGTATTCCATTAGAATCCTATATTTCACCCTCATCTTCTCCACTTTGGAATCACTCAGCTCATTTGGTATTTTTTTTACCCAATAAAACTACATCCTTGGTACTCTCAACCATAACATCTTGAACATCATTCAAGGTAGGCTCGATATCAGCTAAAAAAGCAATCTCCCTTTTAAGAGCTCTTACACTACTCTCATCCTCGCCATCAGGACCTCCAGCTACTTTCTCTACATGTGATTCGGTCGAGAAGCTATTCTCCTTAGCCTCAGAAGAACTAAAACTACTAAGAGCAAATGAAATTTCTTTAAAGAAAGAATAAAGAGAAAGAAATGACTCACCTAAGAGGAAGGAATGAAGTTGAAGATACTCCAAAGACCAAGGGCTCTAAACTTTCTTTACTCCTCTGCTCCGAGAGCTCTCCAAAGAAACTTTGAAATGAAAGTTGGAAATGATGTGAAGGGGAAGGAGAAGCTCCCCCTATTTATAAAAAAATTGATGGTTAAGATCAATTAATATGAAGGGCTGAGATCGTGACTTTTCATTTTTCGAGGGAACCTTTTCATTTACTAATGAGCTCTTTGGTTCCCCACTAACGATTCTAGAACCCTCTTAGTCTATTCAGTTCCAACAGGATCACAAGTGGGCTTTCCATCGTATAATGGGCCTTGACCCACATAGCAGACTTCCCATAACTAAATTCGGCCACATCTCTCCTTTTGGGCCTGGCCCCCACAACTGCAGTCAATGATGTACAAAGACAAACTTTAACCAAGTATTTGACCTCACTCCTTTTAATAAGCCTCGATCATTTTTTAGCAACTCCGAGGGATGAGCCTTAGTCTTTCTTGTCCAAAAACTCCGAGCGTTAATAAGCCTCGGTCATTTTTCAAAAAACTCCGAGGGATGAGCCTTGCTCCAACTCATCCAAAAACTCCGAGCATTAATAAGCCTTGATCTTTTTTTAGAAAACTCCAGTGATAAACCTTGCTCTCTCTCGTCCAAAAACTCCGAGCATCAATAAGCCTCAGTCTTTTTTTAGAAAATTTCGAGGGATGAACCTTGCTCTCTCTCTCTTCTAAAAACTCCGAGCGTCAATAAGCCTCAGTCATTTTTCAAAAAACTCTGAGTGATGAGCCTTGCTCTCTCTCTCTCTCTCTCTCTCATCCAAAAACTCTGAGGGATGAGCCTTACTCTCTCTTTCTCTCTCTCTCATCCAAAAACTCCGAGCCTCAATAAGCCTTGGTCTTTTTTCAATAAACTCTGAGGAATGAGTCTTGCTCTCTCTTGTCCAAAAAATTCAAGCATCAATAAGCCTTGGTATTTTTTTAGAAAACTCTGAGGGATGAGTCTTGCTCTCTCTCATCCAAAAACTTCGAGCATCAATAAGCCTCGATTATTTTTCAAAAAATTTTGAGGGATGAGCCTTGCTCACTCTCTCATCTAAAAACTCCGAGCATTAGTAAACCTTGGTCTTTTTTTTAAAAACTTCAAGGAATGAGCCTTGCTCTTTCTCATCCAAAAACTCCAAGCATAAGTAAGCTTCAGTCGTTTCTTAGAAAACTATGAAGGATGAGCCATGCTCCCCCTCGTCTAAACCATGGCTATTCATGAGTTCAAGCCCAAACTGCCAATTGAAAAACCCAGGACCAAAACATGTACAAGGCCTGGAGGCCGAGGGCACTATCGTCGGGAGGTCACCAGATGCGCAATCTTTAACCACTTTGAGGCACACAAGTCTATTTCATTTAGACCATTTACTTACCTTGTTTTGAGGAACACAAGTCTGTTTCATTCAACTCTTTACCTACCTCGTTTCGAGGCACATAAGTCTGTTTCATTCGGACTCTTTACTTACCTCATTTCGAGGCACATATGTTTGTTCCGTTCAGACTCTTTACCTACCTCGCTTTGAGGCACACAAGTCTGTTCCATTCAAATTATTTACCTACCTCGCTTCGAGGCACACAAGTCTATTTTATTTAGACTCTTTACTTACCTCGGTTTGAGGCAAATAAGTCTGTTTCATTCAGACTCCTTATTGCTTCTAGGAACACAAGTCAGTTTCATGCTGACTCTTCACCTACCTCGCTTCGAGGCATATAAGTGTGTTCCATTCAGAATCTTTACCTACCTCACTTTGAGGCACACAAGTTTATTTCATTCAGACTCTTTACCTACCTTGTTTCAAGGCACACACGTTTATTTCATTCAGACTCCTTACCTACCTCGCTTTAAGGCACACAAGTTATTCCATTCAGACTCTTTACCTACCTCACTTCGAGGCACATATGTCTGTTCTATTCAGACTCCTTACTTAACTTGCTTCGAGGCACACAAGTCTGTTCTATTCAGACTCTTTACTTACCTCACTCTGAAGCTCACAACTTAAAGTCCAGACTAATAATTTTACCTCGAGACATCGAACTTCAAATCTCCACACCGCATCTCTTTAGTACCTAGGTACCCAAAAGAAGTCAGGCCTGATCTAAACTACATGGCACACTTCAAACTACTTCCTCAAGCGTATAACTGAATTTAAAGAAGTTGGGGGCATTTGATGTTGGGGAAAAATCCCCATCCAATGACACAGTGATACATGGAGCCCGTTAAGAGCAAAATGGTAAAATCTTAAACAAAGATCCTCACACAATAGCATAACGACACGTGACAACCTCTAAGGGCAAAAAGGTAGTTCCATAACTCAAACATACCAACAAGTCAAATTACCACACCTGGTAAAGGGCACAATGATAATTTCGCTCCAAGAGCCCTAGTACCATTACAATTCTCCAGCCTATGGATAAATAGTTATCTAGCTTACGATGATAATAATCTTATCTCCAAGAGTTCTATTCCTATCGAAACACTGAATCCTTCTCATAATCAAACACTACTCTGAAACACTATATAAAAGGGGCCCTCACAATCAAAAGGTATGGACAATTCTCCACTTACAACTCCCATTCTCTTTGGCTTTCCTTATTCTAAAAAAAACCCTATTTTAACTTAAGCATCGGAGAGTCCCCCCGGAGGCACAACTCCTCTGGTTCTCTGGCGACTTTTAGGGTTTTTCCTTGTTTCGTGTGCCCTAGTACCGTTTCCCAACCGTTCAGATTATAAGCAGATTTTCGGCATCAACACTAGCCAACAAATTTATACTACCTCCGTCCCATATATATTAGATAGTATAGAAAATCCAACTTTTTAAGGGGGTATATTTAATGGTAAAATTGTCTAGAAAACCTAAATTTAAGAGTAATTTAGTAAATTTCTCTAAAGTTGAGCTTTGACTTTTCAAAATTGACAAACAATATGAGACATCCCAAAATAGAATACTTGCATATGCTAAGACAATCTGATGTAAGGACACTCTACCAAACCCTAACTCAAGTTACATGTAACAAAAAACAAAATATATATTAGATGCAATTTTAATTTTTTATCAACTAAATTAAATATTTTTATATCACAACTAAATTAAATTTTGTTTATTGAAACTTAACACACAAAATATTTACTTACCTATGGTTTAGTAGTAGTAATTTAACATGTGATCTATTTAATCCATGAGTGCTTATGATATGAAATTTCACAGATCGAACCGGACATGAGTAAATTTTTAACGGGTCTTTAATGCCTTGTTTGGGTTTGTAGTAAATACAACTTAAAACATGTAACTTAAAATAGTTCAAACAAAGATAAGTTTTTATCTTGAACCAGCGTTTTAAAAAACGGGGTCGGGGCGCACCCAGGGGCGAAATGGGCAAAAAACACAAAAACAGGGTCGGGGCGCACCCAGGGGCGAAACGGGCAAAAAACACCCAAAGGGGTGAAAGTTGGGGCGGAACTGTCGTTGGGCGTTCATTTTTTGGGTTTGGGCGAACTGGGCGTCTGGGGCGTATGCCCAATGCTATTTTTTTTTTTGCTCTTGCACCTCAAAGCGAGGTCATTTTGAGTTAAATGAAATCAGCCTCATTTAACCAAAACGACGTCGTTTTAATAATAAGGCCCTTAGTTTTCTCCCTTGAGGCTCGAACCCATGACTTAAAGCATCCTAGCTCTTAACCACTAAGCTAACACTTTTGTTGTGACATTATTACACTTCATAAATATATAATACATGTTATCTATCTTAATAATAATTACAAACTATTTAATTAATCACTTACAAATTACAACAATATAGAAATATAAGTTATACTTCATATAATTTATATATAAATATATATTAATATTTATAAAATTATAATTACACTATAGAGAATTAGTAAAGTATTAAACTTTGATAAAAATTAATTATAATTATTTTATTATTCTAATTAATTAATTAATATTATTTTATTAAAATTTTGAAACGCCCCAAAAGATTTAAAAGACTTACCCGGGTTTTCAGCATTTCAGGTCATAATTTTAAATTTTCAACATTTTAATTGAATGTCATTACAAATGGAACCACTATGTTGGAGGACCATAGTGCTAATTGATTAATACATATGCAACAAACGATAGTGTACATCTAATATCAGATGTAATTAAAATTTTCATCAAATTATTTGATATTTGTGTAAAAATATTTTGATAAATATTCATTCATATGTTTTAAGTTAGTAAAGTTTATTGAAAATTAATTAATTATATTATTTCAATTTTTTAGTATATTTATAATTTAATTAATATTATTTTATTTAAAACGTCCCAATATTTCAAAAGGCTTACGTCCTAACACCTCGAAACTTACGTCTCACCTCATTCAGGCAAAATACCTCACATCTGAAAACACTACCTTAAACCACTTTAAATTGCATGTTTTAAGTCATGTTTAATACATAGTCAAACGATGCCTAAATCTTATATTCTTACCCACCTTATTATGAGTTAAAAAAACTGATTTAGTCAAAATTGTCACCCCTAGTTGACAGGAACAGAGCAAGGGAGGACCCCAGCGAAGGACAATGACAATACCAAAGCTCAATTGGACTCGTATACTCCCACAATTTTCCTTACGCAATAATTCTTCCCTTAAGAAGAGGGAAAGCAGAGTTCGTGGACTTTAATTCAGTGGAGATGACTTGACCACACCCAATTCTAAGTTAAGTTGTCATCAATCTTCATACGGTGAGCTCTCTTTCTTGTTTTGTTTTTTCCCTCTTTCTCTATGATGTATGCTTGATCGATGCGAGATCTGGAGAGTCTAAATCAAACCTAGTTCATATTTTTTGAGAATCTGAAACCACCTCAATTCATTTTTTTTTCCTGGAAGAATCTGAGGCAAACCCGATTTGTTTTTGGCCTCTTATTATGCCATGCATATATCTTAGATGCAAGTATTGAGAATCTGAGGCAGACGCATTCGACAGCCAGGTCTGAATCTGTTCAATTTGCTCTTATTGATTTGAAGAGGAGGTTTCTCATTGGTTTCCACTTTTCAGCAATTGTCCGATCTTGCTTAATATTTGGTGTTTTGTTATTGTTAAGATTTATGTAGTAATTTTTGTATGTGTGAATTGTCCTTAATCATACATAGGCAATCATAGAATTCTAGCTCAACTTTTGAAATTTTCGATACACTAATAATTATAAGGGAGAGTGCCATGTTGTCTGAATCTTGCGGTTCTAGCTTGCTTCTAGCTCTGCCTGACGATATATTTGCCATTATCTCCCAATCCCTTTCGCCAAGGGATATATGTAATCTCAGCCTATGCTGCCGGAATCTATGTGGTCTTCTGGCCTCTGAAAAGGTTTGGCTCACCCAATGTGACATAGTAGGAATTGTGGCCCCTAGAGACCTTGTTGAATGGCGAAAGGGCATCTCGTCTTACAGAGCACTTTGTCGCTTTCTTGTTAGTGTTAAGCCCTTAATTGGGATTTGGGTTCACCAAAATCCCGAGCTCGGGAATGTAGTATATGTAATGCCTGGTTTTGTTTCTGTTGTTGGCTGCCGGATAATACCGCAAGAGCTTGGTCCATTTGGAGTTGACGATGGCCCCATTCTGTGGGCACCCGTGTTTGAAGTTATTGGTGACTTCGATGGTTCCACCACATTTTTTCTACATGGAAGGGAGAAGGTCTATGACTATTTTTATCCTGGTTCGGTGAAGGCTGTTGAGAGGAATTGCAATGTTTTATTGCTTGAGATTGAGCCTAGAGAACGAAAGAATGGGGGTAATTTGTTGCATACTAAAAGCTTTGTGCATCATTCAGATAGGGAGACATCAAGAAACGTTCATAGGTCAGATGGTGGTTTGTCAAGGTCACAGTGGGTGTTAGGACAGAGTGAACCTATGGTGCCTTTCAGCCGTTTAGCTTTTAGTGACCGAAGAAAGTTACTTGAGACTGTCACCAGACAAGTTCGTCTAAGGGTTCCTGATTCTGCAAGTGGGCCACTGTTTCCTCCGATGTGGGATGACATGGAAAATTTTCGGAAAGATATGGTGCTTTTGTTGGAACGAAGATCATTGCTTCTACAAATGCATAAGATTGGTGGAAATTGCATTGATGGGAAAGCAGGTCCTGAACTGCGTTCTGATCCTACACAGTTGGAACTGAGTGAGGTCAGGAAGAGTCTTGATTATTCGAGTGGTTTTCGCAATTCTCTTAGTGAGGATGATGGTCACACACTGAGCACCAAGAGGAAAACTCTTGGTGAGTATTTTAGGACTAGCATCAAACAAATTCTTGGTAAGTCTATCTCAATCAATGGTAGTCGAATAGTTTCAAAGAATAGTTCTTCAAGAAGTGAGATTAAACATGCACAACTCCATGAATTTCTGAAGTCAGGTGAGACAGTAGGGCTTACATTACATGCCTCCACTATAAAGTTATCTTCTTATCGAGCATGGCCTAACATGCATGACAATCGGTTTGCCCTTTACAAGTTACCCATGAGGGTTCCAAGAGAAGACCAAGAGTATGCTGGTTTATGGGGAGGAACTTTTGGTTGGCCTCCTGGGAGGCCTACTGAAGACAAGCCCGGGAAGGCTCTGTTCTTTCTTTTTCTCTCTTATGAAGAATCCCAGGGGCAAAAGCTTCTCATTGCAAGTAAAATATTGGAGGGTACCCATTATGTTCTACATCCAAACGGCTCAGCCATGTTTATAGTTAATATTGATGAGCTTTCACTTGAGCCATTTCCTTGGGATACTGATGCAGATTCACTTCCTGTGATTGTTCAACATGTTTTTATGGGGGAGGGTATTGCAAATGGCTATGGTTTCCGATATCCTGGCTCAAAACCCGGTTCCCTCTTTGTAATTCGAAACGGTCTCCTTGCCTTCATTTGGAAGGAATCCAGGGCTGTTTTGACTTTGCAGAGACTTAATTTGCAAGAGCTTTTGAAGAAAGGTGAACGAGTGCCTCCTTTACCTCCAATTGCCAACTTTTCATATTTGACTAAGTCCTACTCAAATGTTTTCGCTGGCTTCTCCAATGCCTCAGCTTGTTTGTCTTCACCGAGGTTTGCATTTCCCCTTAAATGGATGCTTATGTTGTAAATCCTCCTCCCTTTTCCTTCAATCAAATATTCCTTTTTTGTATGTATTCGTTGCTATATTTGTCCTAGTTCTGCAATTGATTCATTAACCATGACTTTTATTTTGCTGGCTTCTGTTGCCTGATCTTTTTCCATCTAATTTGATGTGGATATCATGTTAGAAAGGCTTAAGTTTTTTATGACTATTGTTAAAGGGATGTAGATAAGTCTGACAAAGTTGATCTGAAAGTGGTTGGCTGTTGGTTGTTGGGATTCCTTTTGTTTTTCTCAGTTTCTGTACAAGCATCTCAAAGATACGAAAATAGCTTATATTGGTTGACTTATGAATTGAGTGAAAATTTACTATATATCAGAAAATAATACATAATGGAAGTTTAGGATTAACTTCATAAAGTCACTGTAATTTTATCTAGTTTAACTGGTTTTGTTTGGTTACGATTGCAGTGGGATTAGATAAGAATTGGCAGTAGATTACAGTGCAAAATAGGGTTGCTGGTTATGCTTTATGATATTCAAAATTAATAACATTTGGACTTTATGAATTGTGAGACATGTAATCTTTGATCTATAAAACACTATTCTTCCAGTTTGTACTTGCAGTATATAAGTTTCGAACTTTAAGGTTGTTCTGTTAGCTGTTCTGTAGTAAGTCAGTTGTGTCTGAGATGGGATCTAGATTATTGAATTTTACTCTCATCCCTCTTTGATTGATTATGTAATGCAAGTTCAGTGTGACAAAAATTCCTTTACCGAAATTGTTTAATGAATGAGCTTCTAAGATGAGTTCCATGTTTCCATTCACAGGGGAAAGCATACTTAGGACAATTGGATGATATTTAAATGACAGCTCAAAGAGTTGATGGCTGTTGCATCACCGTTACTTTGAATTCTCATAGAAGGTTTGCTTGCTAGCTGCTGCTGATGGTTCCAGGGTATTGGACTAAATATCTCCTCAGAGATGACATAGAACTCTGTCCTCTTAAATGATAGGTCCAGGTAACCTCTTTGTATTTGTTTTAAGATGTTGATGGGATCATGGGACTTGTATTATTCATATGAGAATAAGCTTTAGGTATAAGCATCCCAGTAAGAAATACATAGCCCAGTGTGGTATTTTACATGTGGGAGAAAAATACAAAACAAAGTGTCAAAGCTTTTCCATGCATTTACTTATATATATATATAAAAAAAAAAAAAAAAAACCTTTCTCCATTCATTTGGATTGAATTGGAAACGCAACACTCTTTTTCAAATTGTTCTGAATAACCTTTTCCTTAGGCATATCGTGTCCCCCCAAGCCCTCTCTTGAAGAGTTTTGTAAACTGGTCTATGTCCAGCTGGTTGTATGTGACTACTGGGTCTTTTAGTATTGCATGGATTGTGAATTACTGGAGAATGTAATACAACTTTTATTTTCAGTTTGACTGAATTTTTCTTTTATAATTCGTCCTTCTCTTTCTCTCTCTAAGATAAAACTTGGGTGCCTTGTGCGAATTGAATCATCCCGTTGCTACATGATGAATTTCAAACATGGAATGGTGTTCCATTGGGAGATTGTGCATATCATTGAATTTTTCATTGTGTTTATGATTATTTAACCTGAAACTTGTATTGTCTTAAATTCAAATATATTCTAGACAGTTCATCATAAAGGGAACATGCACTTGCATAAATATCATTAGATGCTGGTGTTTTTTTTTATTACATATACACATCAGATAGAGTAATTGTTCAAAGTTAACCCTCATTGTAGTGGTCAAAGTTGATTTGCTTTATGTATTAGAGCAGGTGTTGAATTTGTTTCCACTTGATGGCCTAAAAAGGTAAAATCTGTTTCAACTTTGTTAATGGTTTTTCTTTACAGAAAAGGGTAGAAATTTTGAATTGTAGTATGAACTATTAAACAGGTTCAAACTTGAAGCAAAATGTTTAAAAAATGTTTCCTAAAAAACTGTGTAGAGTCAGAGGATTTCCCATGAACTGGAAATCCAACTGATGAAGAAGCTTGACATTGCCCCTGATTGGAAACAGAATCTCAACTGGTCTCCTTGCTTTCCTTGTCTGAAAGTACAATTCCTTTCTCACATACTCTTGAATGAGAAAAGAAATTTGCATGCAAGGTGCTAGGACCAGCAAGTTGAAAAAAAGAAGGAAACAGATTCAAGCCAGAGGAATGGCATATCTGTATTCATTAACATTACACTGTTGTGTTTGATACATATAATACATTTGTTTAAATGTGCGCTTACCAAAGTAGTGTGAGGAAAAATGGTAAAATAAACAAGCATAACATGATGAGATTCCAATACTGTACTGCAAATGGATAAATCTGTTTTACATGCATGTGGACCTGTGATTATGTTAGTTATGTAAGTAGGGTGTGGTGGTTTGGTAGGTCATTGCTGTCAAAGTTATGCTCTTATTTTGGTGACATATAGGTAGTAGCATATAACTTGGTAAAACTAAAGGATCCAGGGAAAAATTTTCCATTGTAGCACAGTATTTGTATTGATAGGGTTTAAGGTATAGGAGCTTGATAAAATATTTGGTCCTTGCTGTTGTATATAAGAGTATTTCCTAATAATAATATAATTATTTACACTTGTTTAAATTAAAATTAAAATTAAAGAGTTGAAGAGGTATGAAGAATTGGTGTAGCCTTTGTAAAAGATACATATGATGACTTTGGTGTATTTGAATTTCGGAGACATATCTTTAGACATGTATATTAGAGATCCATTCCCTATTATTCTATTCACTTGCTAGTTTTAGGAGTTGCTAAGGGAATAGAATAATAGGGAATGGATCCCTAATATTCCTAAAAAGAATTCCATGAATGATTGAATGATAATAGAGTTTTATGGAAGATGATTAGAGCACGGCAAGGAGTCGCAACCTTGAGATACCATAAGCTGTTTCTAAAAGAGGAAATAAGAGAAGCTGACCTTTTCTACAACAACTACCTACTGCATGGTGAGAGGCCGGCTCGAACGTCCAAGCAAGATTTATGGAGTATATTAAAACGAGTAGAAGGCCGTTTGTTTCATGGTATCGGATAGGGATGAGGTGGATCGGACTAATTTAATCTTATATTAGTCCCTAATCTATGTTTGGTTGGCAATTAAGATTGGATTAAATGAATCTTATTCGATCTCTAATCCCATCAAATATGTCTGCTCTTTTTTCGGAACCGATTTGGTGGAATTAGGGTTTGGAACTTTTTGGGACAATTATATTCTCCTCACATAATTATAATTATTATTATGTCTTGATAAATCTAAACTGTTAATCTTGATCATGGACTAAATTTATCCAGTCAGATTTTATCAGCAAATGTGATCTTCAATCATAAATCAATGTAATATAAAAACTTAATTTGGTCATCTCACTTATTATTTTACTTTAATATTAGTGATAGTCATATTTATCAAAAATGGGATTTGGAAGATTGTGAGAGAATAAACCTAGTTAATCTTTGAACTAAACACAATGCACATGTATTATCAATTTAATTCATCCTTAATTCTATTTTGATCTAATTTCGCTTTAATCTACGTGAACTAAATGAACCATTAGCCGATGAGATGTTTATCATACGATTGACTTTTCTAAGCCGAAAATATATATAAACAGTATAACATTTTCGCTCAGCAAGTTCAGAAAGTAAGAGCAAAATGTAAAAAACGTGAAATTAAATCACTAAAATTTAAGATAAATGAAGTGCGTGAAAGTAAAAACATAAAAGTAAAGATATTAAACTGACTTTATTTGATTGATCAAAAGGGGGCTGAATTACATCAATTGTTTTATTATTTATATATAAAACAAATTTATCTTACCAACCATCCGAACTCTTGATGTACGATATTTACTCACTTCCAAACAATAACTATTAAAAACAGTCAAAAGCACAACTACATAGCACTTGTCCCACCCATCCTAAGCTTAGGTTACATGTATGCCACCTCACCGATCGAGAATCCATTCTTTTCTGCAGAGCAACACAAACTAGAATCAACCCTCTTCTTACACGGTAGCTTGAGCTAGAATCTATGGAAAGGATTCTACCATGTTTCTTTATTGAGCATTTTAATCAAAATCTTAACCGCATAACTGATCCTGGGTTTTACAAATGTCCACTTTTCTTGTTAAGTGGAAACTTTTAGATTCTTATTAGAATTTTATTGCGACTTTGACTTCATTACTTACTCTTCCTAAACTTGAGATTATATGTTTGCCATCTAGATATGTCAGAATCTACTATTCTTTGTCTATTTCAAAATTCACCCTCCTTTGTAACATACTTTAAAATTCATAAGATTCTGCTACAATAAAGCTCCTGCCTAAATAAATAACTCAAAAAAGCCTTATTAACTAAAGATTAGAAATGTGTGCGGTTAAAAAAAATGAAAATTAGACTTCCATTAACGCACAAAATCAAATGTTATCTTGATCAACTTCTTTAAAAAATGTTATCTTGATAAATACTAATATATAATTTTTATTTTATTTTATTTTATTGAAATGATGTTATACAAATATACCAAACCAATGATATGATCACAAATATAAACCCAAACTAATGCATAACCTGTTGTATATAGAAATCCAAAATTGACAGAAAAACAAAAATTTATAAATAAAATAATGTGTTTAAGGCTTTATTAGGGAAAGGATAAAACTGTAGAATTATATGAACAAGGATAATGTTAAGTGAAACAATGGCAAGAGATAATAAGAAGAAAAAAAAGTTAGGTAAGGAACTTCTAAGAAGCTATCTTAAAAATAGTGATTTTCCTCCATTGGTGCAAGAGTTGTTATGGAAATCTTACTCCCGGAACACAATGACGAACTAAACAAGGAAAAGTTACACTCTTTTCCTTATTCTAACAAGAACAAGAGATAATAAGAAGAAAAAAAAGTTAGGTAAGGAACTTCTGAGAAGTTATCTTAAAAATAGTAATTTTCCTCCATTGGTGCAAGAGTTGTTATGGAAATCTTACTCCCAGAACACAATGACTAACTAAACAAGGAAAAGTTACACTCTTTTCCTTATTCTAACAAGAACCAATTCCCAGAAAATTGATACAATGAGATGGCAGAGAAAAAAAAAAGAATAGTAAACAGAAGAGATGAGTAATTAATCGTGTTTGTATAGGAAACTCTCTGTCTATTTATTTGAAGTGAACAAATGTTTAAACAACTATTTGAAATACTACACATGACTACTTTTCAACATAATATTGAAAAAATAGAAAATAGAAAAAAGTTGTTTATCAACTTTTTCAATATTATGCTGAAAATAAAAATATTGTTTTTAAATTATCTTTAAAATGTGTAAATTTTCGAAAAAGTTTTATAGAAAATAGAGATGAAAAATGTAAAAGATTTTCCACAACTAAACATGCCTTAAACTTTTCCAAAAAAAAAAAAAAAAAAACTTTTGGTTTACCTCCAAAACTCATTCACTATCTTATGTTATCTTTAAAGTTTTGTTATTATTATTAGAAAATATTATATATATATATATATATATATATATATATATCATTGTATATATAACATAGTCCACATATAAGTCTACAATACTACCATATTACCTACCTAAAATGAGAGAAATAATTAATAAATTTGACAAATAATCCACATATCTCTAAGAGTTGAAGAGAACCTTCATCTTTTATAATTTAACCAAGACATTATTTGAAACAAAATATAAAGTTAGTCAAGTACCTGAAATTAAAATTGAAAATAATGAAGTTTTTCTAATGTTAAAGAAGTTTTCCAATTTTAAAACCTTTATATAAAGAGAATTTTTGTTAATGCCAAAAATTTGCTGAGAATTAGAACAGTCGGGAAGCGAAACCTGCACACACGAAACAAAGAAAAAACCTAAAAGTCACCGAAGGACCGAAGGGGGTGTGCCTCCGGGGAACTCTCTAATGCCTAAGTAAGTATAGGGCTTTTGGAGAAATAAGGAGAGCTGTGTGAAATCAAGAGCTGTGAGTAACGAATTGAATGTACCTTTTTTATTGTGAGAGCCCCCATTTATAGTGGGCCGGAGTAAAGTCCGATTAAGAAAATGATTTTAGTGTTGTGATAGGAATAACATTCCTCTTAGATGAGATTAGAGTTATCCACATGTTGGATTTGAATAATAGTTTATCCATAAATTGGAGTATTGTAGTAGTATTGGGACATTGGTGTGAGATTACCATCACATACTTCGGTGTAAAATTATCATAATGCCCCTTGCAAGTGTGGAGATTTGATTGGTTGATCTATCTAGATTGTGTAATTATTTTTTTGCCCTTGAAGCTTACCACATGTCGTAATATCATTGGAGATGAAATTTTCCCCTACATTAAATGCCCCTCACTTCTTTGAGTGCAGTTATGCAGTTGAGGAAGTAGTTTGTGAAATGCGTGCTTGGTATGATGTGACAAAGACTTGGTGTGTTGTGCTCGACATATGGTGGCTGAGGCTTGAAGTGCTTTGCGTGAGGTAGCCAAGGCTTGGTATGTCATGTTTGGCGTGTGGTAGCCGAGGCTTGAGGTGCTTGGCATAATGTGGCCAAGGCTTGGACTGTTGTGCTCGGTATGTGGTAGCCGAGGCTTGAGATGCTTGGCATGATGTAGCCAAGGCTTAGTCTGTAGTGCTCGGCGTGTGGTAGCTGAGGCTTGAAATGCTTGGCAAGATGTAGCCAAGGCTTGGTCTGTCGTGCTCGGCCTGTGATAGCCGAGACTTGAGATGCTTGGCATGATGTAGCCAAGGCTTATTATGCTCGGTGCTCAGTGGCCGAGGCTTAGAGATGACCAATGCTGGTCTCGGTAGTGTGCATCTACACAGTTCTCGGACTTAGAAGTTTTCATGGCACTAATGCTTGTGCTCGAAGGTGGTGTGTACACTGATGCTCAAGTATGGAGGTGGTGTGCACACTGACACTAAGGCTCTGAGACGGCTTGCACAAAGGCTTGAGTTCGCAGGAGGTATGTGCACTAATGCCCGAGCTCGGGGGTGTTGTGCACACTGATGCTAGGGCTCGGAGGCAATGTGCGTACTGATGCTCAGGCTCGGGGGCAGAATACGCACTGATGCGTGGGCTCGGAAGCGGTGTGCGCACTGATGAGTGGGCTCGGAAGCGGTGTGTGCACTAATGAGAATGGAGGTGGCGTTTGCACTGATGCTCACGCTCGACAACGGCGTACGTACTGATGCTAGGGCTTGGAGGCAGTGTGCGCACTGATGCTCGGGCTCGTAGGCGGTGTGCGCTCAAAACTCCGAAGTTTACGACATGGTGTTGCGTGGCTCAAAAGTGTGCATCTCGGCACTTTGAAGTGTGAGACGTGGTGTTGTTGTAACGATCCATCCCGGGTTGGCTACTCCCGAGACGGTGTCATCACATTTTGAAAATCCCAACATGACACATATATGCAACAATAAAAATAAATAACACCAATAAAATTTTTACATCAATCTTCAACCCTCAATAAGGGAGTTACATCAATCTGATCTTTAAACATTAGATACAACTTAAAATGCATGAATATTTACAAATAAATTTTTGTTTTCTTTTTTCATTATTCTGAGGATAGTGACACGTACATGACTTACTAGATAATGATTTCGTCTGAACCTCAACTCACCAAACTATTTATCATGCTTGTTACCTGAAATCATTGTACAATGAAGGGTGAGCTTCACAAGCTCAGTGAATTAAATTTACTATAACTACTCAATTTGTATAAATGGTCTTTCAATATTAAATCATTTATATCTTATACAACTTGATACTAGCATTCTACTATCACTACACATGTCATAAGATCCATTCTTTATCAATCTCTCTCTCGTATATATTGGTTCACCTTAAGACCATCAATTATCTCATAATTACCTCGTAATGAGGTTCACATCATAAAATCTACCATTTAGATGGTTCTTATCACCATAGCGGTCTCTCTATGAGCCTCATCCATCTATAAATAAATTTGCAATAATACACCACACATCAGTATTTCAATAATGCAAGCAATAATTAAAACAAATACAATACATGAATTATTATTATGGGAACGTCTTCCCACATGTCGACATGTTTTTATTATCTTAGATCGGCTGCCTTCCCGGTTCTTTTCTTTCTCATTTAGACCGATTGTCTTCCCGGTTCTTTTATTTTCATTTAGACTGGCTGCCTTCCTAGTTCTTTTATTTTCATTAGACCGGCTGCTTTCCTAGTTATTTCATTTTCATTAGACCAGCTGCCTTCCCGGTTCTTTTCTTTTATTTAATGCATATGCATATGAACAATGATATTAAATATACATCAAAACAATAACATAAAATAAAAAAAAACAAACATTGAATTCAAATATTTAAATTTTACTATCTTGTTTTTCCTCAAATTATTATAAAAAATTTCACTAAATTCCTCTCATCATAAATCACATCAAATCATCAATCTTAGCTTGTCAAGATCCAATAATTTTCATCTTCTCATAATTCGTATCAAAACATCAACCATAGCTCATCAAGAATTTCACTTATTGTTTTTATTACTAAATCAACTTATTATTCCAAAAATATTATTTTCCCCTAATAATTTTCTACATGTCCAATATTTATATCACACCTATCAATTTAATTTTTATCAACCACCAAAGCCTAAGCTAATAATTTATTTTGATATTATCACTAGATATTTCAAAAATTTTATATAGATTACTTAAAGTAAATCCAACTCACCATGTAGCCTTTAAAGCTATCCGTGGATCACCTTCTTGTCTTTTCCGTTCCTCTTATAAATTTCCTCCAGTTGTTGATCGTCAACACCTGACATCATATTTATATTAAATTTCTAATTTATTCTTCAATTCGTTATAAACCACACCCTTTGAAAATTTCCACTTTGAATTCGGGGAAATTTCATGAATACTAAAAATTCAAAAATAAACACTACATTATTACCTTCTGTTTTTCTGATAGCTTCTCGTAATTCTCTACGAAATTTCGCAATAAAACCCTTCAAAAATTTGCTCTTTTGACCTTTCTTTTAGTCCCCAAGTATTTTAGAGAAATGGAGTAATTGAAGAAAAACCAAACGAAAAATTACACTCTTATCTATATATGTATACCATATTTTTTTTTTCTTCAAATGTTCCCCCCCCCACCCCCCCCACCCCACCACCCCACCCCATTTTCAATCTGCTACGACTCACAAGTCGTGGCTCACATGCACCAAAATTGGCAGCAGGTGGCAACCTGCTGCCACGTGTTTGTTTATTGTGTTTTTTTTATGAAAGAAAAAAATATATAATATATTATTATTTCTTTTCTTTCTTTTTTGCTGGACCTGGACATCTGATTTTTTTTCTTTTTCTTTGTAACTACACCCCCACGCATCCAAATTTTTTTTTTCAAAAGGATTATTTTATTTAATACTAAATCTTTCACGTAAATATATTAATTTAATTTCATGTCATATTTATTAAATTACTTCTTTACCCTTACTTTACGATTTCGGGTATTACAATTCTACCCACCTTACAAAAATTTCATCTCCGAAATTTCCTTACCTAACTCAAGAAATAATTGTGAATAATATTTCTTCATAGTTGCCTCACGCTTTCACGTAATCTTTTCAATATCCTTATTCCGCCACAAAACTTAAAATTAGCAAAATTATTTTATTATACAAGATTTGTTCTTTTTGTTTAATATTCTCATTGGTACTTGTATATAAGCCCAATCTTTCTGAATTTATATAGCTTAGCTCGAAATATTATAAGATTCATTATGTAAACACTTTCTTAAAAGTGAAACATAAAATACATTATGCCATTGCTTCAGCTCTGGAGGCAAATCCAAGCTATTAAAAACTAACCCAAATTTCTCAGCAACCTCATAGGGTCCCACTTACCTCAAACTCAACTTTTCTTTCTTTTTGATCCTCAGCACACCTTTTCATGGAGTTATTTTTTAATTACACCCAATCACCTACTTGAAACTCAAGAGATCTTCTTTTATTATCAACGTAGCTATTCAGTCTATTATGTACTGTTTTACGGTCCTCTCTAACCAATTTGATCCTCTCAACTGTTAACTCAAAAATTTGTGGACCAAATATATTTCTCTTTCCAACTTCTTCCCAGCATACTGGAGTTCTACACCTCCTACCATACAATGTCTCAATCAGTGCCATCCTAAATATTAGTTTAATACTGGTTATGATAAGCAAGTTCAATTGATGGCGTGTAAGCATCCTAACTTACTGAAAAACTCATCACATTTGCCCTCAACATATCTACTAGTACTCTAATAATCATTTCTGTCTAAGCATGAAAAGTTATATAAAATTACAACTGTGTATTCGTGGCTTTCTGAAAGCCTCTTCAAAACCAAGATGTAAATCTAGCATCTCTATTTGACATTATGCTTAATGGTGCTCCATACAACCTCACAATCTCAGCTACATCCCTTTTCAATCCTGACCACCAGAAATTTTTGTCTCAATCCTCTATACATCTTATTGTTACTTGGTTGCATCGAATCTACATTATCATGTGCCTTTCTCATTATCTCTTTTCTCAACTCCGCATTATTGGGAACACAGTTTCCATGTTCTAATACCTGAATATCCTCTTTTCAAATTTTGAACTCAAAATGCTTTCTAGTAAGCATTTAATACTTAATTTTTTCTATCTCTGTATCTTTACCTTGCATCTTTAAAATATTTTACTATAGATGACTGTACAACCATATTCGTTAACCATGCTCATCTGCCATTGATATTCAACTCCATTCTTATCTCTTTTAAATCTATCATCAATTTCACATCATGACTCACAATAGCAGTTAAGCTTCTTTTAGACTTTCTACTCAATGCATCAGCTATCATCTTCGCATCTTCTAGATGATAGTGAATTGTACAATCATAGTTACTAATCAACTTCATCTACTATCTTTGCCTCAATTTTAACTCTCTCTGGGCAAGTAAGTATGTCAAACTCTTATAACCCATGAATATCTCACAAGTGGCTCCATATGAATGTTGTTTCCAATATTTAAAGTAATCACTATGGCAACCAACTCTAAACTATGGGTACAGTAATTTCTCTAATGATTTCTTAATTACCTAGAAGCATGGGCCACAGATTTCCTATGTTACACATATCCCAATCATTGATGTGACGCATAACTATACCCCACAAATCCTTCCTCACAAGAAAGAAACACCAATACTGGAGCTGTAGTCATTTTCTCCTTTAGTAATTGGAAATTTTTCTCACACTTCCCTTACCAGACAAATCTCACATCTTTCCTGGTCAGTCTATTCAACAGTATTATAATAACAGAAAAATTCTGAAAGACTCTTCTGTAATAACCAGCTAACCCAAAGAAGATTCTAATCTCAGTCACATTAGTTGGTCTCTCCCAACTTAACATTGTTGCTACCTTTGTAGATCAACTCTTATATATATATATATATATATATATATATATATATATATATACCATATTATTTTTTTTTTCTTCAACTGTTTCCCCCCCACCCCATTTTCAATCTGCCACGACTCACAAGTCATGGCTCACATACACCAAAATTAGCAGCAGGTTGCCACCTGTTACCACGCGTTTGCTTGTTGTGTGTTTTTTTTTTAAAAGATAAAAAATATAATATATTATTATTTTCTTTTCTTTTCTTTCTATTTTTTTTCCTTTTCACTAGACCTGGACGTCCAATTATTTTTCTTTGTAACTACGCCACCAGGCGTCTAGTTTTTTTTCAAAGGAATTATTTTATTTAATACTAAATCCTACGCATAAATATATTAATTTAATTTCATGTCATATTTATGAAATTACTTGTTTACCCTTACTTTACGATTATGGGTATTACAGTTGTGCACCTCTATAATGTGCACCAGTGTGCGCTCGAAACTCCAAAGTGTGCAACATGGTGTCACGCGGCTCGAAACTCCGAAGTGTGCGACCTTGTGTCGCACGTCTCAACAGTGTACACCAATGTGCGCATCAACACTCTAAAGTGTGAGATATGGTGTCGTGTGGCTTGGCAATGTGTACTAGTGTGTGCCTCAGCACTCCAAAGTGCGAGACATGGTGTCACGCAACTCGGAAGTGTGCACCAGTGTGCGTTCGAAACTCCAAAATGTGTGATATGGTGTCGTGCAGCTCAATAGTGTGCACCGATATGCACTCAAAACTCTGAAGTGTGCGACATGGTGTTGCACGGCTTGGCAGTATGCACTAGGGTGCGCCTCAGCACTTCAAAATGTGCGACATAGTATCGCGCGGCTCGGTAATGTGCACCTAGGTGCCAACAAAGAGCAAAAGGTCCAAGAGGAATGACTTGGAATGAACATCTCAGAGTCTTGGAGACAGGTCCGATGAGTTAAACTTGGCATAAACTCCTCATAATATAAGTGATAGGTTCGAGAAGGCTGCCTTGGATCGAACTCGTCAGAGTTTTGGGGATGGGTCTGAGGAGAATGACTTAGATCAAACTCCTCGGAGTCTTGGAGATGGGTCCAAAGTGGATGTTTGGGATCAAACTCCTTGGAGTGTTAGAGATGGTACCTAGAAGAATGATTTAGATCAAACTCCTTGTAGTTGTGGAGATGGGTTCGATGAGGATGATTGAAATTGAACTCCTTAGAGTCTTGGAGATAGGTCCGAGGAGGATACTTGGGATCGAACACCTCGGAGTCTTGGAGATGCGTCCGAGGAGAATGACTTGGATCAAACTCCTCGGAGTTGTGGAAATGTGTCTGAGGAGGATGACTCGGATCAAATTCCTTGAAGTCTTGGAGATGAGTCTGAAGAGGATGCTTAGGATCGAACTCCTCGAAGTCTTGGAGATGGGTCTGAGGAGAATAACTTGGATCAAATTCTTAGGAGTTGTGGAGATGGGTCTGAGGAGAATGACTTGGATCAAACTCTTCAGAGTTGTGGAGATGTGTTTGAGGAAGATGACTCGGATCAAACTCCTCAGAATCTTAGAGATGGGTCCAAGAATAATGCTTGGGATCAAACTCCTTAGAGTCTTGAAGGTAGGTCTGAGGAGAATAACTTTGAACAAACTCCTCAGAGTTATAGAGATGGGTCCGAGGAGGATGCTTAGGATTAAACTCCTCAGAGTCTTGGAAATGGGTCCGAGGAGAATGACTTGGATTAAATTCCTCGGAGTTGTGGAGATGGGTTCGAGAAGGATTCTTAGGATCGAAATCCTCGAAGTTATGGAGATGTGTCCGAAGAGGATGACTCGGATCAAACTCCTCGGAGTCTTGGAGATGGGTCCGAGGAGAATGACTTAGAATTGAACCCCTCAGAGTTGAGAATACAGGTTCGAGGATGAGTGCCATGTAAAAAAAATTCCAAGTAATGAGAATGGGTGATTCGTTGCTTTGTAAGAAAGACCAGTAATTCTAAAGAGAGAGAAAACTCGACAATCTGTCCTCGGCCTTTATTAAAAGGGCTTTTGAGAAGAGATGGAGCTTGGCACTCTTAGTGATGACTTTGACAAGGATTTTATGGTGTCGTCGTAGGCCTTTATGATTGGCATGCGAAAATACTGAGGGATAGGAGTTTGAGGATCTCTTGGGTGAAGAGTGGATCCTAGGAGTTAAGTCCATTTAAGAAGTTGGTGTTTCTCCCTTTGAAAGCCTTCATTATCCTTTTGTCCATATCTTTTAGCTTACCTTGGAATGAGAAGATGACCCAATAGTGGAGTGACCATGAGCTGATCCATTGGGATCATAGTGCTTTGTTTGGCGAGGATTTTGCTGAGGTAGAGATGGAGATGTAGGAGGGTGACTTCGCTTCCTAAGTTCGACGGCTAAACTTGTAACAGGTTGTCGAAGTTCCAAGAACTATTCTTGGGTTACTGATGCAGTTGGGTTGGGTACAGGAGGCGTCTCTAGGTTTTTTTGGTCATCATGGTCCATAGGTTCAAGCTGTAGAGGATCTACTAGGTCAAGCGATGGAGGATCTATTGGGTCAATCCTGGTTTGTCCATTAGATGGTTCACTGTGATTTTGGTTGGAGGTACCATATTCAGAGATAACAGGGAGCCGTTTTCCAAATTGTTGACTGTGAGTGTATACTTGCATGGCAGTTAAACTGGTTCCGATGGTGTTCTTGGTAAGGTTTTTAGGCGGCATTGTGACAGATGAGTTGTTTGCACATTTACTTACAAATTTAAAAAGTGTGGCTTCCCACAGACGATGTCAATCTGTTGATGCCGAAAATCTGTCGAGAATTAAAACAGTTGGGGAGTGGAACCTACACACACAAAATAAAGAGAAAACCTAAAAGTAACCAGAGGACCGGAGGGGGTGTGCCTTGGGGGTACTATCCGATGCCTAAGTATAGGGCTTTTGGAGAAATAAGGAGAGCTGTATGAAATCAGGAGCTGTGAGTATTGAATTGAATGTACTTTTTGATTATGAGAGCCATCTTTTATAGTGTGTCGAAGTAGAGTCCGATTACAAGAATGATTTTAGTGTTGTGATAGGAATAACATTCCTCTTAGATAAGACTGGAGTTATCCACATGTTGGATTTGAATAACAATTTATCCATAAATCTAAGGCCGAAATTCTTTGGTTACAGAAGATTTGGGGTTTGTAAAAAACCTAATTTCAATTTTTTTTTTTGTAGTTTTGTGAAAAATGGGTTTAATTTAAACTGCCTTCATCTTATACAGATAGGTGCTACTTGTGGGTATTTCTTGTGGTATGATCATCTTACGAATGAACAAGCTTGGCATGTGATAATTGTGTTGGTGTGAAAGTCTAGCAACATGAAAACACGACTCGTGTGTTAAAGATCACATAATCGATGGGTGCGACTTGGATGCTTGAGTGTTGGTTTTATCTTTGGAGTCGTGTTCTTCTTTTGTTGATGGTTCTATATGGGTGTTAACTAGATTTGGCAGTCAAATGTAATGTGGTGTTAACAATTTGGAAATTTTTAACTAGATGTGGCAGTAACTAATGTAAGGTATTTAGGTTTTTACAGTGTTGAACCATATTTGATTTTAATAATGACAAAACACTACTCTAGTTGCACTAACAACTTTATCTAAGCATTTAAGCAGTAAAAGCATTCAACATTGAAACAAAATGCAAGAACTCAATGCAATTTAGACACCAAAACAAGACAGAAAATCTAGAATAGGCATTATTCAATTACATAGCTTAATCTCTGACTCAATTTACAAAAGACTTTGACAAAACCAAATTACAAAAATTTTCTAAGTCAAAAACTGTTTTTGAAAAAGGAAAACTGGGTTGACCTTCAACCCAGTCGACTGGATCCATATACCAATCGATTGAGATATGAGACAGAAGGTTCCCAGTCGATTGGTGTTGAGTATCCAGTTGACTAGTACTTGGGACAGAAAGTTTCCAATCGACTGGTGCTTAGGACCCAGTCGACTAGTACTCTCCCATAGCCTAAAAAGTGAAGTTTCTCACTTGACCCAGTCGACTGGTGATTTAAAAAATATGACTGTTTGAGACGCGAGACTTGAGCATTTAATGCCCTAAACCTACCAAGTCAGTGTCAAATGGCCATATTAATTCAAGGCTATATAAACCCACTTCAATGAGCATTTAAAAGAATAAGAGAACACATTCAATTCACAAGAAAGCTCATTAATTCTCAAAAGCTTTGAAATACTTATTGTTGAGCCATTCTTCAAGCTTGTTCTTAAAAGATAGATATTGTTCATTTTTAAAAGCACTTATTGCTATCTCTCTACCATTTTCTTTACAACAAATATGGTTTATTGTAAAAGGGAAAGAGTTTTAATAACTCTTAGAGTGTTTAGGATTAAACACTTCATTGTAACTTCCGTGAGGAAGAGATTAACTTCCGTGAGGAAGAGATTAATTTCTGTGAGGAAGAGATCGGTTGTAAGGTTTGTACGACATCCGTGAAGTTGTACGACTAAATTTTTAATGGATTACTTCAAGAAGGTTCCTTGAAGAGAGTGGACGTCGGGTCGAAAGGAATCCGATATTGTCGAACCACTCTAAACAAAGTTTGCATTTTCTCTTCCTTAAACTCTTTACTTTCAAGCATATTACTTGTTTATGTGCTTTGTGCATTTAATTGTTTAAAAAATTGCAAAGTAATTAGAAAAAGTTTTTAAAACCCAATTCACCCCCTCTTGGGTTTGAACCTCAGTTTACAATTGGTATCAGAGCTTCGTACTCAATTTCAGGCTTAAAATCTTTGAGTTGATCCAATAGCATCTAATAACTATATCGAAGGGCATTCTTATACTAGGCCTTCCTTGCTCAATGGCTCCAACTATAACTATTGGAAAAATAGAATGAAAATCTTTGTTGAATGACAAGATTACAATTTATGGAGGGTCATTGAAGAGGGACTTGGAATTCCTACAAAGAAAATAATCATTGGAGAAATCAATCATACAATACCTAAAATCAAAACAGAGTTTAATGAAAAGGATTATAGAATGATATCTCTCAATAATAAAGCAACTAGCATGTTACATTGTGCTCTAGATATTGCTGAATACAATAAAATTTCTGTATGTATTTCAACTAAAGAAATTTGGGACAAATTGCAAGTTACATATGAAGGAACTAGCGAGGTTAAAAAAATCAAAATCTATATGCTAGTGTCCAAATATGAAACTTTCGAAATGTCTCCAAATGAAACTATTTCTCAAATGCACTCACGTTTTACTATCATTTTTAACGATCTAAAGCTTCTTGGTAGGAACATTGAGGAATTTGAACTAACGAGAAAGATCTTAAGGTCTTTGCCATCCACTTGGAAAGCAAAGAAGATGGCCACATCAGAGGCCAAAGATCTCAACAAACTAGATGTCAAAACACTCCTCGAATCATTGTTGGCATATAAGATGGAGGAAATGAATCCCGTTGTCAATAATGATGAGAAGAAAAATAAGCAAATTTCTCTCAAAGCCTCTACGAGCAACAAAGAGGAAGAAAATGAAGAAGAGGTAGAGAGCAGTGAAGAAGATAGTGAGATGGCTCTAATCACCAAGAGGTTTAACAGATTCTTAAAGAAGAGCAAGAAACCTTACACAAAAGATCCAACTCCAAAAAGGGAACCACTTGTGTGTTATGGTTGCAAGAAGCCCAGTCACATCAAAGTCGATTATACAGCAACAAGCAAATCATATAAGAGCTTCAAAAAGAAAGCTATTATTGCAACCACATAGAGTGATGACAAAGAAGAAGAATCTTCAGACAATGAGGTCAGATACGAGGAGATTGCCAACCTATGCTTGATGGCAATCGACGATGAGAATAAGGTATCAACTTCTTCCTCTTCTAATAATAACATTGTTAGTAGTAGTGAAGAGTTAATTGAGGTTATAAATGAAATGCATGAAGAATTGAAGAAATTCGATTCTAGGAATACCACCCTTAAAAATGAAGTCTCGTCTCTTTCTAAAGAGATGGAAGGCTTAAGGGAAGAAAAAGAAAAACTATCTTTCATGCTTTATAACTCCTAACAAGATTTTCTAAAAAAATAAAATAAAATTCTAAAGAAGAAAACAATGGAATTGAATAGCAACAAGTCTAGACTCATGCTTAGAAAGAAAAACTAGATGAAGTGCTATCTAGCCAAAGTCTAAGTGGAGGAAAATCCGGCTTGGGTTATTCTCCATTAGGCAAACAAAAATCAAAAGAGACTTTATTCATGAAAGCAACATGTGTGAATGATGCCTCTACTTCTAAGGCCACTAGTAATATCAAAAGTACTCCTTCAATATATGCTAGTAGGTCTAAGAATGTGAATTTAAATTCTAATGCATAAACTAGAATGAAGCATCCTAGAAATACTCATGCATATATGTATGCTCACTCAAGAAATGCAAATGCTAGGAATAATCATTTAAGGAATGCATATACTAGAAATACACATCCTAAGAGTAACCATCATGTGCATCCTAGAGATAATATGTATACTCATAACTTGCACACTACACATGAACATCCTAGAAATTACCATCATGTGTATTCTAGAAATAATATGTATGCTCACACCACAAGTGCACATCCTAGGAGCTACCATCATACATTTCCGAGTAATAACATGTATACTAGGAATGCTTATCCAAGGAACTATAGACATGTACAATTAAAAAATCCTAGAAATTTCAATAACTATTATCCTGGGATTATGCATCATCAACATGTTTATAATTATAAAGCACCTTATAATGTTAAGAAGGTATGGGTCCTCAAAGGAATCGTATTTCCTAGGACTAACCCCAAAGGACCCAAGAAATTTTGGGTACCTAAGAGTGCAATTTTATATCCTTGTGTAATGTTGATATGTCTCCACACCAAGGAAAAATGTAACTATTGATACCTTGATAGTGGATGCTCAAAGCACATGATTGGTGATTAAAGCATGTTCAAAGAGCTAACTTTAAGGGATGGCGGACATGTCACCATTGGAGATAACACAAAGATAAAGATCATCGGGCATGGAAAAGTTGGTAACGATTTCTCAACCATTAATCATGTATTATATGTACAATGCCTTAAGCCAAATTTGCTTAGTATTAGTCAACTATGTGACAAAGGCAACAAAGTTATATTTGAAACCTCTCATTGTCTAGTTATAGAAGAGTAACAAGATCAAGTTTGTTGGCCATAGACAAGAAAATGTCTATATAGTTGATTTAAAATCTTTGCATTCGGAAAATAAAAATTGTTTTCCCGCATTTAGTGAAAATCCATGGCTATGGCATAGAAGACTTAGCCATGTGAATATGGATTTTCTTAAAATCATTTCAAGAAAAGATTTAGTCATTGGACTTCCAAAAATCAAATTTGAAAAAGACAAGGTGTGTGATGCTTGTCAAATGGGAAAACAAACTAGAATTTCTTTTAAATCAAAAAATATAGTCTCAACTACTAGACCATTGGAACTTCTACATATGGACTTGTTTGGTCCAATAAGTACCATAAGTCTAGGTGTCCATCAATATGCTCTTGTTATTGTTCATGACTATTCAAGATATTCCTTTGTTATTTTTATTGCTTACAAGGATGAAGCTTACAAAGGATTTGTGAACTTTTGTAAAAAGGTTCAAAATTAAAAAGGAATTTTTATTTCTAGTATAAGAAGTGATCATGGAAAGGAATTTAAAAATCAAAGCTTTTTAAAATTTTGTGATAAAAACGGAATTGATCAAATTTTTCAGCACCTAGAACTCCTCAACAAAATGGAGTTGTTGAGAAGAAAAATAAAATTCTAGAAGACTTTGCAAGAACAATACTCTGTGAAAATAAGTTGCCAAAATATTTTTGGGTGGAAGTCATAAATACTTATTGCTATGTTTTAAATAGAGTATTAATTATGCCTATGCTAAATAAAACTCCGTATGAATTATGGAAAGGTAGAAAGCCTAATATCTCTTATTTTCGTGCCTTTGGTTGTAAATGTTTTATCCTAAATAACAATAAAACTAACTTGGGTAAATTTGACTCAAAAACCGATGAGGAGATATTCTTAGGATATTCAACCTCTAGTAAAGCTTATAGAGTTTTTAATAAGAGAACTCCAGTGGTTGAAGAATCCGTACATGTAGCCTTTGATGAGTCTAACCTAATTAGTAGTAGAGTAGTTTCTTTTAATGATGATGCAGATTTTGCTCCAAGAATAGAAACACCTACTCCCATTGTTGACCCGAAGGAGAGCCAACCTCATACAAGTCAAGAAGTAGATGCTCTCAATCTTGATCAACCATCTACAAGTCAACAAGAGGATAGTCTTCCCAAAGATTGGAGGTATGTGAATTATCATCCAATCGATCAAGTGATTGGTGATCCTTCACAAGGAGTAAGAACTCGTTCCTCTATTAGAAATATTTGCAATTATGTAGCTTATATATCACAAGTAGAACCTAAGACGTTTGTAGAAGCCAAGAAGGATGTTGATTGGATAAATTCTATACAGGAAGAAATAAATCAATTTGAAAGAAACAAAGTATGGTTTTAGTTGCTAGACCAAAGAATCACACTATAATAGGAACTAAATGAGTATTTAGAAATAAGATTGATGAAAATGGGATAGTAACTAGGAACGAGGTTAGACTAGTTGCTAAGGGATATAATCAAGAAAAAGGAATAAATATTCTCCCATAGCTAGATTAGAAGCTATTCGAATGTTATTAGCCTTTGCATGCCTTAATAAGCTTAAGTTATTTCAAATAGATGTAAAAAGTGAATTTTTAAAATGGCTTTATAGAAGAAGAGGTGTATGTTGAACAACCTCTTGGATTTGAAAATCATAGTCTTCCAAACCATGTCTATAAGCTTTCTAAAGCTCTATATGGGTTGAAGCAAGCTTCAAGAGCATGGTATAAAAGACTAAGTAAGTTTTTGCTTGAAAATGATTTTACAAGAGGAAAAATATACACAACCTTCTTCACAAAAACTCACAAAAATGACACACTACTAGTCCAAATATATGTTGATGATATTATATTTGGTGCTACTAATGAATCTATGTGTTAAGAGTTTGCTAAGTGCATGCAAGATGAATTTGAAATGAGCATGATGGGAGAGCTTACCTACTTTCTTGGACTACAAACCAAACAATTAAAAGATGGCATCCTCATCAATCAATCAAAGTACACCAAGGACCTATTAAAGAGGTTCGGGATGGAAAGATCAAAGTCAATTGGTGCTCCTATGAGCACCTCCACAAAACTTGACCTAGATGAGGAAGGTAAGTGTGTAGATACTAAAACTTATATAAGCATGATAGGAGCTTTACTTTATTTAACTGCAAGTAGACCTGATATAATGTTCAGTGTATGCATGTGTACTAGATTTCAAGCTAATCGTAAGGAATCACATGTAATTCCAGTAAAAAGGATCCTTAGATATCTACAATGGACTCAAAACCTAGGATTATGGTATTCTAGAAAGTCAATTTTTGAGCTTGTAGGATATTCAAATGCTGATTTTGTGGGTTGCAGACTAGATAGAAAAAGCACTAGTGAAATATATCAATTCTTGGGTGCAATGCTAACCTTTTGGTTTTCTAAGAAACAGAATTTGGTTGCGTTATCAACTGCTGAAGCAGAATATGTAGCAGCCGAAAGTTGTTGTGCACAAGTGCTGTGGATGAAACAACAAAGAGAAGATTATGGCATGAACTTTAAAGATATATCAATTCATCATGATAACACTAGTGCTATCAACTTAACCAAAAACCCTATTCAGCACTCTAGAACCAAACATATAGAAATTAGACATCATTTCATAAAAGACCATGCTCAAAATGGTGACATTAGACTAGAATTCATTCCCTTAAAAGATCAAATAGCTGATATTCTTAAAAAAAAAAAACCTTAAGTAAAGATAGCTTTTGCAAAATCAGACTATTAATAGGCCTGTTAGACTATGATAAAATGTATGTTTGATTGCATCAACATTTATCATATACATATTTGACATCTAATAAATGAGTATTAACTCTTATTTAATATTTCTCTCATTCAATATGGCATAGATAAACAATTACGTGCCGAAATCTCAAGTTGGAGCTCAAAATTTAAGTTTTCTGGAGGACACAGTCGACTAGTGTATTCACCCCAGTCGATTGGTATCCCACTACCTATTTTACCAGTCGACTAGTATAAAGCATACAGTCGACTGGTACCACAAGATATTGTTTGAGGCCAAAATTTGAAATTTTTGTAACTTACCCAATCGACTGGTATGGATAACCTAATCGACAGGTATATCTCTACTTGTTTACCCAGTCGACTAGTATGTCAAAAATTCTCAAATTATGAATGATCCAATCGACTGATATCGCGATTCTATATATAGTCTCTTCAAATTTTTCAAATTTTCACTCCATTTTAATAACCCTAAGCTTTCTCTCTCTAGAAAATTTGTGATTTCAGTCCAAAATCTCTCATAATAGCTTCATAAAACCTTCAAACATTCTTTAAATCACCCATTTTTCAACTTTTCATGGTTAAAAATTCCTTATTCCTTATAATCTCTCTCTAAAAAGACCCTTTCACATTGTCAAAGAGAATCTGAATCAAAACCATAGTTGGAAGACCTCACGCGCTTAAAAGACCTCGGCATCCGGGTGCCAAAGGGAAGGGTTTACCGGGTTCCTCAAGCAAGAATGTGAGGTCTGAGCTCGATGACTTGCTTTTCTGGAGCCCTGCCACTAAAAGCAGGTATAACTCCATAATCTGTAACAAAAAGATCATGATGGGTAGATTCGTTGACTTCGATTCTATCCGTCATGCAAATTTTGATATTTTACCCGCCTTTGAAGCCATTCACTTAACACCACTTGTCAAGATACACCAAAAATACTACCCACACCTCATTCACCAGTTCTACGCCAACCTGGTGAAACCTAGTCCACTTGCTCTTCATTTCAGAACCAGTGTGATAGGCATAGAATTTGAGGTAAACACTGACCTTCTGGTCAATATCCTGAGGATCCATGTGGGAGGGATCTAATGGAGTCTGGATGGATGGCCAGACAACTTTGATTGCACAGAGGCATGCCAGATTGTTAGGGGCTACCCTAACTACATCTTCAGGTCCATTACATTTCACCAATGTAGTGACATGCCCCTTGATTCAAAGTTGTTCAACCTCATTGTGAGTTGGACCATCCACCCACAACGTGAGAGTTAGGGCTATCTCTCGAAGATAGATGTGGTATTGATCTGGTGTCTCAAAATAGGACACTATTTCAAAATCTACCCCCTATTGCTCGACAACATGATCAACGGCGAAGCGAATGACTCTGAGTGCCTTCTCTACGGGATACTTATCACCCTGATCCTACAACATTTTTGAGTCCCCTTACTCACCTCTGAAGCTAAAGAAATCAGCCCGAAGGACATCATCAATGTCTCTTCAATGTAGAGAGAAACATACGGATTGGTGCTGAGGATGACAGCTGCGAGGAAGACGACGAGGTTCGTGGTGATGTAGCTCCTCCTACTGTAATGGACATTGATGAGCACGTACCTAGTCCACAGCATGGTGGCTATGGTGCTAGTCAGGTTAGATATGATGACTTACTTCAAGCTATGACGAGCCTCCAGCTGTCCATGTAGTCTAGATTCTAGAGCTTGAGCTCTTCTATCATTCACATGCATCACGACCTCCGTACACTCCGAGACGATTTCAAGCTCCACCGGGAGCATATAAAAGGCTTATTGGCTGAACTTCGGGATCTTCTTCGAGACAGATCTGATTCTCCCACTCGTTAAGCTTTTTCTATTATTGAGCACAAACATTTTTACATACATTCATATGCTTGTACTAGATATTCAGTTTCTTTGCGTTTATAATGTATAGTTGTTTGTACATAAATGCTTACTTTTCAGTTATTTAGCTTTTCACTCATATACATGCTTTCCATTTAAGATATATGATTGCTAAGTTTGAGCATTTTTTGCTCATCTCCACGCTTTAACTGATCACGCTTGTGTGCAAACTTCTAATTCTTCTCGGGAAGTCTTCCCAAATTTGAATCATGCCTAGTTTTCACACACAAGTTTTTTTTTCCTTTTCTTCATGGTTGTAGTGTTTGTTTTGATTATTTTTTGAGTTTACAACCCTTTTTCTGTTGTCGTCAAAACAGGGGAGAAAATGGAGAAAAATCAATAAACTGTATGTAAACCTAGAATAAAGCTTATATTTAGGGGGAGCATTGCTCTGAATATGTTGAAAAATGTAATACTATCTTGAATTGATTGGTTGGGTTGATATAACTCTATATAAACTGCGTTTTAATGATTAATAGGTTGGTTTTATCAAAAAAAAAATTGGAAACTTTGTCTAATTTTTTAAAAAAACCAAACACTTAGCTTTTAAAACTGTTTTTCTCTCATTAGTTTTGTCATCATCAAAAATGGGAAGATTGTTAACCCATATTTGATTTTAATAATGAAAAAATACTACTTTAATTGCACTAACAGTTTTATCTAAGTGTTTAAGCGGTAAAAGCATTCAAAACCGAAACAAGATGTAAGAACTCAACGCAATTCAGACACCAAAACAAGACAGAAGATCTAGAATAGGCATTAAGGTAATTGAAACAATTGTAAATCTTTTATATTCAATTATATAGCTTGATTTGTGGCTCAATTTACAAAAGACTATGACAAAACCAAAGTACAAAAAGTTTCTAAGTCAAAAACTATTTTTGAAAAAGGAAAACTGGGTTGAAGGTCAACCCAGTCGATTGGGTCCATATACTAGTCGACTGGGATATGGGAAAAAAGGTTCCCAGTCGACTGGTGTTAAGGATCCAGTCGACTGGTACCTAGGATAGAAAGTTCTCAGTCGACTGGTACTTAGGACCCAATTGACTGGTACTCTCATATAGCCTAAAAAATGAAGTTTCTCACTTGACCCAAACGACTGGTACAATGACCTAGTCGACTGGTAATTCAAAAAATATGACCGTTTGAGACGCGGGACTTGAGCATTTAATGCCTCAAACCTACCAAGTTAGTATCAAACGGCCATATTAATTCAAGGCTATATAAACCCACTTCAATGAGCATTTAAAAGAAGAAGAGAACACATTCAATTCACAAGAAAGCTCATTAATTCTTAAAAACTTTGAAATACTTATTGTTAAGCCATTCTTCAAGCTTGTTCTTGAAAGAGAGATATTATTCATTTGTAAAAGTACTTATTACTATCTCTCTAACATTTAGTTTACAGCAAATATCATTTATTGTAAAGGGGAAAGAGTTGTAATAACTCTTAGAGTGTTTAGGATTAAACACTTCATTGTAACTTCCGTGAGGAAGAGATTAATTTCCGTGAGGAAGAGATTGGTTGTAAGGTTTTTACAACACCCATGAAGTTGTATGACTAAAGTTTTATTGGATTACTTCAAAGAGGTTCCTTGAAGAGAGTAGACGTAGGGTCGGAAGGAATCCGATATTGCCGAACCACTATAAATGGAGTTTACATTTTCTCTTACTTAAACTCTTTACTTTCAAGCATATTACTTGTTTGTGTGCTTTGTGCATTTAACTATTTAAAAACTTGCAAAGTAATTAGAAAAAGTTTTTAAAACCCAACTCACCCGCCTTCTTGTGTTTAAACCTCGGTTTATAAATAATAATGAATGAAATCTTATGTCTTTCTTCTTGATACCTAATAATTTTTTAATTGTGAATTTATGACTACGTTTGGGTACTTGTTTCAATCTTTTTACGATCAAACTTGATCAAATCTGGGCTAATGGTGGGTGAAATTATTCATGAGGCTTGATAACTAAGTAAACTTGACCAAATTATTAATATTGAGAAAATGATGGATAAACATGCAATTTCCATCCATAAACAATTTTTTTTCATCCATTCAACCACAACAATTAAAAAAAAAACAATTTCCACTTCAAACTAAACATGTATTACCAAAAGATTGCTAAAATACCAACTATCACATGAAATTTTAACCATATATCCTTACAAAAAAAAAAAAAAAAAAAAAAAAAACCAGTTATATTTGTGCAACCATTTACAGATATAGACCAAGCCCCTCAAAGGTATCAACAATTTACAGATATAAACCAAAAATAAAAAATTTATATATGCCCAATAAGTTATATCTGTCCAAAAAGCTATCTCCAAAATCTACCATCATAGTACTCTACTATGTGTGAGGATGTGTGCCTAGAATTAACACATGTCGAATTGAACCCTACAAATTAACCAAACACAAAAATTTAGTTTCTAATAATATAAACCAAGCAAAAACACACCAAGTTATTATATAATGATTTAAATAAAACATATAGAGTGACTATATCATAAAACTTGCATCTGGCATCCATAAAGTCCTCATGGGTGGAGTTTGTTGCTCTGTTTGTGTTGCAGAAGGTGCCCTCATTGGTGTTGCACTAGTTGGTGGAATGCTTTAAGATTCTCCCATTTCCACTGTGTTTGAAACTCCCCTTTCTCCTTGTGGTTGTAAACTCCATTCTTCACCTTTCCTCCCTAACCCTTGTTGTTGCATATCCTCCCCTTACCCTAGTTGGTGTTGTAGGAGGAGCATTGCTAACTAGAGGCACATACTGAATAGAACCCTACAACAATTACCTAACTAGTAAACAGTTGCACACACAAAAATAATTACAGAAGTAGTAAATAGTTGTACACACAAAAATAATTACAGAACTAGTAAATAGTTGTGCACATAAAAACAATTATGTAGCTAGTTAACAATTGCACAAAGACAATGATAGAACCAATAAATACTCTTAAAAATAATCTTACATTAGATATCCATCTAGTTATGAATGTAGATGAAAGTGTTGGTTGGCTTAGTAACACGGTCCTAGCACTTTCCCTTAAAGACATAGGCTCGTGGTGCACTTATCTTGGTCCCTCCAAGTAAGTCAGCCTAGTTCACTCAAGTAGATTTAAGGCTTGCACACTCTGTAAGCAAAAAAGAACACATTAGCCACAAAATGATATCACATAATAATCTAAGGATCACGCAACAATGAATATGGGCAAGGTGTAATAAGAACTTAGCAAGCAACAAGTGGCATGCCCAGGGGCGCCACCCAGTTCAAGCAACACACACCACATATGGGCATTCCTCAGGGCACGTGCCTAGATCACCAAACACATACTAGCCCAAAATAGGCAATAACACATAAACAACTCTAGGCACATGGATGCATAAAAGCTTCATTAATATAGGCATCTTACAAGCACGTCGTCAGGGCAGGGGTGGCACCACCAAGTAACCAGTAAGACAACATATTTAATCATGATCAGTGAGCAACTAACTAACCCCCCTAAAGAGTCTTAAGTCAATTGGGGCTCTAATAGGAGGAAACATTGCGTATGCTTGAGCCATCATACTTATGAAATACAAAATAAAAGGAAATAAATAATTACAAAATTTTCATTAGGAGCCAACACTACAAAAAGGCACGGGACGTGTGGCTATGGGCATGGTACAAGGCCTTGGACAAGCACGAACCATGACATTCTCCCCCATTTAATCTGTCGATGTCCTCGTTGACCTACTTGCTAGGAACTCTTCAATCTTCTGCTTGAATGGTTGTAGGTTAGTTGCTTTCTAACAGTTGGTTTCTTCTTAATCTTGGTTCTTCCATTTCACTAGATATGCTTGTTGTCATCCACTGTGTGTCTTCATAACTCGATCAGCTAGGATCCCCTCCAACTCTCGAACTGGCAGCTTGATGTTGATGGCTGGTCTTGATGGTTGGCTTCGTGTTGGATTTTCCGAATCTGCATGGTAAAGCTTCAAGCAGCTAACGTGAAACATCGGGTGTATTTTCATCCAAGCTGGTGGCTGAATTCTGTGAGAACACTTCCCCACATTCGCTATGATGAGGACTGGTCTTCATATTTGTATACTAATCTTTTGTCTTACTTCCTAAGGAATTTGAGTTGTTCTGCCACAATCTTCACAAGCACTAAGTCTCCAATTTCGAATTATCTCTGGTTTCTCCTAATGTATGCCCACTTCTTTATTCTCTTTGAGGCCTTCTTAAGGTATGCATGAGCTATCTCCACGTTCTTCTTCTACTCCTTGGTTAAATTGTAGACCCGAGGGTTAGGCCCCTTGTAAGGTTCATCTACAGTGTAGACCATCAAAGGTTAAGAGCGTGTGATCACTCCAAATAGGCTTTTGCCGGAGTTGGAACCCTTAAGGGCATAAAAACATAATTATGCCGTGTCAAGCAGTTGTACCCAATTTTTCTAATTGGCACTAACAAATGGCAGAAATATTTTTCTAGCATACCATTAAAGCATTCCATCTGTCCATCAGTCTGTGGGTGATAACTTGATAAAATGTTAAGTTTTGAGACAAGGAGACCAAAGAGTTTAGACCAAAAGGTTCCCGTGAATCTTGAGTCTCGATCAATCACAACGCTTTGAGGCATACCTCAATATTTGACCACATGTTTGAAAAATAGTCGGGTAATTTCTTCTGCAGTACAATACCTCGGGGCAGGGATAAAGGTACCATACTTTGAGAATCGATCAACCACAACCAAAATGGAGCCATGATCCCCAACATTGGGTAGACAAGTGATGAAGTCTAGTGAGACGCTTTCCCAAAGTCTTGAAGGTACTTTTAAGGGTTCTAATAACCAGTCTAATTTCTGCCTTTCCACTTTATCTTGTTGGCAAGTAAGACAAGTTTTAGTGTAACACATCACATCTTCCTTCATTTGGGGCCAGTAGTAGCCCAATTTTAACAACATATAAGTCATTTTCCAACCAAGGTGGCCTGCCCACAGAGTATCATGGCATTCGCGCAATAGCTATTTCCTCAAGTCTTTGGTCTTGGGAGCAAACAGTCATCGGCCCTTAGTCCATAATAACCCATTTTCAACCCAAAATTGTTGAGTTTTCCCTTCTAAAGATAATTTCATGATGGTTTGGGCTATGTCATCTTTGCTAAGATTTTCTCTGATGTGTTCTCACAGCAGTGTAATAACTTTACTTGCTGGTAAAAGGGTAAACACCTTCAAGGATGCAAGTTTTTCCTTACGACTCAATGCATCGACCACTTGGTTGGTATGAACCGATTTATACTCAAAGTAGAAATCAAACTCAGCCAAGTATTCTTGCTAACGTGCTTGTTTTTCTGTGAGCTTTGGTTGAGTGAAAAAATGACTAACAGCTATGTTGTCCGTTTTCACCACAAAATTTGCCCCCGACAAGTAGTGTCTTCGCACTCGGAGATAATGGATAACTTCTAATAACTCTTTTTCTTAGGCCATGTATCATCTTTCAACTTCGCTCAACTTGCAACTCTCGTATGCAGTAGGGTGGCCCTTTTGAAGCAAAACTCCCCTAAGGCTTAATCTCACGCATCTGTTTGGACTTCAAAGGGATTTGTGATGCCGGGAAGGGACAAAATTTGATTACACCCAAAGTATAATGCGGTTATTTGTAGTAAAACTTTGGGGTGTCGATTCCACAGGAAACAAGTTAATTACAAAAGAATGTGTAAACTTGAACACAAACGATAAAAGATTGATTGAAAGAATCTGAATTGTTTGAGAAAAAGGGTAATTGTGTAAATAAGTTTAAAATAAAAATGACGAAGTTCCGGAAATCTTCCCTAGGTTCGTTGCTCTAATCCTAACTTGATTTAGTTGTTTTTATCTCGATTGCAAGTTTCACATCCCAAACAGGCAATCGAAAAATATTCAATTAAAGCGCATTTATAAATCCTAATGTAATTGTTATGAAATCTTCTTTACTTTCAAGCACACATGACCTAACTTATAAATTATCAAGAGACGACGATATATCCAAACGACGATACCGCAGCAATGGATAAATCTATAAAAGAGATCTACCGGACTCAATCGCACCCAAACAGGTACACATAAGAAAAGCCTGACTGAACTTATATGGAAAAGAAGCATGCAACCACCGAAGTTATAATAAATCTACTAATTAAATTAAAGAATAAAACGTAACAATATTTAACAAAAATAATTCCAATTACAACCAAATCAAATAAAGGAAAAACAAGAACAACTACACCTATGGATTCATCCCTTCGCCTTACTTGGAGACTAGTCGGCCATGGGGCTCATGCGTCCTCGAGTTGCCTCCGGCCTCCTGACAATCATCTCTGCCGACCTTCAAACTTTAAACTTCGGGTTCCTCCTAAAGGCCCTCTGGATTGCTCCTAAAGGCCCTCTGGATTCATCCCCGATTGATTCTCAAAGCTAAAGTGGAGTGGGTCTTATATAGGTAAATACCAAGAGTGCAATATGTTTCCCATCCGATGTGGGATGTGGGATATAGAAATGCATTTTCCAACCGATGTGGGATGTGGGATTTAAGCCCAAAATCATGCTGAAATCCTGCACAGCCCGCACAGCCTGACCTTTGTCTACTAAAACTGCCATAACTTTCTCTACAAAAATCCTTTTGACGAACCGTAAAATTATACAGAAAATAGACTTCCGGGTCTTTCTAAGCATATATGGCTCATCTCCTGGTTCTTCTTGTATCAATACAGTTTAATTTTCAAAGATGATTGATCTGTACGGGAAATTCTCGCAATTTAGTGAAACTCATTTCCAATGCGGGCAGCAGCTGTTGCTCTTTTAAGCCCTCCATCTTGTCCTTCCGGAAGTATTCCTTCACTCCAGTTTGCCTTGAGTCTTTGTGCTTCAAGCAATGATAACTTTTCCTCCTCTTTTGAGCTTAAAGTACTTGAAAATGCACCGAAGTAGATCAATGATCCAAGAATGATACTTTAGAGTTGTTAACGTATAAAAGTGCAATTAAAACCTAGATCAACCCTAAAATGCTAACAATTAGGTACTGTTAAGATGCATTTTATGACTCTCATCACAACTCCTAACTAGCATATTGCTAGTCCCTAGCAATTCAAGCGAAAATAAGAGATGAATTCTATGGTAGGAATTAAAAACAAAGTAAAGCAATGCTAGCGTTGAACCAAGAGTAATTCACTTTTTGTCACAAAAATTGCACATAACATACAGCACATAGAATTATTAAATTTCACCTAAGTCCAAAAGTAATCCAAACATCAATCTTAAAATTGTTATTGACTCTTAACATCCATCTTACCCCAAACCATTAATCCAAACACCCAGATGATTTTATGCATAAGATTCATGAATACAAGTCTTGGCCTCTAAAAACATAATAAATAGCGTGACGTCAATCACAAAAACAAGCTCCATATGCTTACATTTCAAACAACTCTCCACTATTGTAGAAAAATCACACTACATTGGATCAAAAGGTCTTTAATAAGCTTGTAACGTTAGGCTAAGGTAAAGGTTAAGAAAGAACGGGAAGGATTCAACAAGTAGAAGAACTTAATCTCTTAGTTTTGAACACAACTCTTTAAGCACTGGATAACTTTACTTCAACACCCAACTCTTTCAACCATTTTTCAAGCATTTCTTTCAACAAATCACCATTTTTTTTTCTTTTCTTTCTTTCTTCTTTCTTTGCCATAATTCTTTTTCTTTTTTTTGGCACATAACCATTCACCTTCTTTTTCATTTTTTTTTCTTTTCTTTTCTACAACCCCCAACTTATCTCCTTTAATGTATTTGGGCTATGGTAGTAATATTTTTTCATATTTCCCTCCCTACTCCTTTTAAGTGCTTCTCACAACATGTGTATAACTAAGTTCTTTTAAAATAAAGGTAAGGATAAAAATATTTTTAGGCTCATAAAGGTAAGTAAATGGTTTATCGAAAAAAACAAGGCTCAATTTTTCTTTTCAAGAAAAATGCTCAAATAGGTGACTAGTGATAAATATAGCAATGGTAGGTTTGAAAGGCTCAAACGGTTCAAAAATGGCCTATATCATATCCTAAGTAGTGTGCATTCTAGGAATTCGCCTCAAGTGATTATCAAGTAAGTTCTAAAGCTTGTCGAGACCACAAAAATATTCACAAAATAATCACACATAAAACTTTTCTAAATGTTTAAGACTAATCATACAATCTTACCACAAACTAGAGTCTCAAACCTGATCAAGATTGATACTTAAATTAATTTTAAACCAAAGCAAGATTTAACTACTTCTAAATGCTATATGCTATCTCAATTAAGCTCACATCATTGACATATGAATTACATCCAAGGCAACCACAAAGCGTGCTTTAAAACAAAAAGAAAGGGAGACAGACACCAAGCAGTTCAATGGAAAAAGAAAAATATGTATGGAAATAAAGAATATGGAAACAAAGAAATAAAGAATATGGAAACAAAGAAGATGTGTTTCCTCCACCCCCAACTTAAAAATTGCATTGACCTCAATGTAAAAGAAAGAGTAAAGGAAACTCCCCTTGTAGCCAAAGTTGCACAGAAGCTGAAAATTGTGCTCCACCATTTGAACTACTTCGTTTATTTGTCCCTGAAAAATAAATACAAAAGTAAAAACTTGGAAAACAACAAGATAATAATAATAAAAGAAATATGAAAAACAATAAAAATAAAAGGATACGTTGTGGGCTGCCTCCCACGAGCGCTAAGTTTTACGTCTTCAGCTAGACGCTCTTATTCCCTCCTCGAAAAGCATAGGTTGAATGCATCCGCCGCTGCTGCACTGCCAAATTCGGTGCCTCTATGCTTTTGGGGGGCCTTAAGGATGTCATCAATAACATCCGCAAATGCTGGCTCGATATATGCTTTGGTGAAGCCATGGGTGAAGGTGGACTCTAATGGATTAAGGTGCTGGACCCTTTCCATGAACGAGTCCATCATGTATGCTTGTACTTGATGGCTTTCAGCCACATCTTCTGATTTTTTCGTTGTTGGGATGTGTACTGATTTACCACCAAGTGTCTCAATGGCATTCACCTCCTCCAAATTCTTTTGTGCTAGGTGTTGACCATGGGGTGTTGACTGAGCTTGAGAAGGGAACTTACCTTGCTCAGTCACACTCAAGTAGCTCATCAACTTGGACACTTGGCTCCTAGTTTCTTTACCCTCTTCCATCACCTGCGTAATTAGTGCCTCAAACCTTTAGTTTGTTCTGCTTTGTACCTCTATAAAAGCCTGTAAGGTGTCTTCTAGAGAGTTCCTAGAGGCTGAGGGTGCGTGATAAGGTACAGGGGATGATCGAGGGGGCTGTGCATGCTGGTTTTTAGATTTCCAGCTGAAGTTGGGGTGATTTCGCCACCCCGGGTTATAAGTGTTAGAAAAAGGTGCAGGAGGCCTCTTGTACAAGCCTAAGGCATTACATTGTTCCTCACACGCCCCTCTCATATCAAAAAATATGGGGCACTCTTTGGCGAGATGATCTACCCCACCACACATAAAGCACGGCTCTAAAGACTCGGCATGATTAGCCACATGTGTTTGCTTTGAGCCCTTAGTTTTAAATGCATCAAACTCTTTAATGAGCATCTCGACCTTGGCTCTAAGGTTTTCCTCTTCCCTAAGATGGTAAATTCTACCACCATTTGGGTACCCTATAGGTCGTGATCTATTTGTGCTTTCAGTAGCACTAGGTCCAGTCCAAGTGTGAGCTTTTTCAGCAAGCTCATTGAGGTACTCTATGGCCTCATCAGGATCTTTCTTTAAAAACTCACCATTACACATCATCTCTACAAATTGGCGCTCTCTATATGTAAGTCCCTCATAAAAATAGCTCACTAAGCGCCAACTCTCATACCCATGGTGAGGGCACATACTTAATAACTCTTTAAATCTCTCCCAAGACTAATACAAAGTCTTGCTGTCCTTTTGTGCAAATATGGAGATTTTTCTTTTTAAAGCATTGGTCTTATGTTGGGGAAAGTATTTATTAAAAAAAATATGAGTCATCTCAGTCCACGACCCAATAGATCGTGGTCTAAGTGAGTATAGCCAACTCTTAGCTCTATCCTCCAAAGTGAAAGGAAAGAACTTAAGCCTCACAATGTCATCGATTTCGTCTTGACTATGAAAAGTCGCGACTACTTCCTCAAACTCTCTAATGTGCACATATAGGTTTTCATTATCCAAGCCATGAAATGCAGGGAGTAAATGTATCATCCCTGTTTTAAACTCTAATGGGCGAGTATTGACTGGAAATATGATGCATGATGGTGTGGTTGTGCGTGTAGGGTTGAGGTAATCCTGAAGTGTCCTAGCAACATTCTCATTATGGTTATCGGCCATGTTAACAAAATCCTCTAGATTCTCACTTGGGTTTTCTCTATGGGTTTATCTAGGCGAGGTTTCACTATCAGACTCGGAAGGAGAGGGTAATTCTAGCTCAGGTCCTCTAATGAATCTACCTCGCAGATCTCTTGTCTAAGCATGCACCAAATGAATCAGAGAGGAAATAAGATAAATAAAACGAGATTTTTTTTTTTTTTTTTTTTACCGTCACACTCAAAGTTGACAAGCTTCCTTGTACTTAAGGGCGTTTCCCCGGCAACGGCGCCAAAATTTGATTACACTCAAAGTATAATGCGGTTATTTATAGTACAGCTTTGGGGTGTCGATTCCACAAGGAAACAAGTTAATTACAAAAGAATGTGTAAACTTGAACACAAACGATAAAAGATTGATTGAAAGAATCTGAATTGTTTGAGAAAAAGAGTAATTGTGTAAATAAGTTTAAAATAAAAATGACAAGGTTCCGAAAATCCTCTCTACGTTCGTTGCTCTAATCCTAACTTGATTCAGTTGTTTTTATCTCGATTGCAAGTTTTACATCCCAAACAAGCAATCGGAAAATATTCAATTAAAGTGCATTTATAAATCCTAATGTAATTGTTATGAAATCTTTTTTACTTTCAAGCACACATGACCTAACTTATAAATTATGAAGAGACGACGATATATCTAAACGACGATACCACAGCAATTGACAAATCTATAAAAGAGATCTACCGGACTCAATCACACCCAAACAGGTACACATAAGAAAAGCCTGACTGAACTTATATGAAAAAGAAGCATGCAACCACCAGAGTTATAATAAATCTACTAATTAAATTAAAGAATAAAACATTACAATATTTAACGAAAATAATTTCAACTACAACCGAATCAAATAAAGGAAAAATAAGAACAACTACACCTAGGGATTCATCCCTTAGCCTTGCTTGGAGACTAGCCAGCCATGGGGCTCATGCATCCTCGAGTTGCCTCCGGCCTCCCGACGATCATCTCTCCCGACCTTCAAACTTTAAACTTCGGGTTTCTCCTAAAGGCCATCTGGATTGCTCCTAAAGGCCCTCTGGATTCATTCCCGATTGATTCTCAAAGCTAAAATGGAGTGGGTCTTATATAGGCAAATACCAAGAGTGTAATATGTTTCTCATCCAATGTGGGATGTGGGATATAGAAATGTGTTTTCCAACCGATGTGGGATATAGGATTTAAGCCCAAAATCACGCTGAAATCCCGCACAGCCCGCACAGCCTGACCTTTGTCTACTAAAACTGCCATAACTTTCTCTACAAAAATCCTTTTGACGAACTGTAAAATTCTACAGAAAATAGACTTCCGGATCTTTCTAAGCATATATGGCTCATCTCCTGGTTCTTCTTGTATCAATATAGTTTAATTTTCAAAGATGATTGATCTGTACGGGCAATTCTCGCAATTTAGTGAAACTCATTTCCAATGCGGGCAGCAGCTGTTGCTCTTTTAAGCCCTCCATCTTGTCCTTCCAGAAGTATTCCTTCACTCCAGTATGCCTTGAGTCTTTGTGCTTCAAGCAATGATAGCTTTTCCTCCTCTTTTAAGCTTAACGTACCTGAAAATGCACCGAAGTAGATCAATGATCCAAGAATGATACTTTAGAGTTGTTAACGTATAAAAGTGCAATTAAAACCTAGATCAACCCTAAAATGTTAACAATTAGGTACTGTTAAGATGCATTTTATGACTCTAATCAGGAAGGGTCAGGCCAGATTTTTCATCATAGCCTGCTTCAAATCTTCAAAACCTTCATAGCATTGAACTGACCAAACCCGTTTGTGGCATTTCTTCAAGAGTTCTGTTAAAGGGGTAGCTTTCTTAGAGTATCCTTCAACAAAGCGTCGATAGTAATTTGCTAGCCCAAGGAAAGACCGTAGCTCTCTCACATTACTAGGAATTTTCCACTCTTGAAATGAATTCACCTTCCCCATGTCCATCTGAATGTGCCCCTGATCAATTATAATGCCCAGAAACTTGATCCAGATCTACACAAATGCACATTTTTATTCTTTCATAAAAGTATGTTCTTCTGCTATTTCTCAAATACTAATCGTAAATGCTTCACATACTTTTCAAGTGACGAACTGTACACCATAATGTTGTCAAGATAGACCACCATAAACTTATCAAGGTAATCGTAGAAGACTTGATTCATTGAGGTACAAAAGGTGGAAAGAGCATTGGTCAGCCCAAAAGACATGACAAGGAATTCAGAAGCTCCATACTAGGTGACACACTTTGTCTTTAGCTCATCCCTTTCAGCAATTCGAACCCGGTAGTACCTCGATCTCAAGTCAAGTTTGGAGAAGTATTTAACATGACTCAGTTGGTCAAATAGATCAACAATAAAAGGTATGGGGTAGTTATTGTGAGCAGTGACCTTGTTTAGAGCTCGATAGTCTACACATATCCATAAACTGCCATCTTGCTTTTTCTGAAACAACACCAGGGCTCCAAAAGGTTCTTTCGATGGTCTGATGAAACAGACTCCAATAAATCATTCAATTGCTTTCTCAACTCTACAAACTCAAGAGGTACCATGCGATAAGGCGCACAAAAAGGTGCCTTCATGTCCAATAGAATCTTTATAGCATAATACACACTTCTACGGGGTGGAAGGACCTTCAGTAACTTGTTGGGCATGATATCTTGGTAGGTCCTCAACACTACTTGAATTGACATCGGAACAACACTTGGATCTATCTTTTTGTTGTCAATGGAACTACTATTTAAAAGAGAGCTCATGTCGCTTCACCCTCTTCTTGAATTGGAGGGCCGAGATGAGCTTCTTATCATTAGTAGGCTAGTAATGGCAAGGATAACACATGGATGTTCTCCCATGATTAACAGGCAACTTGCAGTTGGAATCGGTACAGTTTTGACATCGGTGCAAAACTCTAATTCCAGTACAACATCAAAGTCATCCATAGTTGCCGCCGTGAAGTTGACTGGACATTTCTATGGACCTATTTCAATAATCACCCCCTTGGTCAAGCCCACCGTCGTATTGGTCTTAGATTTTATTACTTTCAACCAACCAAAGTTGTGTTCAAGCTTCAAGTGCAATCTTTGGGCTTCTAAAGCACAGACAAAGTTATGGGAGGCCCCTGTATCTACCAAGGCTCTTGTAGCTTTCCAATTCATTCGAAAGTCCATATACATGAGTCCTCTCTTGGGTTCCTTCTTATTCTCAAGGAGTTGGCTATTCAAAACATTCAAAAATCGAAACGCCCCCATCCTTATGGGTTGCTTTTCTTCTTCCCTCTTATGTTTTTGATGTGACTCAGAGCTTGTCACTTGTAAGGCACTCAAGGCTCCTTTGTGTGGACAATTTGCTACTCGATGGGGACCATCACATAAGAAGTAAAAAAAAGGCCTCGGGTTACTCGCCTCCAAGTTGGATGTCCGTGTCATTCTTTGAAACTGAAGATAGGTCTCTTGTCCCCTCCCCCATTCACAGGCTTATTTGTTCTAGCCCACTTTACTCCAATTCGAGCCGGGGAAAAAAATCATTCTTCCTCTTGAGTGGGTTCTCCGAAAGGTCATTTAGTCTTTCAACTGTAACCATAACTATGGCTAAATCTTGTATTTTTTTCAGAAGAGTTCAGACCTGGCCCAACATTTTAGCCTCTCGATAAAGTAGAACATCTTATCATTCTCTGGCATGTCTCTAATGTTAAGCATTAGTCCTAAGAATTCCTTCATATAGTCTCAAACATTTCAAGATTTCCTCAACTCTTTAAGTTTGTGGCGAGCTAAGTACTCCACATTTTAAAAAAAAAAACCAGTTCATTAACTCTTGCTTCAAGTCATCCCAAGTTTCGATGGTGCACCTATTTTTTTGGATGTCATCATATTTTCCATGCCACCTTAGTTTGGCATCACCTGACAAAAACATCATTGCCATGGACATTTTTTCCTCCTTGGAGACTATACGAGTGGCTTGAAAGTACCGTTCCATATCAAAAAAGAAATTTTCTAAAGCCTTCGTATCACAAGCACCTTCATATCGGTGGGGCTTAGGGACCTTCACCTTTCTTCTGTCTAAGGTTTCAGTTCCGTTGTTGCCCACCACTCTTATCAACAAGTTAATCTTGTTATTAAACTTCTCAATCTCATTATGGAGGGTGCCCACTATGTCTTTCACATCATTAATGACGGCATTCACTACTTTAGAGATTTCCCTTTGTGAGGTCTCAAGCTCTATTAACCTCCATCAAAGGATCTCAAGTTTGACATAAGAGCTTCAAGGGTGCTCATCTTTGCTTCCAACTCTCCCAACCATTGGGAGTCATCAATACTACACGTAACCACCATGGTTGGGCTATTCCAGTAATCGTTCCATGCTCTAATACTAACTATCACGATCCTAGCACTTTTCTTTAAAGGCGTAGGCTCGTGAGGCAGTTGCCTTGGCCCCCTCAAGTAAGTCAGCCTAGCTCACTCGAGTAGCTTTAAGGCTTGCACACTCTGTAAGCAAAAATGAACACATTAGCCACAAAATGATATCACATAACAATCTAAGGATCACGCAACAATGAATACGTGCAAGGTGTAACAAGCAATTAGCAAGCCATAAGCAACGTGTCCAGTGGCACCTACCCAGTTCAAGCAACACACACCACACACGGACGTGCCTCGAGGCACATGCCTAGATTACCAAACACATACTAGCCCAAAATAGGCAATAACACATAACCAACTCTAGGCACATGGATACACAAATGCTTCATTAATATAAGCATCTTACAAGCATATTGTCGGGGCAAAAGGGTACCACCAAGCAACCAGAAGGAAAACATACTTAATCATGACCAGTGAGCAACTAACTCACCCCCTAAAGAGTCTTAAGTCATTTGGGGCTCTAGCTGGAGGAAACATTGTATATGCTTGAGCCATTATACTTCTGAAATACAAAATGAAAAGAAATAAAGAATTACAAAATTTCCATTAGGCACCAACACTACAAAGAGGCATAAGATGTGCAGCCATAGGCATGGTACAAGGCCCTAGACAAGCACAATCCATGGCATAGCCCTGCTTCAATGCTAACTATCCTTGATGAGGTTAGAGGAAAGTAATAGGTACCGCATCGTTTCGTTGTGCCTCACAACTATGAGCTTAATATCTAAAGCCATTCATTTCGAGGAAATATGAATATTGGTGAGAATCAAAATGGGGTTGACACATGGAAGGTTTAGAACCCACTAGTTCTAAGAGTGTTAGACTAGCAACGTTCACTATTTATAGACCAACCAACTCTGAGCTTGGATCAAAATTGGTGTTTTATCCAACTTGCACTCAGGGGATACTGATACTTGGACAAAACAAGAAACTAGTTGGCCCCATAGTTGGTCCTATGGGTACTATCTCTTCCACAGTTTTTCAACTCCTATCAACCTCAACTTCAACTTGCATTGTCTCTTCATTATGGTCATCTCTCCCATTTCATACACAAACAAATAACTCTACAGTTGCACCTGACACTATCCTTTCTGTGTTGATATGATTGAGTTCAATGTCAACATTGTCACCTTCACTTTTCTAATAGCATCTCATCACTACTCCCATCTATCCTAATCATTATAGGCTGACCTTGCACTCTACTTTGTTCATCAATATGGAGTTGCTCAGTGTACATTTGGACTAGTCTAAAAGCAAAAAATTTATTTGTCATTTCATACAAATCATTGTCATTTTTTATTTGTTGTTAAACTTCAAAACTGTCATAAACTTTTTTCCATGAAATTTTAGCATTATACTTTATGCCCAACTCTTTTACAAAATACTTCATATCTAGCATAGAGACAGCATGTAATGTAATCAACTCTTCCCTCTCCCCAACATGAGACTATGCAGGATTTAATCTAAAACCACCTTAATGGTGAAGTTCCACTGAGCACACTTTGCAACACCCAAAGTTAATCAAAAATTAAACACACAGCACATAAATAAATAATTATATACCAAAGACACTTTGCAATGCCCAAAGTTAATTAAAACGTTTATGTGTGCTTAGTTTATAGCAGATATAGCACAAAAAACAGGGCACAATATAATAATGCACACTATGTACTTTCCTTTTACCAACACAAGCACGATAAATAATACAAGTAATTTCAAAAGCCATCCATTTACAAGTCTGAAACCAATAAAAAAATACCAATTAAACAATGCAACAACAAAAACAACAATGTTTGTTTTAACTATTTGTAAATCCAAGAATAGAATAAAAAAACTCATCAATTTAAGAAACTACTACAAACCATTTCTTCGATAAACAAAAAAAAAATGATTAAGAAATTAGAGGAGATAAGAAGGTTTTTAAGATGCTTACTCATTCTGTAATCATGAAGCTTGAACGACTTGTCAGTCTCAAGAATGACCAGAGCCATTGCAACCACTGTTCTTCAACACTAGAGGAAATTTAACAATCTCTTTTGATGAATGAAGCCCATATTTTTTTGAGAATTATACCGAGATAATAATTATAAATAAATCCCTAATAATATTTTCTCCCAATTTAATACTCTTAAAGGATTACAAGTTCTAATTTGAGAAAAACCTGAAACCCTAAATGCCTAAATCCAATGGAGTCCTAAAGAAAACCCTGAAATCCCTTTTTTATGTTTATGGCACAAGATTATGAGCATTTTGATCGTTTTTTATTAACCACGTCAACGTTGACATACTGTTGAGGTGAAAATCCAACAAGAATTTAAAATTCAATTCGTCAAAAAGATCATATTGACACATTAAACAAAGTTGTAGGACTTATTTAGTACAAGTTAAAGTTGTGTGGCAAAATTAAAATTGGATTGTTTAACTAAAATATTTAAGACTAAAACTTAGTGGCTAGTTTGTTTCGATGATCCGAACAAAATTATCTTTGCTATTCTCAGCAACCACAGTCATCACAAGGATAATGAACTATGGATGTCGTAATCAGCCAACCGCTCTTCGAGTCTAAACTGGGGCAGGCTGAGGCCGCAGAGGGAGAGAAGAACAGAAAAAACTGCCCCGAAACAACGCCTAAAAAAAACTAGTAGGATTATTAAACGGGAAAACTGAAAACAAAAGCAATAAACACTAACAGCTGCAACAACAACAAAAACGAAAACATGTCATCACTTGCCACTGTATTAACCATCCTCCTCCTCCTTGCGCAACATCTCTCCTCTCTCAGCAATGGTAGTGCCCCACCCACCGTCTGTATCATCGGCAGCGGCATCGGGGGCTCCTCCTTGGCCCATTTCCTACGAGAATACTCCGACCCGGCCAATCCGGACCCCCTGCTGATCCAGATGTTCGAGCGAAACGGCCTCGTCGGGGGACGCATGGCCACGGTGACGGTCTCCGACGAGACCTTCGAGGCCGGCGGGTCGATTCTTCACCCGAAGAACTATCACGCGCTCAACTTCACTAAATACCTCAACCTTAAGATCAAACCCCCACCTTCTTCGGAGGATTCGATGTCCCTTGGAATTTGGAACGGCAAAAAGTTTACTTTCAAGACCATAAGTGTTAATTCCAAGGTTCAACTCGTACAAAAGATTGTTTCCTTAGTGAATTCTCTCTACATGTTTGTACGGTACGGGTTCTCGCTTCTTAAAATGGACAACTTTGTTGAGGTAATGTTAATGATTTATTCTCTCTTTCGTTTTGGTACTATTGATTAATGTTTTCGATTGCGAGCAAGAGAATTAGGTTCGAAACTTATGCTACGTTGACCCTGACTATGATTTTCCCGTTTTTGGCGTTGCTGTTTTTCTTACTTTTGAAAGTAGACTTTCTGTTTGTTCAAGCTTTTAAACGCGTTTTTTGCTTTGCAATTTGGATTTTTGAATCACAGTTTGTCACGGTTCTTGCTGGCAAAGCAAGAAATGTAGTCTCGAGGATATGCTCCTACAATTTCTAGGAAAAAAGAAAAACAGATAGTAAAAGTAACATATTAGTTTATTTAAGGCTTGCTCTTTGATTTCTCTCCTATTTTTTTTGGCTTGTTTGGAATGAGAAAAATAGAAGTACATGGTGAAGAGAGAAGAGAGAAGAGAGCCTTATTGAAGTGATTAGAGATGATTGTTTTAATACCCTTGGTTTTTGTTTTTAAGTGTAATTTTTTTTTTTTTTTTTTTTTTTGTGTAGTTAAAGAAGATGATTTGTAGAGCTACTTTGTTTTTGTTCATGGTTGCACCCCCTTGGTGCTTTATTTATACAATTTTACTCATGAAACATAGATTATTCTTTGTTGCTTCTCAAAATTGTTTTCTACTAATAATAAGTGCCATAAAATATCATACTAACAAACTATTGTATTGATATTTAGTGCATGTGTATCCATATCAGGTATGTAAATCTTTGACACTTCCTTTCTTCCAATTTAATATAATCAGTTAGCTTTTCAATTTATAGTTGGTGATATGTTGAACGTTATGACCATGCAATTGGATACTGTTCTGGTGACATTTTTCCACTCGACTAATGAAGGAGAATTTTGATTATTCACGTTAGACGTGTGACATTTTTGTGTGGATGTACAAACTTAAAATATTTACAGCTTATTTAGGAAAGTGATTTTTTTACAAAAAATAAATTATATATTAGGAAAGTGAATTGAGTTGGCACAATCAAGCCTAATATACTTATTTTTATTCTTTGGACATTATGGCCTTTGAATATTCTTTTGGTCCCCTAATCTAGAGAGAGTGCATTGTGGACTATGATTCCAGTTTGTGAGAAATTACGATTTGTGGGATATGTTGAGCTTAGCAAGCATATTGTTTCTCTACATTTTAAGCATAATAATTTTTTACATATTTAGGTTAACAAATTTCCATTTTAAGGCTTGTAAGTATGAATTTTTGGGTTTAGTAAGTGAATTTTATTTTTAATCTATCTTTGTGTGCAATATCTTTTGTCATAGAAATTTTTGTGGGCCAATAATAAAAAGGATGGCTTAGCAAAATAAGAAGCAAAATTGGTACAAATTGATTACCTAAAAGCAAGAAAATCATTTTTCAATGACCCGCAAGAAAAATTGATTAACTAAATGCATCTTTGCTTAGTGAACTGGAGATTTTAGATATCTTGGATTAGAAAATCATTGTTTCTACAAATGGACTTTTTTTTCCTGAACAGGAACAAATTGATTTCCTTACATACATCTCCTTAGTAACCAAATGGAGCATAATCTCTCTGTTTCTCTCCCTTTCTGTGTGTGTGCATGCGTGAGTGTGTATGTCTGTGAATTTGAATCTCTAAATACAGGAACTGAAGTCTTTTTGTGGTGCAGAGTACTGTTGATAAGTTCTTAAGGTATTATGAAAGCTTGGAAACTAGACCTGCTTTTGAGACTGTGGATGGGATGCTTAAATGGGCTGGTTTGTACAATCTCACACAAAGGACTCTGCAAGAGGAGTTGGTTGATGCCAGGTTGTCTCCCTTATTAGTAGAGGAGCTTATCACTGTAAGAATTTTTGCTAATTTGGCTTCCCTTATTCTTGTGCAATTTGCTCCACATTTTGTTAAGACACGTTCAGGACTCACGTTTTTTTTTTCTTTATTAAAAATAGAGATTGGTTTATGAAGGAAAGATATGCTTCTTTCTGAAATCTTGTGGATATAAGTATACCATTTCAATTAGTCTGTTGATTATGTCTGAAATGAGGACATTGAGGTGGACAAGTCAAAGGCTGAAAAACCTGAAGAAGTCTAAATATGCTATCAAGTTATGGAATAGTTTAGATATATAATTGAGAAGCAGCATCCTTTGCGAATAAAGCTTATTTCATGAGGATGAAGATCATGTAGAAAAGGGAAAAAAGTGGGGTGGGGAGATCTTAAAGAACCTACTTGAAAGAGCTTATATAGACAATAAAATGTTATAATTTTTCCAATTTACGTGATAATTTGACCCCATAGGGTGAAACTTGGGCATAAGATAGCAAGTTTTATCGAGGTTATTTACCAAAAAAAACATTTACTGGGGTTTACCCACTATTAATATTGTAAATAAGGCATACATTTGTTCCAACCATCTCAATTATGTGATTTCTAGTTAGATTATTGAGAGAGGATTAAGATGTTGAACACTTTCTTGGAGTAGAACATATAACTGATAATTCTTTCAAATATAGTTAATGGAGTAGCCAGGGACAGATAGTTGTTGTATAACCAGGAGAAGAAGACCCTGTGAACTTGTTAGCTTCCCTAGAAGTGGATACATTCTTTGCTTAAAATGGTGATTAAATTTTGTTGGCAAATAGGTCCGTCTCCAGAAATGGCAGGAGCCTGCTCAAAATCTATTTATGTCAATCTTCTGTGCTCTTTTGATAATTGAAGGGGCTCAGTGGTTTGCAATCTGTGCCATTATGAAATGTAAAACTCTCAGTTTTGTTACTTGAGGATGTACTTTTCTATACTATATGGTTCTTACAAGAGAGCATAGAGTACAGGGAATTCAATAGGTTGTGGGGTTCACAACCTCGCATCGTACTTCACTCAAACACCCCCGGGGAAAAATGAAGAAGTCCTCATTCAGACGTAAATCTGTTGAACCCATCTGACCTATTCAAACTTCAATTATTGAAATCAGTTCCCTTTTTACTGTTTTCTCCCCGTCTATCAAGAACTTTTCTTTTTTCCTGAAGATGAAATTTTTTTTCTTGCAGTTTGTTGGAGGTAGACCATGACAAACAACTATTATTGCACTCATTTAAGTAACTTTGCTATTGTATATTTTCTGAACCTTTAGTTTTCATTTATTGTATTCTTATTTATAGGACATAGGTCATGTTTGGGGAGTCATTTGAGCCAACTTGCTTTAAGTTGGCTTAAATGACAACAAGGCATGGCCATAAAGGAGAAGCACCATGCATGTGCATGGAAAATAAAATCCTGGTTCATACCTATGGCAGTTTTATTGAAAATTTTGAAAACCCATCAGAACTAAGAATGCTATTGAATCGTCCAGGTCATTACAAGGATCAATTATGGCCAAAGTGTGTATATCAGTGGACTTGCTGGGGCAGTTTCCTTGGCAGGATCTGGGGGAGGATTATGGTCCATTGAAGGAGGGAACTGGCAGATGGCTGCTGGACTGATTAATCATTCGGATGTTGCATTGCACCTCAATGAAGAAATAGTATCTGTCTCTGACCTTGGAGAATATTATGAGCTTAACTCCACCGCGGGAAACAGTTATTTGTGCAATGTCACAGTTGTAGCTACACCACTAGATGAAGCGAATATTCAATTTACGCCTCCTATTCTAATTCCTAAGAGGAAATTACAGCACACACATGCAACTTTTGTGAGGGGCCTCTTAAATCCAGTAAGTATCCTAGGAGTAGCTAGTTTCATGCTTTAATAGTTACTTCTCTACTAATAATTCATCCTTGTCTATGTTCTACTTCCCTCAGCACTTGATGATCTTTTTTTGTCAGTTTCACATGCTGTCCATGAACTTTAGACGCATGACATTTTAGATACACGAACTTCTAATGTTGACAATCAGCTCCAAGATTAACAATTTATAATAATACATTCCCTAGTATAACAGTTTCAGTATAACATTAGGATTTATCACAAATTGATAATTTAGGGAGTTGACTGCCAAAATAAAAGTTCATGTATTTAAGTGTCAAACGGCCAAAGTTCATGGACCGCTGCTATACTTATCCTATTTATTGTTTGTTGTTTTTTTTCCCTCGAATAATTCATAATTTTTTCTTGTCTACAAAGGTCTATTTCGGCCTGGATGCTGTTTCAGATATTCCAGAACTGGTGGGCACAATAGAGGATCCTGAGCTTCCATTCTCAAGCATTTCAGTTCTTAAGCAACATGATGAGAAAGATATGACTTTCAAGATATTTTCTCGTAAACCAATGGCAGATGCATTACTAGATAGCATCTTTAGGTAATATTTTCACGTAGCCATCACTATTGTTTTCCTTTGTGCTGAATCCCCTTAAATTTATTTTGTTAAGCCTTTTTCTTGCACTGATGCAACCCATGGTTTCCATCACAACATGGAACCCTTTCAGTTATCAAAGTAGCTAATCAGTAAATTTTGAAAGGGTTTGGATTTTTTTTTAATTCCTTAAAAGATTTGGACATTGGATCTTATTGAGACTTCAAGACTCCTACTGCATGGATATAGTCGTTGATATATTTGGTGTCGAATAGTTTCTTTTCCTAAATATTAGGTTTAATCTTTCATGAGGAGGGAAAAACCATCGGAGAGGCCCTGGGAAGGAGGACCCTTTTACTATTGATATAGAATTATAGATCCATAAGCCCTTGGATGCTTAAATGCTGATTGTTTTTAATTGTTCTTGCTGGTAGTTTGAGGAAAGAGACAATCCGAATAAACTGGGGTGCTTATCCTCAGTACCATGCTCCTGAAGTGTTTGCGCCATTTATCTTGGATGGTCAGCATCTCTACTATGTGAATTCTTTTGAGAATGCAGCTAGCACCATGGAGACAAGTTCTGTAGCAGCTGAGAATATAGCACGACTCATCCTGTCCAGATTTTTTAGCAGGGAGTCCTTAAGTTCATCAAATTTGAAGAGCTCTGTTTCTGATGGAGAGGTATCGCATTTGGACTTGTGATTGACAATAAGCCAATAATGATCATAAAATGTAATATTCAAACTTGAGACCTCAGGAGGAACGTGTTGCTACCAATGGGTTATTTCCTTGGCCACATGTTGTGATTAGTTTTTCCTTAAAGAACAGAAAACTTTGGAGTGCCATTTCTCTTATCTAGATTGTCCACTAAATCGCCAGTAGAAGTGGCATCTAGATTTGCATTTTTCTTTTTCTGGGTTTCCCTTTTTTACATATTTCTCATTATGAGATTAAACTAAAAAGTTGTGAGCTCGTTTACTTTTAGCTGCTGGAACATTCTTTTGCCAGTGGTTTATCATTTCTCTTGTCTCTTTGTTAAATTGGAACAGTAGTCATCAAATGAAGGAGAGGGAGGGAGAGGAGAAAATGGGGGCCAGGACCCTCGAAATATTTTGATTTGAGAGTTCGGTCTAAACCAACCGTAACCCCTGCTTGAATTGTCGCTCAAGACCTCAAAGGTACGTGTAAGTGTAAAAAAAACTTGTCAGTGTATTTTTTACGTTTTATTTTCAATAATTTGAACAATTTTTAATATAATATAAAAAATAATATTTTTTTTTTCAACATGATATTAAAAAAGTTAAAAAACCATATTTCCTCTACATTTTTAATATCATATTGAAAAGAGAAATGTTATTTTTCAAATTATGTTAAAAAAATATAAATTATTGAAAAAAATATTTAAAAAAATAAAAATTGAATTTTTTCATGGTTAAATGCACCATAATCAATCCCATCACGTGAAATGTCCCACAGATTTTTAAAGTTGTTAAAGAAAAAAAAAAAAAAAAAAGAGAAGCGAGAGAAATTTTTTTATCCTTCCATTAAAAAAAAAAAACTGATAATTGAAACTTTCTTTCCATAATATAAACAACAATCCTTCTAAATTGGAAAAATGAAAAATGGGTATTTTTTTTGGTTAATCTTTACTTTTATATTATTTTTACCAAACACATCATAAATATATTGATATTTTCTCTAAATTGAAAAAATGAAAAATGGGTATTTTTTTTGGTTAATCTTTACTTTTCTATTATTTTTACCAAACACATCGTAAATATATTGATATTTTCTGTTTTTTTCATTTCCTTTCCCATTCCCATTCCCTTTCCCTTTCCATATATGTAAATGTTTATTGATTAAATTCTCATTAAAAAAAAAAGCAAAAAAGCATTTTATGAATAATCCGGTCCAAATCTTACCCAATAATTACTTGATTAATTTTACGCATAAATTAGTTTTTTTTAGCCATTAGTTGTCTTTCTAGAATATTTTCTCAAACTGATGCCTAGCTAGGATGAACAAAAGAACCAAATGGAAGTTATGAAATCAATCAATTCGGGAAGTGAGAAATCCTATTGTTCCCAAAAATTTCATGAATCAGCATATAGATCTGTACAAAACTCGAACAATAATATTAAAAATGACAAACTCAGTGCATCTTTTACATGATTGCCAGGGTCCAAAGAAAACTAAAGAATTTCTGGATGCACCAGTGTAGGTAAATGGCCCCAGCACATAAGTCCACTACGGATGACCATCAAATTCACGGATAGTAATCATATTTAATTTTTTTTCTCTGATCAAGCCGGCAATGGTTCCTCCATAACTGCGTGATTAAAATGATCAGGCCTTTTACATTAGTAAATGTTGTGCATGCATATGTATATATGGTGTGTGCGCGTGAGAGAGAGAGATAAACCTTTTCTCTTAGCGGGAACTTCAGCTGAAGAAATTTCAGCATCATCTGCAACCACACCTGAAGCAACTGGCATTTTTGTCGGCGCATTTGGAAGGTCCAACTTTTCATGTTCTTCAGAAGATGGCACTTCTGTAGGCACTTTTGGCATATCTTCAACAGCAATCTAAAGAAACAAAGGGAAATTCTTTCAGATAAAGAGCTAATGATGGGTTATGGGGACAACCAAAATCTCAGAATGTAGACATTTATCCTGCCAAAAAAAATCTAGGCCACACGTCTAAACCTCTAGCAATAAAAAATTAAACAATCTAAATTGATTTGCATGATTTAATGCAAACCAAGTATGGTGTAAATTCCATTGTCGTGGCATGAATTAAACCAGCATGTGAAATTTGTATGCCCACTACCCTTATCTACCAGTTCAAGGATCAAGGTTAACGTCCCATTTGAATTGTGGGAAAGAGACAAAAAGTACAGAGCATATGTTCAAAATAAATTACATTTAACAGGTAAGCAAAAAAGACCTCATAGAAAATTGAAGGTCTATGTTGAATATTCAAACAACCCTTCTTTCCCCCAAAAGAAAGGCAGAACAAACCCACAAAGGGGTGGACACACGCACAAGGTGGGTAGGGAACTATGTATATAAGTAAACCATTAAGTCACTTCTAACATCAATGGCAACCATGACAAGTGATCCACATTCTAACTGATAACAACCTTCTTTTTTTTGGATTGCACTGATCACAGCCTATATATATGAAGTTGTATCATTATTACATTTCTAATGGACACCTCAACTTGTCACCTATCAGTATAATCTGAGATATGTATGAACGACAAGTCCATGAAGTCGCATTTCTAGCTTTAATGAAGTGATATTTGGAGGACAGATACAAAGATGCCATAGTAACATGAACTCAAGATCCTGACTACAAGAACTGGCAACTGTTATTAGCAAAGGACAAATGTACTGTATAGTACCCATTAAAATCACTAAATAAAGCTTAAATTTGAAGTTACTAGATTTAGAGATGTTAATTGACTAAAATAAAGAATAAACAAGAGGAAACATATTAGTACATCATATTGCTGTCGACTTAAAATGATTAAACCAAAATCAAGCTAAACAATAGTAGAACTAGTGAGCCATTTATTGAATGGACTAATACATACCTGAGTTTCCAAGTTATCGAATTCTGCTAGAATTTCCTCTTCATCTTCTGCTGATAATTTCTCGCCCAATATTGCATTTATTTCCTTCAGAATCCAAATAATAAGTTTTTTATTTACAATTAAAAGAAACAAATCCAATTTTTTTACGAAAACAGAGAAGAATTATTTTATTAATTAAACATACTAATATAGAACTAATGGATGCGACCAACTGACCAACAGTGGGTACAGTTAATAGCAAGTTGGAATGATGGTGAAGCACTTTACTGTATGAAGGTTCTTGGTTAAGCAAAATTAAGATGGAATACATGAATTTTAGTTTCAAGAAAAGCGTGCATAGGAAGTTCCTAAGAGTTATAATTTACATATTTTGGATCAATCATTACAAGGAAGAAGAGACTCAACAGGACTTCATCCATCAAATCAGATGAGATAGGATAAAATGGAGCAATGAGAATGTAGTACTATGTGATTAGAGTTATAGACAAGTTGAAGGATATATATATGTGTGTGTGTGTGACAACTATAAAACCATCTATACTTCATGAAATTGTGTTAGACAACTTAAAGACATTTTTGGAAACAATGTTCAAAGAATGAGTTTGGATGAAATGAGAATGTTGAGATAATGGTGTGGAATGTTGTGATGAATATGTTGTAATGCGAGAAAAGATTAAATAGTAATAATTAAATTCATCTGTTAAAGAAGTAGAAGCGGCACCAATTGAGGATAAGCTGAGGGAATGAAATCTTAAATTGTCTGGGTATCTATAGCAAAGTCTTACAGATAAAGTGGTGAGGAAGAATTATTTTGTTAAAGTGTAGAGCTTGATATACATTGTTGACGCATTTCCCATCAACTTAAGCTTTTGGGATAATTGGTAACTAACATGGCATCAAAGCCAAAGGTCTTGTGTTCGAATTTTAATAATTCTTGTTTGTTTCCATGTATGATAAATATTTGGTTTTGTCTTTGTCTCTACTTAGGGTTCGTCTTGTTTCTCTTTTGGGCTTCACGTGCTAGACCCATGCCGGCTATGGGGCTATGCACGTGAGGAGTGTTAAAGTGTAGAGCTTGATATACATTGTTGACCCATTTCCCATCAGCTTAAGCTTTTGGTATAATTGGTAACTAACAGATTTGATTCAACTAGAGTGTATAAAAGGGATACAAGGTACACAAGAAGTTACATAAGTAGTGCCAAAATCTTTAACTTCTAAAATCTTACTAATGGTGTAGCCCAAAACCAAGTGGATTGGAGGAGAAGTGTCCAAGTAGTTGGCATCAACTAGTTTGGGACAAACTTTATTTTAGTTGAGTTGTTTAAGTATAATATATTACTGCGGATAAGGAAAGGTGAAACACGAGAACTTTCCATTAAGGCAAGGAAATGAGTTTTTAAACAGCAGAATCATACAAGAAGGCGACAAGATCTCAATATAAAAGGACTAAAAAATAAGCTTTTAAATAGTTTTGGACAGATAAAGGCATCATCCTAGGACACAGAGAGCATCACAATAGAATAAAAAAAAAAAACTTACTTTTGAAGGTAATGATGCGGATTTAAGTCAGAAAACTTAAGACATATGCATGCATGAGCGCACATACACACACAAAGAGAGAGAGAGAGAATAGTCTTTACTCCCTAAAACATTACAAATCTGGGTCATACTAGAAGAGATATGCAAACTACTAAATATAAATTTGACATGAACGTAAAGGGAGAATAATAAAAAAGTGAAAAGTCAAACTCACATCTTGATAAGCTTTAGCCTCAGCAGAATCATCCATCAGTTTTTGAACATCCTCCAGGTTGACCTCACTTTGTATTGCCTTAATAGCATCACTACCTGCCTTCAAGCTCTCAAAAACAGCTTTCTGCTTGCTTGCCAGTTCAATGTCTGCCAACTGAACCACAATGCACATTGGAATATCTACAATTTACATTCTCGGAAATACTTATTTGAAGATAAATTAAAGGTGAAAAGAAAACAAAAGCCATTCTACAACACATGTAAAGTACCATTGACCATAATAAAATAAGGAAAGAAGAAAAAAGAAATAAAAAGAAACCAAGAATTGAAGGAATGAAACAAACTGCATTTTTATATAATGATTATTGACCTGTTGTTCAACATTAATGACCCAGGCATCAACTTGCTTCAATAGTTCTTCTTGTGCCTTCTTCTTCTTCAATGCTAACAAGGCCCTGTCCTTCCTCTTTTCACGAATTAAGTCTCTAGCAGCTTGCTTTTCTGCTTCAATGACAACCTCAAGCTGAAAAGCGAAGATCCCAAAAGGGAGTAATATTAGCAAATACACCAAAAGAAGAAAAAATATTAATTTGAATTGCAGTTCTCTGAGACAAATCTCAACACAGGTTACAAATTCAAGTATTAGCAAGACACAGTGGTGAGCTTTGGCAAAATTATACAGTTATGGGACTACAAGTTAGCCCTGACTTGAAACCTTTAATAATTAAAAAAAATATAAACATCATGCTTCCATAGTTTTGGTAGCTCACACATAATAATAATGAAGCATTGACTTAATAAATTGTCAAAATTGAGCAATTGTTTAAAATTCACTCCGTCAAGTTGGGCAACAGCCTCTTACACACCAGAGCATTGTGAAAGGCCAAACTGGTTTTAAAAATCTAGGTCAACAAACCAAATAGAGCAAAACAAAAATGAGCCAATCTCATGGAGATTATGGCATCTTATTAAACTATATCCTGAGCACCTTTGAAGCAGTCTAACAATAAATGCTCACAATTTCACATTTACACGAATGTAGAAATAGGTTCATCCTTGCCTGCATGCATCCATACGCACCTGAATACCCACATGTTTTGGCAAATAAAGTGCATGTTTCAAAAGGCAATCAGAATAATTGAAATCAGAAATGTGTATTTACCATAAACTTTTGGCTCACACAATCATATGCTGCTCTACTTGTATCTAAAATTCTCCTTATAACTTCTCGCCAGACATTGCACAGCACTGTTATTGGCTGTGTTCACAGGCCCAACAAATCAAAGGTCAACAGCAACAGGCAAAGTGCCTGCAGCCAAGTGTAAAAGGACACATCCACAACCATCAAAAAATATGATCCAACTGCTAGACCAAACTTATATTTTGACGCACCAATTTGTAGTTTCAATAGTGGAACAAGGTTTTCACATTTAAAATTGAGAAATTGACACAAGGGAAGAGAAGATCTGCAACGTTGATTTTCAGAAGCATTAACTTTGTTATTGACACTGACAGCATAAATATGGCTGACTTTTCAAGTTCTTTCATGCATGTTCCTCCTTTATAGGTTCCTTAGGCGAAATGCACCAAAGCATGTCTAGGATTTAGAAAAGATGAACAAAATATTTTTATGCAGAAACTCAAGGAAGTGAATCCTACCTGAGGCATTTGAAGACTGAGACCCTGTTACAGCAACACATTATGTAACTAGTGGCAAATGACCATATAAAGTAACCAAAAGATACCAAGGGTGAAGTAGTAGCTAACACTAATCAACTAATTGGGGGGAGAAAATCACGGGAAATAATCATAACCTTCACCGGTTGGCGGGAGTTCTGGGAGCAGAGAATATCCTAAGAATGAGAGGTGCGGCCTATGTCAAGCACCACTTCGATGGCCAAGGGAACATCTCGCATTCGGTATGTATTCAAAAGGACCAATTGAAGGCCCTTTTTTCGATGGCCAAAGGTAAGAGTGTTCAAGCTCTCAAGTGAAATGACATGCTTTACATATTACCATTACTATATAACAACTTATGGTGAATGATTTGAATTTCAAGTACTAGCAATATTGTAACATTATTGGCACCTCAAACAGTATCTCAGTATCTGAGCATTGATATAGAAAACTTAATAATAACCACTCGAACCTCAGAATGCTTGTTCATTCACAATCAAACTCAAAAGGGGGAAATTATGAAATCAACTAATTAATAAACATTATGTTAAAATTAGTAATAGATAAGTATATATCATTCAGCATTAGACTATATAGATTTTGATTCTATAAACTAGTAGTGTACAGAGCTAAATCATGAATTTTTCTCCGATTCACACACCCACATCAGATTCAATGCACAGTGCATGAAGCAAGTCATATCTTTATGTGACATACATAATAACATTGAATAAAGGCGCATCAATGAACTGCAATAGTGCCAGGAAACGACCTATTTTGAAAAATAGCTTTCACAACAGAACATTTTTTTTCTTTTAATTCTGCCTTCTTCGTTTTTGTGGGAAGGTGTTTATTTACAACCTTCAGTTTAATTAATCCTGGTAGTAGTATTTTCAACCAAAACAACAGAAGGAAAATTTTCGACTCCCCATTCTCTTCTCTTTCCCTTCAGTTTCTCGGCAAACAAACAGTTACACAAATTAAGGACAAATTTCAAATTTTCCAATCATCACCATGTGCTAAAGTAAAAAGAAACCACCACAATTCAATTTAACATACTTAACACAACAACAAAAAAAATAACAAAAGAAGCCCAGAGAAAGAGAACGAGAATTACGCATACCTGTTGTTGATATTGACCAAGCTTGCGCCTCTGGGTCTTGAGAGTAAGAATTGCTCGATCCACATCAGTGATCTTCGGTTTCTTCACAAATAAATTGCCCATCTATGATTTTCAAACAATAATAATAACGGGGTCTTTTAAGAAAATTTGCGATCAACTTTTTTTGGACAAAAATTTGTGTTAGTTAACAAATTTAACAGGACTTGGTTATAGGTTTTTAGGTAAGACTAGGTTACATAGACATCCCTCATTTCTTTGCTGTCTGTTCCAAGTCCTATCTGGCTTTCGAGTTTTTTCAGTTGATCGAGAGAACAGAAGAAATATACTCCCAAGTTCTTATTTTGAACTGTTAAGAGATATATATATAGAGAGAGAGAGAGAGAGAGAGAGCGCTATTGGAGGCTGAGTCATATGGGTGGCGGCCGTGGGCTGGCCCGCCCGTGCAACCCACTGTGCTGAATTTTTTTAATTAAACATAAATTAATAGTTATTTTGATTTGATTAAACTCGAGATAAATTTAAAAAATAAACTTTAACTTAAAATTGATTTTAAATTGGATTCAAACATCACCACAATCTTTATTGGTTTAAAAACTTATTCGAACTTTGAAGTGTGGGTATGTCAAATGAGAAATTATTATGAGTGTGGTACACAGAAAAAATATGTGTCCCAAGAATTTTCTTTCTTTACATCCTTGATTGAAAACATTTGTGTCATATATTTTCTTTATGTGCTTGAGGATCCTAAATTTTTTTCCAAAGGAATACTAGTATTACCAGCCCACACAATATCATCCTACAAATTTGTGTGTAAATTATAGAAAACTGACAAATAGATACTTAAGACTTCATACATGTGTTTATTTCGTCATTCAGTTTTTTGTTTGTGTCTATTTGACTTAACAAAACCTAATTTTGTTTAATTGAGTCTTTTTGTCGCGTGACCCTTTATGAACCATCCACATGTCCATTTAAAATTCTATTTCATTCAAATTAACAAATACGATTAACAAATTTTGATAGAAAAGACCAATTAGGCGAAATAATGTTTCGCAATGTCAAATAGGCACACATTAAAAATTGAGGTACGAAATAAATACATGTGAAACCTCACGAGTCTATTTGTCTTTTACTACGCATAATATTTTTTCTATAAACTCTTATTAGTATGTGTATTCATGGGTTGATTTGTTTTTTTATAAAAATAAAATAATAAAAAGATAAATAATAATTTAAGTTTCATAACACGTGTGTACGTATTAAATTGTACAATTTCTTATTTATTTTTTGAAGGAGAAAATTGTATTTCTAACTCCCCTCGAGAAAAATATATTTCTAACGATTCAAATTATCTTATGAGATTGAGGTATTTTCTGTTTTCCCCTATATTTAGGTCATTATATTAAATCCATCTCTTAATTTTAAATTCGATCAACGGACTATATGTTATAGTGGTGTATCAAATTACCCCCCACTATATTTTCATGCAAATCTCAGCGGAAAAACATGTATGGGCATGCTATTCACCGATCTACATATAATTAGATATATATTAGTTTATGTGTTTTAATATATGTTGATGTCGAAAATCTACCAGATGAGCTCACTGATCCCTGCGCACATGAAGAACATGTAAACTAGAAGGTCCCTCAATGGTTGTGCCCCTAGGGAACTCTCCGACCCCTAAGTCAGTGACGTGAAAGAATAATCGACGAATAAAAAAGCTAAAAAGCTGTATAATTGTAAGTTGTGTCTGTGTACCTTTGTGAGAGCCCCGTTATATAGTGTATTGGAGTATAGTTCAATTAGGAAAGTGATTGATCATTAAGTATCATGATAAGATTGAGTTTATCTATAAGTTGGATTGTTTAAATAATATTTTATCCATAAACTGGAGTGTTATAGTAGTACTGGGACATTGGTGTGAAATTATCATTATGCCATTGGCCAGGTGTGGTGATTTGATTGGTTGATCTGTCTGAGTCATGAAATTAACATTTTGCCCTTAGAGGTTGCCACATGTCATGATATCATTGGATGAAAAATTTTCCCGTACATCAGATGCCCCCACTTCCTTGAGCGCAGTTATGCAGTCGATGAAGTAGGTTGTTTGGAGTGATTTCTTTCTGTGTCATGCAATTCGGATCATGACTAACATTGTTTGGGTACCTAGGTACTTAAGAAGGTGAAAAATATAGACTCGAACTTGTTCGAGCAGTGTGAGGGATAGCGCAGGGCCACCTTTTGAATGTCCTGTGCCTGAGGAGGATTAATAGTTAAGCGCTACCTTTTCGGGAAAGAATATAAACTCTGAAAGACAACAAAGCTTGGCACTGCCTCCTCGAAAGGGAAAATAATGAGTCTGTGAAGCATTGACTTGAGCTAAATCCCTCGAAGCGAGGTAAATAATGAGTCCGAGTGATACCATCTCGGGAGAGAAAGTAAAATCCGAGAAGACCTCAAAGCTTGGTGTTGCCTTCTCATAAAGGAAAGTAATGAGTCTGTGAAGTATAGACTTGAGCTAAGTTCCTTGAATCGAGGTAAGTGATGATTCCAAGTGAAACGAACTTGAGTTGAATGCCTCGAAGTGAGGTAGATAATGAGTCTGAGTGATACGAACTTGAACTGAGTGCCTTAAAGCGAGGTAGATAATGAGTCTGAGTGATACGAACTAGAGTTAAGTGCCTCAAAATGAGGTAAATAATGAGTTCAAGTGATACGAACTTAAGCTAAATTCCTCGAAGCGAGGTAAATAATGAGTCTGAGTGAAACAAACTTAAGTTGAGTGCCTCGAAGCGAGGTAGATAATGAGTCTGAGTGATACAGACTTAAGTTGAATTCCTTGAATCGAGGTAAATAATGAGTTCAAGTGAAATGGACTTGAACTAAGTGCCTCAAAGTGAGATAGTTAATGAGTCTAAGTGATACAAACTTGAAATGAGTGCCTTAAAGCGAGGTAGATAATGAGTCCGACTGATACGGACTTGAGTTAAGTGCCTCGAAGCGAGGTAAATAATGAGTCCGAGTGATACGGACTTAAGTTGAATTCTTCGAAGCGAGGTAGGTCACAAATCCAAGTGAAACAGACTTGAGTTGAGTGCCTCGAAGATATGATAAAATTAGTTCGAGTGATACAGACTTGAACTAGGTGCCTCGAAGAGAGGTAGATAATAAGTCTGAGTGATACAGACTTGAGTTAGTTCCTTGAAATGAGGTAAATAGTGAATCCAAGTGATACAAACTTAAGTTGAATTACTCGAAGCGAGGCAGGTAACGAATCCGAGTGATACAGACTTAAGCTGAGTTCCTCAAAGCGATGTAAATAATGAATCTGAGTGATACCGACTTGAGTTTTGTTATGAACTCCTTAGAGTTCAAAAGATAAGTTCGAGGGACTCGAATTGGGATGAACTCCTCAGATTTTTGGCGATAGGTCTGAGGAGAACGATTTGAATCAAACTCCTCAAAGTTGATGGACAAATTGGACCGAGGTCAAAGTAGCTCCAGGTTACCTCCTCGGAGTTGATGGAAAAACTAGACCAAGGTCAAAGTAACTCGGGGCTACATCCTCGGAGTCGATGGAGAAACTTGACTGAGGTTGAAATAGCTCAGAGCTACCTCATCGGAGCCGATAGAGAAATTGGATCGAGGTCGAAATAGTTTGGGGTTACCTTATCAGAGTTGATGGTGAAACTAGACCGAGGTCGTAATAGCTCAGGACTACCTCTTCGGAGTCGATGGATAAACTGGACCGATGTCAAAGTAGCTTGGGGCTACCTTCTCGAAGTTGATGGAGAAACTGGACTAGGGTTGAAGTAGCTCGTGGCTACTTCATCGGAGTTGATAGAGAAACTTGATCGAGGTCGAAGTAGCTCGAGGCTACCTCCTCGGAGTTGATATAGAAACTTGATCGAGGTCAAAGTAGCTCTGGGCTACCTCCTAGGAGTCGAAATGGATTAAGGAGTCCGAAGAGGATGGAAGCTTGGGGTTGTCTCCTCGGAGCTAAAATAAACTGAGGAGCCCGAGGAGGATGAAAGCTCAGGGTTGTCTCATCAAAGCTGAATGAACTAAGAAGTCCAAGGAGGATGGAAGCTTGGGGTTTTCTCTTCGGAGCTGAATGAACTGAGGAAGATGAAAGCTCGGGGTTGTCTCCTCGGATTTGAATGAACTGATGAGTCTAATAAGGATGGAAGCTCGGGGTTGTCTCTTTAGAGTTGAATGAACTAAGGTTTTCGAAAAGGATGGAAGCTCGGGACTATCTCCTTGGAGTTGAATGAACTGAGTAATCCCAGGAAGATGGAAGCTCGGGGTTGTCTCCTCAGAGCTAAAATAAACTAAAGAGTCCAAGGAAGATTGAAGCTCCTGGTTCTCTCTTCAGAGCTGAAATGAAATGAAGAGTGTGAGGAGAATAGAAGCTCAGGGTTATCTCTTCAAAGTTAAATAAATTGAGGAGTCCAAGGAGGATAGAAGCTCGAGGCTGTCTCTTCGAAGCTGAATGAATTAAGGAGTATGATGAGAATTGAAGCTTGGGGCTACCTCCTCGAAATTGAATAAACTAAGGAGTCCGAGAAGGATGGAAGCGTGGGATTGTCTCTTCAGAGTTGAATAAACTGAGGAGTACGAGCATGATGGAAGCTCAGAGTTGTCTCCTCAAAGCTGAATCAACCGAGTAGTCCAAGGAGGATGAAAACTCGAGGTTATCTCATCAGAGTTGAATGAACTGAAGAGTCAGAGGAGGATTGAATCTTGGGGCTATCTCATCTGAGTTGAATGAACTGAGGAGTCCAAGAAGGATGGAAGCTCAGGACTGTCTCTTCAGAGCTGAAATAAACTAAGGAGTCTGAGGAGGACAGACACTCGGGGCTGTCTCTTTAGAGCTAAAATGAACTGAGGAGTCCGAGGAGGACAGACACTCGGGGCTGTCTCCTCAGAGCTGAAATGAACTAAGGAGTCCGAGGAGGATGGAAGCTTAAGGTTGTCCCCTCGAAGATGAATGAACTGAGGAATCCGAGGAAGACGGAAGCTTTGATACCAAATTGTAACGACCCATTTCGGGTTGGCCACCTCCGAGACGGTGTTGTAACTTTTGGAAATCCCAGCATGACACATATATGTAACAATCTAAAATATATCAATTGAAATTAAAAATTTTCATCCAATCCTTAACTTTTCTCAAAGAAGATACCTCATCATTCTCCTTTTAGAAAAAATATATACATAACAAAATGCATGAAAATATTTTTATTACAAAATTTTCTTTCTTCATTCTTACAATGTCTCAAGACTTGACCACGGGACTTACTTAAGGTAGTTACTCCGTTATCAGCTTTAAACTCTATCTGCCCTGCCCGTTACCCGAAAATTTTCAACAATGAGGAGTGAGCTTCACAAGTTCAGTGAATTAAATTTGCTAGAAGTACTCGATTATATACTTTCAGTCACATCTTATAATTTAATCTTTTCCAATTTACCAATATAAATAATCTATTTCTTCACAGATAATCATTCAATCTTTCAAATAATCTTCCTATATTCATTCATCTATTATCTCATATAAATCAATAATTTCAACCATTTATCAACCTCATCTTAAATTAATCATCAAATATATCAATTTTTCTTCTAATATATTTAATCATCTTGAGATTTTAAATTTAACATAATTATTTACCTCGTTATAAGGTTCACAGCATATAATCAATTAAGCAAATCAATTTTACTGTCATATTTTTTTCTCATCATATTTGTTACTTTGTGAGACTCATTTGTCTATCAATTATTTCACAATCAAGATTGATGTCTTAGCATCTCAATCAATAATAATCAACAATTAAAACAAATACAATGCATGAATTTAAATTATCTTTCTTTCTTTCTCATCAGATCATTTCATATTATCATCTAGGAACATCTTCCCACATGTCGACATGTTTCAGCTAGACCAGCTGCCTTCCCGGTTCTTTATTTTCAGCTAGACCAACTGCCTTCCTAGCTCTTTTATTTTCAGCTAGACCAACTGCCTTTCCAGTTCTTTTATTTTCAATTAGACCGATTGTGTTCCCAGTTCTTTTATTTTCAGCTAGACTAGCCGCCTTCTCGATCTTTTATTTTATATATATGAGCAATAATATGAAAACAAACATACATTCAAGCATTCAATTTAGCTGCCAGTTCTTTATCAAAATTATTATTTTTATCATAATCATTAAATTATCTCTTTATATTTCATATATCATATCAAATTATCAATCATAGCTTGTCAAGAATTTTATTTATCATTTCATTGTATATTTCATCAACTCATTATTTCGTTAATATTGCTTCTCATATAATAAATTTTTAACATATCAATTATTCATATAATATTAATCAACCAACTTTCATATATCATCCAATCATTTTAGTTTAATAATTAATTCAAATATCATCACTTTATATTTCATATTTATCTCAATTACTAAAAGTAAACCTAACTCACCACTTAGCACTTAAAGCTACCAATGTATCACCTTCTTACCTTTCCTGCTCTTTTCAGCAATTTCATTCGATTGCTGATCGTCCACAGCTAACACAATATTTATATTAAAATTTCTAATTTATTCTTCAATTCTTCCAGAATTCACACTCTTTAAATTTCTACATCAAATTCCGGGTAATTTCATGTATACATAATTTCAAAAATAAAATTTACATTATTATCTTTTGTTTTTCTTACAACTTCTCTCGAATCTCTTTAAAATTCTCCCGTAAACTTTTTCAAAATTTCAATCTTTCAACCTTTCTTTTAGTCCCCAGGTGTTTAAAGAAAATGAGTAATTTGAATTGAAGAAAGAATGAAACCAAACAGGATTTGGTAGGAAAATAATAAAACAAACATAAAAACCGTTTTTATTACTCGAACTACCCCTGCCACCGTTTTAGCACCGTTCTTTAATTTTGGTGCTTAATGTCACAACACCTGGACGTCCAGGTGTTGTCCCACGCTTCCACGCTTTTTTTTTCCTTTTATAATCACATAAAACGACACATGGACATCTTGATGTCCGTTTTTTTCAAAAGAATTATTTTATTCAATAATAAATTTTTAATATATATATTATTTTAATTCCATGTCATATCTATCAAATTACTTCTTTAACTTTACTTTAAGAACATGGGTATTACATATTTCCTCAGAGTTGAATGAACTGAGGAGTCAGCTGAGGATGGAAGAGCGGGACTGTCTCCTCAAAACTAAATTAACTAAGGAGTTCGAGGATGGTAGAAGCTCGAGACTGTCTCCTTCAAGCTGAATCAACTAATGAATCCAAGGAGGATGAAAACTCGGGCTGTCTCCTCAGAGCTGAATGAACTGAAGAGTCCTAGGAGGATAGAAGTTTTGAGCTGTCTCTTCGGAGCTGAAATAAACTGAAGAGTCCAAGGAGGGTGGATGCTCGGGGCTATCTCTTTAGAGCTGAAATAAACTAAAGAATTCAAGGGTATAGAAGCTTGGGGCTATTTTATCGGAGCAGAAATAAATTGATGAGTCCGAAGATGATAGAAGTTAGGGTTGTTACATCGGAGCTGAATGAACTGAGGAGTTTGAAGATGATGGAAGCTCGGGGCCGTCTCCTCGAAACTAAATAAACTGAGAAGTCCCAAGAGGATGGAAGCTCAGGGTTGTCTCCTCAGAACTGAATGAACTGAAGTGTCTGAAAAGAATGGAAGCTCAGAGCTCTCTTCTCAGAGGTGAAATAAATTGAGGAGTTCAAGGAGGATAGAAGCTCGGGGCTATCTTCTCAAAGCTAAAATAAACTAAAGAGTCTGAGGAGGATGAAAGTAAAAGGTTGTCTTATCGGAGTTGAAATGAAACGAGGTGTCTGAAAGTTTTGGGGTTTGTATCCCATCTTGTAAAGTGCTTCTGTTTTGCGGTTTTTGTTTTCTATTAGCCGAGGCCCAAGTGTTCTAAACCTATTAGGCTGAGGCTTCTTCAGATTGTGTATAGGTAAGCTTGCTAGTTTAAATGTAGTTGTGGGTGTTTGACCCAAAAAATTTATTGAGGCCACTTATCAGGCTTAAGTTCCTTAGGTCGAGACTTATGAGCTTGGGGCCCATTGACTAGGCTAAAACTTGTAGCCCATTGGTTGGGATGAGGTTTATGGCTCATTGGCTAGGCTGAGGCTTGGAACATTGCTATAAAGGAACATATGTCATCCGAAGCTATGGCAGACGAATGGGAATCTGTTGGGAGAAAAATTGTGGAGGTGTTCGAGTGCTCCAAGGAGTTTTCGACTGCAATCGCCACCAAAAGAGGAAAATACTACTTCAACGAATTTAAGGACACCAAGCGCAAGGTGATCTAGGCCAACCCTAATAAGAACTTCTTGGTGATCGAACTTTTTAAGGATAAGACCATTGTCGTGGCTGGAGATGGCCAAGCCATTGAAGAGGTTGAGGGTTGAGGAATGATGTAAAAATTTCTGTTGGTGTTATTTTTCTTGTTGCAGATGTGTCGTGCTAAAATTTTCAAAATATGACAACACCGTCTCGGGGGTGGCTAACCCGGGATGGGTCGTTACAACAATTTCGGTGCATCAGAGAGATGATTTCGATGCGTCAGAGACGACAACTTTGGGGCGGCATAAATGATGACTATAGTTGTGATGACGACCTTAAATGTGTCAATGATGATGGATTTGGATGCGTCATTGGCTGACGACTTTGGGGCGTCGGAGACAACAGTTGTGGTGCATCATTGGCTAATGGCTTTAGTTGCGTCAGTGATGACGATTCTAGATACGTCGGTGACAATAAATTTGGATGCGTCATTAGCTGACGACTTTGGATGCGTCATTGGCTGACGACTTTGGGGTGTCGGAGACAACAATTGTGGTGCGTCATTGGCTGATGGCTTTAGTTGCATTGGTGACTTTAGATATGTTATTGGTTGATGGCTTTGAATGTGTCATTGACTGACAGCTTTGGGGCGTCGGAGATGAGGATTTTGGTGCGTTATTGGCTGATGGCCTAAGTTGCGTCGGTGATGATGACTTTGGGGCGTCGACTTTGGATGCGTCATTAGCTGACAACTTTTAATGCATAACTGGCTGACGACTTTTGATGAGTCATTGGCTGATGGCTTTTAATGCGTCATCGGCTGACGACTTTGGTTTTTTCTTTAGAAGTGTAGTGCTTATAACAACTTAATTGATATGGAAACTTGATAGTACATGAAGTAAAGAAAGATCGTACTTGTAAGTATTCCCCTATGGATATGCTTTGTATTTCCAAAGTCTGAATCCGTACTTAGAATAGTATTTCCCATTTAAAAGTGGTTATGTATATGAGGTTCCTTTTGATGTATTGCTGAAAAGCCCCTTCATATTGTTATAAAAAAATTGTGAGAAATGCATTTAATATGCCAGTTTTTATTGGTGAGGAAGACTCTTTATACTGATTTGTATCACCAAAGCATTCTAGTTATTTGCATGCTGTTGTATTGGTATCTTTTTTTAGGTTTACATGGGTCCCTTAAATTCAGTTGTGAACTATGAGTATAAGTTTCCATCACTCCTTGTCTCATGGATGCTAGCATGAAAATGAAAATAGGTTGAATAAAAGAGAGAAAGACCCAATTTGCAATGTTGTGGGTTTCTTCATTTGTTGATCCATATTTTAGCATTTCTATAACTTAGGCTTGAATTCTTTAATCGTTTCATGGGCTAAACCACCATTCTATTTCTCTGAACCCAACGATTTCAGCCTTAAAACTTGATTCAATTTATCTAGTCAATCAATGGGTAAGGCTGAATGTCAAAAGCTTTAAACCGAAGGGTTATAATTTCATAATACTTTCCTTGGTGGGAGACATAATCTATTTGTCCTACATAATCTATTTCAATTATTGACTCAAAAAAGGTCTTTAAAGTTTTTAATTATTTGTTCTCACCTCTTATCCCCTTATTCCCCGCCGATAACACAATAACCTCCGGTGACGGCGATAAAAAATTCTTTGCAAGGCTTATTGAGTACCGGATAGGGGTTTCTATAGAAAACCCATAGCCTAGAAGCGAAACCTATGGAGTTGCAGCGCCAACAACTTCTGTACACAAAGCTTCTACCTCTTCGCGTCATCCAAGCTGGGCCATGTTAAATTTAAGCAACTCATTTTCTTCTTTCTCAAGTCTTGCCGTGACAAAGTGATGCCGAGTTTCACTCGACCCAGTTGACTTGGCCGATTTTATCATCCTTATGAAGTCTTCATGTGAGTCCATCTCCTCTCAATTTTCTCATTTTTGCACCCAAATCCTTCATGGATCAAACTTGTATCTTGACCCAAACCTAAATCTTTTATCTGGATCTACTGCGAGACCTCGATGACCTCCTCTGCTCTGACCAATAAGAGGAACAGCAAGATAAAAAGGCATAATCTTCTTGCTCTTAAGTTGAGACGTCCTCGCTTTGATTGGGCTCGTTGGTTTGCGGCTTAAATGGTGAGTCTCGAGTCGATAGAGCATTGGTGGGTCGACCCAAATTAGTGATTTCCCTTTATGGTTCGAGCTCTGATTCGGTGGAGGTCCTTTTACTGTAACAGTAGAAGGATGTTGATTTCTCCTCGGTTTTTTCCCTCAGAGTTTCGACGGATTCGGATGCCAAGCCCAATGGAGGCTCCAACGAGGATTCGAATTCTATCTTCTTTGGTTCCTCCTCTATCATGTTTCTTTGCTGTGATGATCACAATGATGGAGGTAGAGATGGTAGATGAATTGCAAGAGAGATGGAGAGACCTAACAAAACTTAGCTTGTTGTGGTGGCTATCTTTGTGATTGCTTAAGTCTTGGTAAGAAGGGTAAGCCTAATTGCACATAGTGCATTTGTAAGAAAGCTTCAAAGATGCAGGGGACTGTTGTTGTTGTTGTCTCTTCAGAGGTGGTGGAGATGTCTCCCGGATGAAGATATATGGCGGCAAGATAGATGGCGAAAGGGATCAGTTCCACTGAAAATTGTGAAAACCCATCATCTAAACATGCCTTTAAACTCATATCATCATTGCACCATTATTTGTTAAATGTGAAACATCTCTGCAATTGAGTGGCACAATGAAAGGGCAGCATGTGTGGGACCACCACAGGACTTCATCTGAGAGAGTGGTACTGTTGGCATGATTATGTCTCTGACAATCATATTGACGAGCAAAATTTTTAAGAGGTATGGATTTAAATTTCTTTGACTGTCATTTTTTCAACAGGTACAGAAGAACTCAGGCTCATTTACAATGACCTTTAAAATTTTTTTTTTATCGATTCCTACAAACGGCGTCAATATGTTAATGTCGAAAATCTGTCAGATAAGCTGACAGACCTCTGTGCACATGAAGAACACATAAACTAGAAGGTCTCTGCGCACATGAAGAACATGTATTTATTCTTATTTTTATATTCAATAGGAATTTTTTGAAATTTGTTAAATTCTTTAATAAATTTTATATTAATATATTTTTATATATAGTCACTTTGTTTATATTCATGAGAAGTGAAAAAGTTGCTTCTCATTTTTTTCTTAATAAAGTCAAATCATTTTATTTTTAACATTTTAAATTAAAAATCACGTTTTGATATTAACTAATTAGATTAAAAAGGCTTATTAAAAACCGTTTGTCGCAAATTAAGATGACAGAAAGTGTAATCCCAATATCATTTCTAAGTTTCTAACCACATGTACTCTCACTTAAAAAGTGTAATCGAGCCAAACACTTCAGAGAAGAACCCGGTGTGTAACGATAAATTCGAATTCGAATTATCAAATGATTACTTAAATCCCTTTATTTTGAGAGATGGGTAAACGGGTCGGGTTTTGGCAGGTCTAGTCTTTCATGTGTTGAGAAATTTATTGGCAGAAAAGTCTCGTTTATCTTTGACTACATTTTCTTATTTCTGAAACGAAGTCAAACTAAATTTTTCTCTAAATACAAACGGAAAACGTTAAAGGCATATTCAATTCAACACACGTCCCTCAAGAGTATGGAAGGTAACTGAATCTGAAAACAAGTGTAGTTTTCACAATTACCAAGGTAAACCCCCAAAACCAGCAAATGCATTCAATGGGTTTGTAACAATTAGATGTGCATGATTATCTTCTCCTCCTTTACTCTGAGAGATGTGCACGACTATCCGCTATCCCCCCCAAAAAGATGAACAATTCTGTTTATTATTCGATGTCTAAACAGTTCTTTTTGTTTTATAATTCGACTTGAATGCTATAAACATATCAAAATTGCAAGTATCAATTCATGGAGATTGATCAAGGCAGTATTGGTGGTGGTGGAGAAAACTTTTCAAGGGTTCCTGCTGCCTCATCTTCTTGTTCGGGTTCTAGGCAGAGGTTCTACATTGAGCTACGGCCTGGTGAGACGACAATAGTATCGTGGAAGAGGCTGCTCAGAGATGCAAACACGTCTCCTCCTGCAATTGAGCCTTCTCTGACCAGTGCTCAAGTGAGCCGTGAGGCTCAGTTCGCTCTGGTGAGATATTGATGAGAACCCGTTTGTGTAAATTGTTGTTTGGTAGTAATTCTAAACTGGGTTTTTGCCTAGAATTGCAGTTTGTGTCAGTTTTATTGAATTAAAGTTATTTGCAGGCATGGAATGGAAATTGCGCATGTGATAACCATTTCGTAAAATTTAACCGATATTTGCTTGTAATGGATTTAACTTGATTGTGGGATTAAAGTGTTATTATGTATTTAAATGATCATTTTCTCTATGCTTATCTCAGCTGTATTGATCAGTAATTGGTTATGTTTGTTATTATGTATCTGAATAATTATTTTCTGTATGCTTATCTTACCCACCATGCAGTTTGCATTAATGTAGATTAGTCATGATTTCATGGATGTATAGTGGAGCAATAGAAGTAACCAAATAAATACTGGATATGTTATTTAATGGGTCTAGCTTCAATTGTTTATTAGCCTTGTGGTTATGATTTCTATGTTAACTCTAGCTGCATAAGGCAGTTTTTTTTCTCTGTAACGTTCTTTCCCTTTTGGTGATTGGATGCTTCTACTTCTGTGATGTGCTTACCTTTTGTAGACCAATAAACATTATATGCTTTGTTTTATTCTTGCTACCCTCAGTAGTCATCACTGTATTCTTGGTCTTTGTTTTCCTACTATTGTAGCATTAAAGTTAATTGATCTGAAGTGTTCTATTTTCTTAGCTTATGAACTTGATCATTTAGCTTATATGACATTTCATTGTATAGATCCTAATGATGGCATTTCTATAAGTTAGATTAGGGTGCTTTGGTATTTGTGATTACAAATTGGTTGTGCTCCAGGATTTCTTTCATGGCGATTTGGTAATCAAGACGATTCATGTTGAATGATGAGCTAACATATCTAGTTTTGCCACTGCATTTTTCAATCAGGTCTTATTTAACATTTTAAAGGAAAATACCATTGGTGATTCTGTTATTCGGAATTTGTATTGAATGATGAGCTAATAGATCTACCTTTCCCCTTTGCACATTGCATCAAATTTGTCGTGACATTCATAATGAAGATCCAGCTATATTTGGAAGCTTGTAGTAACAACAACATATCTTTCATTGGTTGGTATCCGAAGTATCTTTTCACTATTAATATCAAAGTGTTAATTCTAGTTAACCAATGATATCTTTAACTATTTTTTTCCTCTTATAAGAAATATTTTACTGTTGATTTTTTTCCTTTTCTTTGTTAATCTTCATGTGATAGTGAGAAAGGGAATAAATCACCTTTGGGCTTTTAAGAGACACAAAATAGTAAAACAAAAAATATAAAAGGAAAAAACCAAGTTGGGGAGCCAGATATAGTATCCTTTCCACATTAAATCTAATTTTGGGAAGGATATATATTAAAAGGAAACTTCTATCAAATCTTTAGGGTGACCATGGCTCCTGCCTACCCCATGGTCACCCTGCCTACACCCCCCCCCCCCCCCCCCCCCAAACAAAAGGAAAAAAAAAAAAAAATACCGCCAGACAAGTAAATTAATTAATCACATCTTCTAGAGTAAATTGTTTAATTTTTAGAGTCTTAATTTTTAATTTATTGAAATTTTCTTTTTTTGGAGCTTTAGCTTTCCAAGCCTTGGCAATTTTGAGGCTTGTTTCTTAAAGAAGGCTCTCTATTGTCAACATTTAGCACATTTTTGGAAGGAGGAACCAGATGATCTCTGAATTTTGCTACCCGTTCATGGTCTTTATTAGGGAGTTTTCTCATTTTTGAGCTTTGGTTCCTCACGTGCTCATGGACCATCAATATCTTGTTGTTAGGGCATGGAATTAACCGATTTGAGTCTTATTTCTTAAAGTGCAAGGTCCATACAGGCCTTTATTGTTATGTATTGCATGTCATCAGTCATTAGAACACAATTCAGCATGTGAGAAACAAATGGCTTCCCGACAATTCTTGTTTGGAATTTTTTTTGATGTCATGTTCACATCTCTCCAACGATTCTTCCTCAAAAGTCTATAAAGCTCATTTGCAAGCTTGATCTACCAAGTTTGAGATGATCAAACACTTCAAAAATTGTTTTCTGGAAGAGAAGACTTTGCTTTCAATATTTCTTCTGAGTTGCTTGGTTAGGGCTAGTTAATATAATTTGAACCTATAGCTACCTTGATGATTGGAAATGAGTTTTGTTGGTGAACTGAAGTTTGAATTCCTCAAGCCTGCTAAAATCCCTAAGTTTCTTGCCCTTATGCACCTGTGTTGATTCACTTATTTTCTTTGAGTGCTTGAGGGGCAAAGTTCTTCGAGCTGTAATAGGGATTGCATGACCAGATCTGTGGTGCATTTTTGCACTGGAATTTTAAAGTGGAGATCCCAAGCTTCCTCTATCGATATTCATAATAATCAAAGAAGATATTTAAGGGTAAATTGTCTGAAACCAAAGTGGTTTCTGGCTAGAATACCGAAGAAGAGAGTGGTTCTTATTTATCTGAAAATTTATGTTTGCCAAGAAGATGGGTTTCAATCTACTAGTTGTCTTTTCATGCTTTTTTTCTAAAGATTGTGTATATTACCTGTTATCATATATTTATTTAAGCGCTTAATAGTATTTTCTAATTTGAGGTATATGTTTTTATATACATATATATTAAGCTTATTATCACATATGCCAACCCACATTGTACCATGCACTGGATGAGTAGGCTCCCATGTTCCTCTACCCGTACAATGATCTAAAACGTATTGTTTTCTTGGTTAAGTGGGAGGTTGGTTGTCATTTTATGATACTTAGATTCAGAGGTTAGATTGAGATTTTATCAATATTTTATTTGATATTCATATTTTGTTATTTGATAGTTTTTTTTTTTTTTTTGGTTTTGGAGTAAGAAAAGGTGAAAAGTAGACTCTATACGTCGCATATGCCATATGATATCTAAATTTGAAAGAAAAAAAGAAAATTTACCGTAGTTCTTTTGTTACAATAGTATGACTATATGTAGGTCCAAAACGTGCATGTCCATAAGTTTCCACAAAATTTACTTACTAAAGAGAGAAATTAAAGCTCCTAGTACCCAATACCCACTATGTGACTCTTTGCACTGTGATCTGAAATCATGTCTTAGAGGACCACTTCTTTATATCTTTCTTTGAAATGTTCTATTGAGCTTTGCCCGACCCCCTTTGGATTTTTAGGAACTCAGCTTTGATAGATGTTTATTTATTTATTATTTTTAATATCATAAACAGTTATGATAGATGTTGTTAAGGAACTTACTCCAACTAATTTATTTAAGTGATTATTGAGATCATACAGGTCTTATCATCATCACGTGTGATAGATCTCTTGTATGAAGTGAAGCAAATTAAGTACAGGTCTTTCGCTATATCATGTGGTGTAAAAGAAGTACTGGGAAATTAATATATGTAGTTGCAAATTAGAGCAGGTGCTTCCAATGTCACACAGTGGTATATTTCGGCCAAGATGAAGCCCTGATTCTCAGCCATAGAGCATTCACCAGAGACAAAGTTTGTTGAGTCTGTTATGCCTCCTTACTTTCTTTTACTTCTAACTTTCGGTTATTATTTGCTTCTTGTTAACCTGTCTGATCTCTGAGCTAAGTCACAAAACACTGCCACAAGAACTTTTTTAACTACTTCTTTATATCTTTCTTTGAGATGTTCTATTGAGCTTTGCCGACCCCCTTTGGATTTGTAGGAACTCAGCTTTGATAGATGTTTAGTTATTTATTATTTTTAATATCAAAAACAGTTATGATAGATGTTGTTAAGGAACTTACTCAAACTAATTTATTTAAGTGATTATTGGGATCATACAGGTCTTATCATCATCACATGTGATAGATCTCTTGTATGAAGTGAAGCAAAGTAAGTACAGGTCTTTCGCTATATCATGTGGTGTAAAAGAAGTACTGGGAAATTAATGTATGTAGTTGCAAATTAGAGCAGGTGCTTCCATTGTCACAGAGTGGTATATTTCGGCCGAGATGAAGCCCTGATTCTCAGCCATAGAGCGTTCACCTGAGAAAAAGTTTGTTGAGTCTGTTATGCCTCCTTACTTTCTTTTACTTTTAACTTTCGGTTATTATTTGCTTCATGTTAACCTGTCTGATCTCTGAACTAAGTCACAAAACACTGCCACGAGAACTTTTTTAACCTCAAAATTGAACTACCGTGGAGTTTCAATGTGCAAAGATGTGACTGCTTCTAGAGGTAGCTGTTATCTTTTTTTTTGGTGGCAATTTTAATGAAGGGGATTTCTTATGCATATCCTTGGCATAGCTCAATTCCATCTACATTTTACCAGTTCAGCTAATGCCCAAGGGCAAATTGTCTATCCATTTTGTTTTGTTCCTAAATAATAAATGGTTTCTTTGCTTATATGTTTTTCTTTTTTAAAAAACTCAGGATTAAACTTGTGCTGAAATTGAGGTAACTGAACTCAGCTTTGTCCTTATTGAGTTTTATTAATGGGCCTTCATGTTTAGAAAACAATCACTAGAAGTCTATGAAAGAAGTCTAGTTTTCAATGTGGAGTGATCAGTCATCTCCCTCGTGCCCTCTTCTTCCTTTTTCTGTCTTCCTTTTGGGTGAGTCATGCAGAATAATATCGCTAGCTAAGCAGCATCATACATCCAACTTACCTTATGAAACATTTGAAATGCAGTATTTGCTAGTTTCTGGAACATTATATGTTAGAAACTCAACAAAAATTTTGGGATTTGGTAACCATCAATTGCCTCAATCTATGCTTTATGGGATAGATCTGGCCGTCTAAGCACTATAGAAGAGGGAATATTAGATATACTAGGAGAAACATTTTTCAGACAACAGATTGTTGCTTTCTTTCCATGAAATTTGATTCTTCTCCCCAACATATTGTCTTAACGTAAACATTCTTGTGAGATGTTTTAATACTTACCATGTACTAGAACTTCATAATTAGAAAATTTGTAAAGACCAAACTTTGTATTTAAAATTCTAGTGACAAGACAAATCAGGTAAAAGTCTTTTGAAGCCTCTACTCTTTTCCATAACATTTTTTTTCATAAATATTTTCTGTAAATTTGAAATAAATCAAATTCAATATTCTGTCATAGATTTGTATTGTCTTCTCGGAATACCAAGTATGAAGATCTATTTAGTAAAATCTGGATTTTCTAATGCAAAAATTAATATTCAGCCCAGCCAAAGAATTTTTTATCTTATGGGAAAATCCTTTTAGTTTGGAACGTTTTATAAACGAGAAGTAAAAATTATCTGAGTGTTTCTATTCATTCTTTCTTTTTTTATCGTCCATTTTTTGGCCCTTAATGTTGTAACTGTGATCAGGCATTGAAGGACTGCTTTAATGACTGTTTGTGTTCAGAGATTATATGGTTCTTTGTGTCTACATCTGAGCCCTAGCTGAAAATTCTGGATTATACAATTTCAGGTCTGATGTGGCATTTTGATGTTGTTGTTTGTTATATTTCCTTGTAGGTGTTATATGTTTGACCTGTGTGAGAAATATGACGGAAGTACTTTGGTTAAAAAATCATATATGCTTATCTTTTTCCTAGGTTTCTTTCTTTCTGTATGTTGGCTTTTTATAGACACTTTTGCAGAAACATTATGCATATATTGTCTTATTTGGCATAAAAGATGCTTTCATTTCTTATATCCAGTTATGCTAGAATAGTTAAAGTGTATCTTTGTGACATTTCTTTTGAATGATAAGTGGCTTTTAATTTATTCTTATTTATGTTCACATCCAATATATTATCATTTCATGTTTGTTTGATTCTTTTTATGCAGGAGGGGTGTTTTCAAGATGACCAGTCCATCACTAAACAAAATGGGTATTTTGTGAATACAGGGAAATCGGAACACAAGTCAGTTCTTTCTCCTTATATTTTCGAAATTGTTCACAATATGTATATATATATATATATATATATATATATATATATATATATATATTAACTTTGTTTAGTCTCCTTGTAGCATATGTTGTTCTATCATTTGCCATATCTTAAAATTTTGATCAGTCGTTCCAAAAGCCTTAAACAAGTTTAAATCACTCAAATGATTGAATTTCTTAGGGATTTTCTATAGTTCTATGCAGCCTTTTCTTTTGATTTACTTTTATTCACATTGGTCTATGTTAGAAGTATTAATGCTGATCTCACTGGTTATGTAGAGTTCTTAAGGATGGATGTATTGATTCGTTTTTTTTTTTCTTCATATATTTGAATGTAATGTAAACAAGATACAAACCCACACACTTCCTTGCCAAATTCACACATGCATACTAAGTTTCTCATAGTAAATGAACTTACAAAAACGCTTTTGACTATTCTAGGAGTTTTGTCTTTGCAAATATGGAAATTCATAAAATGCACTTTATAAAAAAAAACCGTTGCTGTAGACAACCTGGAGTTTCCACAGGACCACAAGGAGGTCAAGGGGGCTGCCTGGTAGAAGGGGATTTACGATTTGTAAAAGCATGACCAGTTCAAGCTGAGGATTCTTTTGATTCCATCCTCAGTGCTACAGGAGATTTAATAACAAAGACATCTTAGTTGATTTAAACTTTAATCCATTTTGGACCTGTATAAAAGATATCAGGACCTTCTGCGTAATTAAAAGATGTTGAAATTTAATACAACTCGGGAGGAAATTATAGGAGTCTTTTCTTCAGCAATAATTATGCTGCAAGAATGCTCCAATCAAGGGGATGAGTAGGAGTAAGGGGAGGGAGATGACCTATTGCTGAATCAAATACTAGGAAATCCAAACATAAATGGGACTTCTCACTTATGCCTAAAACATTTTGGCTGCTGGATTTCCCTAAGTGTATGAGTTTCTAATATCAGTTAGCTGCCAATAAATCTGAGAGATCAACATTTTAGTTTGTCTTGCATTGACATTTTAGGAAACTATTTCAAGATTCCAGATGGCCCAACACAGCTGTTTACTGATTCATATTCATCAAGGACACAAAATGGCTTCACAGAGCTCCTTATCTTGAAACTCAATAAACATGTCAAGCCGACAAGGAAGATAAGTTTCTTTAAGTGCCAGACTGAAAACAGAAAAATAGCAAATTGAACTCTGAAGACAAGGTTGAAATGAATATGACAAATTAGGCTCTGGTGAAGTACTTTGATAGAAAGAATAACTTTTAGGAAAGCCTACCAATCTTTATGTCGCTAACCACTGTCCCCATTGGCTACCCAAAGGCTAATGCATTTATGTTCAATACAATAGTAATACTTGAGTATCTTGTCTGCAACTTGTTATCATAGAAGCATTTAAGATTATAAAATGGTTTAGCAATAAAATACCTTCCTACATCCTGTCAGTGTTGGTGGGTACATCTTGCAGCTTAAACACAACCTTTCTGCTGTGATACATTGTTAGCAACTAGTTACTATAGAAGTTTAAGCCATAGTTTCCTGAAACTCGGTGCGTCATGGGTCACACAGTATGGGCATGGGACCATGGTACGCTACCCACCCAGTACACAGTAGGATGGGGGCAGACTTAGATGGTTTATCAAGTATAAGTGATACCGGACAGATAATTAGAGAGAGAAATAGATTGAGAAAGGAGAGAAGCTGGGAGATTGACCAAGAGAAAATAGACAAAAATAGACTAGGTAGAAAAGAAAATAGAACAAAGGGAGAACAGAACAAGCTGAGAAACAGAGATAGGCAAAGAGATAATCAATTTTAAATTCATCATTTAATTCTACCAAAATTAACATAATAAGGTACTTATATAAGCACCAAGCACACTAGAAAATCCTACTAATTAATAACATCTCTAACATAAAAGGAAATAAATCAAACATAATAATTTCCAAATAAAATCCCTAACATAAAAGGAAATAAATCAAAACATAATAAATCCCAAATAAAATCCCCAACATAATAGGAAATAAATCAAAATATAATAATTCCCTAATATCCTAGAAGTCCTAGAATAGTACATAATTCCTTTCCTTTTCTTCATTAATAAGCACATGAATATAATTAAAAAATGAGATGTATCTATGAGTATAATTTGAATAAAGAGTTATGTACAATAATAGTTAATAAGATAACATGAGTTTTGACATCCAGTAAAGTCAATAATCATATTTTTGGAATATATAATTTCCAAAATATATCTTTAGCTACTCCTTTCTTTCTTGCATCTATTAAATTTTTTAGCTAAAAGTCCCTCCTCTATCTAATTGATAAAAATAATTTGGGATCGCCAATTTCAAAGATCCGCGTGAACATACCACAAATAGGAACGTAGGATTTGGATCACAATTCCAAGTCGGTGTGGACTCGAGTTGAGCTTTTATCGAGTTATTTGATCTCGAGCTCAGTTAAAGCTCGGCTCGATCAAGCTCAAGCTTGAAAATTAGGCTCGATTAGCTTTTCGAGCCGAGCTCGAATACTTTAAGGTTCGGCTTGAAAGGCTCTTGAACAGTACTATAAGGTATTATCGATCTCGAGCTGAGCCCAAACCAATATTTATATTAATATTAATATTTTTATTTATTAAAATTAGAATTCAGGCTCGAGCTCGAGCTCGAATAGGCAATGCAAAGTTGAGGCTCGGGCTCGAGGTTTGTTTGTTATCGAGCTGAAGTCGAGCCGTGCTTGAGCCATTAGAAAATTGATCGAGCTCGAACTTGTTCATTTTAAGTCGAGCCGAGCTCGAATACTTTAGTATACGGGCTCGGCTCTGCTCGAGTCTACCCTTAGTTCCAAGAGAGGCATCGGGATCCTACTAATTATGGTTTAAGCTATTACAGGAGAGTGTTAAAATGTATTTCCACATATTTGGCTGCGATGTCATTTTCTATAAATTGTTTGCTGTTAATTAAACATGAAAACACTTAGTTACAATCACCAGCATTTATTAATTTTGGACAATAAGAGAAAAGTGCTTATATTTATATCCAGCATAGCATGATGAAAGAAAAAGTGTTAACTAACTTGAACTGACGAGCACTTTTCCATGGCAGATCATATCACGTTCACTCTACTAGCTTTAGGAACAACTTATCAATCACAATAAATTCGTGGAGCTCTAGTTTACATATCCTATGTCCGTTGTTTTGAGAGGTGGATAGCGCACAACCTATAAAAGTAACAGGGTCATGGGTCAAAGGTTTAATGTCGGGGTTATTGCGATTGACCATGGTGTCATTATTTTGCCATAAATATATCTATGTGATCTGCATTTTCTAATCCCATAGAATCCTCATAACATATTCACGTGTATTGAAGGAAATTTAGAGTTAGTGTTGTTATTGGCTATGAGTGTATCAAAACATACTTATAATCCAGGTGCAGGTTCTAATTTCTGATAGCTACATTAGTAAGTATAGGACATTGGACAGTAGTTTAAAATATAAATATATTAAATTGAGGAAGCATTATAACAGGGTGGTCAATGCACTGGTGGTTAGTGTCATGGCAAACAAACATATGTTCTTAGGATGAGTCTCTTCAGCAGCAGATTCTCAACACTTCTTACAAGTGTATTAACTGGTTGAGTTGCATAACCAGGTAGGTTTGTGGAGCTCTCAGTTTAATTCCTGGTCAAAGCAGTTTTTTCTGGCTTTTTATGAAAAATGCTCAAAGGGGTCAATCTGTACAGGACTTCATTGTGGTCAATAGTTCCACTGGTCTGACCAGCCCATCTGGTCTGAGTTTCAAAGTATTCCGAGTTTCGAGAAAAGTATATTAGTTTACCATTCCTGTTATAAACTATAACTAAGTTTTGTTAATTTAACTATATGTCTAAGATGGTTTGTGAAGTGTACTGGTCTGGAACTCACTCGTTCTACTAGTTACCATTGTTTTTAATTCATTCTCAAATATCATTTGATTACACGTGAAAGTAATTTATTTACTTGATTGTTGATCTCACTTAGAATTTTTTTGTACTGAAATGCCAGAAATGAATCCATCTCTTCTGCTAATTGTCAATCCAAAAAACGAAGGAAAAATATGACAAAAGCTCCAGGAGAGACAATTGATGATCATGTACCCAATAAACATGCAAAATTGCATGCGAGGTTGAACATTAGTGCGGGGAATGCACCATTTATGGAGCAATCTTCTAGTCAATCACATAATGTAGCTGGTAATAGTGAATGTCATCATGATGGAAAATTGCAGCATCCATCGAGTTCTCCAATTGTATTTCCTGTGAAGAAAAGTGCTGATACTAGCACTAAATCTGAGTATTCTTCATATTCAGGAACCTCAAATCTGCATGCGTCTGTATTTCCTATACATCCAAACGAGACTGATAAACAGAGAACTGGGACCACCCAGTATCGGAATTTAGGAAATAGTGTGAAAGATGAAAGTGAATTCACTTTTACCACGCACCAGAAAAATCAGGACAAAAATACTTTTAAAAAACTTGAGTCTCAAGCCAAAAGATTTGTGACTGAGGCCAATGAGCTGGAATTCTCTAAAAATTTGCAGAGGGAGAAGAAGGCAAGTAAAGGACTGCCTGACCTCAATATTCCTGCTTCTCCGGTTCAATCAGTGGTAAGTATTTCTCTTGAAAATCACAAAAGTTTGTGAATATCTCTCTGGAGCTCTATTTCATCTTGGTTTGCCAATACTTGATGAATATCTTTTTTTGCCAATACTCGATGAATATCTTTTGAGGCCATTATTTGACAATGTAATTTAAGTTCAAACCAAACTTTTCTTATATTCCTTGTTTTATCTTTTTATTTATTTAAGTTTATGAGAGAACTATTTTTTAAAGTGAGCTATATATGTTGTTTCAAAGATCTTTTCGCCGTTTGAGCTGAGGTAATTCCTGTGGAAAAGCACTAAGTTTCAACTTCCATCATGAACATGATATATGTATATCCCAGTGGCATGGGTTGAATAATTTTTTCATGGCTCATTCGCATGACACTAAGCGTTGACAGGTTTTAGGTTAAAATCTTCTAAATGAAAAGAAAGGGGAAGAAAAAGCTCTCTCCATTTTCGTTATTTTCTGCTCATTAGGTGTTGAAGCTACCAGCTCAGCTGTGCCCATGGCACCCAATTTTATGAAATTAGAAATTATATGGTAGCAAATATGGGGTATGTGTGATTGTATTATATCATAATCTGCCTCTCTTCTTTTCTATGTTCTTTTAAGGGTGTAATCTCTCTCTCTCTCTCTCACATACACTCAACTTTTGTTCTATTACATTGTACAACTTGTAAGACATGTTTACTTGGTGCGTTCTTTATTCTGGACATGCCATTGTTTGCAACTTTTTAATGAATTTCAGTGTGTACATTGTGTTGATTTTTTATATCCAACTTTGGCAGAAAAGTCCTTCCATGCATTTACAGGAAGTTTCTAGTTTGAGGCCAAAGGGTAACATGCTTGAAAGGGCAATCAGGGAGTTAGAGAAATGTGTTGCGGAATGTGAGTTTACTAGTTTCTGGGCATATTTAAAAATCTTGATTATTTGGGGAAATTTGGAGAGGTCTTATATAACCAGCTGGCGTTTCTTTCTCTAATAAATGTATTTCCTTGACAGCAAGACCACCGAATTTGGAAGTTCAAGATGGTGATACTTCATCCGTAGCTATTAAAAGAAGATTGCCCCCTGAAGTGAAGCAGAAGCTTGCTAAAGTTGCCAGACTAGCGGTAAACTAACATATTTTGTGTTTGTTGTTTCTAGACTCTATTTAAGTTTTGTTCATCGTTTAATCTTATAAAGTTTTCAATAGTCGTGATAAAACCTTTTATATGGTAATTGCAGCAATCAAGCCAAGGAAAAATATCAGAGGAGTTAATTAACCGCCTTATGGGTATTCTTGGGCATTTGATGCAGCTCAGAACACTAAAGGTATTTTTGTCATAACAAAATATTGAAGTTATCCCAACTGGTTGTTTCCAGGATCAATGTAACTCTTGCCAATATCAATCACTAGTAGCCTTGAATAGTATATTAATGATTCTATTTGTTGCGCAGTTACAATATTTGTAGAAATTCAGTCCAGCTACAGTTATCATTCATTGATCTAGTTGCATATACTTGTGACACTGTTATGATAGGGAGTTGCATTATCATAGCTAATTTTATCGGTTATTTCCATTCTGATCTCATGTTCAAATACTAATTCTCCTGTTTTATAATAATAATGGTTGGGCCACAGAGAAACTTAAGAGAGATGGTTTTAGTGGGACTATCAGCAAAGCGAGAGAAAGCTGATAGATTTCAACAGATTAAAAAGGAGGTCACTGAAATGATCAAACTGCAGGTTTGCTCAGAATCCACTCTGGTCAAATGCCAAATTATTTTTCAGCTGTAAAAGATATGCCTAGTCCAACTGTGATAAATGATAGTGATATAAAGTGTTTTATGAGTTTCATGTGGGTAATGTTTATATAAAGCCTATATGTCTAGTCCTGTTTTTGCTGCTTAGGGACAAATAGCAGTCTACAAAAAGTAGGATGCAAATAGTGCGATCCTTTTAGTGTAACAGAGAATGAAGAGGATTTGTCTTCTTCTTCATCTTGTAAGTTATATAGGAAATTTCTAATATGTGTTCAAATTCTTCTGGTGGTTTTATGGTTTTACTATTCTGTCTTGTGCAAATCAATAACTTTCCAGGCAGCCGAGCAAAGAGATGGATCAACTAATGTTTTTCAAGAAGTACTTGGTTCTGAAGAGAAAGGAGTAGTTGAACGACAATATAGCATGGACAATTCGGTGGAAGATAAAATTTGCGATCTTTATGACCTATATGTTCAGGTGCTCACGCGAATTATGCTAAATATTTGTATGCTCTGTAACTTCAATAATTCTAATAGCTTAGACTTAAGTTCTTGACATTTATTGTTTACCAGAAAATTAAATTACTTTTAACATTTATTACTGGTGGTAGGGGATGGATGAAGACAAAGGTCCGCAAATCAGAAAATTATATGTTGAGGTACTCGCTATCTATATATTGTTATTTTTCATTTTCTTTATTTTTCCAAAAATTTAGCCTACGTATTTGGTGAATTTTGTCAATAACTCCCCATATTATATCTTTTCTATGGTGCTACGAGGTGAAAAGAAAAGCCATGACATTATGACCTAACATGTGAGGCATAAGCCTCAAGGTTAATCGCTTATAGGTTTCATGTGTGTGTGCATGTGCGTGCATGTGGTTCAAATAAATTGTAGCTATTACTTGATTAGGAGTTAGGAGAGTATTATCAACTTATTTTTGGAGAATGTATGACTTTTATGATTACAGTGTGCAATTAAGAACATCAGATGGGTATGCCTAGTAGCAGGTCTGAAGAAGTATGAATGAATAATTTCAGGAATGTTGTTCCTAGATAATTTATAAGATAAAAAGGTTTGAATGACCCTTCTGGGAAAGATTATTGATAATATGAGATGTTACTTTGAGGACATGTATGGAGACCATGATGAGACTAAGGAGACCTTTCTGGGTTTTGCAATGAACATATCAAACATGGTGCTTAAATAAAAAGGGGATTGATAAGACCTTCAGTAGTGGAACAATTAGGAACCGCATAGGCCTTTCTCTAAATGAATAAGGATAGCTAAGTTATTATTGGGGATTGGCTAGATTGTACAATGTAGATTAGTATTACTTGATATTTGTATTTGGAGATGAAAAAGCAGGGACAGATATTAAGAGCCTAACAACTAGATGATGGAATTCTTTTATAAAAAACAATTAGATGATGGAATTTAGCAAGAGAAAATTAGTGGTATTTTTAATGGTAAAATAATCTAGTGGGAAAGAAATAAATTTCTCAAGGAGTTACTACCGCGGGAGAAATTTTCATGCTGCTAGTGAAAGAGGTTAAATATAGGAAGGATTTTGTAATCAACGGTCACGTGCCAAAGCGACTCACATTGTCTTTGGTTCATCATGTTCACCTTCGATCTCATGTACTCTGTGGGACTCCCCGTCTCCGGTGGGGTTGTTCTGCCATACAGAGCAACGGGATGAGTGGGAGGAGGATAAGGAGGGGGGAGTGTTGTGTGAAGGAGAGGATCTATAGGCGGATAGGAGAGAGAGAGATAGACGTCTGCTCTGGGTGTTATAGCCATTTTGTTTTGGTGAAAGAGAGAGAGAAGTTAAGAGAAATCCATGAACCTCAATACAGATGTTTTGCTAGTTACGAATAGGTTGCTGTTACGTGGCTCACTTAGATTGGTCATGATTCAATGCTCCATTAGAATTTTGTAGGTCCATTTCTCCATTTAAAAACTGAAATATATAATGAAAGTTTTGACTTCAATGCCCAAAATTTCATTCTTTCCTTTTTTGGTCAGGACCAAAAAAAATCAAGCATTATATAGTCTGGCAAACTATTTGGGCTATTGATAGATGAATAATAATTGCTCAGGTCTCAATAAGCGCTCAGGTCCAATAAGCAGTCATATATATACAACTGGAAATCAAAAAAGAAGCAAAGCCCAAACTAATACCATTTGGGCCAATTATAAATGGATAAAAGCCCAAAAGTTCGGAAAGATTCATTTAACCACCTAATTATGGTATAACCCAATGAAATAAATACAAACCATAAATTAATAAATTGAAGGATCCACGTACGGGTACACTTTCGGATCCTTATCCCGTATCTTAAATTTTAAATTTAACAAGTCGGACACTCTTATATGTATCTATATTCCATCCTTCTAGCCTATTCCACATAACTTAGTACGTACGCATTATAAATAACCATAGAAATTCGTATAAGCCTCTTAGAACTAGCAAAGCCTATATGTTGACTATTCATGGCCCATATTTTTATTTATTTTTTTGATGAATAAACAAATTTATTAAAGGCACTAAGAGGGTGCAACTCAAAGCCAAAGGCTATTTACAATGGATGAAATCCACAAAATCAAGAAAAACATCATTATTTACAAGGAAATTCCTTTTAAGCCAAAATAAAAGAGTATTGGACCAATTATCTCGAATGACTCCAATAGGCCTTTCTACACCTTCAAAAGCCTTGCAGTTCCTTTCCTCCCACACTAACCAAAAAATCGAGTGTGAAATCAACAAATAAGTCATCTTAACCTCCTTTGAGGCCCTCAAACCACTCCAAACCCAAATCCTCATACTTAACGGTTCCCGCCACCACCCAAGAGATTCCCAAAATTTTATACGCCATCTCCCACAAACTTCTAGCTAACAAGCAATCCATCAAAAGATGATGCACGGATTCGGCACACTCTTTGCAAATAAAACGTCTATTGACAATCACGTTGCCCCTCCAATGTAAGTTATCAAGAGTAAGAATTTTCTCCCACAAAGCCTTCCAAACAAAAAAAACTAACTTTCTTGGGAGTACGGTTGAACCAAATAGTTTTCCAAGGAAAATAGACATTGACATTCGAGGGGTTTTTATCAAGAAGAACCTTATAAAAGTCTTTCACGTTGAACCTTTTATCCGAGTACGGACCCCAGTTAACCGAATCCTCTCTACCCACCTCAATCCTAGAATTATATAAGATCTCCAAAATCCTTGCAATCTCCCCAACTTTCAAATCATGAGAATTATGGATGAAAGGAACAACCCAAGAAACTCCTCCACTAGTCAAGTTGAAGCACAAACTAACTTTCACTTCATTATCTCTTGCAATCTTGAAGATACCCGGAAATACCACATACAAGTTCTTACCCCGTCACCCACCGACACCGCAACAAATGGACGAAACTCCTCCCACCCTTTCCGAATCCATTTCCACACCCACGCCATAAGCCCCCCTCGATTCTTTAGACATCCATCCATCCACCTCCAACCCAAACTTAGCTTCCATCACTCGCCTCTAAAGATGATCTCTCTCAACAAGAAACCTCCACAACCATTTGCTAAGAAGAGCCTTGTTGAATAACGATAAAGACTTGATGCCAAGTCCCCCTCTTTCCGAAGGTTGCTTCACCACACCCCACTTCACCAAACTATACTTGTACTCCTCCCCCGTATTACCCCAAATGAATCTTTTTTGAATGCTCCCCCGTGTCTTAGTAGGTTTAGATCATGTTTATCTTATCTTATCGTTGTGTCCTAGTCCTATTAGACTTTGTATTCATAAGTCTATATATTGAGTCTATTGTATTCTTTTCATTCAATCAATAAGACATATAGTTGCTTTTCAATTCTTATTTTCGACATGGTATCAGAGCAAGATCTCTCTTGGGATCCCGAATAAAATTTTCTTATTTCTTCAAAAAAAATTATCGGGACTGTTCATGTTACTGTTCATCCAACACTATTCATCAGCGTTGTTCATCGACACAGTTCATCTCACTGTTCGTCGGCACTATTTTTGGGTATATTCAAAGGTAACAAAAAAAGCTTGATAAATAGATTTGTATGAAAAAAAGCCTTCAATTAAAAAAAAATCATTCTTATGGCTTCAAATAAATTTGTTTTGGTGACTCAGGCTTAGAAAGGTGGTCGAGCTAATGTTAATAGTAGTAAAGGATATGATTTTAGTGATCAGAGTCGTTGTAATGACAGAGGTGGTCATGAAATTGGTGGTGGTGGTATATTTGTTGGTCGTGGTGGTGATGGCCAGGATTTAGTTCGTCAATGTACTCACTGTCACCGTTATAGGCATACTTGAGAGACATGTTGACACTTGGTTGGTCGTCTCCTACTTGCTAATAGTGTGACTTCTGATTCAGTTAAATGTGATCATATGTTTTCGGTTTCCAAAGCAGAGTATGATAAGTTCTTACAGTATAAGGTAGCTAGTCAGACATCTTCCTCGACTACCCTTTCCACCTAGAAAGGTACATCAAAAGCTTGTCTATCATCTAGTAACTCTTCATCTAGACCTTGGGCCCTTGACATTACAGTTACTAATAATTTTTCAGGTACCACTAATGTTTTCTCTAGTTTTTATCACTCTTCGTCTTTGCCTGATGTTACTCTTGCAGATGGATCTAAAACCACTGTTAGTGGCATTGACACTGTGCACCCTAGTTCTTCTATATCTTTATCATGTCCTTTATGCTCTATTTTCTCAGTATAATTTGATATATGTTAGTCAGCTTACAAAACGTCTTAACTGTTCTGTTACGTTTCTTCCTGATTCTGTTCTTATCCAGGATTTGAAAACAAAGAAGATAATTGGTGGAGGGCATGAATCAGGCTGCCTGTATTACTTTGATCCTATCCCATCACCCATTGCTTGCTCGGTTGACATGTCCCCACTTTAGGTACATTGTCGTTTTGGTCATTCGTGCTGAAAAAGTTAGTTCTTGCTTTGAGTCAGGTTTTGTCTTTAGAATGTGAGTCGTGTCAATTGAGTAAGCATTATCGTGTGTCGTTTCCTTCCCAAATTAATAATCATGTGTCTAGTCCTTTTATGTTATTACATTCTGATACTTGGGGTCCAAGTCATGTGACTTCCAAACTTGGATTTCGGTATTTCGTTACCTTTGTAAATGATTATTCCAGGCTTACTTGGCTTTATTTAATGAAAGATCGTTCTGAGTTATTTTCTATTTTTTGTGCCTTTTGTGCAGAGATAAAATCCCAACTTGACTTATCTGTTAAGATCCTCCGTGGTGACAATGCTCGTGAGTATTTTTCTGAGCATTTTACAACGTTTATGACTAAGTCTGATATTATTCATCAGTCATCTTGCTCTCATACATCCCAACAAAATAGGGTTGTGGAACGAAAAAATCGTCATCTTATGGATACTACTCGTACTCTCTTATTTCATATGCGTGTCTCCAAATTGTTTTGGAGTGAGGCTGTTATGACTGCATGCTACTTAATTAACCGTATGCCATCCTCTATCCTTGATGGTCAATCTCCCCACTTCGTATTCTTTTCTAGAGATTTTGCCTTCCACTTACCTCCTTGTATTTTTGGATCAGTTTGTTTTGTTCATCAGCTCCGTCTAGGAGTTGATAAACTTGGTCCACGCTCTATTAAATGTATTTTCTTAGGCTATTCTCATACATAGAAAGGTTATCGGTGTTATAGTCCATCACTAAAAAAGTACTTTGTTTGTACCGATGTTACATTCTTTGAGTCTACCCCATATTACTCCGAGTCTCATTCTATCTTCGATCTGGCTGATTCGTTTCTTTGTCCATTACCTGTTCCAATGCCCCTTACACGGTCATAGTCAGATCTTCCTACTCCTTCGTTCGCTCCTCCGTTGCAGGTTTACTCTCGTCGTCCGCGACCTTCCACCACAGCTGCTCCACCAATTGCTCCCTTTTTGACAAATCATGATTCTCCTTTCACTTCATCTTCTGAGGATGATCGTCCTATTGTCCTTTGTAAAGGTAAACGTTTATGTACTGCTCATCTAATTGCTAATTTTGTGTCTTATGATTATTTGTCTCCTTTATATGCTTTGTTTGTTGCTTCGATCTCTTCCGTCTCTATTCCCAAGTCTATTACAGAAGCTTTGTCTCATCGTTGGTGGATAGGAGCTATGGATGAAGAGATAGATGCCTTGAATACTAATAATACATGGGGACTTGGTTCCTCTGCTATCTGGGAAATCTGTTGTTGGTTGTCTCTGGATCTATACTGTAAAGGTTCATCCTGATGATACTATTAACAGATTAAAAGCTCATCTAGTAGCAAAAGGGTATACGAAGGTATATAGTATTGACGATGCTGAGATATTCTCTCCAGTGGCTAAGATTACATCTGTTCGTGTGTTTATCTCTTTAGTAGTTACTTTTCATTGGCCCCTACATCAGTTAGATGTGAAAAATGCGTTTCTAAATGGTGATTTGCAAGAAGTATACATAGAGCAATCACTAGGATTTGTTGTTCAGGGGGAGTCTGGGTTAGTATGTCGATTAAAGAAGTCTCTATATGGATTGAAACGATCTCCTCAAGCGTGGTTTGATCGATTCAGTGAAGTGATTAATTTTGGCCTCGGTAGATGTGATGTAGATTATTCTGTATTTTATAAACACAGTGAGGCAGGTAGAATATTGTTGATTATATATGTGGATGATATTGTGATCACAGGAGATGACAAAGAAAGAATTTTAACACTGAAAAATTCTTAAGTACCAAATTTCAACAAAGGATTTAGGACAATTGAGATACTTATTGGGTATCGAGGTTGCTAAATCTCGTCATGGTGTTTCTTTATCTCAACGTAAATCTGTTTTTGATTTGTTGATTGAAACTGGAATGTTAGGGTGTAAGCCTATAGATAGTCATGTAGATCCCAACATAAAACTTGCAGTTGATCAATGTGACTTATTATCTGATCCAGGGCAATATAGGCGTTTTGGTTAGAAAATTGAATTATTTAACTATTAATAGGCCTGATATTTCATTTGCAACAAGTGTGGTTAGTCAATTTCTCGATGCCACGAACTAGTCATTCAGATGCTGTTGTTCAAATTTTAAGATATCTTAAGAGTGCTCTTGATCGTGGTTTACTTTATCAAAATCATGGTCATACTCAAATTGAAGGTTATACTCATGCAGATTGGGCCAGCTTTCCATATAATAGAAAAAAGTTCACTACGGGATATTGTGTATTTGTTTGAGGTAATTTAGTATCATGGAAAAGTAAAAAGCAAACTGTGGTTGCTAGATCGAGTGTTGAATCCGAATATAGAGCAATGATGCATGCTACTTGAGATGGTTTGGCTAAAGCAATTGTTAGCAGAACTTGGGATTAACCAGTTAAGTGTTACGAGCTTGATGTGTGACAATCAAACAGCTATTCATATTGCAAATAATCCAGTATTTCATGAGAGAACTATACATATTGAAGTTGATTGTCATGTGTTTCGAGAAAAACTTCTACAAAATGTGATCAGTACCAGACATGTGAAGTCGAAAAACGAGTTAGCAGATTTATTTACTAAACCATTGGATGGTTCTCGAGTTAGATTTATTTGTAACAAGTTGGGTGCATATGATATCTATGCTCCAACTTGAGGAGGAGTGTTGAGAATCCTAAGATGATTCTTAATGTGTGTCTTAGTAGGCTTAGATCATATTTATTATCATATTTATCTTATCTTATCGTTGTGTCTTAGTCATATTAGACTTAGCATTCATAAGTCTATATATTGAGTCAATTGTATTCTTTTCATTCAATCAATAAGATAGAGAGTTTCTTTTCAATTCTTATTTTCAACAATGATCATAAGCCTTTTCCATATCGAGTTTACAAATCACCACTCCCCCCTCCATTTTTGAGATGAGTATCCACGACCTCATTGGCAATTAAGACTACATCCTGGATTTTCCTTCCTTCTATAAAGGCATTTTGTTGAGGGCTCACCACTTTACGAATAACTTCCTTCAATCTTAAAGTAATCACCTTCGATAAGAATTTGTAAATGCACCCTACGAGACTAATCGTACAAAAGTCTTTAATATTAGATGCCCCCACCTTTTACGGATGAGAGTAATAAATGTGGTATTTAGACTACTTACAAACTCCCTAGAAAAATAGAACTCCTCAAATAAGCGAATAATATGCCCTTTATCACCTCTCAATTGTGAATCAGAAAAGCCATAGTAAAACCACCAGGTCTCAAAGCTTTCTCACCATCACAAAAATGAAGGGCATTAAAAATTTCTTCCTCATAAAAAGGACGCTCAAGCCAACTTGCTTCTTCCCTATCAATTTTAGAAAATTCGAGACCATCAAGCTTTGGTCGACTATCACATGACTCCTTATAAAGATTCTCATAGAACCTAGTAATTGCATCTTTAATACCCCCTTCCTTTTCAAACACAACACTCATCAACCTCAATGGAGCTAATAAAGTTAAATCTCCCGCGAGCATTAGCCATACGAAATATTTAGTGTTTTTGCCACCCTCTTGAAGTCACAATTCTTTAGATTTTTGTCTCCAAGATATTTCCTCCAAGAGACGGAGCCTAGTCAAATCTTTCTTAGCATCAATCCTCCTACCAATATCACCTTTTGACAAGCCCTCACTAACCTCTTTCTTATTAAGCCCACTGATCTCACTCAATAGAGCGTTGATAGCATAATTGACATCACCAAAAGACTCTTTATTCCACCTTTTCACTTTTTCTTTGACTCTTCTCAATTTTTTGGCCACTACAAAACTAGCAACACCATCAACATTATAACCCTCCTATCAGATCTTAACTAACTCACGAAAACCATCAACTTTTAACCACATATTCTCAAACCTAAAAGGAATTGGTCCCCACATCAAGTTTCCCACTTCCAAAGCAATGAGATGATGGTCTGAAGTGGGACGGGGGAGTAGTTTTTGAATCAAACCAGTACATTGCGCTTCCCAACAATCAATCACAAGGAATCAGTCAATCCTCGAGAAAGAGGGGACATCTCTAAAACTCGACCAAGTAAAGGTACCTCTGGATAAAGGCAAATCAGGTAGATCATGGCCTCTCATAAACTCTAAAAATTCCCTCATCGATCTTAACTCATAAGAACCACTTGACCTTTCATGAGGATAAAGCACCACATTGAGATCACCCCCACTACCCAAGAAAGTTGCCAATGAAGCCTGATTGTCGACAACTTTTCGCAAAAAAAGGCCTCTGTTGCCACTCACTAGGCCCATAAACTCTGGTGAACACCCAATCTCCTCTCAAAAGAAGCCCCCTGAAAACACAGAAACAAACCCACCTGAAAATCTACCAATTCCAGAACTCTTTTATCCCACATGATAAGGACTCCCCGTGAGGCACCTAAAGTCGGCAAAGCTTTCCAATCGCAAGACCGTAAACCCCATAGACTACGAATAATCCAATCATCAACTAACTCCAATTTTGTCTCTTTAAGACACACCACTACACCTTGCCACTCTCTAAGATAATGCTTAATTGTAGCCCTCTTGGACAAGTCCTCGTTGGCTCTTCTCACATTCCAAGAAATAATCTTCCACTTCATTGGATCGCAGTAGCACCCCTAGCCTTCACAAGCGAATCCTCCCTTTCACTGCCTGCTCTCCCAGAGTTCTTCTCATAATTGATATCGAAAGCTAGGCTTTTAAGCTCCCTGTTACTCACCCTAGTTTTTTCTTTCCCGAAAGCTGACCATGGCACCGAGAATTGCACTCCTCAATTCGAATTCTCTCGATTGCCTTGAACAAACGGATTGCTTGCTCCTCAACTCCTTCTAAAGAGACTCCCACCATCTTATGAAGTTTTTTAACCCAATTTAGAACCCAAACTGAAGCCTTATAGTTTACTGGAGCGTCATCATCCTCTTCCGCCACCACCCACTTGTCCGCTGGCTCTACACTTTCCACCATAGCCAGATAAAAACTCATTAATCCCTCTTCCTTCACTAACTTTGCTACACTCCAGAGGAAGAAAATTCCTACCCTCTCCTAAACCACCTCCAATAACAGCACTTCAGCAGAACAGCCCAAACCCATATTTTATTTGTAAACCCAAAAGAACTAACAGCTATAATTAATTTCAGTGCAAAGAGAGTTTAACATTGGTGATATCAATTTATCGTGCTGCTGCATCAGTTAGGTGAATCGAGGAACATCGAACATTCTGTAGGTGGCCGTTTATGTTACAGAAAGATATAGTGATATGATACTCTGGATGATAACTGTATTCTCATTTTTGGAACATAAGATGATTATTAGACCTTTACCCTTTTTTGTCCTATTTTTATGAAAATTTTCGGGATGCTGATCCTTGGTGGGTGGGGTGGGGTGGGGTTGGGGGGAGGATCTGGAACTGAAATTAGAAATGTGCAATTTTTTAAATTGTTGCTTAATAATATTTTTTTCCCAACGCATAGGTAGGAGAATCTCTTTTGGGCTAATGTAGGATATGTTTTAGATGTAAGTCAGGCAGTATATGTGATATTTTTCAAGCCCCGGGATGTGAAGACATTAGTTGAGCCTTGGCGAGTTCTCTTTGGGCTTCGCATTGTGTCGGGTATGAGGCTGTTAAAGTGTAGAGCTTGATATGCTTTGTTGGCCCATATCCCATCAGCTTAAGTCTTTGGGATAATTGGTAACTAATAGAGGCATATGCATCACATTCCCATATTGTATTGTTGTTGGTTTAGAAGTTTGAATAATCATTTCAGAGCATTTTCCTGTCCCTGGTATCGTTCAAAAGAAAAGAGAGTTTAGCTTTTGCACTTGATGTACAGAAATTTCCAAGGATAATCATTTTGTTAAACAATTTTGTGACGTCATGGGGCTTTGAGTATGACTCTTAACTCACAGTGAGTGTGTGTGCACGTTTTTCCTTTTCCCTTTTATAAATAGATATAAAACTTTCTCTGGTTCAGCTAAGAACATGATTTGTACATATTCTTATGACATTATTTGCAACTTGTAACTCTATCTCATCTGTAAGTTGACATTATGCATACGAAGGACTTGGCAATTGTTAGTTTCCGAGGAGTTTCCCTCAGGCTTCTTCAGTTCCATTTGTTTGGAGTCGCGACCTAACTTGTTTTGCCCTTCAATTTGATCTCAAGCTGTATTTTCGAAATGCCTAATGCTTGCTTGAAACAAATAACGAGATTTGATGAACATGAATAGGGCATGTTTGTTTTCTGCTTCTGTTTCCAAATAAGTGTTTTCTTTTCAAAATTTTGGAGAAGAAAAGAGGTGTTTTTCTTTTTCTTTTGCTATTTTTTATAGAAATGTTTTTAAAACAAGGCCCAATTCTTAAAACAGAAAAGAAGAAGAAGATGTTTTTCTTTTGTTTTCAGAACCAGCCCAAACATTGAAAGTACCATGCACTTAAAATTGGTAGATACATCTATCCTCCTTAACAGCAGCAACCCAACTTTTTTGGTCATTTTCAATCAAAAGCTCTCTATAATATATATATATATATATATATATATATATATATATATATATATATTATGGTTTTTGGTAACTGACATTGTCGCACAAAAATAGTTACCAAACATCCAAACATGGTTCTGTATTTTCCTGGAAAGGGAAAAGAGAAAACAAAACAGAAACAGTTATGAAGTGCCACTTAAGATTCACCCTTTACTGGGGCATATTCTTGAAGCTGGAGTGTCACAGTTTCTGTTACAAATTTTGTTAAATGTCTCTTTCTTTGCCTTTGAATGAAAGATCAACTTCTCCAATTTTCTTTCATTTAGTCAATTTGTATATTTGAATTTCATGTCATCAGCTTGCTGAATTGTGGCCAAATGGAGCCATGGACAACCATGGGATTAAAAGTGCAATTTGTAGGGCAAAGGAGCGTAGAAGGGTATTGTATAATCATGAAAAGGTATGGATATTTTGCTTCCAATTGTGGTAACATTTTATGAAATTATGTCTTATAGGGCTACTCATGATTGAAAAATTAGAAGTGCTGTCTTTGTTTAAATTGAGTTCAGAATTGTCCTTCACTTTCCTATCAAATTTATTTGAATCATCTGAAACTTATAGGAAGGGATTATGATTCAGTTATAAAGTTCAAAACCTGATAAACGAATGAAGAAATAATTTATGAGAGTACTCTTGTTTTAAAAGTTTGTGGGGCTTATGCTTGGGGTATAGACTGTCTAGTGTCAACAGGCATAATATCCATGGCTATGTGGAGAAAAGTGCATTGTTGAATGGTTTTAGGTTACCAGCACCAAGACCCTTATCTTTGCTGAAATGGCAATCATGCTCCATATGACCAAATTATGTTGTAATTCAACATTGGGGAGCCTATGATTGAACAACTCCTGAGTGGCCTCATAGAAATAAATTCTTCTAATATTCAACAATTTGAACCTTTTTATGGCTTCCTAATAATGTAGCACCTGATATTGGAACAGTTCATTTCATATATATATTGTAACACCAGCCCTAGGGTTGCGTATCTAATAAAATATTTCACTTTACTCCTCTCTCTTCCCCCCTCTCTGCCTCTCTCTCAACTCTCTCTGTACATCATCTAAACCCTAACACAAAGCATAGACAAGGATATTTGAAAATGTAAAGTATCATGCTTGGAAATCTTGTTGAATTCTATCTTTTGTCAAGAATCTTTGTTACATTGGCCATAGGAGTTTTGTTAGTTATTAGTAATTAAATACTATAGAACAAAGTTGCTAAAAGTCAATTTTTTTTTCTTCTAATGGATAGGCTTAATGGGCTTGTGTCTCAGGCCCTTGGCAGTGCTGGACTTACTTTGTAGGGTATGTTGGGGAAGTAGTAGACTAGTAGAGATCCTTTTTATTTTCTTTGGTTCTTGTATTTTATTCTTTGTTTTGTTTGTTTGCTTGGTGGCATTTTCTCTTTGCTTGGTAGCTCTATCTATTGTTATTGCATTTGAATGAAGTGAACAAACTGAATTTACACATTTCAGTCCTTGGATCTAATCCACATTCAGGTTCAAGAAAAGGATAGGAGGAAGAACCTGTCCACATTGAAAATGGAGGATGTTCGAGTAGAAGCTGGTGCAAATGTGCAGCCACAAGCTGTGCGAGAGAGGCTGATTGCTGAGTCTAATAGTCACATTTTAGCTTTACCTACTACTAATATGATTTCTTGTACAGCAACTGGAGAGCAGCATGTTGGCACATCTGTGAGAATGCTCAGTCCATATTTGAAAGGTTCAAACATGGATCTTCCTAAACAAGAAAAGCTTGAGAAATTCACATTCCCATTGTTGAAAGAACAAACTAAGCAGCAACATCGGGAGTTAGAGAGTAGAGTAAAGAAATTATCTTTGAAACCGGAGAGGGAATCTCACAAGTCACATAAGCGGGCTGTTGGGCATCCAGATCACCCAAGCCACCAGTTGGCTGCCCCTCCAAGCTGTGGACGTCCTGGCTGACTTTCTTGTCCTTAGATGAAAGTTCACATCTTGGAGATGTGAGGTGATGTAAAGTGCAAATTTGTTCATATAACTCCAGGGAACTGCAGAAGTTCAGTTTACTGTCAGTTGTGCTTGTCCTCTTTGTAACTAGTTTCTTCAATTTGTTGTCAATAGCTTGCATCAGTACAGAGCCTATGTTGTGGTTTTAGTGCAGTTTTTTAGGGTTGTTCCTAGATAGGATAGCAGAGAAGTTGTAATTGTTCAAGAAGGTTTAGTGTTGAACATTTTAGAGGAAGGGTCTTGAAATCATCAATCTAGGGATTTTATGTTTTATATCTTAATTGAGAATGTTTTACTGTTATTGTTTCTGGGATGCTTGCTTCCTGTGCTGTGTAAGTTTTATTCTAGTCCTTTTTTGAGTCCTCTGCTATAATGCTTGGTGTAGACATTGAACTATGGTTCCACTCTATTCTTGTGTGAATGCACCTTGCAACTGGATTATTTCCATCAATTGGTTGGCGTTGCTGTTAGAGAGAAAAGTGTTGCTTTCATGATATTGCTTCTAGAGAAGAATAAAATTGCTATGGAAACAACAATTTCAGTTTTGGAAAATCTCCATCCAACATACTGTTTAAAGAGAAGATAGTATTCTGGAAAACTACTCATGATCTACAACATTATGTTATACATGACGTTGGTCATGTTTGGGTTCAATTTAAATTCAATTTTAAATTGGTGTTTATTTTTTAAATTTTTTCAAAATTTTAATCAAATCAAATCACTTATTAATTGATTAATTATTATTTAATGTGATTTGATTTGAATAAGTTTTTGACAAATTTTAAAAAATAAGTTTCAATTTAAAGTATGTTTTAAACTAGACTCAAACATCCTTAAAGTGTTTTAAAACCATATCTTGAAGTTGGAAGAGAAGGAGAAAAGAAAAAGGAAGTATATGATCATGATAACTTGAGCATGAATGGCAACTGAAAGGAGCTTAGTGTTTGTGTAAACATAAGTGCTTATGGCGATGTTTGGATGTTCGGAAGGGAGTTAAACAAATTTATTTAAATTTGTTTAAATCTCTCCTCAAACAGTACTTTAACATGAAAATCAGTAATTTTTTTTTGGTTTATCGACTTGTGTCGGAAGGAAACCCGTCTCTTCTCTTTCGTATGAGTTGAATTTGAATACAAATTTTTTGTACAATAACAAGTGACGTTATCATAAAAACAATGTGTATTTTGAAAAATTAAAGGGTTACTTGTCGTTTTGGTCTAATTTATGTTTTTACTGTAAAGACTCTAAAATAATTCTAAAATAATTGTGGATAAAAGTGACTTGGAGCTTTATCAATGTTTGGTAAAAAATTAGTTAAAAGTGATGTGAAACGAATTGGTGTATTTAGTTGAAAATTTGCAAAAGTGCCATGTAGAAATTACAAGAAAGGGTATCTATATCAATTGACTATTTGGATCCTAGATATATAGTTTTTTTTCTTCTTCATCAAATTGACTTCAACATTTATACATAAAAAAGTTATTAATTTTAATTAATCATAATAAAAATAATGATAATAATACCAATATTCTCAAATGGTTGTAGTAAAAAATGTAAATGCTCTTGTCAGTCAAGGTCAACTTAGGAAAGTAAGTTTCGTCAAAACTGATTCCGGGCCTACATCAACTTTTTTCAATCTGGTTTTAACTTCTAATTCATCAAAAAAATTACCTCCAAAATAGGCTATTTGGCCTAACTTCTACTTCTTAGCACTAGAAGTTGCTCTAGAAGCTAAGCCAAACATGGCTAATTAAAAGTTTTACCCTTCTTCTCTCAGTCTTCCCCGTTACAATAAATTCTTGTCTAGCCTTGTGTCACGAAAGCTTAAACGATCCAAAATATTTTTTATCATTAGATGAAAAAAAAAATATCTCATTTTCTTTTTTTATTTTTATACCTAATGATGAAAAATATTTTGTGCCGCATATCTCACTTTCTTCTTTCTTTCTATACCTAATGATGAAAAATGATTTGTGCTGTATATCTTTTCATGACACAAAAATAGATAATATTTTTTCTCTTCACAGATAGAGAGAAAGAAACAAATCCTTCTTAACCAACTTCAACACAAAAATTCCTAAGGATTTCAACACAAAAATTACATAAAAACTGTAATATGCTCTTAATCCCTATTTCCTCTCTTAAATAGATAATAAAAACCTTAAATTACATAAAAACTAATAATATTTTTTATTGTGTTATCTGAGATCGATTCGAGATAATTTATGTGTGTTTAGAGCAAAACCCCATTCATGTGAGCACATGCGAAGTCATGCAGGCTAGATGCCATATTGCCATGTAAGCAAACAACATTAAATAATCCTAACGACCGGAGTGAAACATTATTCAAAATATATTGACTTAATTGTAATAAAAAGAAATTTGTTGATCAAATTGAACATAAGTCAAAATTTAGTGACTAAATTATTTATTTTGCCACATATTTTGGATCAACGTATGAGAATTGAATATGCATTCCATGTAAAAAAAATATAATAACTATAATAATGATAATGATTATTATTATCATAATTATAAATATAATAATAATAATAATAATAAAAATATTAATATTATTTTTATAATTATAATAATATTAAAGTAATGATGATATTAATGATAATAATTGTAATTATATTAATAATAATAATAGTAATAATATAATTATTATGATAATAATAATATTACATTAATTATATTAATAATATAAATTATTATGATAATAATTATTATTCTCAATAAATTATAATTATAATTATAAAAATATTATTATGGTAATTAGAATAATAATTATTATAAGTATGATGATAAAAATAATAATTTCATAATAAATATTATTTATTACTCTATTAATAGGAATTATAATAAACATAATAAATTTTTAATGATGATAATAATAATGATAATTATAGTAACTATTATAATTATAATAATACAATTGTATTTATAAAATTATTATAATTGAAAATAATATTATTCTTATAATAATAATAATAATACTACTAATAATAATAATTATTATAATACTAATAATAATAATTATTATGGTTATTAATTATAATATATTATAATAATAAAATATAAGAATAATAATAATAATAATTAAATTTAGGGTTTGTGAAAAATTAGATATTTTTAAGGATGATGAATAGTATTAGGGTATTTTGGTACTTAGATTTTTTTATCCCATTTTAGTCCTAATCCAGCAATCTTATCAACCAAACATAGCATTAAGGTATTACCACTTTAATCCACTTTATCTTATCCCATGTTGATCTTAATCCTATCACACTGTAATCTTGTTAGTGAACCAAATTAGGGTTCGCTTGGTTAGTAAGATTAAAGTGGGATTAGACTATTTTAATCCCACATGAATAATTATCTTTCACTTGGTTGGGGGGGATTTACTATTCATGTGGGATTTAAGATATGATAAAATTAATCACAATCCAACAATTTTTGTCTCGCCTCCCCCCATATGATAGAATTTATCCCACCCATATGAGACTAAAATTTTTCTGTTTGCCATTTCTATCATTGAATAATAATTATTAAAAATAAATTTTTTTATAATAATAATAATAATTATAAATATAATAAATATAATAATTACTATTACTATAATAATTATATTAACTATAATCATAATGATAATAATAATTATAACTATGATTATAAAAATAATAGTTTAATAATAAATATTATTTATTACTATTATAATAGCAATTTTAATTTTAATAATAAAAATAAAATTATAATAAATATAATATTAAGAATAATAATAATAATAATTATAATGATAATAAATGAAATAAAAGTTTTAATAATAATAATAATTATTGTTATTAGTATAATTACAAAAATAAAAATAATATTTATCTTAATATATTAATAATAATGATAATAATTATTATCATTATTATTAATATATTAAGATAAATATTATTTTTATTTTTGTAATTATACTAATAACAATAATTATTATAATTATTATCATAATTATAATTCTAATCCCAAAAATCTCAAGAATTAAATATAAAATCAAGGTATTAATTTTTTAATCATTTTTAATCTTATCACATGTTAATTCTAATCCTATCCCAATATAATCTTGTTCATATACAAAACAAGCCCTTAATTTCCTTTATTTTAACATTTAAGATTGAGAATGGTTAACTATCCTTTATTCTATTCCCTTTTCTCCCTCCTTTTTTTTTTTTTTAAATTTATCTTTATAAACTCAGTCGGAAAAAAAAAAAAATTTGAAAGAAATGGGAGAAAAAACATTAGAAGCCCAGTTGAACTTGGGCTCCAAATGCACGCCCCTAACACCCAACCCAAAAGTAGATGTCGTGGTAAATGTCCAAAGCCCTATTATCTATAAATATGGACTACGCAGCAGTACTAAATTGAATGGGAGAGAAGCGGCACTAAGCTCTTCAGTGCAGCAGCCAAAGCCAAAGCGCTGTGACGAGGGAGATATTTCATCCGAGGACAAGCCGAAAAAGGTATATCTTTAGTCTTTACTTTGCTCTCTCCCGTGTTTTGTTTTTGTTTTACAATTTTCGTTATTTCAGGGATAAGAAATGTCCGGGAGAGGAAAGAGAAAGGACGAGGAGGACCACGCGTCCGATGACGACTCTGAGGGCCACGCCCCTCCCAAGAAGGCCCCCAAGACCGATGAGTCCAACGATTCTGATGACATCGTTGTCTGCGAGGTCTCTCTCTCTCGCTCTCTCTGTATATGTACTTATTTGGGTTCTTGTTTTTTTTTGTGTTTAATTTATAGTAATAAAATAATGTGGTGTTTTTGGGTTTTTTTTTGTTTAGATATCAAAGAATAGGAGAGTTTCAGTGAGGAACTGGCAAGGCAAGATTTGGGTCGATATTCGCGAGTTCTACGTCAAGGACGGCAATCAATTACCTGGGAAAAAAGGTAACCTCTTTTCTTTTTAGTACTCTTTTAAATTTAAATTTTCTTAAATGGGTTTTAAGAATGAATGTCGGTTAAGCTTGTGAATTTTTCCTTCTTGTTGATTTTGATGTTTAGGTTTTCCTTTATCAAATTATTTCCTCTCGGCTAGAGTTTTTATTTTTCTTTATTCTTTATTTTTTTTTGTTTTTCATTGGTACTTTAGGGTTTAATAAGCAGTTCTGATTTTTGGGCGAGAATATGTGTGGTGGCAATCAAGGTATTTATCTTGCTTTTTAAAGAGCAAATGAGAGCAATTTGTACTTAAGCCTGTTTGGGATTGCTTAAGATATCAAATTATAGCTTTAATCTGCATCAGATTTTAAGAGAGCATAAATATTATCTGAAGTCAATAAAGAGAGTACATGTAATCGATAACTTAAGAGTATCTAAAATTATAATAAATAAATTAATATTACTAAATAAATGTAATTTTATAACATAATTTATCTGAAATAAATTAACACTCAAATTATAAAATGAAAAAATCATCATTATGCATTATTAATGAGTTTAATATTAAATTGTTACAATAATTAAAAATAAAAAAAAATTTAAAAAGAGATTTCTAATGCGATTCATGCAGGTTGGGTTGTAAAAAGGACAAGAGCTACTATTCCTCTTCTTCTTTTAGCCGGATCACGAAATAACCTGGACAATTTCACAATTTAAATCGATTATTCTCAGACTAACCAGCCAGATCTTGATATGAAGTTTCTGAAAATGAAAGACTTAGGAAGAAATCCAAAAAAAAGGGGCCTGTTAGAAAGCCAAACGAGCACTCAAATTCACTAGTTAATAGAAGTTTTAAACTAGTTGATTTTGATCTTTGAGTGCCAATAAAGAGAAATTATGGGTTAACTTCACAAGCTCAATGCAAAATTGAAGTTTTTGAACAGATTCTTAAGCTGACTCTGATAAAAAAACTCAGATTTCCTTATCAATTTCTTCAATCAACACATGCAAATCCAATCAATCACAAATCGAAGTCATCATGGAACCAATAACCCCATGTTAATTCGGTTCATATTATGCATATTTATTAAGTTTCAATTGATTTTTTTTCCCAGTTTATACCCAAAAAGTCTCCACAAGAGAATGGAATTTTTCCAGCTAATGCAATCTGGTAGTTTCTCTAACTAAAAGCAGAAGAATAATCAATTAATGATTCATAGAAGAGAATACAAAAGAGATAAGAAGATAAGGATTCACAAAAGAAGCTGGATTCTGTTGAGATTGTGTTCTGTGTGTCTTGCTAATTTGTGATTTGTGATATTGTAGACATTCCAAAGGTCAACGCAAATTATAATCTTAGCTTGGATTTGAGAAGTTGGTACTTGCCATATAAAATTCCCCTTAAACTGAATTATAATCTGCCCAGTGTTGATAGATGTTGATGAAAATCATCACTTGGAATGTGAGGGGGTTGAATAATTTGGGTAAAAGAGCTACGGTTAAGCATTATATTAGAGAATGGAAAGGTGATATAGTTTGTCTTCAAGAGACTAAGATGGAGGTTGAGGGTAGGGTCAGTAGAGGAGGTTGAGGGTAGGGCTGTCAGTGTTGATAGATGTTGAGGAAAATCATCTCTTGGAATGTGAGGGGGTTGAATAATTTGGGTAAAAGAGCTACGGTTAAGCATTTTATTAGAGAATGGAAAGGGGATATAGTTTGTCTTCGAGAGACTAAGATGGAGGAGATTGATGATGCGGTAATTGGATACATACATGTGTACCTTCGCTTTATCAAAACCTAAGCATCATGGTGAAATTTTGTTGATCTCGTTACCATTGTCAATGAGTTCTAATCCACTTCTCCCCACCTCCCTTTTTCTATCCCTTGATTTTAAGAGTCCTTTTAATTGCATACTTGATGTCACGGACACATTTTTCTTTTACATCATGTAAATGATTCCAGTAGTGGTTATGTAAATTCATCTATACTCATGCATGGTATCTAGGAAAAAAATACAGTTGAGGGAATGACATTGAAAGGATCATACATCGTTACTAAATACAACCACTTTCCAGATTCAACAGGGAGTATGTGACTATGTTCTTCTTTGACATTGAAAGGATCATTCGTTTAAATTTCCATAAAGTATGAGATGTTTCTTAGTTATATTGTCTCACTTATGTGATCGGCTGTATTTCAGTTTCCTTTACACTTCACTACATATGAAATCTCTCATATCTCCTATTTAGTTTGTTCGCTCGTATCAGTCAAGCTTTTCCTGTTACACCAGATTCTTGGTTAAATGGAAGCTTCTATATAGATAGACCTATTACCTTTTAGCATGTCATTGTTGTTTCTGGCATCAATAGTGTTTTAAGTATGCATTCTGTGTTTGTGGGGGGGGTTTTTTTTTTTTTTTCTTTTTTTTGGGGGGGGGGGGGGGGGGATTATGGGGTTTTTGTGCGCATTTTCCTCAATTCAAAACCTGAGTTGTTGATGTTGTCGTTCTCTGTTCCAGGTATCTCTTTGAGTGTGGAACAGGTACGTATCTAACAAATTTTTTTTTTAATTTATTGTAATGGATATAGATGCAATTTACTCACCTCATTTTTCTTCTTGTGCAGTGGAATGTTCTTCGTGGTCATGTGGAGGAAATCGACAAAGCACTCGCAGAGTATTCTTAGGGCAGTAGTTGACATGGGGTGTTGTTGATATTACTGAAAAGAAATGGTACGTTGGGGTTTCTTTGAGGGTGGATGTTCTAATATCTAGTTAGGTAGATCTGAGTCTTATGGGGTATTAAATCTATTAAGTACATTTTCTGAAGAGCCACTTGTTTGTGTATTTACTGGCTGAACTGTATTGAATCTTCTATTGCAATGTCTTAATGGTTGGAGGATTTTAACGTCAGCAGAGTATCTGGCTATGAACTTTGTAGCAGCTCCAGTTCTAAGTGAAAAATCTAACTTAAAAGCTTGTCTCTCGTTCCTTAGTGGTTAACTCTGTGTCTCGTTGAATTGGTATATAAGAGGTCAGTAACTAAGTACGGTGGAAATATCCATTCCATTTGGTGTAAACAAATTGTAACGTGTGCATTTTTATTTCCATTTCGGATGATATCAAAAGATTTTAAAATGAAAAGGGTCCTCATTTTAAAAAAAATAAAATATAGGGACAAGATCCTTTTTTGTCGCCAGGGTCCGTTACTATTAACTTTCAGACCTTTAAAACTTTTCAATGTCACCTCCGAACTTCAGATGTCATTTCAATTTCACCCTCTCTTTTGACAGAAAACTGACAATACTTTAAAAATTATAACAGAAAAATAGTTTTTCAATTATTGATTTAGTTAAAAATAAGAAATATATATTGAAATGTAAAAACCATTTTTTTTTATCTAACCTAATTTTCTTCTCTCCTCTTTCTTTCTCTGCTGCTCTTCCTCTCTTATCTGAGCAACTAAGATCTCTGTGAACCGATGAAGGGATCAGGTAGCGATGGGAACCTGGAGGTGTTGGTGCATAGATCTTGATGCTTTGGCTTCAAGTTGCAGTGTAGGTGGTGGATTCCTGGTGCCTAAGTTCCTTATTTATTGGGTTGAGTTGGAGTAATGTTAAGCACTGAGATCAAAGTTACTTTGCTTAGAAAATAGGGATCAAGCAAAGATCTTGATGCCTTGGCTTTTGGATATAAGCCCCTTTTTTTTCGCCTTTTTTTTTCTAATTTATTTCCTAAATCTCTCACAATCCCTACAAGCAAATCTATTTTCCCCAAAACAAGATCACAGGTGCAGCAGGAGCAATGGACAAAAAATAAAAATAAAAAATAGTGAGAGGAACAAACAATTTTTTAGCAATGGAAATTTCCAGAAAAAGCAAAGAAATCCCGCCAAGGAAAATCTAAACTGCCCTCTTTTCATCTGTTGGGGAAAAAAACCTTATTTACCAAGAAATACTTTGAGGCTCTTCAGAAGATCATGGGGGAAGAAGAGGGATCACAGTGGCGCTACTAGAAGAGGACTTGGCGGAGCTCGAAGCACTGATGGGTTTCGTGCGTTGACCTGAGCAAAGGTAAAGAGCTGCATCAAAACTTCGGAACCTAAATTCTGGTGGTGTGGCAGTGGATTCGCAATGGCGGGGAAAGCTTGCTTTGCGGTGGGAAAAGAGAAAAGAAGTTGCAGATAAGAGAGGGAGGAAAAGAACGGGAGAGCAGAGAAAGAGATGATAGAAGAAAATTAGGTAAAATGAGAAAAATATTTTCACATTTAATATATTTTTAACTAAATCAATAATTAAAAATATTTTCCTGTCATAATATTTTGGGTATTAATCGTTTTTGGTATAAAAAAAATATGACGTTGAAACGACATCCGAAGTTTAAGGGTGACTTTGAAAGGTTTTGAAGGTTGGAGACGTAATTGTAACGAACCTTATAGTTTGAGGACCAAAAATGATCTTATATAATTCAGGTTGTATAACTTACCTAAAAAATTATTTAGATTGTGTAATAATACATATTATTTATTTTATAAATATGGATGTATTATAATTTTATATTATTTTTCTTGTTACAAATCTACTCAAATAAACCAGAATTCCAAATTAATTGGATTCTAAATTCCCGGTTAAAAACAATCCATCTGTTTAGATTTCTGTTTCTTGATTATATGTGTTCACTTAGATAAGAAACTTATTTTTTTGACATGAATGGTTTTATAATTGTCAGAATTTTCCATGGGAACATTATAAGATGGTCAAACTGAATCATTAACACTGAAATTTTTTCTTTATAATTAATTTGGCAATCTGCTTGCTATGTGATTGTGGAGACGCCTCTATTCGTAGCGCTCTGTTAAGGGTTGCTTCTTGTTGCGTTTGAGCTATGCTAAGAGTTCTCTCCTTACGTATGTAAAAATTTTGCAGGTTAAAAGAATAGTTTCTTTTACTTTCTTTCAGTACTTTTTGTTGATTATAATTTATTCATATGATTGTTGATGTCGAAAAGAACCCATGGGAGATTTTGTCTAGTCCAATCTTGCGTTCAATGCAGTTGTCTTGCTAAGATCAAATCCACATGAGTAAGGAACAGGTTCACTCAAAAAAGGAAGCCGCCCAAAAGTTTTGTTATTTGGGAGGGCCATCCGTCGATCAAGCCGGCAGATGACTAGGGATGACGTGAAGGGAGAGATGAAGTGAGAGAGGGGAATGTTTTGGGGAAATGAGTAAAAATTGGGATACCTTGACCAATGAGCCCCTTTATAGGGTTAAAATTCTTGCCATGAAATAGATAGTGTGCCTTCTGAATAAGATGTGAAATTACCTTTATGTTATTGAGGGCTTCCTACATGTTTGATTCTTATTGGGTGGAGTGTTTTTTATCCACATCATATGTTCCCACTCTCTTAAGTGCGAAGTTTTCCTTGAAGGAGTACTTTTGAATTTGCAAAGTGTTTCTAGTCGGCATTCCCTCGTCGGCCTTAAGGTTTCTGGTCAGTATTCTTATGTCGGCCTTGAAGCTTATGGTCGGTATTCTCACATCATCCTTGAAGCTTCTGGTGCATTCCCACGTCAGCCTTAAGGCTTCTAGTCGACGTACTCATGTCGGCTTTAAGGTTTCTGGTCGGCGTGTTCACGTTGGTCCCTTTGGGTCGACTCGAAATATTGACGTGGGTGCTTTCACGTCGGTCCTAGAGCCTGACGTCAGTGCACTTACGTCGACTTTAGGTTCTAACATCGGTGCACTCATATCAGCATTAAAACTTGACATTGGTGCCCTCATGTCAACATTATGCCTTAACATCAGTGCACTCACATCGGCTTGATACTTTGTTTGAAAAGGAAACGGACAAAAGGGGCGATTTGTGACTTCTATAACAACCTCTATACGGAGACCTGTGATAGTAGATCGAATTTGGATGGCCTTGTTTTCTCGAGAATCAATGAGACTGAGTTTGATATGGTCGAAAATACCCTCCACCAACCTCCAGCATCGCAACCTTCCTAGAAAATGATGAATTTGGTGCTTCCTCTATCTCAGATAAAGACATAAACCGACCAATCTTGTTCTTGTGCAATCCGAGGACCCGGACCAGAGATCTGTCTAAATTTCTCCATCTCCGATACCATAAAAGCTCACCCTTCTCAAAAAGAAAATCATGCCAAGATCTCAAAAACCATCCAAATTCGTTGGCATTCAAACAAAACGAAAATTTTCTCCATGGAGTATATTCAGCGATACGAAGCATGTCCACCGAAATACCCTCTAAGATAAACTCAAAAGATTTTTTGTCAACAACAAACGCGCGTCTACGGTTAGACCTTTCCATTTTCTAGCAATCGAATGTTAGCATATCAAAAGCCCCAGATCCAGCTCAATGATTCCCAGAAGAGTTCTTAAAGCAACAAGCTAGTCCATCAGACAATTGGTGTTACTAACCTTCAGATTCTAAATTGGCAAGACAAACATCTGAAAGCCCAAGATGAAAGCTCTGATCTTAGAGAGAACACGTGCCTTCCAAATAGCCTTGTCCAGAGGAAAGTTCTAATCCCACAAATAACCTAAAATGTTAAAATAATAAATATTTCGTATCCCACTCTGCATCATATTCCTTCTGACTTTTCAAACATGATAGCATACCCAAATCTCCCTGAGTATGCTATGATTGCTTGTCTTAATTGTTTGTGGTCTTTAAATCTGGTACTGGCCTTCCACTCTACATTATCCTCCTCACCAAAATTAACGGTCTGTACCTCTTCTCTATTAGGTATATATTCAGGGTACTCATACTCCACTTCATCATTATAACCCTTAGGACTTTTTAGTTCCTCATAGACCGCATAATTGGAGCACATCCCATTATCATTGTGCACTGTCAGTCCCTCTTCATCACAGCCTATATCCTCATCAACATATTGATCAAACTCAGCGTAATCATTCTCAAACTCAATGTCATGAAATTCTTCATCATCTTAAACCTCCCCATCATTATCTACTCTAATTTGTTCTTCTAGTGGTACAACAGTTAGCATGTAAATAGGTTCAGGAACATTTTAGTCTTGTATGTCAATTTGAAACTGATGCTCAACATATATGTTCACAACCCTACATTTTAGAATACCCTCTAAAGCATCTAAGATCTTATCATTAACAATCAATCAATCCAAAATACAAAGCAATCCCAGGAAAACTATGGGAAAAGTTGACAACATCAAACACATCCAACAGTTTTTTTTTTTTTGAAAACCTCGAGAGAAATTTATTGATTATGAAAAAAATACACATAAATGAGAGACAATAAGAACCATCTCTAAACATGCTTGGAAGTCCTTAAGCCTAACCCTAAACAAGAGAAATACAATAGGCTATGCTTTTCGATAGATATATAATTAGAGGAATCGGAATGTAAAACAGCTAAACTAAAGGGAGGTAATTCATTAATACTCAATTTTTTTTTATTACTACCATGAATATGACCATATTTAGCGAGAGGGTTCGTAACCATATTGGCTTCCTGAAAAATATAAGTAATAGTCATGTGTGTAGTAATTAGTGATTTAATTTCTCGAATTATGTACTCCAAATCCCATGGACAAGTACATAAATCAAGAATTAAATCAACAAGTAATTTTGAATCACATTCTATGATAGTCAAAGTAAAATTATGTTCATGCATTAATTTCATACCAGATAAAAGGGCTAATGCTTCCATTCTAATACTGGTTTCTCCATTTCCCCCCTTAACGATCTTCTTCTCTAAAAAGAATAAATACATTTTTCTACCTTTGTTTTTGAAGAGTGTGTTTTTCTTTATTTCACAATCAAAATATATCACAAATTGCCATAAATTGACAATGATAATAACAGATTTAAGATCCAAAATTTAAGTCTTTAAATTCCATAGCTTTTGAGATGAATTACCTGCGTTTAAAGCTTATAAACATTTCGATCATGCGACTTCAAAGGACATCATGTTCACATGGATAATGTCAAGTGCTTGGTCTTCCTGAAAACAGTACTTGTTATTCAGTTTTTCCTGTTCAATGTGTGCAGTTCTTCTCATCCTTCGTAGTATGTAGAAAAGGAGATCCCCAGAATTCTAGTTATAATAATATGGACGATTGATTAATAGAGGAAATAATAAAACCATCTTTTTAGATGATCACAAAAAATGATTAATTCAACATTTCAAACCGTTTTAGTTAAAAATATTCGGTACTAAAACGGTTAATCGAATATTATATATCAGTTAATCGATCAGTTGATAATTAATTTTTTTAACTGTTTCGACCGTTTAATTAATTAATAGTAATATTAATTTTAATAGTATATTAAATATAAATATAACATAATAAATTAAAAAATATTAAATATAAATTAAATATATTATATAAATAAATTTAAAAACTTAATTATATAAACAATGTGTTAACCGCACCAAACGAAATCAATAGTTTCCAGTGTTATGGCCTTGGTCAGGGTGCTATTCCCCAATTTATAACGATACCAAACGTCAACTCATTCCGGTTTCTGTTCAATTCCAGCTGATACCAACTCCATATTTCAAACCTATTCTACAAAACATAGCCACAGAAGATAAATGATACGATATCTAATTACAGTATCACATTATTTCCTTTCATCATCACCTGATGGCTGAAATGAAGGCATATTATTAACTCTACATATGCTCACTGTTACATATGAAACTGGGCTTCATTCAGAGATTCAGAACATGACAAATCTGATCAAATAAAATTAAGTAATCAGGGGAACAACCATGGATTCAAAAAAAAAAAAAAAAAAAATCATGCCTTTTGACAAAACATAGATTCATTTTTCATCCATGTTAAATAAACCAATCAATTTTCCTCACAGTTGTTTCCACTTTCCACATAATTCCTTGACATGCATTATTGACATTTTTTAAGTTCATCTTGAAAGACCTGCATGAAGACATCACAGATGAGTGAGTATATGATAGAATAGAAGGATGACTTCTTTTTCTTTCTTATTTTTTTTTTACCCCCACCACCCCCTCTGTGTCTTCCCTCCTTAGTGTGCAGTCTCCCAAAAAAGGTGCATGCCTTTTTGTGCAGTAGCCTTTGGGACTATGATCCTCTCCATTTAAAAATTGAAATAGAGATCAAGTTTATAGTGAAATTAAATGCCACATTGACAAATTTGAATTTGAATATTCTCTGTTTGATGATGTGGCATTCAATCTCATTATAAATTTGACTCCATTTTAATTTTCAAATGGAGATGATTGTCATCCAGCTTGAGGCATCATATTTGACCAAGCCATGCATTGGCAGAGCTGTGATCCCTAGCTTTGGAAGTCTTATCTTCAGTAGGCTTTCTGGACACTCCCAAGGAAATGAAATCACTTAATTCAAATGGCATATAAATGGTTTCATTGCTTTTAAATGCAAACGAAAATGCAAATTCAATCTTCAATTTAAGCACTCACCTAATTCAATGCAGTTGAAATTGTCATCTGTTAAAATGATTCCATTTCCCTGTGGTGTCCAAAAGCCATTTATACAAACTTGAAGCCAAGAAAAATAAAAACATGAATTTCATCAAATACCTCTCCATACAATCACTGAAAAGCAGGGACACTGAGGGATCCAATCCTGAGAACTCTAGGTAATATCTGTAACAACCCATCATGTGAAGGTCAAACAACTAACACTCCAATGCGTAAAACTAGTTGTCAAGTTCATTTCAAAGATTGTACCTCTCCCAACCGAGCATTGATTTTCAAAGGCACAAAGTCATCAGCCCGTGTTAGACCTAAATTTACAATTGCAGTAACAGCACCTGCCTCATGCGCGGCTCTGTGAAGTTGTTTTCAAAAGGCTATTAGCTGGTTGAACATGCTATGAAAGAAACCAAAGAAAGAGGAAATAAAATAAAAACCATTTGTTGCTTCATCAGGCTTCCTTGGCTTTATACATCATAATCCTGCCACTTATTATAACAGAATTAATTGAAAGAAATTAACCTCATCTTGCTTAACTGTGAAATGACAAAAGATATGGCTAAGCAACAACTTATTCATCAAACAGACACCACACTACTTATATGCTCTAGAAGTTTGCACGCATAAGTAGTAATCACCCATTTCCTTCACAACCTCACTATCAAGCTTCAATGAGTAAGACCTAAACTCCCTTGATGTCAAATATAACTCAGCCATTCAAATCTCCACCGACTTAGTGGCAGCTTAAGAAAGTCAGATCTAACCACGAACTAGTCAAACATTGTCAATTAACATACACCATTTAAAGGTATATGGTATATAATCTTAATAATTGAAAAATCTCTCTCATCATGATGTTAAAGAGATGTACAAAATAAAATATGCACCTGACAAGGCGATAAGCAGACATGGTCATCAAAGATGATCCTAGTACAAGAAAAGCATCACATCCTTTTGCAGCTTCCATTGCCTTATCAGCTCTGTCCTTGGGGACATTGTCACCAAAGAAGACAACCTTCAAAGTTAGGCACAATACGACCATTAAAAGAATTGCCTCAGTGTTTTTTATTTTTTCAAATATACTTCAGCAAAATACTGAATGGATGCACAATTGGTGAGTAAAGACGCAATTTGAAAAAAAATAATAATAATGAAAGATCACCAAATCAAACAAATTGAACGATATATAGAAGACAACTGATATTTAAAATTCCTCACCGCTGTCACAAACTTATTTACATAATTAAATGAATACTACGTACTTTATGTTGAAAATTTTAAAATAAATGTAAAATTAGCTTATAATGCTTCCAACAGATGCTCAAAGTAACCATTTCCCACACTGAGATCCTAGTTAAGATTAACCACATTTTACATTACACTACAAATACTTTCCTACTTATGAAGAAAATAAGAGTAATATAATGATGGCATTCTTCTTCACAATCAACTCTTGATATTTTCTAATCTTTTTCACACCATAGAATTTCTCTTTAACGGGATTCAAATTATAATATACCTTGACACAATATCTAAAATTCCCTCTGTTTAGGCAATTTGCTACAGAAGTATACAGAATTTAGTATAAGAAAAGAGGGACTTCGACTTCAACTTCCACTTCACGTGCAACAGCATAAAATGTAGCACACATCAATACCATAAAGGTGGACTAGAGCTTGTGTACATAAGGCATAGTAGTTAAAAATGTCTATATTTTTTCCACTTCCATTGTTTCTTGAACTAACAGACACTTATATTTGGACCTTCTACTTTCAGCCCCATGTACCGAGCAGCGGCAGAATAACATAAACTGACATGACTAAAAATATCTAGCACCTGAAGTGCATCTAGCAACCCAGTTTAGAGACAAGATGCAAATTTATTGAACTGCAACGTCATAATCATGCAGCCAAATTTTGTACCCCTACGATTTATACTGAAATTCTACAAGGACTTCTCTTTGCAGACCTAGGTCATCTTCAAAAATTTAAAATCATTTCCATATTTTCTTAAAGTTTGTTAACGTTGTAATACTTATGTCATGGTACCTTTGCCAGCTTCTAAGAGTTAATATCATGTGCAACTGAGGATCTTTTCATGAAGCCATAACGTCTGCACAGTTGTAAGTGCAGGCTGATCTATGCTTTTGAGCTACTTAAGAAGAAGAAGAACACAAATCTTAGCTATTCAATATAAATCTCTTTTAATCATCATCACTATAATGAGCCATCGCAATGAATTCCACCTCAGATTAGGAAATACAAGCATGCTCACATATAAAAGACGTAAAATTTTATTCCATTAGAGCAAATTGACTTACATCAGGTTTTAGCACTCCACTGCATCTTTGGCAAGTGGGAATGTCGAAATCTTCTTCCCAAAATTTCTCGTCAATCTCTATATCACCATCAGGCCTTTGCTTCATACCAAAACTCTTATATGATCCAGGGCTTCCATGATCTAAACTCTCTATTGCTTCAGCCCACTGCAGTACAAGATAAAATCTCAGAATTGTCTATTCATCTGGAAAGTAAAATAGAATCAAAAATGAAATTTGAATTTACAGCTATATAAAAGCAGGACATATCCTGTCCAAAAGAGGAGACCTGTATAACAGATTGTCAATGTTGGTCAGCAGGAAAGTTTTTTTTTATGGTACATAGCATCAGATATGCATCAATGCATGTATGAATACTCCAAATGATCATCGTATTACTATATCCAGACGTAGTCACAAAAAAAAAACTTGAAACATGAAATTTTCAGTAATTTAACTAGCTATTTTGCAAAATATTAATGGTTTAACATACAATATATACATTTGGGAAGCACCTGCTGGTAGCACGATAGTAATACCCTCTGAAACAACTTAAGATCTATTCCTTTAGCAACCTCACAAATTTCTCTAGCTGTGGCATTTTAGAATGAGTATCAGGACAACGGAAGGTTTATAATTAATCTTGAAGGATTTAATATCACATGATGCATGGAATTTCAAAAACAACAGTAAGATATCCACAAAATCTACTAAGTGGACTTGACTTTTATTTCTTTTATACAGGCAATAGATAACTAAAACCCCATAATTTTCCAGAATGGATCCTCTCAAACATTTTAACCAAAGGCATTCACAATTATTTGGTTGAAAATTAGCTGAATGTGAGAGGACCTAGTATCGTCCAACCAGATTCAATTCTCACATTAAAAATTGTTCAAAAGAATATTAAAGAAAAACAAATAAAAAGATTCTTGTTAATGAAACCACTCAAGCATATAAAATAACTGAACAGATCGCTGCCAGGGAGACTCAATTTTCGTAAATTAATCCTCCATTAACAAGGCTTCTACGTTCATATCAAGTTCAATATCTCTTAGCACAAAGTCACACAAATAAGACCCCAACAATTAAAAGAACATGATGAACGGGCATATATGACCCATATCCATGGGTCAACAGATGCCCATCAGCAAACTAATTAATTGCTGAAGATGATGATTACCATTAAAAAAAAGTTTACAGATACAAATTACCTATACATAAGCAAATTTCTAATTCAAATAGACCAAATCCTGCAGAATTAATCAAGTTTGCAATATGTGCTTCAACAGATAGATACCAGGCGATGAAAATCCAACCCAATATCATGAAGGTGAGGTTCAGCATGATCTTTCCTACTCCAAATCCCACAAAAACTGACTAGTATATATATATATATATATTGGTCATTAGTTGATTCTAGTTTTGACAGTATCAATCATATGGTACTTGTTAACTTTTATTTTGAGAAAGAACTTATCCTCTTGTAGTATTATTGAGTTAGGATATTATAACGGTACCAAGTAAAGGTGTAAATCAGGTGGTTTCAGATCTGATTTATGATCCAACCAATTTCTGACCTTAAAATCACCCAATCCTAAAAGATCTTTTGAAATTTAGGAGGAAAAGAAAAATTCATTATTTTGTTTTAAAGGTAGAAAAGAAAAATTCAGTTGAAGCAGCCCATTGGTTTTGGCAAAGCCACGCAAATCCAAGCTATCATATAGTAACAACGTTGACTTGACCTGCCAAAGCTTGAGTGAACTTCAAGGTTGCGACAAATTAGCCAGCTCTAAGTTCATTATTTGCTGCTACCAATTAATTGGAGATTCTATAGTTGTCACTGAAACTGTTAAAGGCCAGAGCCTAGTAACATTGGTACAATATATGATCTACACTAAGCCAAATTGAGTTCATTATATATTCAAATGCATATCATCAATTGGATAAGGTGGCAGATGCACTAGCTAATATTGGTCATTGCATCAATGGTTATAATTAGAGTGTAGGGTTATGGGTAAGGGTATTTCTGTAACAAGTTGGAGTACGCTCCAACTTAAGAAGAAGTGTTAAGAGTGTAGGGTTATGGGTAAGGGTATTTCGGTAAAAAGTTGGAGTACGCTCCAACTTGAGAGGGAGCGTTAGATGTAGGGTTATGGGTAAGGGTATTTTTGTAATCTTTCCATATTATGTTCACTATATATATCACTACTAACCTTTAGGGTTAGTAAGTTATTGCCTCAAACATTCACTCTCTCTCTCTCTCTTGTTCTCTCTCAACCCTAAATCTCAACACTATATAAAGCGGTCTATCCTATTTTGAGAGTTGTTTGAATACTTCTGCAATTTCGACAGGTGGCCTAATGGCTCGTCCGGCCATAGCCCTCTTTCTTATTTTCACCAGCCATTTGTAACTAGATGGATAGGCCTATTTAAGGGTCTTTTTGTAACAAGTTGGAATATGTTCTAACTTGAGGGAGAGTTTTAAGAATGTAAGGTTATGGGTAAGGGTATTTCTGTAATCTCCCCATATTATATTCTCTATATATACTACTAACCCTTTTGTGCCTCTAAAACTGCCCCTCTCTGTCTCTCTTCTCCCTCTCTCTGTCTAACTAAACCCTAAACACACACACACCACAAACTATAACAGTAATATATGGTCTTTTTAAGTTCCTAAGATTACTGATAGCATTGCTGTGAAAGGTATTCAGCATGTACCTTTTCCAAGATGTATTAGAGTTGGTGGATAGCACATTTTTTCCTCCTAAGCAAGAGAGAGAGAGAGAAACTAAATTTGAAATGTAAAGATTTTTACAATCTTTACTGTAACTGAACAAAGTCAAATAATTTAATTAACTGTGAATTAAAGCTCATCCTTAAACTCACTTTAAGCTTGTATATGATACTAGAGAACAAACAAATAACAGAGGATGTCACATGAGATGCATAGATGGCAACTACGCTGAATGGGTAAATTAATACTGACCTTTGGATTAAGGGCCTTCACTTGATCCTGAAAAGAGTTCCGGCAGAAGGAAAAACCACAATCTAAACAAACTACAGTATATACAGTCCCATGTATTTCAAGTGGGTTGCTGCCAGCACGATGATGCAGCCTGAATCAGGATATTAATAAATTAGCACCAAAAGGCCTGATCATTTGCAAAATTTCTCAAAAAGGGATGCACAGCTAGTTACCTGTCAACATTTTGTGTCATCATAAAATCTATTCGGCCAGCCTTTTCTAGAGATGCTAAAGCAATATGAGCCGCACCTGGTTGTGCTGAAGTGAACTGTCTCCATCCAGCATAGCTCCTTGCCCAATAACACCTACGAGCACGGCTTGAACGGAGAAACTCCTATAAAAGGAGAATGCCGGGCGACATTTAAACAGAGATGGAGTACTGGAAAATATTGATAAAATATATTTCAAACATTTGATAAACTAATGCAAAGTTTCAAAAGAATTTGGGAAAAAAACTGCTTCAAAAAATATTTTGGTCACATTTTAGAGGTAAAAGGGAGATGGGGTAGGATTTAACTAGGGTTTCCATAGGCTGGAATGTTTTAGCAAAAAGGGTCCGAAGAGTTGAATAGCTTGGTGCTATCTCCTTGGAGTTTATGTGAAATAGGTCCGAGGAGAGAAATAGCTCGGGGCTATCTCCTCGGAGTTTATGTGAAATAGGTCCAAGGAGAAAAATAGCTCAGGGCTCTCTCCTCGGAATTCATGTGAAATACGTCTGAGGCGAGAAATAGCTCACGGCTATCTCCACGGAGTTTTGTGTGAAATAGGTCCGAGGAAAGAAATAGCTCAGGGCTATCTCCTAGGAGTTTTTGATCTCTTCGGAGTGTATCCTTGATCCGAGCATCTATGCTTTGTCTTCTTGGCCGAGCTTAGGTACTTGGACACTTGGGTTCAGTGTGGAGTGACCTGGGGGCGTTTGGCCCATTGAAGGTACTTGGCCCATTTGGTGGGTATTTAGCCCAATAGGAGGTACTTGGCCCATCTGGTGGGTATTTGGCCCAATAGAGGGTACTTGGCCCATCTGGTGGGTATTTGGCCCAATAGAGGGTATTTGGGTCTGTGAAACCCATCAGTTGGTATGAGCCCGTATGGGTTCAAAAGGATTCTAGAACCTACAAAGGCGCGTCGAACCATTGCACCTCTTCGGTATGCGAAATGTCATGATCTGGACCGTCCAGTCTAATTCATCTGAGCCGTTCATTTTTCTTTACAAGGGAGTGGGGTTGTCAAAGTAAACCTCACTTCTCATTTTACAAACTTTTTTTTAGAGAAATTTGGAGAGCCTTCGGAGTTTTTAAGTTGACGGAGCTGGGAAGTTCTTCAGAGTAGTCAGTTCTTCGGGGTTTTTCAAGTCTTTCGGAGTGCCCGAGCTCTTCAGAGTATTCTTCCTCAATCCCTCGGAATCTTTTCAGCCTTCGGACTTTTCCGAACTTCTGTGAGTCCTTTATTCCTTTCCTCAATTATGGCTTCTTATTCTATTAGTGTAGATAGTAGTGAGTCTAGTTCTTCCAAGTCCAAGGTAAATAGCTCCTTGGTAGAATCAAATATAGAGAGGATTAAGGAAGAAGTTGAGGATAAGGCTGTCCTTCGGACCTCCAAGGCCGGGCCCAGTTGCACATTGAACGATATACATGATGAATTAGCCCAAGATACTAGGGACATTAAGTATCGTACCGAGGATGAGCCCAATGAGTTAGGAGGGAGAGTTAGAGAAAATCAAGGAGAAATATAGGGTACCAACGGAGTACTCTCCCTCAGAGTGGCTAGGGTAGGGGAGAGAGCATGTGATGATCCTAAAGAAGATCCCCCTTTTGAGTTGTCTATGTATATGCATTCCATGAAGGTTGGTTTAAGTTCCCTTTGCACCCTTTCATTCGCTTAGTCCTGAACTACTACTACATAGCTCTTCCTCAGCTCGTACCCAATTCAATTCGTTTGTTGGCAGGATTTTTTTATGTCTGCTAGAAGGTCAAGGGGTACCTTTCTTTGGATGATTGCAAGAATATTTTCTTTGTGAACCTCCACGTGGAGAATGGCTGGGTGGTTTTGAGTCAAAGGGCCATGAGGTTCGTGGTGAAGGGGAAGCCCACTTCCGTAAACAACTGGAAAACAAATTCTTTTTTATTCAGAATGAAAATGATTTCGAAGTTCCGAGGGAATGAGACTTGACATTTGTAAAGAAGCGTAGACACCTGGTGCTTAGCGATGTAGAAAAGAGAACGGTGAAGGATATGGTCGCCGAGGCTATTGAAGCTTCGATTTTAGAGGATAACAAAGCTTTGGCCAAGCTTGGCCTTTGTCCTCGTGAAGGTATAGTTCGTAGCTTTCACTTTTCTTTTCAGCACCTTTGATTTATTTCTTTGCTTGTGCAGCCATGCCTCCCAGCTCAGGTGTTGAAGGAAGCCAAACGATCGAAGAAGAAGAGGCCTTCTGATGGGAAGTTCGACGATCAAAGTGTCGAGAAGAGGAGGTGCGAGTCATACGTGCCTCAGGAATAACGGGTGGAAGTCCTGCCCTTCCTAGGGTTCCTACTGTTGTGATCGAGGATTTCCCATCCATTCCTCACGATTCCACAGTTCTGGGACTAGGGTCCCCTCTAACCGATCCTTCGAGCATATAGGTTCTTTGTCCCAATTGGTTTGTCAAGGTAAGGGACTCTGTCATGGGGAGTCCTCGGATTGCTCATGAGCACTTGGTGAAGGGTATCCCTCCCAAGGACAAAATGAAGTTTGCCTCCAACGCTCCTGAGGTCATGGTGATTGTGGTTGAGGAGTTAGTTGCCAATGTACCGTTTCTTCCTTTCTACTTCCTTTATTGGCCTGCTCTGAGTTTTTTGACTTGTTACTTTTGCTTTTTAGCCTAGTATCGCTACAAGAGTGCTGACACAGTGTTATGCCGATGTAAGTAAGAAGTTGGAGGAGCATAAAACCTTGGTGGCTGATCTATAGTCCTCCCTCCAGGATAAGGATGCGCAGATCGCGGCTAAGGACGATAAGATCTAGGTCTTGAAAGCCCAATTGGAGAGCTCCCAGGAGGCATTCAACACCCTGAATGCCCAAGTCGATGAGGCCAAGAACGATGCTGTCAAGGATTATCAAGCATTGGAAGTCATGGTTGACGAGCTTGAATCTGTTAGAGCAAGGGTCGTCCGGGTGTTCAAGCTCTCGACGGAGTTTGATACGTTGGTTGCAAGGGAGGGAGGAAAGTACTACCTCGATGGTTTTGAGGGCACGAAAGCCAAGGTGGTTGAGGCCTACACTGACCTGGATCTTTTCGCATTCGAGCTCACTAATGACAAGATTACTATCGTTGCCGGAGGTAACCAAGAGGCTGAGGATGGTGAGGAGGTGGAGACCGGGTCAGGGAGGAAGAGGAGTAGATGTTCTTTTCTTTCCTTTTGTTTTGTGCCTTTGTAATTGGCTAGTAGTGCCTTCTTTTTGTACTTAAACTTTTAATATTAATAGAATGGGCACAAGGCCTTTTGGTATTTCATCTTTAATTTCTGAACATTGTAGATACTTTGTTTTGTACTGGCTCAGGGCCTTATTCTTGTTCCTTGGGTTTTCTAGAGAGGTTGCAAGCCTTTTGATTTGACCCTAGAAGAGGTCGCAGGGTCTTTTTCTCGGAGTTTGGGTATAAACGGTGCCGAGGAGATAGAAAACTCAGGGCTCTCCCCTCATTCTTAGATGGAAAAATGTACTAAGGAGGGAGAAAGCTCAGGGCTTTCACCTCAGACTTAAATAGAAAAAATATACCGAGGAGGGAGAAAGCTCGAGGCTTTCCCCTCGGACTTAGATGAAAAAATATGCTAGGGAGGGAGAAAGCTCGAGGCTTTCCCCTTGGACTTAGAAAAAATATACAAAGGAGGGAGAAAGTTTGAGGCTTTCCCCTCGAACTTAGATGAAAAAATATACTGAGGAAAGAGAAAGCTCGAGGCTTTCCCCTCGATCTTTGCAGGCATGGTATATTTTAAGTTGAATAGAACTTTTAAGCATCTTATTGATAATTTGCCGAAGCTACATAATTAAGCAAAAATGGAAAAGGAAAGAAAACATTCCACTAATAGAAACTGTGGAGGTTCTTAGAGTTCCATGTTCGGGGTATTGGACTTCCATTAAGATCTTCGAGTTCAAAGGTACTAACTCGACAGATCCTTATGATGCGATAAGGTCCCTCCCAGTTTGGAAGGAGTTTTCCAGATGAGAAACTTCCTTCCTCCTAAGTACCTAGTCATTAAGTTTGAATGTTTTCCCTCTTACGCGAGAGTTATAATATCGTGCTACCCTCTGGTTGTAGGCAACGAGTCTGATCTAAGATTTATCTCTGACTTCATCGATCATGTTGACATTCGTCTTAAGGGCGACTGTGGTTAAGCTTCTGGGGTTTGACTCACCCAAAGCCGGCAAACAAGGTGGTGGTGGTGGATCGGTGCGGAAACCACCGGGACTGGCAAATCAGAGTGAGAAGGTGGTGACTGTTTATGAGGATTTTTTGTCGTTTCTCTACAAGGAAACGACGCTTAGGTGGCGGGAATGGATAGATCGGGAAATTCTGATCCAAGTGAGATGGTGTGTCTCGAACGGAGAAGGTTTCGACGACAGCGCGTGGCCGGATTACTACGGCGGAACTGTTGGAAAATTTTGGGTTGTGGTCGCTGGAGAATTCTGAGTTCAATGGTAGGTTCAAATCCGATGGTGGATGGCTGAAAACTACATATCAAGCGTGCTAAAGTCAAACAGGTCGCTCGGCTTTCTGGAGGCGAAGAGGATGGCAGATCGGACCTGGTTTCTCAGGGTTTAGTTGCCCGATGATTCCGCATCTGACGGTGGTGGAACCAAGCTCCTGGGGTGGCAGACAACGACGCAACTGGTGGTCAAAGGTAATGCCACTCTGCGCAACCTGAAAAGTATTTTTTTAAGGGGAATAACGGCCTCAGATCCATAAGCCAAGAAGAAAGGAGTTTCTCCTGTGGGGTCCGAGTAATCATCCGGTAGGCCCAAAGGACACTTGGCAATTCCCTGACCCACTGTACGTCAGCGTTTTCAAGCCTCTTTTTAATGCCCTATAAGAGGGTCATGTTGGTGACTTCAGCTTGCCCATTGGCTTAGGGTAACCTATTGAGGTTCAATCAGTATTCGATCTCGAGATCTCGGTAGAAAGATTTGAATCATCAATTGTTGAACTACTTCCCATTGTCCGTAACGAGGATCCTTGGTATTCTGAATCGACACACGATGGATTTCCACACGAACTCTTTGGTCTTGTAATCAATTATTTTAGCAAGTGGTTCAACTTCTGTCCACTTAGTGAAGTATTTGATAGCCACTATCACATGCCTCCTATACCTTGGAGCTTCAAGAAAAGGCTCAAGGATGTCCATTCCCCACATGGCGAACGGAAGGGGACTCGTGATCGGCATCAGCGGATTTGAGGGTTGGCGGGGCACTGGAGCATATTTTTGGCATGTTTTACACTTTTTGACCATGTCCATGGCATGTTGTAGCATCTTGGGCCAAAAATACCCATGTCGGAGGATCTTGTAGGCTAGCGCCCTGCCCCTTAGATGATTTTCACATATACCTTCGTGAACTTCTTAGGGACCATAGTCTACATCGATAGGGCCGAGACACTTCAAGTAGGGAGTGGTGAGGCCTTTCTTGTACAGTTAGCCTTCGATGATGGTGAACCGCAAGGCGCGGGATAGGACTTTTCTTGCTTCATTCTTTAGATCAGGGAGTTTTCTATCTCGCAAGTACGTGAGGATCGAGTCCACCCAGGTCTGTTCTTCGACGACGAGCATGACTCGATGCTCATTGATACTGGGCATGGCGAGGGTTTCCAAGTAGAAGTGAGTCGGGCCAGGGCGTTTACTTTAGAATTATGCGCTCGAGTACTTGATAAATTTCGAACCTTTTGGAAGTTTCAGCTAGTTCTTGAGCTTTTTCCAAATATTTGATGATCTCATTTCGTATTCGTTGGTCATCTGGTTGACCACCAGTTGGGAGTCGCAGTAGACTTCTAAGGCTTAGGCAACCAATGTTTTTGCTAACTACATTCCTGCGAGCAATGCTTCACACTCTACTTCATTGTTCGAAGCTTTGAATTCAAACATGAGGGCGTAATGAACCATGAAACTCTCGGGACTGGTAAGAATGAGGTCGACCCTACTACAGGTGCTATTGGAGGATATGTTAACGAATAGCGTCCATCTTGGTGCCTGCTTATTACTTTCGAGCTTTTAGGGAATTTCAGGGAACATGCTTTCCACAATGAAATCGGCCAAATCTTAACAAGGAGGCAATTACAGCCGGGCTTGCGGCGATGGAAAGGAAAAGCTCTTCTCTAATGGGCTTGGTTAGAAGAGTCGGCAAGCTAAGATAGTCCTTCAGTTCTTCAAAAGCTTCCTAACATTCCTCGATTCATGCAAAGTCTTTAGCTTTCTTCAGTGCCTTAAAAAGGGTAAGCATTTCTCGGCAGATTTTGACATGAAACGACTGAGGCGGCGATGCGTCCGGCCAACCGTTACTTCTCTGACATTTCGGGGAAAATTCATATCTTGGATTGCCCTTATCTTCTCAGGGTTGGCTTCTATCCCTCGTTGGGTAACCATGAAACCGAGGAACTTGCCCGAGATGACTCCGAAGGCGCATTTCCTTGGGTTTAGCTTCATCTGATAACGTCTGAGTATTCCGAAGACTTCTTTAAGGTCAGACACATGGTCCTTTGACTTGGCGCTCTTGACAAGCATGTCATTGACGTAAACCTCCATATTCTTTCCAATTTGTTCTTTAAGAGCTTGTTGACAAGTCTCTGATAGGTTGCCCCTGCATTCTTGAGCCCGAAGGGTATGACCTAAGTGTTCTTTGATTAGTCTGGCCCATGCATGAGGATCTGGTTGTACCCCGAGTATGCGTCCATAAAGCCGAGTAACTCTATCCGGGGTAAAGGAAAACTGTCTTTTGGGCACACCTTATTGAGGTCAGTGAAGTCTATGCAAATTCTCACGGATGAAGTCGACAGCGAGGAGTTTATCAACCTCGTCATCTATAGCCATCTGTCGCTCAAGAGCAAAGGATCTTTTCTTTTGGATCACAGGTTTGTACTCTGGATCTACGTTCAGCTTATGAGCAATGACTTGTGGGTCTATTCCAAGCATGTTGGAGGAAGACCATGCGAACATGTCCTGGTTTTTTAATGAGAAATTAGACTAGTAGTTCCTTGAACCCTTCAGACAAGCTTGATCTTATCTGTATGGTTCTCTAATCTTCTCCTTCGTTCAATGGGACAGTTGCTAGCTCTTCCACGGGTTGGTCCCTCAGAGCTTTTGAGTTTGTCTCACAAGTCTTCAACTTCTAAAGGCAGGGTTTTTGCCTTTTTATGTCCCTTGATAGAGTTAAGGTAATATGATCGAGATGCTAGTTGATTCCCTCAACCTTCTCCTCCACTGTTCTCGGTGGGGAACTTCATTTTCAGGTGATTGGTAGAGACTATTGCTTTCATCTCGTTCTGATTAGACCTTATGAGGATGGAATTGTAAGAGGACGGATGCTTAATAACCAGGAACGTAGTCATTATGGTAGTTTGCCAAGGGGTTGAACCTGCGGTGACTAGCAAAACTATACTTTCTTCTGCAAATACCGGCGTCCCTGATAACTAATATAGTGGAGAGGTTACTGGTTTAAGTTCATCTTTTAACTTCATCTTCCGGAATGCATCGTAATATAATATATCCGCCAAACTCCCATTATCAACTAGGATTCGCTCCACATTGTAATTTGAGATGAGCAGAGTGACGAATATGGCGTCGTCATGGGGTGTTTGTAACCCTTCCAAGTCGTCGTTGGTAAAAGAGATCACATGTCCGATCTTGACCCGCTTGTGACGCCTGCTGACGGAAGCTACTGATCGAGCATAGGCTTTCTTGGCTTGCAGTGATTGCCCCCAACCGTTAGTCCTTCGAAAATTGTTTTAATGGTGCCAGTCACCATGGTAGTAGTGTCCCTGTTGTTTTGGCAACGTCTGTCGTCTTGGGCATTTCTCCTTAGACTTCGCCTAGAACTTTGCTCGAGGCTCTGCCTAGTGGTACGCTCAAGGCTCTGTCTAACGATACACTCGGAGCTTTGTCGAAATGTGCGCCTGGGACTCCCTTTTGGTCGACCTTCATCACTGTGGAATGTTGGGGGCCCAGTATATTCCTTAAAGTATCCTTGGCGAATAAAAGACTCGATCTGTCTATTCAATGCGTGGCATTCTTCAGTGTCGTGTCCGTGATCTCTGTGGAAGCAGCACCATTTGGTTCTGTCCTTATTTCCACTAGTGTACATACGAGTTGTCTTCCCATTGCCTTCTTGGTAGGGCTTCTTCGACCAGTTGTCCTTTGACTCGACAGACTCCTTTCGCTTTTCCCTTCCTTCTTCTCTCTCTTCAGAATGCCTGATCCTCTTCAACAAGTATATATTCCTCGGCCCAAGTGAGAACTTCATTCATATCCTTGGTTGGGCGCCTGGTGAGCTTGGAACTAAACGTCCCTGACCTAAGTCCGTTTTTTAATACAAGCACCTGGACCTTAGGATCGAGGTCGGGAATTTCCCATGCTGCAATGTTGAATCGTGAGATATACTCTCAGAGTCTTTCTCCTTTGCGCTGAATGATATTGAAGAGGCTTTCCGAAGGCTTTCGTGGACCCTTACAATTGACAAAATACGCGACGAAGGCATGACTTAGGTCTTTGAAAGAACTGATGTTTCCCGGTTTGAGGTGAGAATAACATGTGCTAGCGACTTTCTCGAGTGTAAGGGGAAAGGCTCGGCACATGACTACGTCTGGGTGGCATTGCAAAAGCATAGTTGTTTTGTAAAGCTGGAGGTGATCCATAGGGTTACTGGTACCGTCGTATGCTTTGATGATAGGCATCTTGAAGTGCTGATGGTGAGGGGCATCGAGGATGTTCTATATAAAGGGCGGATCTTGGGGATTGAGCTCATCCAAGACATTGGTTCCTCTTCCTCTGAAAGCTTCACCTATTCTTCTCTCTATCTCCTCTAGCTGTTTATCTAGGCTGGTATAGTTCTTAGAGGCAGAATAGCCTTGGGACTTTGCTCCATGGTTGGGAGAGGACCCTATAGTGGACTTGCAATATGAGGCGTGGGCCCGATGGCTAAGGTTTCGGTGCCTCATTGGCCGAGAGCATTTTTGCGACGATTGTGGCTGGGAGGAGCTTCCCCCCTCCTCCCCCCACCCCCCCCCCCTCGAGTTTGGGGGCTAAGTCAACCACCAGTTGGGTGAGTTTCATAAATTGTCCCTGTGTGACCGAGGGGTTTGGATTTGTCTAGCCTTCATTGACTGGACGATACGATTGGGAATGCTGATCCTGCAAGGATCGCTCTTCAGAAGGATTGTTGGGATTCTGGCAGAAAACAACATGTTCTTAGATGGCTAGGAGTTCAAAACCAAAGCATAGGCCGCGATTGGTTGAAGTTCGTGCAATGACGGAAGTATTAGCAATGTTGACAGTGGTGTTTTTGGCAGTGTTCTTAGGCGACATCTTGACATATGAGTTATTTTCCACGATGTTTCCCACGAACAACGTCAATCTGTTGATGAAGAAAACCTAAGGAGTCGCCCGAGGACCGGAGGGGTTGTGCCCCCAGGGGACTCTCCAATACCTAAGTTAGTATAAGACTTTAAAGAGCAAGAGCGCTGGAGAGTTTTTCTAGAGAATTGAGGGTGAGTACCTTTAATAATGAGAGCCATTTTATAAAGTGGTTAGAGGTAGAACCTAATTAGGAAAACAATTCATGTGGAGTACCACAATGGGATTAGGGTTCCATGGACCGGAGTATCCTAGTTGGACTAGGATTTGACTAGGGTTTCCATAGGCTAGAATGTTTTAGTAGGGTTTCTGGTGCGAAATTACTGTCTTGCCCTTGTGTAGATGTTTGACATATAAATCTGTCTTGTTTGTGAAATTACTATTTTTCTTTGCAAGGTGCCACGTGTTATTATGTTACTGGTTGGGGATTTTTCCCTACATCACATTCGAAGGGCACCTAAGGGCAGTCTATTTTAAAGAAAATCACTTCATGCAACTGGAAAAGATAAAGAGGAGGAGATAATGAAATTCCATTGAGTAGAGTTAAATTTCCAAAAGAATTTCCCAATTTACCCATAACAGTGAAAACAAGCATTTCACTGCTTAGCAGAAAGAAAGAGAAAGAAACAAAACATGTTATATCGAGTTCTTTCTTTTTCTTTTTTAATTATTATATATGCAAACATGGGAAAAGTTGAAATCAACGAAACAAGGTTGTCATAAACTGGACTGTCTAGTAATTAAGTCGAGCTACAAATGTTGTATTCTCTGCTAGTGCTTCAAAAGACTACCTTCCCCTCCCCCCACCCAAAAAAAAAGAAAAAAGAAAAATACTTTACTCAATCATTCAGGACAGCAGCAGATGTTGCAAATTAGTTAAATCAATCGGAAGCATAACACATCAACAACATACTATTTTAACATACTATTTTCTATTTATAATAATGGACCACACTAAAGCCATAAGTTTAAATCGATCATGTATTGTTATTCCAATTTTTTTGGTGTGATAGTTATATTCTCAAGAATATTAGCCGTATTCATATATGGGTTATGGACTCCAAGGTTAACCTTAGTAGAAGTCTCTCAATTTTGTTTAATCTCACTCTCTGATCAACCTAAAATTGAACATTTGAACCCTTAGCATGAAAATAATGCTAGAGGTGCCAGATTTCACATCACACGCCTTCAGATCACCTGATGGGTAATTGGTTTGAAACCCGAACTATAAGCTCCATTAGGGCTGCAACAAAATTATACAAGTCAATGGTGTTCCTCAAAGGAAAAGAAAAATGAATATTTAAAAGGAAATAAAAAAACTGGCATTCTTGAACAAAGTTCGGTATGCGACACAGTGCATAATTCCAAAGAAAATGCAGCAAGGGCAACAACTGCAAGACAAATTTTCTTAATGATGCATCAATTTGATTAAGATGAGACAAAACTCACTTACCAAGAAAAAAAGATGAGATAAAACTAGATTGCAGTGCTTTTAGATTTAATCATGAAGTGTTGCACATTCAGTGCATAATCACATACATTCAAACATTAGTGCTAATTGCAAGAAAAAGTAACAATGAATTTCGCCCTGTGTTCTAGCCAGAATTGCATAAACAGACAAATAAAGAGCTGATTACAATATAGTCCTGATTCAATGGATCTCAAGAGCAAATAATTTGATGTAGCCACATGAACAAATGAGTTGGGCAAATAGATGTCTTTTCTTCACAGATGACAAAAAACTAAAATGCAGTCAGATTATGACAAAAATGAATAGTGAACAAAACTTCTAATAGTTAAAAAGCCCCCAAATAACATATTCAAATGAGGATTAGTTGGATCAACTAAACAACCAAGAAAAATTATCAACTATTGCCAACAACATTTATAAAGATAAGAATAAATGTTGTTTCCACTTCAGAGAAAAAAACATGAGGCTCTACAGAAATAATAGATGTAAGATACAAACTAACAGAAATTCTTGAATGCTGGGATTTACTGCAGGTTAGCAACTTGAGCAAGCTTGCAAGCTAAAACTTATTGATATGTGTTTTCTAGATCTAATAAGCTCATTCAACATAAAAATAAAGAAATGAAACCTTCTATAATCAGGAATTCCACACTCTGTGCTAATTCCAGCTCCAGTCAATATCACAAGCTTGGTACTGCACAGCAGGCACAAAAGGAAAAGAAATTCAACCAGATCTCGTAAAGATTCAGGACACTCATAAGACAAACATTTTTTTTACCAATGCCGAGAACTTTCAAGGAAAAATGGATCCCAAATAACAAACTAGATACATGAGGATATCTGACGAGGATGACCTTTGATAAAAAAATTGATACAAACGGTTAACATCTTCAATACATGGAGGACCTGAATCAGGAACCATCTTCTTGTCCCTTAAAAACTTTGGAGGTGCTTTGGCTTCATTTCCTAGTGAAGTGCCAGGGACTGATATATGACATGAGATTTGTACAGACCTTACATGGCCCTGAAATGATGTGTCTATTCTTCCAATGCTCAGTGATAGCCAGCCTTTACCACGTGATAGAAACAAATCTATAACGAAAAAGAGGTTGCGCTACATAATATCAATCACATATAGCACACTAACAGAGTAGTACAAGCAAGGTAATTAATGACGTTGAGGAAATCTGTAAATGGCACATTCATACTTGCCTGTCGCAATGCATCCTAGTACTTCCCTCACATTTCTTGACGCCTGCGTATTCAAAGTACAAGAATTTTGGCATCAAGAACTTCATACAGAAACCAAACACAGCTATGAAAGTTAGGACTATCTCCAGGTCACCCCACCCAAAAAGGGCGCAGTTGGTTGGTTGCCATTTCACTAAAACTTCTCTTCTCAGAAAGACAAAGATATGTATGTACAATTCAAAATAACCACTAAAGAATGTACATTGCCCCCTTCCACATTCAAAATGATTCGCCATTTCTTTTTTGTTTACCTTTTTTCTAAGAACTAAATAGCATCAAGAAAATCCTCCATGAGATTGCAGATTGACTGACATAACATTATTATGTTGCCTGTAGTTGAAATATTTTCTTTTTATCACTGCTTTCAAATTGTCCAGTTCAATAATAAATGAGAAAATAGGGTAATAACAGCAATTATATACTCCAAATAACCTTCACGTCGGGAGTTTAAATTATATACAAGTCATGAAATTAATAAGCAGCAAAAGTTAATAACCAATCAATCCAAACAAAATATAAAAACAACATGAAGTTTCATTAATTACATTGATTACAGGTATCGGATTAAATGATACAGACCAAATACCTGGCAATATATATATATATATATATATAGAGAGAGAGAGAGAGAGAGAGAGAGAGAGAGAGAGAGAGAGAGAGAGAGAGAGGAAGCTTACAGAGAAGAAGGATTGGGGATGGTAAGGGAAACGCAAGAACATTGTGTCGCCAATGCGATCTATTGATAGATTGATGATTGCTATTCGCAGTTGTCTTTGATTCTAAGAAAATGAGGTCATAAACTATCGAATTTGATGTAAGAAATAGGTTGTCTGAGCTCCCCAATCAACGATGGTTAATTAGGTTCAATTTTGTGCATTTGATATTTTTTCTTCTTCCACGTTGCATGTTTCTTCGCCACTTGTATAGTTACATTATGAGTTGTTGTATTGTGATTGGTTTATTAATAAGGAATGTTATTTATTTTTAAATAAATTTTAATATAATAAAATTAATTATTAATAAATTTTATTAAAATTTATAAATAAACTTTAGATATAAATTTTTATAAAATTAAATGGATAAAATGATTTTTTTTTCTCTACTCATCGTTCTTCTATTTCTTTTTATCATTTATTTATCATTCACGATTATTTGATCTATGTTTATGAAATGAAATTTGTTTATGCATTTCTTTTCTTATATTAATTTCCTCTTAATTATAACTAGTGGTGGATCCAATAATTGGGCTCCGAGTAATTTTTCTTTGTTTTATTAATTTTTTTAAAAAAAAACTAATATGTCACATAGCATCTTTATATATATATATATATATATATATATATATTATTTTTACTGTATATGATTTCTAATAATATTAAAAATAGATTAGATTAATAGATTTATCTTTAAAAAATTTCAATTGAAAATAAAGATGTGGTAACGATTTTAAGTCAATTTAAAGCGACCAACTTAAAGTTGTTAAATGTGATTTTTACTTTTAACAAATTTAAGTTGGATTAAAACCATTATCAAACAAGAGCAAAGCATATCATCCACACCAACAAACAATACTTTCATAAAATTTCAGCTTTGGTTTTTTTATTTTTATTTTTTGTATGGTATAGTATTTAAAGAACATGAACAATTCTTTAAAAAAAAATGCTTAAATGCATCCTACAGATAAATAATACCCCACACTCTTAATACTTAAATTGACATTCTAAAGATTTGATTTAAAACAATTAGTATCCCTTCTTCAATTTTTGGTGAAATTCACCACCGAAAAATGCACGTGACTTGCGTGTGAACCTTTTTTTAACCCATTGGTTTACCAGCCAATTTTTGCCAACTAAGATTAATAAATTATTATAAAAATTATAAATTGAAAAATCTAAAAATTAAACCCTAATTATGAAATCAAAAATCAAATTGAACCCAAAAATCCTAACCTTTTGCCTTTTCTCCAAATAGCCCCCACTACCAAAACCCCAAAATCACAATCTCATCTTCTTCAAGCTATCACCAACACAGTTAAAAAAAATTTGAAAATCAAACCAAATCCTTCTTCACTGGCTATATTCATAATGAGATAAAATTTCTTTTACAATCACAAAAAATATAAACCAACATCATTTGTTGTTTTTGCCATTTCTTCTGGTCTCTGATTTTCCCAATATTTCGACCTCTAACTTTGAATTTGTTACCTTTGGATCTTTTTCTCTAGTGAGATCTGACATGTTTCCTAGCGGGAGCACATAAGCCTGAAGGAAATCGATCTAGAAAACGTAGCAGAAATGTTAAATTTTTTATCGATTCCCATAAACCCAAATCATCTTATGATTCACATAGAACATATATTCAACTACAATAATATACAAGGATAGAATCGTTACATTTGATGCGTAGTCTTCTTGATCTCCTTTGCGCGATTCCAAGGCGTTACCGAATTTCTTACGTTATTGAATCCATAACAATCACAAAACTAAGTGATCTCTAAGGTTTAGTCCACACAGAGTAAATCTTGAATCATGATTTCTCTCTAAATTTTGTTCTCTTTTAAAAGGAAGAAGAACCAAAATTTATAGGAGAAACTTATGTGCAGAATAATGTGCTAGCAAAAAATTTGCATACTAATGAACTATTTATAATGTTAGGGTTATTTAAAATTAACTATTAATTGCAAACTAAACCCTTACAATTATTTTTTAATTACACATTGCCTCCATTGTGTGTGACCCCTTATGTTCAAACTCATCTGGTTGTAAGTCATAATTTTTATGTAATTGTAATTGAAACTCTTTCCAATTAATTAGAACCTTTTTCTAATATATTTTTAATCAAAATCTCTTTTGATTCTTTTTTTTATTAGAATTAATTAATTGTCCTTTGAATTAATTCTTACTATTTCTACAATCATGAGTGACATCTAACAGGATATCATTATTACCCAAACAATGTGAATTTGGTTGTGAAACTTTGAACCTTTCTGTTATCAGTTACCGTGCAGTTCAATCATTCTATCATGCAATGTCCCAATTAAGCTAATTAGAGTATGAAATTATTGTCAAACCTTTAGCATTAATTATATGTGTCTAGATCTCAAGACTATAATTCTAATGATGAAATTAGAAACTCCTTTCTAATTCTCACCCTGCCTTGACCAAGGAACTTCTCGAATTATGTCTTAGTAGATCACATAGGATATTCTCTCTTTTTACTTAAGAGTGATAGATCCTTTATTATACATTCACATATCTCTATACGAAAACTATCATACCCAATTATTACTAACTAATGATTCATGAATAGAACTATATTAAATAGCCTTAAAGTATAATAAGTAGCATGCAAGATAATCAAGGTGCCTCAAGTCTAAGGATCACATGCACAATTGTAACGTTATTAATAGGCAAGTAAAAACTCCATGTAAGTGTTCTTAAGTTAAGTCATGTTCAGTGAACCCATTCTCCAATGAGCTCATACATACTTATTTTCGTGTCTACCACCCAAATGACATTGAGATTAGTCACCCTCCCAATTGAGCGAACATAGTATGTACTAATATAACAGGATTACTAATGTCCAATTAGTATCTTATGACAAGGAACATTTAAGAATAAAGTTTTCAAGAAGATTATGTCTTATAATTATGATTACATCATAATTGTAAACTAAAGTACAACCCAAGAGGGGATGAATTGAGTTTTAAAACTTTTTGCACACAACAAACAAGTTTATATACTTATGAAATTAAACAAGAACAATAATAATTATTTTGTTGGAAATTAAAGGAATAAAGGCTGAGAAAGTGCAAACTCTGTTTATAGTGGTTCGACAATATCGAAAACTTTCTAACCCTACATCCACTCTCTTTAAGGAGACTCCTTGAAGTATTCCACTAAATGAAACAAGCAACTTCATAGGTGTTGCTCGAACCTTTACAAAGATATCTTCCAAGTAAGTTAACACTAAAGTGTTTAACACCTAAATACTTCTACAAGTTATACCAACTCTTTCTCTTTACAATTATTGGAATTTATGATTCAATATGGTAAGAGAGATTATAATCAATGCTTTACAAATGAAGAATATCTATCTTTTAGGAACAAAGCTTTAAAGATGGCTCAAGAATGATTTTTGAAAGCTTTGAAGAGTTATAAATGAGCTCTATAAGAAATTAAGTGTTCTTGATTGTTAAGTTTGTTCATTTAAAAAGGGTTTATATAGTCTTAACCCCATATGGTCATTACACACAAGGTATGGTCATTTTGTAGCATTAAATGCTCTGACCTGCACATTTCTTTTAAAAAATTAGCCGTTATAATTAAGCATTCAGTCGACTGAATCAAGTGATTCAACATCAAGTGTTTTCATTCAGTCGATTAGACTAAAGAGACAGAACTTTATGTCCTTCATTCAGTCGACTAGATGATTCATTCAGTCGACTGGGTCAAAGGCTAGAAGGTTTTGTCCTTCATTCAGTCGACTAGATGAATCATTCAGTCATTGGATCAAAGAACAAGACTTTTTTTCCTTCATTTAATCGACTTAATGATTCATTCAATCAGTTGAATCCTTTGAAACAAAATTTTTCTATTTTACTTTGACTTATAAAATTAGGACTAGTTTAAAAGATTTTATTAAAAGCATTTTGAAAACAAAAAGAGCCATAAATAAAGGTGGGTAATTTAGAGAAGATTTATAATATATCAACTACTTTAAGATCTTCTAATCTTGTTCTTTAGACTTCTTTTGAGTTGCGAACATGTCTTTTAATATAAAGACTCTAAATGCTTAAACATTTAGATAAAATAAGTTAAATCAATTCAATATAGTTTTATCATCATTAAAATCAAGTTAGGGGTCAACAATCTCTTTCTTTTTTATGATGACAAAACTAATTTAAGAAAAGCACTTTTAAATTCAAAGTGTTTGGTTTTAATAAAAATTTAGACAGAGTCTTCTCTATTTTTGTGATAAAAACCTCCTGCGAAGTTTAAAAGCAATCCAACCAAGCAATTTATAAAGAATTTAAATAACTTAAAAGCAAAACTCCCCCTTAATCTTTGCATAATGTAAAAAAAAAAAAATCCTTCTTTTCAACACACATCGCATATAATTCTCCTTAGTTTCTCCCCTTTTTGACATCATTAGAAAAAGGTAACAAAAAAATAGAAAAAGACATAGATAAAAAAAAGAGCGCACACAGAAAATAAACAGTCATTAAACAAACATAAATCTAAGCATAGGTTCAACTAAGAACTAAAAGTAAAAGCTCATATGAGAAAATCCCAAATATTCATGAAAATGAAAATAAAATGTACTTGCAAAGATTGAAAGAGTTAAAAACATAAGTAAAAGGAACAAGGATAAAGCTCAAGGGGTTGGAGGATCAAAGTGGTCATGAATGAGGTATCAAATCTCAGCAAATGATCCTTCTGTGTCAGTCCAGAACACTGTGAAGTCATCATACAGCGAACTGATCTCGGTCCGCAAAGCCTAAAATTGCACATCAGATGCTTGTTGCATACTGTTCACTGAAAGCTGAAAACTGGCTAGGGCTTGAAGTGTGTCATTTGACGAACAAGTACCAACTGATCCATGTCTTGTCGCTGTCTACTAAGTGCCCATATCAACATCCAGATCATCTCATTCTTCATCACTGGATTCATCTCGATTATGATATTCTTACCACACTTCGGGACTACCATATTTTCCCGTATATTAAATCTTATCCTCATAGGGTAAACACATTGATTACGTCACTGCAATCGAGGTAATTGGATCTGGTCTCAAGAAAGGGAGCACCAAAGTGGGCTAAGATGAGAGTAATGAGCATTCTATAGGGCAGACAACCTGATTCACTCTTATTTCCATCTATCATGTTTGCGAGGATGAGGGGGTAGAGGTTATAAGCAGTTCTTCTCTTGAGACACCAGATCAACAATATATCCAACTTAGAGGGGCTAACTCGGCTTCCTAATTTAGGATTGATACACCAATTTATTATCAAATTTAACATCCTAGAATCTAGGGGTAAATCAACATAGGTGTTATAAGTCTGGATTCCATAAAGATTTATCTTTACAATCCTATAAGCACCCTCATAATCAAAGTCCTTTGGCCAACCATTTGATCACTAAGTCATACCATCAACAGGCAAATTCAGAATAGAACGCTGAACCTCAATAGTAACTATAAACTCTTCACCCATAACCATAGTCTTAAACCTAAGGGCAAAGGGTGAGGATTATTCTAGATTTGCATAAAATTGGTGAATAAATCTAGGGTAGTACGTTTGGTGGATTGAAACTAGGCGAGTCCAACTGATTTTATCAAATAGAGGCTTAATATTGAAGTCAGCAAACTGAATAGATGCAAAATCTATAATCCTACCACTCATTATCTTTTTAACACGAATGACGTTGTCATACCTTCCCTTGACTGTAACATTACAAAAAATTGAAGCATCCAAGAGATGGAGAGCCTTCTTACTCGATTTCCTTGCCTTTTTTTTTTTCCTTTAAGCTCTTGAGATGTCATTTTACGCGATCTTTTAGGACGAGGAGGATTTGGACCATGGGTTGTCAGTTTGACGCTAGAACGGTGTGATATCTTGATAGAAAATGGGAAAAAAGTTGAATTTTATGTGTGGATAAGAGTAAAAAAAAGAAGGATTTTGTCAGATTTGACAAGAAATGTGAGATTTCTAGAGAGAGAAGAAAAAATGTCCAAAGTAGTTTTTAAATTTGGGTGAAAATGATGTTTTAACTGAAAGAGAGTTTTTATAATCTCGAGCATTTAGTTGAAATGGTTATAGAACTGAAAGCTTTTTGGCAGTTATGGGCATTCAGTCGATTGTATAGTATGTTCAGTTGACTAAATGAGAAGCGGAGAGTTACGGGTTTTTCTAGACAGGTCTTAAATCGACTATATGAAAGGTTTAGTTGACTGAATCAAAGATTTAAAAAAATATTTGAACTCCAGTTTAAAAGTTTGCAACCATAAATTTCTTTATGCCATCTTTGAGTGAGAGAAACATCAAATCAGAGTTAATGTTCATTCATTCAATGGCTCATATGCAAGTGATGAATGTAAATGCAATCAAACATCAAATCATAAAAAAATTCTCATGCCAATTTCCATTCTTATCATACAAAATCTATCTTCATTTAAAGGTTTAGTAAAAATATTAGCTAATTATTTTTCTGTAGGTATAAAGAATCAAGTTTAATATCACATTTTTTAGTGTGATCTCTTATAAAGTGATGTCTTATTTCAATGTGTTTAGTTTTTGAATGTTGAATAGGGTTCTTAGTTAGATTGATTGCACCAGTGTTGTGACATAAAATTAGAACACTTTCAAAAAGCATACCAAAATCTTTTAGTTATTCTTTTATTCATAAAACTTGTGCACAACAACTACCGGCGGCTACATATTCCATTTCGACGTTTGATAGTGCAATTAAATTTGTGTATTTGAAAATCAAGAGGTTAACATATAACTAAAAAATTGGCATATTCCACTAGTACTCTTTCTATCTAACTTACAACCAGCAAAATCAGCATCCGAGTATCCAATTAAGTCAAAAGATAAATCTCTAAAATATCATAATCCTAGATTTTGAGTGCCAAACAAATATCTTAAAATTATTTTAACAGCAATTATGTGAGATTTTTTAGGATTAGCTTGAATCTAGCACACATACATACACTAAACATAATATCAGGTCTACTAGCAGTCAAATAAAGTAAAGCCCCTATCATGCTTCTATATTTCTTAATATCAACACTTTTACCTCTTTCATCCAAGCAAAGTTTTGTTAAAGTGCTCATAAAAGTCCCAATTGACTTTGCATTCTCCATCCCAAACTTTTTTAGTAAATCTTTTGTGTACTTGGATTGGTTGATGAAGATGTTTTCCTTTGCTTGTTTAATTTGAAGTCCAAGGAAGTAGTTGAGCTATCCCATCATGCTCATCTTAAACTCACCTTGCATGCACTTAGCAAAATCTTGACACATAGATTCATTAGTAGCACCAAATATAGTATCATCAACATATATTTGTACCATGAGAGCTTATGCTTATGAGTTTTAGTAAAAAAAAATTGTGTCTATTTTTCCTCTTGAAAAACCATTATCAAGTAAAAACTTACTTAACCTTTTATACCATACTCTAGGAGTTTGATTCAACCCATAAAAAACTTTAGAAAGCTTATAAACATGGTTTGGAAAGTTAAGATCTTCAAAACAAAGAGGATGTTCAACATAGACCTCTTCTTCAATAAAGCCATTTAAAAATATATTTTTTACATCCATTTGAAATAATTTAAAATTCTTAAAACATGCAAATGCAAGCGACATACAAATAACTTCTAATCTAGCTACAAGAGCAAAAATTTCATCAAAATCAATTCATTCTTCTTGATTATATCATTTAGCTACAACTTTAGCCTTGTTTCTAGTTGTTATACCATTTTCATCCATTTTATTTATAAAAATCCACTTAGTTCCAATTACCAAATGATCTTTAGTATTAAGAACTAAAGTCCAAATTTTATTTCTTTCAAATTGATTTAATTCTTCTTGCGTAGCATTTATCTCATTTTCATAATTTTTGGCTTCATTATAAGTCTTAGGTTCTATTTGAGACAAGAAAGCAACACAATTGCATACATTTCTGATTGAGGATCGAGTTCTTACCCCTTGTGAAGGATCCCAATCACTTGATCGTTTGGGTTATAATTCACATATCACCAATCTTTAGGAATACTATCTCCTTGTTAAGAGTTGATTAAGTCTAGGTATATCTTTCCTTTGAGTTATTTGAAGTTGATTCTCTTTATGGTCAACAATGGGAGTGGTGGCATCCACTCTTGGCATGAAACCTACATCATCATCAAGAGAAGCTCTTCTGCTATAAATAGGATTAGTTTTATCAAATGCATCATGAACGGATTCTCCGACCATTAGAGCTCTTTTGTTAAAGACTCTGTAAGCTTTACTAGAGGCTGAATAACCTAAGAAAATCCATTCATTGATCTTAGAATCAAATTTACCTAAATTAACTTTATTGTTATTCAAGATGAAGCATTTGTAACCAAAAGCGTGAAAATAAGAAATAATAGGCTTTCTACCATTCCATAGTTCACATGGAGTTTTCTTAAGTATAGGCCTAATTAAGACTTTATTTAAAACATAACAAGCAGTGTTTACGGCTTCCACCCAAAATTATTTTGGCAAACTATTTTCATAAAGGAAAGTTCTACTAATTTCTTCTAAAACTCTATTTTCCTTTTAACAACATTATTTTGTTGAGGAGTTTTATGTGCTGAAAAAGTATGATCAATACCATTATCATTACAATATTTTGAAAAACTTTGGTTTTCAAATTCTTTTCCATGATCACTTCTTATGCTTGAAATGGTAATATCTTTTTCATTTTGAACATTTTTACAAAATTTTACAAAACATTTAAAAGCTTCATCCTTATAAGCAATGAAAATATAAAGGTATATCTAAAATAGTCATTTACAATAACAAGAGCATATTGATGGCTACCTAGACTAATGGTGCTTATTGGACCAAACAAGTCTATATGCAAAAGCTCTAAAGATCTAGAAGTTGAAACCACATTTTTGGATTTAAAAGAAACTCTTGTTTGTTTTTCTATTTGATAAGCATCACAAACTTTGTCTTTTTCAAATTTGATTTTGGGAAGACCAACAACCAAATCCTTTTTAGAAAGAGTTTTGGTCAAATCCATGTTCATATGATCAAGCCTTCTACGCCATAACTACGAGTTTTCATTAAAAGCTGAAAAATATGTTTCATTTTCCAAAAGCAAAGTTTTGAGATAAACTAAATAGAAATTTTCATATCTTTGGCCAACAAATTTGATCTTGTTTCTCTTGATGTCTATTATAAGACAATGAGAGGATTCAAATATGACTTTATTACCTTTATCACATAATTGACTAATGCTAAGTAAATTAGATTTAAGGCATTGGACAAGTAAAATATGATCAAGGGTTGAAGAATTTTTACCCACTTTACCATGTCCTATGATCTTTATCTTGGTGTCATCTCCAGTGGTGACGTGTCTGCTATCCCTTCGAGTCAATTCCATAAAGATGTTTTTATCACCGATCATTTGCTTTGAGCATCCACTTTCAAGGTACCAATGATCACCTTCTACTTTTGAGTGGAGACATATCTACATCACAAAAATTATACACAATGAAGCTTTTAGGTACCCAAAATTTCTTGGGTCCTCTCGGGTTAGTCCTTAGAAATACGGATCTTTTAGGAACCCATACTTTCTTAGTTCTATAATGTGCTCGATAGTAATAGTAATGTGGATGATGCATGATCCTATATTGATAATCATAGAAATTTTTAGGATGTCTAGAATATGCAAATCTATCATTCCTTGGAGGAGAATATCTTGCATTCCAAGAATACATGTTTCTAGCATTATAAAAGTTATGAGCATAAATGTTATTTCTAGGATATGGATGATAGTTACTTCTAAGATATGCATTCTTAGCATATGAATTTCTTGAATGAGTATACCTAGCATCTGTATTTCTAGAATGAGCATACATATGACTGCAAGTATTTTGTTGGATGTTTATTCCTAGTATTAGCATATGTATTTCTACCATAGGAATTGACATTTGAAATCTTAGGCTTCCTAAATTTTTTAAAGGAATATTATTAACATTACTAGGAGCCTTGAAAGTAGAGGTTCATCAACACATATTGCTTTCACAAAGATAGTTTTATTTGATTTTTGCTTGCCTAATGGAGAATAATCCAAATTGGATTTTTCTCCACTCATTCTTTGACAAGCTAACACTTCATCTAGATTTTCTTTTCCATTTAAAAGTGTAATGACCCATCCCAGGTTGGCCACCCCCAAGACGAAGTCGTCTCGTTTTGAAATCCCAGCACGACACATATATTCAACAATATAAAAATGTATATTAACTTATATATGTATAAGTCCTCAACCCTCAACAGGGGAGTTGCATTATTAAAATCCCAACTAAAACCATATATACAACATATTATACATGAATATTTACAATTTTTTTTCTTCCATTAGTTTGAGGATGTGGACCACGAGGCTTACATATAATAATTCATTCTGAATCTCAGCTGACCAATCTATCTGTACTGCCCGCTACCTGAAAATATTTAACAATGAGGAGTGAGCTTCACAAGTTTAGTGAATTAAATTTGCTAGAAGTACTCGATTTGAATACTTCTGGTCACATCTTATAATTCAATCGTTTCTAATTCACTAATATTAATCATCTATTTCTTCACATATAATAATTCAATCTTTCATGTAGTCTTCCAATATTCATTCATCTATTATCTCATAGAACTCGATAATAGCATTCTATTATCACTACTCATATTATAATTCTCATCATTTATCAATCTCTTCTTAAATTAATCATCAAATATATCAATCTTTCTTCTCATATATTTAATCATCTTGAGACTATTAATTCAACATCATTATTTACTTCGTTATGAGGTTCACAACATATAATCAATCAATCAAATAATTTTTATCATATCACACATTCACATTTCTTTCTCATCATATCTATCTCTCTGTGCGACTCATTTGTCTGTCAATAATTTCATAATCAAGAATGATACTTTAGCATCTCAATCAATAATAATCAATGTTTAAAACAAATGTAAGCATAAATTTAAATTATCTTTCTTTTTTTCTCATCAGATCATTTCATATTATCATTTGAGAACGTCTTCGCACATGTCGACATTTTTCAGCCAGACCAGCTGCCTTCCTGGTCTTTTCAGCTAGACCAACTGCCTTCTCAATCTTTTATTTTCAGCTAGACAGACTGCCTTCCCGGTCTTATATTTTCAACTAAACTGGTTGCCTTCCCAGTCTTTTATTTTATGCATATAAGCCATAATATGAAAACAAGCAGACCAGCTACCTTCCTGGTCTTTTATTTCATGCATCTGAGCAATAATATGAAAATAAACATACATTCAAGCATTCAATTTAGCTATCCAGCTCTTTCTCAAAATTATCGTTTTTATCATATTCATTAAATTATCTCCTCATATATCATATCCACTTTTCAATCATATTTTTCATAAATTTCATAAAAATTTTCAGCATATTTTTCATTCATCTATCCTATCTAAAATATAAATTCTCATATAATTAATATTCAAAACACTTTCCAATTCCTAATCAATCAATTTTCATATAAAATAGAAAATGCATCATTAAATCACTGTAATTCACCCATTTATTCAAATATCATAATTCCATATTTTTATTGGTTTTGATTACTAAAAGTAAATCTAACTCACCACGTAGCACTTAAAGCTACCCGTAGATCACTTCCTTGCCTTTCCTGCTCCTTTCAGCAACTTCCTGAGAATACTGATCACCAACATATCAAATGTGATGACATCATACTATTGTAATTGAATGACTGTACTATCTTTACTATTGAAGAAATTTTCTTTATAACTTTTTGCTATGAAATTTGAATTGAAGAAAGAAGAAAACCAAACGGGATTTGGTAAGAAAATAAAAAACAAAACAAAACAAAAAATCAATTCTTATATATTACCACCCCCACCGTCAGCACACATTTTGTTCCCTCCCCCGTGTCTTGCATGCAAAGTTCATGCATGTGGAGACAACACGTAGGTGTCCAGGTGTTTTCCCAACCTTTTTTTTTTTCTCCTTTGAAATTGCACTACACCTGGACCTTTTCTTTTTCAAAAGAATTATTTTAATTCAATAATAAATCTTTCATATATATATATATATATATTATTTTAATTCCACGTAATATCTATCAAATTACTTCTTTATCCTTACTTTGATAACATGAATATTACAATTCTACCCAACTTATAAAAATTTCATCCCCGAAATTTCCTTACCTACTCATGAAGAAGTTGGGGGTGCTCTTTCCTCATTCTTGCCTCATGCTCCCAAGTAATTTCTTTAACATCTTTATTCTGCCCTAATACTTGAATCAAAGGAATAACTTTATTACGCAAGACTTGTTCCTTTCTGTCTAGAATTCTGACTGGTACTTGCATAAATGTCAAATCTTCCTGAAGTTCTACAACTTGATTCAGAATACTATGGGATTCATCATGTAAACACTTTCTTAGAAGTGAAACATGAAACACATTGTGTAATTGCTTTGATTCTAGAGGAAAATCCAATATGTATGCTACTGGTCCAACTCTTTCAATTACCTCATATGGCTCCACAAATCTCGGACTTAACTTTCCTTTCTTTTTAAATCTCAATACACCCTTCCATGTAAATATCTTCAAAAACACCCAGTCACCAACCTAAAACTTAAGAGGTCGTTTTTATCTACATATCATTTCTATATGTTCTGTGCTATTATAAGGTTCTCTCTAACCAGTTTGATCCTCTCAGTAGTCAAATCTATCATTTCTAGACCAAATATCTTTCTTTCTCCAACTTCTTCCCAACATACTGGAGTTCTGCACCTTCTACCATATAAAGCCTCAAATGGTGCCATGCCAATACTAGGTTGATACTAATTATTATAAGCAAACTCAATTAAAGGTAAATAAGCATCCTAACTAACTAAGAAACTCAATACACTTGCCCTCAGCATATCTTCTAGTATTATGATGATTCTCTCTGTCCGCCCATTAGTTTGAGGATGAAAGACTGTACTAAATTATAACTGCGTACCCATAGTTTCTTGAAAATCCCTCTAAAACCAAGATGTAAATTTAACATCTCTGTTTGAAAATATGCCCAATGGTACTCCATGCAACCTCACAATCTTAGCTACATACAGTTCAACTAACTTTTTAGTACTCAAGTTAGTGTTAATTGGAAGAAATTGAGATGACTTAGAAAGTCTATCTACTATCACTCACACTCTATCGTGACCTCTCTGGGTATGGCAAAATCCAAAAACAAAATCTATAATCACATTTTTCTATGGTCATTCAAGCACAGGAAGAGGCTATAGTAAGCCTACCAGATGTTTATTCTCTGACTTCACTTGCTGACAAACCAAACATCTAGAAATATATTCAGCTACATCCCTCTTCAATCCTGACCACCAGTAATTCTGTCTCAATCCTCTATATATCTTATTGTTACTCGGGTGCATCAAGTATACATCAACATGTGCCTCTCTCAGTATCTCAGTTCTCAACTCAGCATCATTGGGAACACAAATCCTATTTTCCAATACCAAAATACCATCATTTCTAATTTTGAACTCATATTGCTTTCTTCTAAGCACTTCATGATTAATTTTCTCTCTCTCCTAATCTCTACCTTCCATTTTTAATAAACGTTCTACAATGGATGACTGTACAACAATGCTTTCTAATAATACTCATCTATTACTAATATTCAAGTTCATTATCATATCTCTCAACTATACTATCATATTCACATCATGGCTCTTTATAGCAGCTAATCTTCTTGTAGATTTTCTACTCAATGCATTAGCTACCATATTCACTTTCCCTAAATGGTAATATATCGTACAATAATAATCACTAATCAACTCCATCTAATGCCTCTATCTCAAATTCAGCCCTCTATGTGTATTTAAGTATATCAAACTCTTATAGTCAACAAATATCTCATAAGTGGCTTCATACAGATGATGTCTCCAAATCTTCAAACCAAACATTATGATAGCCAACTCTAAGTCATAGGTCGGGTAATTTCTTTTATGATTCTTCTATTGCCTAAAGGCATATGCCACTACCTTCCCATGTTGCATCAATACACATCCCAACCATTGATGCGAAGCATCACTATACACAACAAATCATTCATCACTAGAAGAAAGCACCAACACTAGAGCAGTAGTTAATTTCTCCTTCAACAACTAAAAATTATTCTCATGCTCCTTAGACCATACAAACTTCACCTCTTTCTTGGTCAATCTAGTCAAAGGTGTAATAATCATAGAAAAGTTCTAAATGAATCTTCTGTAATAACCGGTCAGTCCCAAGAAGCTTATAATCTTAGTCACATTAGTGGGTCTTTCCTAATTCAACACTACATCTACCTTATGTTGATCAAATGCTCTACCATCTCCATATACTATATGCCCCAAGAAAGTTATTTCATTAAGCCAAAATTCACATTTAGAAAATTTAGCATACAATCTCTCACTCCTCAGAATCTCCAACACCATTTCTAAATTTCTCACATGTTGTTATTCATTATTAGAACATACCAAAATATCATCAATAAATACAATCACAAATTTATCCAAGAATGGTTTAAACACCCGATTCATTAGATCCATAGATGCTATAGGAGCATTAGTTAACCCAAATGGCATTATAAGGATAACGTGTCCTAAAAGCAGTCTTAGGCACGTCCCCTTCCTTTATCCTCAATTGATGATAACCGGATCTCAGGTCTATCTTAGAAAACACCCTAGCCCCCTGTAACTGCTCGAATAAATCATCTATGATGGGTAAATGATATTTATTCTTGATGGTGATTTTATTCAACTATCTGTAGTCTATACATAATCTAATCATTCCATCTTTCTTCTTCACAAACAACATAAGGGCTCCCCAACCACACTAGGTCTGATAAATTGTTTCTCTAACAATTCTTAAAATGATACTTTCAACTCTCTCAACCTAGCTGGTATTATTCTATAAGGTGCTATAGATATGTGTGTTGAACTCAAAATCACATCTATAGAAAACAAAATCTCCTTACTAGGAGGCAATCTAGACAAGTCTTCACGAAACACATCAGGAAAATCTTTCACTACTAAGATTTCTTCTAGCTTCCTATTTTTCTTTTTAGAATCCATTATGTATGCCAAATATTCCTCACAACCTTTCTTCAACCATCTACTAGCAGTCAGGGCAGAAATAAGACAATTTGCAAGTATCTTACGTTTTTCCCTAAAAGTTAAACTCCTCCTGTCCAGGTATCTAGAACACCACATTTTTCTTAAAATAATAAACCTATACATGATGCACCGAAAACCAATTCATCTCCAAAATCAAATCAAAATCAACCATATTCAAAGAAAATAAATGAAGTTCAAACTCTCTATCATCCATATGGAATACACAACCCCAATAAATAGTTTTAATCATAATTCTATCTTTAGTAGGAATTTCAATAATAAGATTATACATTAAAGGACTAATATAAACATTAATAGACTTCATAAACACACTAGATACAAAAGAATAAGTTGCACCAAGATAAATCAATAATATAGTAGGTCTATTAAGAATAAATATCATACCCATCACAATATCAGGAGTGGCTTGTGCATCCTGTTGGGTCAATGTATAGACTCTGTTGTCTCTAGACTGTAACTGACCGCCAAGTCCTCTCTCAGCTACTGGTCCTCTGCCTCTGCCACACATATTCCTTGATGCACCACTTCTCCTCACCTGTTTTCTCCCAACACTTTCAACACCTATCTCAACAGATTTCCCCACTAGACAATCTACACTAATATGTCATTACTCACCACATACAAAGCACATCAGAGTAGGACAATTCCTAGACAGATGCCCTATCTAATTGCATCTATAGCAAACTTTTGTCTCTCGATCATACATCAGATTACCACTTTCCCTTAGTAGCATACTTACTCCTCTACCATAACATCCAGTTCTCATAATCTGTCTCCCAAATCTAGGGTCCTCACCAATATTACTTTGAACTATAGAAGTAACAGATCCTACTTGCCTCTAACTTTGTATTACAGTTCCCTGTTATAAGGATCACCCCTTTGGGGTGGTCTCCACCCTGCACACTTATACTACTACCACCACTAGGTCCCTCAAATCTAGATCTCTTCAGCCAATCCCTCATACCTCTAAATTTCATCACATCCTTCTCAATCTGAAGTTTTATATCCGCCAACCTAATATAATTCATATGCCTCATGTAAGATACTTGCAATCTAATCTCAAAATATAGTCCATCTAGGAACCTCTTACGCTTCTTCTCCTTTATGTCTACCATTTTCGATACAAACCTTGTCAAGGCCACAAATCTGCTATCAACTGAGCCATGGTCAACATATTTTACCTCAAATAAATGAAACCTTTCTTCTGATGGGCTCTGAAAATATATGAGCAATATTTATAAAAGAAAAAGACTCCTTAAACCTACCCCAAGTTGAGGGTCTATCAACATATGCATTTACCCTAGGAAAAGTATCCTTCCACCATTCTAAGATTTTTCATTCTAACTTAAACAAAGTAAAGGTGACCCTCTGCCTATCAGTCACTGGTAACATACCCAATAATCTCTCTACATGTTTCAACCATAGCTCAGGCTCAAAAGGATTCATAGATCTTTTAAACAACAAAAGATTCAACTTAATATATCTAACAAAATAATCTCCCTGTATCTCGTGCATAAATTCACCTTTCCCCTTTGGAACGTCTACCATTACTGGATGTACAACAACCTTAGGTAATGCTCAAGCCTGTTCATCAAGTCTATACTATAGACTATCAACTCTATTATCTGTTGCATTCATTTTTTTTTTCAAGAGCTTGAGTAAGAGCTTCTCTTAGCTTATATCTTTTAACTCCAAATTCTCTCACACCCCTACAAGTATCAATTATACTATCAACAATTTTCCTTCTAGGAAACTTACTCCAACTCAGCCTTCATCTCAACGTCAGCTTGTCTAAAAATTGAGGGCCTACCATGCCCTCTCTGGTCAGTAACTTTAACTCTAAGTCTTCCATGTCCACGCGACATTTCCAAACTATGCATTAAAATATAATTTATTTTAATCTCCCACATACTTTCTTTTTATGCAGTCTACATAATCATAAAACCTAATGCTCTGATACCAAAATTGTAATGACCAATCCCGGGTTGGCCACCCATGAGGTGGTGTCGTCACGTTTTGAAATCCCAACATGAGACATATATGCAACAATATAAAAATGTATATCAACTAAAATATATATACATAAGTCTTCAACCCTCAACAATGGAGTTACATTATTAAAATCCCAACTAAAACCATATATACAACATATTATGCATGAATATTTACAATTTTTTTTTCTTTCAGAGGATGTAGACCACGAGGCTTACAGATAATAATTTAGTCTGAATCTCAGCTCACTAATCTATCTGTCCTGCCCGCTACCTGAAATTATTTAATAATGAGGAGTGAGCTTCACAAGCTCAGTGAATTAAATTTACTAGAAGTACTCAATTTATATACTTCCGGTCACATCTTATAATCTAATAATTTCTAATTCACCAATATTAATCATCTATTTCTTCACATACAATAATTCAATCTTTCAAATAGTCTTCCAATATTCATTCATCTATTATCTCATATAACTCGATAATAGCATTCTATTATCACTACTCATATCATAATTCTCATCGTTTATCAGTCTCTTCTTAAATTAATCATCAAATATATCAATCTTTCTTCTCATATATTTAATCATCTTGAGACTATTAATTTAACATCATTATTTACCTCGTTATGAGATTCACAACATATAATCAATCAACCAAATAATTTTTATCATATCACACTTTCATATTTCTTTTTCATCATATTTGTCTCTAAGTGAGACTCATTTGTCTATCAATAATTTCATAATCAAGAATGATACTTTAGCATCTCAATCAATAATAACCAATATTTAAAGCAAATGTAATGCGTGAATTTAAATTATCTTTCCTTTTTTTTTTCTCATCAGATCATTTCATATTATCATTTGGGAATGTCTTCCTACATGTCGACATGTTTTAGCCAGAACAGTTATCTTCCTAATCTTTTCGGCTAGACCGACTACCTTCCCAGTCTTTTATTTTCAGCTAGATCGGTTGCCTTCCCGGTCTTATATTTTCAGCTAGACCAGCTGCTTTTTCGGTTTTTTATTTTTAGTTAGACCAACTGCCTTCTCGATATTTTATTTTTAACTAAATCGGTAACCTTCCCGATCTTTTATTTTATGCATATGAGCCGTAATATGAAAACAAGTAGACCAGCTACCTTCCTAGTCTTTTATTTCAAGCATATGAGCAATAATATGAAAACAAGCATACATTCAAACATTCAATTTAGCTATTTAGCTCTTTCTCAAAATTATTATTTTTATCATATTCATTAAATTATCTCCTCATATATCATATCCACTTTTCAATCATATTTTTCAAAAATTTCATAAAAATTTTCAGCCTATTTTTCATTCATCCATCCTATCTAAAATATTAATTCTCATATAATTAATATTCAACACACTTTCCAATTCCTAATCAATAAATCAATTAATTTTCATATATAACAGAAAATACATCATTAAATCATTATAATTCACTCATTTATTCAAATATCATAATTCCATATTTTTATTGGTTTCGATTACTAAAAGTAAATCTAACTCACCACGTAGCACTTAAAGCTACTCGTGGATCATGTCCTTAACTTTCCTGCTTCTTTCAACAATTTCTTGAGATTGCTGATCACCAACATCTCAAATGTGATGACATCTTGCTATTGTAATTGAATGACTGTACTATCTCTAATATTGTCGAAAGTTTCTTTATAACTTTTGCTAAGAAATTTGAATTGAAGAAAGAAGAAAACCAAATGGGATTTGGTAAGAAAATAAAATAGAAAACAAAAAACCAATTCTTATATATTACCGCCCCCACCGTCAGCACAGATTTTGTTCCCTCCCCTGTGTTTTGCATGCAAAGTTCATGCATGTGGAGACAACACCTAGGCGTCCAAGTGTTGTCTCCATCTTTTTTTTCAAAAGAATTATTTTTATTCAATAATAAATCTTTCATGTATATATTATTTTAATTCTATGTAATATCTATCAAATTACTTCTTTATCCTTAATTTAAGAACACAGGTATTACACCAAGTTTAGATATAGTGTTATTCAACTCAATCACTTTCTTTTTCAAATCAAAATTTTTATTCATCAAAGATTCTTGTTATGAGTTGTTAAGCTTTAAAGAGAGTTTTTCTTTTTGTTCTTTTAGAACTTTCTTCTCTTTCGAAAGAGATGAAACTTTCTTTTTGAGAGCAACATTTTTAGCATCAAATTTCTTTAATTCCTCATGCAATTCATTTATAGCTTCAATCAATTCTTCATTGCTATTTTCATTATCAATATCATTGCTAAGGGAAGAATTGATTACCTCGTTTTCATCATCAATTGCCATCAAGAAAAAATTGGTAATCTTTCGATAGTCAATATTACTTGCCGAAATGTCCTCATCATCATCACTCCAAGTGGTTGCAACCATAGCTTTATTCTTGAAGTTCTTGTAAGGTTTCTTTGTTGTAGGACAATCCTTCCTGATGCACCCGGGTTTCTTGCAATCAAAGCACACAATAGGATCTTTCTTGGTTGAATTGTCCTTTGTATAAGGTTTCTTGCTCTTTTTCAAGAATTTTTGAAACCTTTTGTGATGAAAGTCATTTCTCCATTTTCTTTACTACTTTAATTCTCATATTCTTCCACTTGCTTTCATATGGTAACCTTAAGTGCAATGACCTTCTTCTTCTTTGACTATTTATCAACAATATTTTTCATGACATTCATCTCATGACTTAATAGAGAGCTAAGAAGTGTGTTAATGTGAAGTTTGTCAAGGTCTTTAGCTTCTTTAATGGTCGTACTCTTTGATTCCCAAGTCGATAGTAGAGCTCCAAGAATCTTTTTGACCAAATCACAATCTTCACAATTTCTACCAAGAAGCTTTAAAATATTAATGATGTTAGTAAACCGAGAATACATTTCTGAAATGGTTTTGGTCGGGGACATCTTAAAAGATTCATATTCAGACATTAATAGATAGCTTTTATTTCTTCGTATGTAATTTCAAGTTTATCCCAAATTTCCTCAGTCAAAACACATATAGAATTTTTGTTGTATTCATTAATGCCTAAAGCAAAATGAAGCATACTAGTAGCTCTACTATTTAATGACATCATTCTACAATCATTATCATCATTAAATTCTAGTTTAAGTTTAGGCATTGTAGCTTCTAATTCACCAACTATTACTTTCTTTACTGGAATCCTAAGTCCTTCAATGATTCTCCATAAGTTATAGTATTGACCTTCTACAATGATTTTCATTATGTTTTTCTAATAGTTATAGTTAGTTCCATTAAATAAGGAAGGCCTAGTATAAGAGTGACATGCATTACATATATTAGAAGCCATATGATCTACTCAGGATTTTAAGCCTATTAATGAGAACAAAGCTTTGATACAAATTGTAGACTAAAGTGCAACCCAAGAGAGGGATGAATTGGATTTTAAAATTTTTTGCACATAAAAAATAAGTTTATATACTTATGAAATTAAGCAAGAACAATAATAATTAAAGGAGTATAGGATGTGAAAGTGCAAACTCCGTTTATAGTGGTTCAACAATATCATAAACTTTCCGACCCTACGTCCACTCTCTTCAAGGAGACTCCTTAAAGTATTCCACTAAATCAAACAAGCAACTTCAGAGGTGTTGCCCAAACCTCTACAAAGATCTCTTCTAAGGAAGTTTGCACTAAAATGTTTAACACCTAAAGACTTCTAAAAGTTACACCAATTCTTTCTCTTTAAAATGATTAAAATTTATGATTCAAGATGGTACAAGAGAGATTGTAATAAATCTTCTACAAATGAAGAATATTTTTCTTTCAAGAATAAAGATTTAAAGATGGCTCAAGAAGGATTTTTGAAAGCTTTGAAGAGTTATAAATGAGCTCTATGAGAAATTAAGTGTTCTTGATTCTTAGGTTTGCTCATTTAAAAGGGTTTATATAGTCTTAACTCCATATGGCCGTTACACGCAAGGTATGGCAATTTTGGAGCATTAAACGCTCTAACCCGTGCCTTTTTTTTATAAAAAAAAACTAACAGTTATAATCGAGCATTCAGTCGACTGGACGTACCATTTAGTCGACTAAATCAAGTGATTCAGCATCAAATGCTTTAATTCAGTCGACTGGACCAGAAGGAAATAACTCTCTGTCCTTCATTCAATCGACTGGATGATTCATTCAGTCGACAGGGTTAGAGGCCAAAAGGTTTTGTCCTTCATTTAGTCAACTAGATTAATCATTCAGTCGACTTAATGATCCATTCAGTCGATTTAATGATCCATTCAGTCGATTGAATCCCTCTGAAACAAAATTTTTATGTTTTATTTTGACTTATAAAAATAGGACTAGTTTAAAAGATTTTGTCAAAAGAATTTTGAAAACAAAAATACTCATAAATAAATGTAGGTAATTGAGAGAATATTTACAATACATCAACTACCTTAAGAGCTTTTAATCTTGTTCTTCAGACTTCTTCTGAAGTAAGAACATGTATTTGAATATAAAGACTTAAATGCTTAAACACTTAGACAAAATAAGTTAAATCAATTCAATATCGTTTTGTCATTATTAAAATCAAGTTAGGGGAACAATCGTCCTATCTCCATTGCTCTTATTCTATGGACTTAATCATGATAGTGTAATTTAACAAATATTCATGATAAATAAAACTTGTCATTAATTATGATAACAATTTGAATAAGATTGTTTTAAAAATAATATGAAAAGAAGTTAAATGTCATTGGCTTGTAAGGAATATTACTAATAATCTCCCACTTGCACTAAAGTCAATCGCTCGTGTATCTCATATCCATCTTCTTAAGATGACGATCGAACTGTTGTTATGTTAATGCCTTAGTTAGTAAATCTGCTGCATTCTCTGCTAACACAACCTTTTGTATACGTCTTATCTTATAATGATTACGCTAATCAAGTGGATCAATTACTCAATGTGCTTGGATTTTTTATGAGACCTTGGTTCATTGGCTTGAGCTACCACCTCATTATTATCACAGTACATAGTACTGCAAATTCAATTTTATGAACAACACCAAGCTCGATGATGAATTTTTCATCCAAACTGTATCATTTTCAGTGTTAGACGCGTCAATATATTCAACCTTAGTGGTGGAATATGTAGTTGTATCTTACTTATAACTCATTTAGCTCATTGCTCCACCATTTAAGGTAAATACAAATCCAAAAGTGGACTTTCTATCATCCACATCAGACTAAAAGTTTGAATCAGTATATTCTTCCAATTTCAAATCATGTCCTACATATATTATGAACAAATCTTTAGTCATTCTCAAGTACTTAATATTGTTCTTCACAACAATTCAGTGTTCCAAACCAAGATTAGACTAATATGTGGTAGTAACTCTTATAGCATGACTAATCTCAGGTCTAGTACATAACATAGCATACATAAAACTTCTTATGGCTGAAGTATAGCGGATTTGACTCATGTTATCTCTCTCTCTCTCACACATTCTCTCTCTCTCTCTCTCTCTCTCTCTCTCTCTCTCTCTCTCTTTATGTGTCTCTGGGGACATTTTCTTAGAGAGATGTACTCCAAGCCTGAAAGGTAACAATCCCTTCTTTGAGTTTTCCATGTTGAACCTCTTCAATACTTTTTCTATATATATAGATTGGAACAAGCCAAGCATACTTCTAGATCTATCTCTATAGACCTTTATCCCCAAAATATAGGATGCTTCTCTTAAATATTTCATGGAGAAGTTCTTTGAAAGCCAGACTTTGACTGATTGTAACATACCTATGCAATTCTCAATTAGTATGTCATCAACATACAATATCAAAATTGTAATCATACTCCCACTAGTCTTTTTGTATACACATGGTTCATCCAAATTTTGAGAAAACCAAACATTTTGATTGCCTCATCAAATCGAATGTTCTAACTTCAAGAATCTTGCTTTAATCCATAAATTGATCTTTGTAGCTTGCACACTTTGTAATCACTACCACTGGATGAAAAACCTTTTGGTTGCTCCATGTATATATCTTCATCTATGTTTCCATTGAGAATTATGGTTTTAACATCCATTTTCCATATCTCATAATCATAATGCACAACTATGACAAGCAAGATCCTAATGGACTTAAGCATGGCTACCGAAGACTTTTTTTTTATCAAAGTCAACTCCTTGTCTTTGCCTATAACCTTTTGCTACTAACCTTGCCTTAAAGGTATCCTCTTTTCCATTGGCATCCATCTTTATTTTATCAACCCATTTACAACCAATAGGTACAATACCTTTAGAAAGGTTAACCAAAGTCTAAACTTGGTTAGAATATGTGGATTCCATTTCAAATTTCATGACTTCAAGCCATCTTCTCGAATTAATGTCTAACATCGCTTCTTTGTAGTTCGTAGGATCCTTATTCCCAATAAGGTGTACCTCTATATCACCTTCGATAAGATGCCAATATCTCTCTAATGCTCTAGGTATCCTACTTGATCTACGAGGAGGTTGTGTGATATGAGACTTTACTATAATGGGCTACTAAGATTGATCATTGTTGATTTGTAGTTCTTGAGACACTTCTTCAAGTTTTAGTTTACTCCCACTACTCTCTTTTAGTAAAAACTCTTTTTCTAGAAAGGTAGCTTGTTTAGAGGCAAACATTTTTTTTTTCATTAAGGAGATAAAAGTAATATCTCAAACTTTTTTTGGGATATCCCACAAATCTACACTTATCAAACATTACTTATATCTTTTCTACAACTAATCTCTTAACATATGTAGGACAAACCTAGATCTTAACATGTTTAAGATTATGTTTCCTACCACTCCACATCTCATATGATATCTTAGATACAGACTTAGAAGGAACTCTATTTAACAGATATGTGGCAGTTTCCAAAGCATAATAACCCTATAATGAAATTGGAAAATCAATGTAACTCATTATCGATCGTATCATATCTAATAAGGCATGATTTCTCCTTTAAGATACACCAATTAGCTAAGGAGTTACAAGAGGAGTCCATTGTAAGAGAATCTCATTCTCTTTGAGATGATCCAAAAAGTTATTTGTCAAGTATTCACCTCATCGATCATATCAAAAAACTTTGATACTTTTGCCTATTTGTTTTTCTACTTCATATCCAAATTCCTTGAAATTTTCAAATGATTCAAATTTATACTTCATAAGATACATATACCCTAACCTCAAATAGTCATTGGTGAAGGCAATGAAGTAAGAATAACCTCTCCTGGCAATTGAACTTAGTGGCCCACAAACATCAATGTGGATGTTATTAAGTTTTAGTCAGCAACTCTTTCTCCGTGTTCACTAAATGGAGTTTTAGTCATCTTTCCCATGAGACAATATTTTCTTGTTGGGTATGACTCAAAAATCAATGAATCAAAGTATTTATATTTAGCCAACTTGCTAATCCTACTCTCATTAATATGACCAAGCATGAGATGCCATACATAAGAATGATTAATTTAATCTCTTTTCCTTTTATTACCTTGTTGATCAATATGCAATATATTACTATTCAATTCTAGAACATAAAGACCATTTACAAGCGTATCAGTACCAAATAACTCATTATTGAAAGAAAAGGAATATAAATTGTTTTTAAAAGATAGTTCATAACTCTCTTTATCCAAAAAAAGAAACTAGAATACTTTTTCTAATCAAAACTGGCACATAAAAACAATCCCTTAATTCTAAAGTTTTCTCAGATGGTAAAGCTAAGTAATAAGTCCCTATGACTAATACAGTAACACTTCGTCCATTTCCAGGCAAAGATTGACTTCTCCTTTACTCAGCTTCATGCTTCTTCTTAGTCCTTGTAAATTATTGCAAATGTGTGAACCAAATATGGTATCTAATACCCAAGTAAAAGCATCTTTAAAAGCCAAATTGATCTCATTAAGAAATAAACTAGGCATACCTTCTAAAAGCTTTCCCTTTAAACTCATAAGGTACTCATTACAGTTTCTCTTGCAGTGTTCATCTTTGCCACAATGGAAGCACTTGTCCTTTTCTTTCTTAGCTTTTAAAGAACTAGCCTTCTTAAGACCTCATTTTGCTTTTAATGGTTTTTTCTTCTTCTTTGAGATATTCTTACCCTTGTGCTTTGAATAAGAAGCCTTATAAATAAGCATAATGGGTGTTTTACCTTTCTTGATTGTTGCATTTGTACTCTTTAACATGTTAACAAGGTTTAAAAATGTAGCTTCAATCTTGTTCATGTTATAGTTCATAAAAAACTGCAAGAATGAATCCAAAAAGGATTGCATGATCAAATCATTACTTAATTCCGCATCCATACTAAAACCGAGTTTGTCAAATTGCACTTTATAGTTGATCAATTTCAACCCATGCTCATGGACTAGTGATCATTCAGATATCCTAGCCCTAAATAGTTCTTTAGAGATTTGGAAACTTGCATTACAATTATGTTCACCATACAACTCTTGTAAACGGAGCAATATCATAGACACATTTTTCATTTTGTTATGATGTTTTGAAGCTCATTAGATAAAGATTCTAGTATGTAGCATCATGCCTTTATGTTATCCTCTTGCCACTTCTCAAAAGTATCTACCTCTTCTTCCAGGGCATTCTTAGCAACAGTTCTTGGAAGCACTTGATCAAGAATATAACCAATTTTCTCGAAATTGAGAACAATTCCCAAATTTCTCAGCCATTTTGGGAAATTAGGCCTAGTCAATCTTTTGGTATTAAGAATTTTGGATGGAGGTTGAGGTTGGTAATTGTGATCTACAAATTGACAACACTAGAAAATTAACATCTATACAATTTTATTATCCACCAATAGATTTGGTATTTAATCATATTGGTTACTCACACTATTATTTTGAAACTCCATAATCTATCGGTATGAAATTCGGGTTACACTGTTGGAAGGTCTATGATCTCATTACTCATTTAAAATAATCTCATATAATAATTTCTTAGGTATAATAAACTTTAAAAGAGTAGATAACACTTATCAATTACACTTCATATAATTCCCAATCATTCCTTTGACCTCTAAAATATGTTATTGTCACATAATAGTTTCTTGGATAATATATTATAGTTAAGTCAAACTTACCATTTTCACATGTGCATGTGATTGAACAAATGAGCTATCACATGATAGTTTCTTAGACCCACTAGTTTCTTAATTCGTTATATCATATATTTAATAGAGCATAATGAATCTCTTATAATGGAAGTCCCACAAATTTGCGACAAAACTTCTTAGAACAGTATATCCCATATATCCCTAGAATTATGGGATGCGACGATAAGATATTCATAATGTCTATTCGTTACAACTTAATAGCCATTACTTTCATAAAAGAGTTTAATTGATTTTTAGTCTCATTCTTTTAATTAAACATGTATGACATAAATATCATACATTATACAATATCAAATAAAATATGACTTTGGGTGATTATGGACTTTTATGCATGATTCACGTAATCCATTAATTGAATTATTGGTCTTAATTTAAATTAACATAATATTATCCACTAATTCCCACATAATGGGCTTTACAATCTTCAAATGGGCCTCCATTACTTCCTTGTGCACTCGATCATCCTCAAGCTTTACATGAAAAATTCCTATATATTTATATTAAAGTATTCTAACTAATTACATTACAATAATCAATAAGAAACCTTGATTGAAAATCAAGGGGAGTTACAAAAAGAGAAAGAGATATAATTTTACAACAATAGATAAAAGAGAGGTGAGTTATGCAAACCCCATTTAAAATTACATGTCCCAAAATAAAGAATAAATATTACAACTTATAATCAATTACAACTATGTATTCAATCACATTGTATAATAACCAATCGCATTGCTCAATTATATGGTCTTAAGTTCATAATCACTCATCTTTGAACATGTATACAATCAAATTGCATGCATAAATTTAAATGTAATTTATTTTAGTTATGACTTTAATTATAATATTACTTATCCTAATCAAATTCTGTCTCCATAAATCTCTCTTAATCCTATTCCAAATAGGATTCAGATTTCCTATTCATTATAATTCATAATTCTAATGCGATAAGGAATTTGGAGTTTCAATTTGCAATTAAACTCTAATTCTTTAAACCTTTTTTTTTTATAAAAAAACTAGGTTTTAATTTTGAATTTTTTTTTTTTTTAAAAAAACCCTTTAAAACTTGAAAGACTAATTTTTACGTCTAATAGTCGACTATAACCTTGGATAGTCAATTATCGAAAGTTTATGTCCCAAAAGTCAATCAGGACTGAGAGTGATAGTTGACTATATCACAGGGTGATAATTGAGTATGACTGCTCGCTGCAAAGTTTTTCTTGTGTTTTCTCGAGTTTCTGTATCCCAAACTTGATTCAAATCAATTTAAAATCAAATTTTAATAATCTAAATTTAATCTAATCAATCTCTATTGATTTTAAATTATTTCTAAAATAATCTCTAACTTCTTTATCATAATTATAAGACAATAAACAATCCAAAAAAACTTCTTTGAATTCCATGACCTAAGGTTTCATAAACCCTAATTTATTTTCAGAGTATGAATATGAAATCTATTGAATTCAAAGATCAAATCTTCTACATCCATAACAATCATGTTCTATATAAATCATAAGTATGACTATGATACCACTTGAAGGAAATCAATTTAGAAAACGCAGTGAAAATTTTAAACTTTTTTTATCGATTCCCAAAAACCCAATTTAATTTACGATTCATATAGAACATATATTTAACTACAAGAAGATACAAAGATAGAATTGTTTCCTTTAATTCGTAATGTTCCTGATCTCCTTTGCGCAATTCCACTAGTGTCACCGAATTTTTTGTGTTCTTGAATCTACAATAATCACAAAAGTATTGGATCTCTAAGGTTTAGTCCACACAAAGCAAATCTTGAATTAGGATTTCTCTTCTAAATTTTGTTCTATCTTTTGGGAGAAAGAAGAACCAAAATCTCTAAGAGAAACTTGCATTTAGAATAATGTGCTAGCAAAACATTTGCACACTAATAAACTATTTATAGTGTTAGGGTTATTTATAATGAAATATTAATTGCAAACTAAACTCTTGCAATGATTTTCTAATTGCACATTGCTCCTTTTGTGTGTGACCCCTTAGGTTCAAACTAACCTAGTTGTAGGCCATAACTTTTACATAATTGTAGAAACATTTTTCAATTAAATAGAAGCCATTCTAAGTAATTTTGAAGCAAAATCCCTTTTGATTCTCCTTTTTATCATAACTAATTAATTATCCATTAAATTAATTCTGAAGGCTTCTACAATCATGAATGACACCTAGGAGCATATCATGACTACCCAAACATTGTGAATTTGGTTGTGACACCTTAAATCTTTCTATTATTAGTTACCGTACATTTCAATCCTTCCATCATGCAATATCCCAATTAAGTTAATTAAGGTATGAAATTACTGTCAAAACCTTAACACTCAATACTATAATTCTAATGATGAAATTAGAAACTCATTTCTAATTCTTACCATGCCTTGACCAAAGAACTTTCCAAATTATATCTTAGTAGATGACATAAGACATCCTTTTTTTTTTACTTAAGAGTGATAAATCTCTTATTGTATACTCATATATCTCCATATGAAACTCATGATACCAAATTACTACTTACTAATGATCCATGAATAAAATCATATTAAATAGCATCACAGTATAATCAGTCGCATACAAGATAACAATGGTGCCTCAAGTCCAAAGATCATATGCACAATTGTAACATAAGAACTACCTATTGATAGGCAAGTAAAAACTCCATGTAGGTGTTATTAAGTCAAGTCATCTTTAGTTAATTCATTCTCCAATGAACATGCTTGTTTTAATGTCTACCGCACATATGACATTGAGATCAGTCACCCTTCTAATTAAGCAAACATAGTATGTACCAGTTTAATCGGATTACTAATGTCCAATTAGTATTCAACGACCAGGAGCATTTAAGAATAAAGCTTTAAAGAAGATTAGGTCTCATAATTATAATTACATGATAATCCTATCTTCATTGCTCTTATTCTATGGACTTAATCATAATAATGTAATTTAACAAATATTCATGATAAATAAATATTTTCATTAATTATGATAACAATTTGAATAAGATTGTTTTACAAATAATATTCTAAACATCAATTGTCATTGACTAGTAGGGTAGTTTACTAAAAAATCAATTTTCTTCTTCTCTTGCCTAGTCAAGATCTCTTGGCACGATCTGTTTTCCACATGAAAGGTACGCTCTGGTTCTTTCTCTGGCCTCAGCTATGGTTGTTTTCTTCGATGACGCACTTATTGTCTTCTCCGGTGAGCTTTGCAATTTCGATGAAGCTTTGTTGCAGTTGTCTACAATGTTGTTGTCTTTGGCATTGTGGTCTTTAGCTTGAGCTTCCGCTTCCTTAGGTGGATTCGTTTACAGTCATCTTCCTTTAGTTTTTGGTCGTAATAGCGAGACGTTGTGTTGTGGTGGCGGATCCAGTCATATTTTTTAGTTTTTAGTTTTTTTTAACTATGGTGGTGGTGGTGGTGGCGGCTTAAAGATAATGAAGATTATGATTTTTTTAGTTTTGGTAGTGGGGCCTATGAGAAGAAGATACAATGGTGATTTTTTGTTTTTGGTAATGGGGGTGTGAGTTTTTTGGGGGGGTTTAGTTTTAGTTTTGATTTCATAGTTGAGGTTTATTTTTTTAGTTTTTTTTTTAATTTTAACTAATTTATTAATCTTAGCTGGCAAAAATTAGTTACCTGGCCAACAAATTGACTAAAATGGTGTCATGTGCGTTTTTCGATGGTGAATTTCACTTAAAATTGATTGAGGGTGTTGATTACTTTGACTTCAAAAATCTAGAGTATTAATTAAAACAATTAAAAGGTTTGGGTATTATTTGCAACTTACCCCCAAACCTTGGGATAACAGATGTAGTTAAGCCAAAAAAATGACCGAAAAAATTGACTATAGATAAAGGTTCACTCTTCTAGTTTTAAAATTAGACAATTCACCTCAACAGTTTATTGAGTACATTTCAATTCAGTCCATTTCATTAAGTGACACAAAAACCCTTGATGGAAAAGCTATCAAAATGCCAAAATACCATTGAATGTTTGGAATAATTATGAAATGACAAAAATACCACTAAAAATCATGTAAGTGTAAGGATGACAATGGTGTGGGTTTGAAGCGAAGAGTTCCATCTTCTGTAATAATCCATCCTCGGGTAGGCCCTACCCGAGGAGGTATCATCACTTTTTAGCTCCGAGCAGCCCGACCAATATGCAAACATACAAATTTACAAGACAAACAATATTCTTTTTAAACATCACAAAACCATACAAACATATTTCTTTTACATTTAAGGAACTTTGCAATACATTAACCAACTTTTTAGGTCTTACAAAAAGACACCGGTAACAAGAAGACTTCTTAATTTCAACTAACTACACTTTTACACAATATTAAATTACAATAAAATCTTAGACTCTCAAATGACTTAAGAGATGAAGATGTCATGGACAAAGACCTTATTAAGGACTCATTTCAACTTGGATCACAAGTCTTCCGACACTTTTCTTGAAAATTTAGTAAAAATGAGGAAGTGAGCTAGAAAGCTCAGTGAGTAAACATCTTACTAGAAGTAATCGTTTGAGGATTTAAGTTCCCATTTTTTTCTTATATAGATCTCTTTATTTATATTTATATAATACTGTTATTCACAATTTCGATTTACTTTCTTCATTTCTTAGCCCAAAGGAAACAATCATCACAAAGATATTGATATTCTTAACTTATCACGTAACTCATAATACAAATCTTAATACACACATACAACATAAAATAAAACATTCATGATCCACATTCATTTCGATAATTTCCAATTCACAACAATTGATATCTCAACACCTTTCACCAGGTCATTCTCATCACATTCCCCTCATGGGCCAATTATAACTCATGCCCCTCATAGGCCAATCTTAACACATGCCCAATATGCATGTGATGAATGTAATGAGATGCAATGCAATGCATAATCATTTCTTTACTTATTATGTTTCATTTCCCCTCATTGGGCTCATCATATAATAACGGGGGATGTCTCCCCACATACCGATATGTTCTCAACACTATCATCATTCAAATGATTAACTTCAATTTCATTTTCAGCCTCACCCAACACTCCCCCTCGTTTGACGAATGTTTTCGACCTTACTTAACACTCCCCATCATTTGATGAATCATGAAATGATTCATGCAATATGAGATGCAAATCAAGTATCCATCAATCAATCACATCATTAAATTCATAACAATCCACCATAAATCACCCACATCAACAACATATTCCATAATTTTCAAGCATAGAATTTATCAATCAATCACATCACCACAACTTATCAAATTAACTACATCAAGATTTATTTAGTCTTATTTTCTTATACATTCACTTATATACTTTGTGCCTTTTATGTTCCTTTAATCGTTTACAATATCATTCATATCATATACCTCAATATCTTTACATGTATACATATAATTCTCATAACATTATTATTAGTATTTTTATGCTCATCCATATTTATATACCCTTAATCTTTTATGTGTATTGTATAGCTTATAACGTTTACTAAAAGTAAGGTGAATCTCACCTCGTTACGTGCTCCACAACTAGTCTCAGACTACTCTCTTTGTACTCTAACGGTATCCACCACTTGCGCCTATAAAAGAAACAACATCTAATCCCATCATTATCAATTATTAGAATACTAAGAGACCCCAAGTTATTTTCACATTTAAATCATCATGTGTGCACTTTGCATGAAACCAAAAACTAAAGAAATCAAGGTTTTTCGTTTCTTTTTCAAATCATTTGCTATGGATTTTGAAAGCACTTTAATCTCACGAATACTAACACTTTTAAAGGTGTTTTAATCATACTTCCAATGTATATAAACATTAAAATTACTTTGAAAATGTTTCACATTCCAAAATTAAAGAAAAAAGTCATTTTTTTTCTTCGAAAAATCAGCTTGATCCAGTCGACTTAGTCTTTCCAAAACAGCCACAAAACTCCATCCAATCGACTGGGTACCCGATCCAATCAACTGGGTCCCCTAAAGACAACATTTTTCTTCTCCAAATTTCTTATTGCATTCAAAAGTTCTTTTCAGTTCTTCAAAGACACAAGTTTCTAAGGGTTTAAAAATAAAAAAAAAAAACTTTACACTACCAAAGAGAATAATTGTACCCAAAACTCCAAATCCATTAACTTTGCACAAAACCCATAAATTTCTTGGAAAAAAACATTTTCTAAAACTTTTCCTCATACAAATCTTCAAATTCATAGTTTCAAAACTCAAATCCTTAGCTCATTAAACATGCTAGAAGAAGGATGATAAAGAAAAGCAAGTTTTACCTTAAGCTTTTGCAAGAAAACTTCAACTTTTCTTTTATCTTCCTCTCTTCCTTCTGCCCTTCTATTTTCTCTCTTTTTTCTCTCCTCTCTCTTGGATCTCCTAGAGAGTTCCAACACAAATGTTGGTCTCTCACTCCATCACACATCTTATTTATAGACACACTTTCCTCAAATTGCAAAAATATCTCTCTACTTTACACCTCTTCCAAAATTTACCTTGAAACTCTTTAAAATTAAAAAAAATTCCCCAAGACATGTTTTTAAATACTAAAATCAACTTACCATACCTAGAACGAGTTTATTTAGCTTAGATTCGAATAAATATATCAAGTACACGTTAAAATAATTTTTTTTGATATTTAAAATATTTTAATTAAAATATCGGTCTCGACAATTCTCCCCGCTAATAAAAATTTTGCCCTCAAAATTTCCTTGACCCTAGTCCACAAAACATTAGGGTTATCACTTTCCTAGTCTATTTTATATTCTCAAACACATTCCTCAATTTCTCCACTTTCTTCAAGATTTGCCATTACAAGGTTAAACATCTACTGCATCATCGACTTTAACTTTTTCTATTTCATTGCCAACTAACCACTGAAATAATAGAGTAATCAAACATACTACTTTAATAACTCTATACGGCCTTACTAGAACTCTTTTTATTTATTAAGCGATATTCACTCTTCTAACAATTATTCGTCCTCAAATTTTATTATTTTTCCTCCAATCAATCTGTCGATTCACCTAGCTAGTCTTTCAAACCAAGTGTTCCTAAACAATGGTATTACTCAAAAATCAATCCCTTTTTACTTCTTTCATTGGTTCTTTGTGTTTTAAAACAAAATTTCCTACCATCTCACATTTTCATCTAAATCCCTAAATCTCTATCTTAACTTCATGCTTCAAAAATCCCAAATACGACATGACTTAAATCATACTTCTCTCCCAATATATCTTTTCACCTAGTTACTTACCAACTAATCATTTTCTTTTATCAAACATTAATTTCTTCTCCAATTAACTACTATACTTAGGGTTCACTAACAGTATTACAAAATATTTTTCGTACTCACTTTAGCTTAGTTTCCTTTCCAAACTCCTCAGTTCATTCACTTCATAGTTTCAAGTTCATCCACGGAAACTAAAGTCATCAAGTCCTTCACAATTCATGTAGAGCCTGATACCTAAAATTGAATATTTTAATTTCAAGTGTTATGCTTCAACGCGTAAAAGTGTGTACCAGCTCAGACTTGAGTCATAATTTATTTGTATTGGGACTTGTGAGACTTGGAAAAGTAAATAAAATATAATTTTAGGAACAAAGACATGTCTTGGAAGTTCTAAAGTTTTAAGAAGAGATATAAGATAAACTAGGTAAGATTTGAAGTTTTAAAAGATTAGAAGGGTAACTTGTAGAAAAAAGCAAAATGAGAGGATGTTTGTGTAATTAAAGAAGAGTATAAGTATAAATATGTTGAGAGTGTGAGAGAAATACAACAGTGGTGAGTATCTTTGAAGAATAAAGGAAGTAGTTTGGTACTAGTTGTGGAGCGCGTATCTAGGTGAGTTTCACCTTACTTTTAGTAAGTGTACTGCAATACGCGTACCCTTAAAACAAAGGTAAAGAGGTAATTTAATTTTATATTAAATTAAATTATGCATACATCAAAGATTGATTGTCGAATTTGATATAATTTTGAAAGATGACAATGAGAATTTTGTTAATTAGAAATTTTTTTTTGAAGAAGAAATTATAGAAAATTATGAAATTAGAAGTTTGAAGTGAAAGAATTTAGAAGATAAATGTGGAATGAGGTTGAGAAAATTAATTATACAATTTGGTGGAAGAAAATATAAGTTCTATATTTTTCTATAATTTTTAGAAAATTGTTTTGAAAGAAGAAATGATGAAAAAATTGATTTTCATTGGAAAAAAAAAACTGATTTTCATTAAAAAAATAATGATTTTCATGTGAAAATGGAAAAACTGTAATTATAGGATGGCAGAATTGTAAATAAAGTATTGCAATATCGTAAATTTAAATATTGATGGATTGGTGGCAGAATTGTAATTATGTAATAGCATAATTGTAAATAACGAATGGCAGAACTATAAATTTTATAGGTTGAAGGGCTAATCGCAGATTTGTAATTTTAAGAGAAAAAAATTTGGAAGTTGCAAGATGTTCACGTCTATCTAAACTTCAAATGATGATTTGTAATTTAATAATAAAATAATTATTACATAAAAAGAAATCAAAATGACAAAGTGGTAAAGCTAATATGATAATTCACGTGAGGTTTGTGAAAGATTATTAATAAATAATAAAATAATATATAATTAAAAAAAATACATTTGCTTTAAACTCTTTAAAGCTCAGAGTTCTTTTTTAAATGTTATAAACATTGAGTTTGTTTGGATTTTTTCTTTCTTTCTTCATTTCTTAACTCAAATTCTCTCTAGTAAAATTCAAACAGAAATTTCTCCAATATTAGAGATAATTACAGTTATCCAATTTTAATATCAAGACTTTATCTCAATTGGGGGTAAATTTTCAATAAGACTCATAACTAAATAATTATAATGTTTGAATTAAGTTATGAGATAGTAAGATTAATGAAAATTTATGGTTAGGTATTGGTGATCAACAATCTCAAGAAATTGCTGAAAGGAGCAAGAAAGGTAAGGATATGATCCACGGGTAGCCTTAAGTGCTACGTACTGAGTTAGATTTACCTTTAGTAATCGAGACCAATATAAAATATGAATTGATGATAATTGTATTAATTATTGAATTATAATGATTGGATGATGTATTTTTAATATATGATAATTGATTGGTTGATTAAGGCTGAAATGATATATTGAAAATTAATTATATGAGAAGTTATATTTTTAAAAGGATAGATTGATGGAAAATATGTTGAAAAGGTATATAAAATTATTGAAAGCTGTGATTGATAAATTGATATGATATATGAGGAGACAATTTAATATATATGATAAATTAATGATTTTGAAGAGATAGTTCAATTGAATAATTTGATGTATGCCTGCTTACATGTTATTGTTCATATGCATAAAAAGAAGACCAGGAAGACAGCTGGTCTCACTGAGAAGACAGGTAGCTGGTCTGGATGAAACATGTCGACATGTGGGAAGATGTTTCCAGATGGTAATATGAAATAATGAGATAATGTGATGAAAAGGAAAGAAAGAAAGAAAGATGATTTAAACACGTGCATTTATTTATCTGATTATTTGATTATTGTTGATTGAAATGCTAAAGCATCAATCTTGATTGTGAAATTATTGATAGACAAACGAGTCTCACAGAGAGACATATATGATGAGAAAGAAATATGAAATGATGATATGATAAAATTATTTGATTAATTGATTATATGTTGTGAACCTCATAATGAGGTAAGTACTGATGTTGAGTTGATAATGTTAAGATGATTAAATATATGAGAAGAAAAATAGATAGTTTATATATTTATATTATTTAAAAGATTATACCTTGATGATTAATTTAAGAAGAGCTTGATAAATGATTGAATTATTATAAACTGAATATTTCTAGTAAATTTAATTCACTGAGCTTGTGAAGCTCACTCTTCATTATTGAAATATTTCAGGTTGTGGATAGGGCTGATAGATAGTTGAGCTGATAACCAAGTGAACAATTTAAGTAAGTCTCGTGGTCAGCATCCTCAGACTTGTGAAAGAAAGAGAAAAGAAAATTTTGAAAAGTTGTAAATATTCAAGTATTTTTTTTTATTATTGTATATATTGTTTCTGAAATGAGAAAGATATTGTATCTCCTCTATAAAAACTCAGTCAATGCGTTTATTTTTTTGGCATATACGTGTCATGCTGGGAGTTCAAAATGTGATGACATCATATCGGGGGTAACCAACCTGAGATGGGTCATTACAATTTTGGTATTAAAGCTGTAGGTTTTATGATTTTGTAGACTGCATAAAAATTTAAAGAAGTTGAAGATTTAAATAAACTATATTTTAATAAAGAGTCTGAGGATGACACGTGGACGTGCTAGAGCTAGAGGTAGAGTACTGAACCAGAGATGACGTGGCAGATCCCCAATATTTAGAAAAGATAAGGCTAAGATGAAGGTCGAGTCAGTGGTTCCTACAAGGGAACAGGTTGCTAGTACATTTGGTACTAGTAAAGGTTCAAGAGAATATGATGTTATGAGAGATAAGTTGAGAGAAGTTCTTAATCGTGCTATAGAAAGAATGAATGCAGCAGAAGATATGGCTGATAATTTACTGAGAAGACTAAAAGAAAGGGCTAGAGGAGAACCTAGTGTGATGAGACAAAAAGTTCATGAGGGAGATGGTGTGTTTGCATATGAGATGCAAGGAGACTATTTTGTGAGATTTTTTAAATTTAAACCCAAGTCTTTTAGTGGATTTGTAAATCCTATTGAGGCTGAGCAGTGGATTAAACAAGTTGAGAAATATTTTGAAGTCTTACCAGTGACAGATAGGCAAAATGTTGCCTTTGCTTCATTTAAGTTAGAATGTGAGGTTTTTCAATGGTGGGGGGATATTCTGCCTAGATTGAGTACCGATGTAGATCAACCCTTAACTTGAATATTTTCTAGATACTTTTAGAGAATAACATAAGAGAGATTTTATTTATTTCAGGTATAACACTTTGTTTGTGGTTGAGTATGATAGTAGATTTGTAGCCTTGTCGAGGTTTGTACCTGAGTTAGTAAATACAAAGGAAAAGAAATGTAAGACATTTTTAGACTAGTTACACTATGAGATTCGATTTAAACTCTCTTATATGAGTATTGTGAATTATACTGTGTTGGTGGATAAAAAAAATATAGATTGAGAAAAATGTGATGGAGTTTAGAGGTAGGAGAGATTGGCTGAAGAGGTCTAGACCTGAGAGAACCAAAGGTAGTGGTAGACCACCCTAGAGGGGGTGTTCCTTGTCACAGGGACCTATGATCCAGAGTCATAAGCAAACTGGATCTATTACTTCTGTAGCTTAGAGCAATGTTAGTGGGATCCCTAGATTTGGGAGACAAACAATGGGAGCTGGAGGTTATATTAAAGAAGTGAGTATGCCACCCAAGAGAGGTGGTAGTATGATGTTTGATAGAGAAAATAGAACATGTTATCGGTGTAATTAAATAGGGCATTTAGCTAGGTATTGTCCTACTTTGATGTGTTTTGTATGTGGAGAGGGTGGACAAATTAGTATTGATTGTCCATTGGGTAAATCATAACCCAGAGATAGTAGATTTTATGCCTTGACTTAGCAGGATGCATAGGCTACTCCTGATGTTGTTATGGGTATGGTATATATTCTTGATAGACCTGCTAGATTACTGATTGATCCTGGTGCAACCCATTCTTTTGCATCCAATGTTTTTATGAAATCTATTGATGCTTGTGTTAGTCCTTTGATGTATATTGTTATTTTTGAGGTTTCTACTAGGGATAGGATTATTATCAGGACTATTTATTGGGATTTTGTAATCGGTATGGCTGATATGAGTTTGGAGTTGATTTGTTGCCTTTAGATATAACAAATTTTGATTTGATTTTAGGGATGAATTGGTTGTTTGCATATCATGCTTGGGTAGATTGTTTTAAGAAGAATGTGGTGTTTAAGATACCTAGACAGAAGGAATTTTATTTTCTGTGAGAACGTAAGATACTTGAAAAATGTCTTATTTATGCCTTGACTGCTAGTAGATGGTTGAGGAAGGGTTGTGAGGGGTATTTGGTATATGTGGTGGATTCTAGAAAGGAGGCTAGAAAGTTAAAAGGAATCTTAGTAGTGAAATATTTTCCTAATATGTTCCCTAAGGAGTTATCTGGATTGCCTCCTAATAGGGAGATTGAATTTTCTATTGATATTATTTCAGATATAGCTCTTATATCTATAATACCTTATAGAATGGCACCAATTAAGTTGAGAGAATTGAAAGTTTAGCTTCAGGAGTTGTTAGGCAAACAATTTATTCGACCTAGTGTGCCACTTTGGGGAGCCCTTGTGTTGTTTTTAAAGAAGAATGATGGAACAATGATGTTGTGCATTGATTGTAGACAACTGAATAAGATCACCATCAAGAATAAATAACTTTTGCCTAGGATAGATGATTTATTTGAGCAGTTGTAAGAGGCTAGGGTGTTTTCTAAGATAGACTTGAGATCAGGTTACCATCAGTTGAGGATAAAGAAAGGGGACGTGCCTAAGACTGCTTTTAGGACACGTTATGGTCATCATGAGTTCCTTGTGATATCATTTGGGTTGACTAATGCTCCTGTAACATTTATGGATCTAATGAATTGGGTGTTTAAACCATTCTTGGATAGATTTGTGATTGTATTTATTGATGATACCCTAGTGTATTCCAAGAATGAAGATGAGCATGTAAAACATTTAGAGATAGTGTTGGAGATTCTGAGGAGAGATAGATTGTATGCAGAATTCTCTAAATGTGAGTTTTTGCTAAATTAAGTATCTTTCTTGGGGCATGTTGTGTCATGAGATGGTATAGCAGTTGATCCACAGAAAGTAGAGGCAGTGTTAAGTTAGGAGAGACTGACTAATATGACTGAGATTAGAAGTTTCTTGGGGTTGGATGGTTATTATAAAAGATTCATTCATAATTTTTCTATTATTACAGTACCATTGACCAAATTGAATAGGAAAGAAATGAAGTTTAAGTGGTCAGAAGAATGTGAGAAGAGTTTTCAGCTGTTGAAAAAGAAGTTGACTACTGCCCCGGTATTAGTGCTTCTTTTTGGTGATGAAGGATTTGTGGTATATAGTGATGCGTTGCATCTCGGGTTGGGATGTGTGTTGATGCAACATGAGAGAGTTATAGCCTATGCTTCTAGACAATTGAAGAACTATGAGAAAAACTATTGACCCATGATTTAGAGTTGGCTGCCATAGTATTTGTATTAAAAATTTGGAGACATCATCTGTATGGAACCACTTGTGAGATTTTCATTGATTATAAGAGTTAGACGCATTTACCTATCCAGAGATAGTTGAATTTGAGGCAGATGAGGTGGATCGAGTTGATTAGTGACTATGACTATACAATTCACTATCGTCTAGAGAAGGATAATGTAGTAGCTGATGCATTGAGTAGAAAGTCTATAGGGAGATTAGCTACTATTAGGAGTCATGATATGAGTTTGATGGTAGAGTTGAGAGAGATGAGAATGCAGTTGATTATCAGTGATAGAGGAGTATTGGTAGCAAATATGGTGGTACAGTCTTCTATTATTGATCGCTTGTTAGATATGCATAGTAGAGATGAAAAGATAAAGAAGATCAAACAGGAAGTATTGAGTGGCAAGCAGATTGAGTTCAAAATTAGGGATAATGGTATAGTGGTATTGGGATATAGAGTTTGTGTTACCAATGATGTTGAGATGAGAAAAAAGATACTACAAGGGGCTCATGATTCTGCGTATTCTATGCACCCGAGTAATAATAAGATGTATAGGGGGTTGAGACATAATTATTGGTGGTCAGGGATAAAGAGAGTGTAGTTGAGTACATTTCTAGATGTTTGATTTGTCACCAGGTGAAGTATTAGAATAGATATTAGGCAGGTTTATTACAGCCTCTTCCAGTATCTGAATGGCCATGGGAGAATGTTAGTATAGATTTTGTTTCTGGTTTCCCCCATACCTAGAGAGGTCATGATGTTGTATGGGTTATAGTGGATAGAATTTCTAAGTCTTTGAATTTTCTTCCTATTAAAAGTTGGTTGAGTTGTATGTAGCTAAGATTATGAGATTACATGGAGTACCTTTAAGCATTGTATCAGATAGAGATTCTAGATTTACTTCTACATTTTGGAGAGGTTTTTAGAAGGCTACGAGTACACAATTGTAGTTTAATACAACTTTTCATTCTCAAACTAATAGGAAGACATAGAGGATCATTATAATACTAGAAGATATACTGAGGGCAAGTGTATTGAGTTTCTCAGTAAGTTGAGACTCTTATTTGCCTTGGATTGAATTTGCATATAATAATCAGTATCAAGCTAGTATTAGGATGACACCATTTGAGGATTTATATGATATGAGGTGCAGAACTCCAGTATTTTGGGAAGAGGTTGGAGAAATAAATATATTTGGTCCAAAGATGATAGATTTGACTACAAATATGATCAATTAGTTAGAGAAAAACTTAGAGCAACACAAAATAAAGAGAAAGGGTATGCTGATAATAGAAGATGGCCTCTTGAGTTTTAGGTTGGTGACTGGGTATATTTAAAGATATATCCATGGAAGGGTGTTTTGAGATTTAGAAAGAAATGAAAACTGAGTCCAAAGTTTGTGGGACCCTATGAGGTGATTGAGAGAGTTGGACTAGTAGTATATAGATTGGATTTGCCTCCAGAGTTAAAGCAGTTGCATAATATATTTCATGTTTTGCTTTTGAGAAAGTGTTTACATGATGAATCTTATAGTATTCTGAGTCAGGCTGTAGAACTTCAGGAAGATTTGAACTTTATGCAAGTACTAGTCAGAATCCTAGATAGAAAGGAATAAGTTTTGCGTAGTAAAGTTATTCCTTTAGTTCAAGTTTTATGGCAAAATAAAAATGTTGAAAAGATTATTCCCAATTATTTCACGAATTAAGTAAGAAAATTTCAGTGACAAAATTTTTATAAGAAGGGTAGAATTGTAATACATATACCCTTAAAATAATGATAAAAAGGTAATTTAATTTTATATTAAATTATGCATACATGAAAGATTGATTATCGAATTTGATATAATTTTGAAAGATGACAGTGAGAATTTTATTAAAGGAGTTAAAAAAATTGAAGAAGAAAGTACGGAAAATTATGAAATTAAAAGTTTGAAATGAAAGAATTTTGAAAAAAAATGTGGAATGAGGTTGAGGAAATTAATTAGAAAATTTATTGGAATAAAATATATCTATAATTTTTAGAAAATTGTTTTGAAGGAAGAAATTATGAAAAAATTGATTTTCATGGGAAAATGGCAAAACTCTAATCATGGGATGGCAGAATTGTAAATAAAGTATTGCAAAACTGTAAATTTAAATGGTGATGGACTGGTGGCAGAATTGTAATTCTGTAATGGCATAATTGTAAATAACAAATTACAGAACCATAAATTTAATAGGTTGAAGGGCTGGTGGTAGATTTGTAATTTTATAAGAGAAAAAAATAGAAGTTGCAAGATGTTCATGTCCATATGAACTTCAAATGATGACTTATAATTTAATAATAAAAATTTTTATTATATAAAAAAATCAAAACAAAAAAAGTTATAAAGCTAATTTAAGAATTCACGTCAAGTCTGTGAAAGATTTTTAATAAACAATAAAATAATATATAATTAAAAAACTTACATTTGCTTTAAACTCTCTACAGCTCAGAGTTCTTTCTTAAATGCTATAAATGTTTAGTTTGTTTGGTTTCTTTCTTTCTTTCTCCCTTTCTTAACTCAAATTCTCTCTAGTAAATTTCAGATAGAAATTACTCTAATATGAAAGATAATTACAGTTATCTAATTTTAATATCAAGACTTCATTTCAATTAGGGATAAATTTTCAATAAGACTCATAACTAAATAATTATATTGTTTAAATTAAGTTATGAAATAGTAAAATTAATAAAAATTTATGGGTAGGTGTTAGTGATCAAAAATCTCAAGAAATTGCTGAAAGGAGCAGGAAAGCCAATGATATGATCCACGGGTAGCTTTAAGTGCTACGTAGTGAATTAGATTTACCTTTAATAATCGAGACCAATACAAAATATGAATTGATGATAATTGAATTAATTGTTGAATTATAATGATTGGATGATGTATTTTTAATATATGATAATTGATTCGTTGATTAAGGCTTAAATGATATTTTGAAAATTAATTATATAAGAAGTTACATTTTTAAAAGGATAGATTGATGGAAAATATGTTGAAAAGATATATGAAATTCTTGAAAGCTGTGATTGATAAATTGATATGATATATGAGGAGTCAATTTAATATATATGATAAATTAATGATTTTGAAGAGATAGTTCAATTGAATATTTTGATGTATGCCTACTTGCATGTTATTGTTCATATGCATAAAGGGAAGACCACGAAGACAACTGGTCTGATTGAGAAGACCAAGAAGGTAGCTAGTCTGGCTGAAACATGTCGACATGGGGGAAGACGTTCCCAGATAATAATATGAAATAATGAGATGAAGTGATGAAAAAGAAAGGAATAAAGAAAGATGATTTAAGCACATGCATTTATTTGATTATTTTATTATTGTTGATTGAGATGCTAAAGCATAAGTCTTGATTGTGAAATTATTGATAGATAAATGAGTCTCATAGAGAGACATATATGATAAGAAAGAAATATTAAAGAATGATATGGTAAAATTATTTGATTGATTGATTGATTATATGTTGTGAACCTCATAACACGGTAAGTAATGATGTTTAATTGATAATGTTGAAATGATTAAATATATGAGAAGAAAAATCTATATGTTTGATATATGAAATCTATTATTTGAAAGATTATAGATTAGTGATTAATTTAAGAAGAACTTGATAAATGATTGAATTATTATAAACTGAATACTTTTAGTAAATTTAATTCACTGAGCTTGTGAAGCTCACTCCTCATTGTTGAAATATTTCAAGTTGTGGAAAGGGTTGATAGATAGTTGAGTTGATAACCAAGTGAACAATTTAAGTAAGTCTCGTGGTCAGCATCCTCTGACTTGTGAAGAAAAGGAAAAGAAAATTTTAAAAATTTGTGAATATTCATGCATTTTGTTATTATTGTATATAATGTTTCTGATAGGAGAAAGATATTGTACCTCCTCTATAAAGATTTGAGTTTATATTGTATTATTTATTCTCAGTTAATGTTTTTATTTTGTTGTATATATGTGCCGTGCTGGGATTTCAAAAAGTGACGACACCGTCTCGGGGGTGACCAACTTGGGATGGATCGTTACATGTATGAACTTGTATAATAGAAATAAAAAATATGAAATTATGATCGATTGTCAAATTTATAAATAATAATGATATGAGTATACCTTATGTGTAAGAAATTGATATTTGGTTTAAATAAGGAGTTTCTTTTATGAGTATAGTAAATTTTCATGTGTTGAGTGTATGATTACTTGAGTTTGAGGATTTTTTATATTACGATTTTAGTGACGTGATTGATTGATGAATGATAAATTTAGAAGTTTTTTGGATCATGAATTTCAACTCATATTGCATAAAGCATTGCATTATCCGTTTTAACAAGGGGGAGTGTTGTGTAAAGTCGAAAACATTTTTCTAACGAGGGGGAGGGTTGGGAGAGGTCGAAAATGAAATTAATGAGATTTGTTGTTGAGACGTACTGATACATGGAGAGATGTCCTCATTGTTGTATGATGAGCCCAATGAGAGGTAATGAAATAAAACAAATAACGAAACGAAATAATGAAAGAAAAGGTTATGCATTGCATTGCATCTCAGTACATTCATCCCATGAATAACGGACATGTGTTGTGATTAGCTCATGAGGGGCATGTGTTGTGATTAGTTCAGTGAAGGGCAAATGTAAATGAAATGAATAAAGAATTGAGCTTGTATCGCATTGCATTGCATTGCATCCATTCTATGGATGATTGGTGTATATTATGATTGACCCATGGGGGATATAAGTTGTGTTTAGCCCATGAATGGCATATGATGTGATCGATTTAATAAAAAATATATGGATATTAATTGCTTGTGATATAGAAAAATATGGAGATGAATATTATAAATGAATAGTTTACACTAGTAATGTGTATAATACGGTAATATTATGTTTCATGTGATTATATATATATAAATCCCTTGTAATGATTGTTACCTTCTATGAGAAATAGCAACGAAAGTATCCGAAAATGTGTTTATTTGTACTTATATTTATAAATTACAAGTTAATAAAGAATGGACTATATAATGAAACTTAGAAGATATAAATTGTATTATATCTATAGCTACAAAATGACTTATATGATAAGGTTGAATCTAAATAATTAATTTCAATACGATTACTTCTAGTAATGTATTCCTCACTGTGCTTTTTAGCGTACCCCCTCCATTTTACTAACCTTTCAAGAGAACGTCAGAAAGCTTGGGTTCAAATTTAAAGAAGTTTTAAGAGAGATCTTCATCCATGATATCCCCATCTCTTTAGTCTTTGGAAGTCCAAGTTTTTGTCAAAATTTAGTAAATTGTAAAAGTGTCCAAGTTAGTAGAAAATGAGAAAGTTTCTTCTTTTTTTAAAAAAACTTTAAGACTTAGTTCAATGTATTTATAAGTGTCTGAAAATAATGTTGCTTGTCTTGCAAATTTTTATGTTTGCATATAGGTCGGTGTACTCAAAGCTGAAAGGATACCTCCTCTGGCAAGGCCCACCCGAAGATAGGTCGTTACAATTCAACTTCCCATTCATTCACAATACTACTTTCTAATATATCTTAAGCAAAAGAACCATTTAGTAACTTACTCTTTTTACTCAACGCATCTGTTGGAAATCACCTTGACAAGATGCCCAGGTGTTGATCTTCCAAACACCCAAGTCTAGAATGACTTGTAGAAAGAATTTCAGCAATCGAACACAAGAACAGAAAATCAAAGAAAGAAAGAAGACAAGCAATTTGTTATCGAGGTTCGGCAATGTGCCTACGTCCCCGTGAGTTCCTCCGAACTCTCTGCACTAAATCAATGGTTCTTTACAATTCAACAACCCTCTCCAAGAAACCTCAAGTTCTTGAAGGAACCAAGAAGAGAACTAGAAAGTTATAGACCTATTACAATGCTTTCTATCAATTCTATACTAACCTCTCTTCTTTACAACCAGCCTCTCTACAATGAGTCCTTCTTGTGTTTTTTGTCTTTGCACTCTCACACAATTCTCTCATCCACACATATGTCTCACAAGTTACATTATATCTTGTGTCATAACCTTACGTTTGTGGTGTTGAGATTGAACCTAGGTGACCCTTTATATAGTGCACCAACTTCTTGTCCAATCTTGTGTGTCATTCTCCACCCTTAGATCTTGATGACCACTTAACCATGGCCCTCCATCAATCCTAAGTGGTGCTGTGCATTTTAACCTTGCATTCACGCACCTAAGAGAAGGCTAAAGCATGCTGTCCATGTGTGCCGGCCAAAGCTGCAACTCCAAGTTGCTGTCCCCTTCACACAACACCCTTCTGCTTGTGTGCAGAAGTGCGCACACTAGTGCGCATAGCCTTCCCTTGCTCCAAAATGAAGCACACACATGTGTGCAGCCTTCTAACTTGCTGAAATTTGATTCTCTACCTTTGATTTAGACTTTAACCATCTTTGAACCATACTTGGACCTGTTCAAACCTTAACTATGTTTAAACCTTAGACAAATACCAATAATCTCTACCTTTGTCTAAGTGTTTAAACCCGAACCATTGTGCAGAGACCTTCGAGATCCAAACTCATCTTGAGTCATCAATCAACCGACTCTAATCCTAAGAAGTCCAAGGCAATGATTGGACCTTCTTAGAGGTAGAACCTTGGTGCCTAAATCTGCAGGACTTTCTTCCGTGGTCTTCTTGTCAACATGAATGCATCATTTCGTACCATTTTTCGGAATGTAATGATACCGAACATCCATATACTTCATCCCCTCATGGAACACCAGATTCCTCCATAAGTGCCCTGCACTTTGGCTAATCGAAGACACCACAACCTGCTCTTTTAGGACCTCCCACTCGTCGAACAACCCTTTGCACCCCATAGCCTCCTTTATGGCTTCCATAGCCGCTATGTATTCTGCCCTGGTTGTTATGAGTGCTACCATTGGCTGCCATTGAGCCTTCCAATACCTCAGCAACCACTTCATCCCAAGCCAATGCTTCTTTCCGAGATTACTCACAAATTTGCTGAGAACACCCATTGCCCAAGAAACCCTCAACCAGTTTCTCTCATTTTCTTGGATTATACACATCCCAAGGATCTTTTGTGTAAGGCTGAGATCCTTCCTCTCGAACTCTTCACTGAGTTGAGATGTAAACCTTTCCATCCTCTTCCTGCTGTTCCAAACCAACAGCCTATTAGTGACATAGGTGAGGATACTCACCATCTTCTCCACCTTGTGTCCAGGTGAGAAAGTTTCTATGAAACCTATGTCTTCTCTTCTTGTGAACCTATTCGCCACCAACCTAGCCTTGTTCCGGACTTCATCTCCTGGAGGGTACCCTTCTTTGACCTTGTAAGTCCACTTACAATCCACAACTCTCTGATTTCCTGGAATGTGCACCAATTCCCAGAAGTTGTTCTTCCTCAAAGAATCCATTTCTTCCTCCATAGCTAGCTTCGATCTTGGTGAATCCTTACATCCCATGTAAGTCCCTTGTTCACTCATCCCTCGTTTTGTCTAAGGAGTTGCTGCATCTGCAGCATCCGCAAACCCATATCTTGAAGGTGGTCCGACCAGCCTTCTTTCCCGGTCTCTTGTGAGCTGATAGTCCTTCCGACTTGCTGCATCAACCTCTTCTAGTTCAGCCTCCTCTTAAGTGCCCTGAGCATGGCCTTCATCCAAGGGCTCTACCTGGTCCGAACCCTCTTGCCTCCTTTGCTCTACCTGAATCGAGTTCTCCTTGATGTGATACTCCACAAGAACCAAACTGGTTTGCTCACTAGCCCCTGCAGGGTTAGTTTTCTCCAAATAGGAAAATAACAATTCATTAAAATTAACATCCCTACTTATTATGAGTTTCAATCCTTCTAAGGACCACAACCTATACCCCTTAGCCCCTTCCCCATATCCTAGAAACACACATTTTCTAGATCCTGGGCTAAGCTCATCATTATTTTGTTGTGCATATGCAGCACACCCAAAAGTCCTAAGGTTGTCCAACTCAGGGGGTTTTCCACTCCACATCTCCATGGGAGTCTTTTGGGACACAATCCTAGAGGGTGATCTATTTACCAAGTATGCAGCTGTAGCCACAGCTTCCCCCCAAAAACATTCGGGTAATCCGGATCCATTTAACATGCACCTAACCTTCTCCATAAGGGTCTTATTCATCCACTCAGCAACTCCACTTTGCTGAGGGGTTTCCACAACCGTCCTATGTCTTAGAATCCCGTTTAACCTACAAAATTGATTAAGTTCTTGGTTAAAAATTTCTAAGCCATTATCGGTTCTTATCCCCTTAACTACTCTACCCATTTGACTCTCAACCAGCCCTTTCCACACCACTTACTTATTCAAGGCATCCGATTTATTTCTAACCAAATAAACCCACACTCTTATTGAATAATCATCAATTAATGACAGAAAGTAAAAGTTACCTCCCTGTGTTGGTGTCCTTACTGGTCCCCAAAGGTCCGCATGAATATAGTCAAGAATGCTCTTAGACTTGTGCACTCTGGTGTTGAAGCTGACCCGGTGTTGCTTCTCAAGAACACAACACTCGCAGAAATCAAGTTCCTCTACTTTGTCTCCACTAAGTAGGCCATCCTTGCTGAGAACTTGCAGGCCCTCTTCGCTCATATGTCCCAAGTGAGTGTGCCAAAGGGCTACCCTATCCATCTCAGCCATCAAGCTTGCTGCTTGATCATTGATCTCTATCTCTCCGATCATCTCATAGAGTCCATCGTTTCTTACTGCCTTGATCACTACCAAAGATCCCTTGGCTACCTTGATCTTTCTTCTCTTTATCTTGCATGTGTACCCCATGGAATCCAGTTGCCCCAATGAGACCAAATTCCTCCTCAAATCTGGAACATACCTCACATTTTCCAGTAGCCTTGTCATTCCATCAAACATCCTCACCTGGATGTCTCCTATGTCTCTCACTTGGTAAGAAATTTCATTCCCTAAGAAAACCCTTTCATCATTGGTTTCCTTGAAATTCTTGAACCAACTCCGGTGAGGGCACATGTGATAAGTGCACCCGAAATCCAAGATCCATTTCCCGCTGCCTTCTTGCCCCTTGCTCACATCCGAGCACACAACAAGAACATCATCATCTTGTTGTTTTGTTTTGGCAACCGAAGCCTCTCCATTCTTGGTATGGCTTCCTCCTCTATCCCTTGTTATCTTCTTGCAATCTTTCTTGACATGACCCTTCTTATGGCAGTAGTAGCAGCTCTTCCCTCCAAATCTCAGTTTGGAATGCATTCTCTCATGGCTTTCTCCTCTACCTCTGTCCCGGTAGTAGCCATGCATGCTGTTGTGCACTCTCCTATGGCTCTTTCCTCTACCTATGTCCCGATAGTAACTATACATGCTGGTGTGCACTCCCCCATGGCTCTCTCCTCTACCTCTGTCCCGGCAGTAGCCATGCATGCTGCTGTGCACTCTCCCATGGCTCTCTCCTCTACCTCTATCCCGGTAGTAGCCATGGTTGCTGCTATACCAAGTTGCTGGCCTTCTTTTAAAGAACAGCCCTTTACCACTTGATGCACTACTTATCTTGGCATCAAGATTTTCTTGCAACTCTTTCTTAGGATTAAACTTAAAAGCAAAGATTTGTTTACGAAGATACCTCTTATTAGGGAGAGTCTTGGCAAGAAACAACTCATCTAGTTTCTTCCATATTGCAGCTGGATCTTCCGAGTCTCCGCACTCCCTTGTGACATTATCCGACATGTGCAAGAAAATGGTGCTGTAAGCCATCTTCTTCATCTCAATCCGATGGTCCTCCGTGGTACTTGCTGGAAAAGCATCATCTTCTCCAATAGCCAAGTCCACTTTCTGTTGCACTAGAACCACCTTGATCTTCCATTTCCAAAGGGCAAAGTCTCCCTTTCCATCAAACTTCTCAATACCGAAATTTGAAGCCATCTTTTGCGGACAAGATCCCAGATTTATGCACTACCCACAAATGCTTTCTTCAACCTCAAGAACACAGATCGAAGAGGAATCAACCTTTAAGAACACGATCAGATCTTGATCTTTACACCGTTCTTGAATCACCCAAGAAGTTTAATCTTTGATTCTTGGAGTCTTGGCTCCATACCTTCTACTTCTTGCTTCGATAACCAGCTGTGCAGCTCTGATTCTACTGACCAAAGCTCTGATACCACTATTGGAAATCACCTTGACAAGTCTAGAATGACTTGTAGAAAGAATTTCAGCAATCGAACACAAGAACAGAAAATCAAAGAAAGAAAGAAGACAAGCAATTTGTTATCGAGGTTCGGCAATGTGCCTACGTCCCTGTGAGTTCCTCCGAACTCTCTACACTAAACTAATGGTTCTTTACAATTCAGCAACCCTCTCCAAGAAACCTCAAGTTCTTGAAGGAACCAAGAAGAGAACTAGACAGTGATAGACCTATTACAATGCTTTCTATCAATTCTATAATAACCTCTCTTCTTTACAACCAGCCTCTCTACAATGAGTCCCTCTTGTGTTTTGTGTCTTTGCACTCTCACACAATTCTCTCACACAATTCTCTCATCCACACACATGTCTTATAAGTTACATTACATCTTGTGTCACAACCTTATGTTTGTGGTGTTGAGATTGAACCTAGGTGACCCTTTATATAGTGCACCAACTTCTTGTCCAATCTTGTGTGTCATTCTCCACCCTTAGATCTTGATGACCACTTAACAATGGCCCTCAATCAATCCTAAGTGGTGCTGTGTGTTTTAACCTTGCATTCACGCACCTAAGAGAAGGCTAAAGCATGCTGCCCATGTGTGCCGGCCAAAGCTGCAGCTCCAAGTTGCTGTCCCCTTCACACAACACCCTTCTACTTGTGTGCAGAAGTGCGCACACTAGTGCGCATGGCCTTCCCTTGCTCCAAAATGAAGAACACACATGTGTGCAGCCTTCTGACTTGCTGAACTTTGATCCTCTGCCTTCAGTTTAGACTTTAACCATCTTTGAACCATACTTGGACCTGTTCAAACCTTAACCATGTTTGAACCATGTTTAAACCTTAGACAAATACCAACAGCATCTCTTAGTTCTAACTCCAATTTCCCATTTAATGTTTCCATCAAACTCTAATTTATCCATTTTCTTCACCAAGGCATGTTTATTGATAAACTCATTTAACTTACCATAGTAGTAATAGTTAAGCACTTTACTCTTCACTATAACTCCAAATTGACTTATCTCTCTTTAACAACTATAGTACGTCATAACACATCGCATAACATTACATGTACAATGATAAACCAGTTACTCCCATTTATAGTTAACCAATTTCCATTCCACAACTTTTCTTTTCTAACTTCATCACTTAGTTGCCTTCAAATATACTTAATTAATTTTGTCCTTATCTTTTACTTAGAAAACTCTAAAAAAAAGCAAGTTAGATAACCCTCCACCCCAAGAAATTCTAAGAGTGTCTCCACACATTAACCTTGTAATTATTAGTCTTTGCATTAACTAAACTCACTTTCACTTCTCAAACAAACACCTTCCTCTAAATCCAATACTCGATCATACTTTTAGCATCTCAATTCATACTTAGACTTTTATCTTTAAACTAGAACTTTTATCTCTTCCCAAGCTCATCCTTTTATACTTTTATTCCTTTACCTCTTCAACTATCACATCTCCAATAATAACATTAGCTTCACTCTTTCCAAAATTATACTTCATAAAAATTCCAACTGAATTATCAATCAAACACATATCTATAAATTTTTAAATCAAGTCTATTACTCTCTACTTCTTGATTGGTCAACACAATCATTAATCTCACCGAGTTACTCCATCTCCTTTTTATTTCTAGTAACAAAACCCAATACCAAGCATCTAATAATTTTCTTCACCTATCTTAAACTCAAATATCTATTTTTTTGCAACAACTGGGTGGTAGCATAATTTCCTTATTTCTTACTCGATCTCTTATCGTTTAGCTCACTGAACTATAATATCTTTATCTTTATTCCTCCTCTATCTTTCTATCAAACCTTTATACACTTAAATCACTCTTGGACTTAACTATACTTTAAACTCCTTTTCTTTTCTTGTTTCTCTTTCCGGTCCATTTGAAAAGTCAAAACTTCCAAGTAACCATTTAACACTTCACCTCACCCTTTTTTTTTTGGTAATTTCTTAAGTCTAGCCGCATTGTGTACGTCAAATCCAACAATATTCTTTAACTTATTATGATTAATAGTTCTCAAATATAGTACTTCACATTCACATCATACAATCTATACCATTCTTCAAAAGGTACCTCTTAATCCGATCATCATTGATACTTCCTCCATACGCTTAATAAAAGTTTCATCTCATCACTTTAATGCTTCCCGATCACTCTTTAATTTATTTAAGATCTTCCTTTCAGTTGAAATTAAGTTTCAACGCAATTTCACAACGTTTAATAATCTCATATCCCTTTAACTATCTCATTTACCAACCATCTCTCCCAACGTTATTCTTTTCTAGTGTACTCTGAACTTTATTGATTCTTAAATTAATAACTTTCCTCTTGCAATACCCTTTGCAACAGTACTAACAATCGCCAAGTCTTTATCATTAACTATGTGTGCGGGTTAAAGCTAATTGTCTCAATCTCTAACTTCATGTTATATACTCATACCATAATCCTTTATCTAACAATCCTTTAGCTTTGAATTTCATATTTATATCTCTTTCACCATAATTATTCTAATTCTCTTTATCATACTGAACTCTTGGTTTCCCATAATACACCTTCTTAACACCTTTATTTACAAAGTAACCTCCCTTGCTAAGCATACACATTGTATTTTCGTTAGTCATCATCCTTCTTAGTACCTCAACCACATCTAAACAAATCGTCTACAAATATTTAGCCTTTCAAACACTTCAAATACCTTAGTTCATCATCACACATCTTTCACTAAATCCAATTTAACATTCTTCAAATTTACATTTACAAATAAAACAAAAATTTTAAGCTCACTCAACTAGCATCAACCAAACAATTACTCATTCTCAAGTCTAAACTCAAAGCCTTCAATGTTTTGAATAAATCCACCGTCTATTCGTATCAAACTCCGCTTAACATTAAGATCAAATCAAAATTCACTATATCTTCCTCATTTAAGATTTTTTACATAAAAAAAAAATTCTATTTTCGAAAATACTTCCTTTACTTTCTCTCGTAAAGTCCCAGAACACCATAAAACTTCACTTATAGTTTACCTAACACCATCATTCATAACTTGATTGATTTCTCTCGTTTTACCGCAATCACTCCTTACTAAGCCTTATTCCTTACTCTAACCACTTATCCAACAATTTCCTCTTAACCCCCTTTTTACACTCGTCAATCCATCTATATTGTTACCAATGCTAATTATTCTTCTCAATTCCCACTTCATATTGAGACACTTACAATTTCTATGAATCAATATAACTCCCAACTCTTGAACCTCCCCCACACTTTCTAATAGATAATCACCACCCAAAATTTTAGAATACCCCAAGTCTGACATCTAATCAACTACCTTTCTTCAATACTCAACACCTAAGCATACATACACATACCCACTACTTAAGATTTCCTCTATTTTCAATTTCACAATCTCTACAATAATTATTTCTTAAAGCAAACATTACATAGCATTCATACAATCATCAATCATAAACACTTTAGCATAAATAGCAAGGAAAAAGATTACTATATGAAATGTTCATACATAACTCAATATAGTTCATTAACTTAGTACCACTTGTTTCAGTTCATACCCTTAGGGAAATATTAACATCAAGTTCTTTAAATAGTAGCTTAATAATAATTTAACAATGTTCATAAAATCAATATAATAAAATTTCAAGCAATTTGTCTCACTTAAGGGGAAACTTTTCGTTACTCTTCACTTTTCTACCTCCTTTTTCAACAATCAAACTACATCATAACAATTCCACAAACACACGTAGATGATATATAAAACAAACCACTTCATTACATCAAGGCATTTATATCAAATATTCTCAATAAAAGAAATACCATATCAATTCACAAATGCAACAAAGTCATTCCAAACAACACCAAATTCACACAACATCCAAACACAATTCGACTCCACTATAATCTCAAGATGTCTTACCCCCACCTAAACCATTACTGGTTACAACTCTTAAGCAACATCCTCTCTAACTCTACACAACCGAATTTCTATAACCACCCAATGCACCATACACTATGCAACTAAAGTCTATATAACCTTAAATCTAAAGCTCTAATACCAAAAATGTAACAACCTATACCCCGGTGGACTCTACCCGAGGAGGTACCATCACCGTTTAGCTCCAAGCACCCCGACCTATATGCAAACATACAAATTTACAAGACAAAAAACATTCTTTTCAAACATCACAAAACCATACAAACATATTTCTTTTACATTTAAAGAACTTTACAATACATTAACCAACTTTTTAGGTCGTACAAAAAGACACCAGTAACAAGAAGATTTCTCAATTTCAACTAACCTATACACTTTTACAAAATATTAAATTACAATAAAATCTTAGACTCTCGAATGACTCAAGAGAAGAAGATGCCATGAATGAGGACCTTACTAAAGACTCATTTCAATTCTGATCACAAGCCTTCTGATGTTTTTCTTGAAAAATTAGTAAAAATGAGAGGGGAGCTAGAAAGCCCAGTGAGTAAACATCTACTAGAAGTAATCATTTTAGGATTTAAGTTCTCCATTTTTTTTGTTATATAAATCTCTTTATATATATATATATATATATATATATATATATATATATATATTATAATACTTTTATTCACAATTTCGATTTACTTCCTTCATTTCTTAGCCTAAAGGAAACAATCATCACAACGATACTGATATTTCTTAACTTATCATGTAACTCATAATCCATATCTTAATCCACACATACAGCATAAAATCAAAAATTCATTCCGATAATTTCCAATTCACAACAATTGATATCTCAACACCCTTCACCGGGTCATTCTCATCACATGCCCCTCATTGGCAAATTACAACTCATGCCCTTCATAGGCCAATCTTAACAAATGCCCAATATGTATGACATGAATGTAATGAGATACAATGCAATTCATAATCATTTCTTTACTTATTTAATTTCATATTTCTTTACTCATTTCATTTCATTGCCTCTCATTGTGCTCATCATATAATAACAAGGACGTCTCTGTTGGTATTTGTCTAAGGTTTAAACATAGTTAAGGTTTAAACATGGTTGAGGTTTGAAGAAGTTAAACATGGTTGGAAGAGGTTTAAAGAAGGTCAAGCATCAAGTCTTTCAAGCCTCAGCACACTAGGAGTGTGCCTCAACATGTAAGCAACAAAAAGGGTCCAACAAAATGAGTGTGCGCACAAGGTCAGGTCGCGACCCTCCCTAGTCCAGGCTGCGGCTCCTAGAAGAAGAGGAAGCTGGTGGAAAGCCAAGGCTGCGGTGCCCACTACCCAAGGCCGCAGCGCCCAGAGAAGGATGAAGGTGTGCTCTGCCTTAGGCCGTGGCGCCCCATGTTCAAGGCCGCGGCGCTAGGCATACTGAAGCAAGGTTGTTCAGCCTCTTGTTAGGTGCGTGGATGCAAGATCAAAATGCACAGGATCACTTAGACTTGATCAAAGGCTAGGGTTGATTAGTCCTCATGATCTAAGGGTGGAGAATAACACTCAAGATTGGACAAGAAGTTGGTGCACTATATAAAGGGTCACCTAGCTTCATTGTGATATGAGATTATGAATGTAATGTGATAGAAACACAAGAGTGTGTGTGTGACAGAACATGTGAATGAGATAATTGTATGAGAGTGCAAAGATACAGACATACAAGAGGGACTCATTGGAGAGGCTGGTTGTAAATAAAGAGATTAGTATAGAAAGGGGATTCAAGGGACTTGTAAGTGGAATTTCCAAGGGGGAAAGTTCCAGAGAAACTCAAGACCTTATCACTATCTTGTTCTCTTCTTGGTTTCTTTAAGAACTTAGGCTTCTTAAAGAGGTGTTGCTGATTGTAAGAACCCATTTATAAGATAGTGCAGAGAGTTCGAAGGAACTCACGGGGACGTAGGTTATTGCCGAACCTCGATAACAATTGTTGTGTCTTTCTTTCTTGCTTCTTGTGCTGTTTCTTTTCTGTACAAGTCATTCTAGACTTGGGTGTTTGGAAGATCACCACCTGGGCATCTTGTCAAGGTGATTTCCAACAGTGGTATCAGAGCTTTGGGCAGCGGGATTAGAGCCAAGATTGGCGGGTATCGGAGCAAGACTCAAAGAATCAAAGGTTAACTTTTTGGGTGATTCAAGAACGGAGTTAAGATCTATATCTGATTGTGTTCTTGAGGTGAATCAAGGACGGAGTTAAGATCAATATTTGATCGTGTTCTTGAGGGTAATTCAAGAACGGAGTAAAGATCAAGATCTAATCGTGTTCTTGAGGTTGATTCAAGAACGTTATTGAGATCAATCTTCGATCTGTGTTCTTGAGACTTAGAAGAAGTTGGAGAGCAATCGTGGGTGCTGAACAAATCTGGGATCATCTCCGCAAGATGGCTTCAAACTTCATGGTTGAGAACTTTGATGGAAAGAGAGATTTTTCCCTATGGAAGCGAAAGATCAAGGCTGTTCTTATGCAACAAAAAGTGGACTTGGCTATTGGAGAATATGATGCTTTTCCAGTAAATATCACGAGAACCAGCGGATTACGATGAAGAAGATGGCTTACAGTACCATTTTCTTGCACATGTTGGATAATGCCATAAGGGAGTGCGGAGACTCGGAAGACCCAGCTGTCATATGGAAGAAGCTAGATGAGTTGTTTCTTGCCAAGACTCTCCCTAATAAGAGATATCTTCATAAATGAATCTTTACTTTTAAATTTGATCCTAATAAAGAGTTGCAAGATGATCTTAATACCAAGATGAAGAGTGCATCAAGTGGAGAAGGGCTGTTCATTAAAAGAAGGCCAGCAACTCGGTATGGTGGCAACATCCATGGCTACTACCGGGACAGAAGTAGATGAGAAAGCCATGAGAGAGTGCAAAACAATATACATGGCTACTACTAGGACAGAGGTAGAGGAGAGAGCCATGGGAGTGTGCACAACAACATACATGGCTACTACCAGGATAGAGGTAGAGGAGAAAGCTATGGGAGAGTGCACAACAACATGCATGGCTACTACCGGGACAGAGGTAGAGGAGAGAGCCATGGGAGAGTGCACAGCAACACCCATGGCTACTACCGGGATAGAGGTAGAGGAAAGAGCCATGGGAGAGTGCACAGCAACATACACGGTTACTACCAGGACAGAGGTAGAGGAGAAAGCCATGGAAGATTGTATTCCAAACTGAGATTTGGAGGGAAGAAATGTTACTACTGCAACAATAAGGGTTATGTCAAGAAAGATTGCAAGAAAAAGATGAGGGATGAGGGAAGAAGCTATACCAAGAATGGAGAGGCTTCGGTTGCCAAAATAGAACAGCAAGATGATGATGTTCTTATTGTGTGCTCTGATGTGAGTAAGGGGCAAGAAAGCAGCGGGAAATGGATCTCAGATACCGGGTGCACTTATCACATGTGCCCTCATTGGGATTGGTTCAAGAATTTCAAAGAAACCAATAATGAAAGGGTTTTCTTGGGGATTGATATTTCTTGCCAAGTGAGGGGGATAGGAGACACCAGTTGAGGATGTTTGATAGAATGACAAGGCTGCTGAGGAACATGAGGTATTTTCTGGATGTGAAGAGGAATTTGATCTCATTGGGGCAACTAGATTCCATGGGGTACACATACAAAGTAGAAGGAAGAAAGATCAAGGTGACCAAGGGATCTTTGATAGTGATCAAAGCAGCAATGAAGGATGGTCTCTATGAGATGATCGGAGACACGGACATCAAGGATCAAGCAGCAAGCTTGATAGCTAAGATGGATAAAACGTTCATTTGGCATAATCGCTTGGGACATATAAGCAAAGAGGGGCTGCAAGTTTTCAGCAAGAACAGATTACTTGATGGTGACAAGGTAGAAAGACCCGATTTATGCAAGAGCTGTGTTCTTGGGCAGCAACATCGGGTCAGCTTCAACACCGGAGTGCACAAGTCTAAAGGCATTCTTGACTACATTCATGCGGACCTTTGGGGACCAGCAAGGACACCAACACAGGGAGGTAACATTTAATTTCTGTCTTTAATTGATAATTATTCAAGAAAGATTTGGGTTTATTTGGTTAGAAATAAATCAGATGCTTTGAATAAGTTTGTGGTGTGGAAAAAGCTGGTGGAGACTCAAATGGGTAGAGTAGTTAAGGTGTTAAGAACCGATAAATGTTTAGAATGTTTTAACAAGGAACTTGATCAATTCTATAGGTTAAATGGGATTCTAAGACAGAACAGCTGTGAAAACCCCTCAGCAAAGTGGAGTTGCTGAGAGGATGAATAAGACTCTTTATGGAAAAGGTAAGGTTCATGTTAGATGGATCTGGATTACCCAAATGTTTTTGGGGGGAAGCGGTGTCTACTGCTGCATACTTGATAAATAGATCATCCTCTAGGAATGTGGACCATAAGACTCCCGAGGAGATGTGGAGTGGAAAACCCCCTGAGTTGGACAACTTTAGGACTTTTAGGTGTGCTGCATATATACAACAAAAGGATGATAGACTTAGCCTAGGATCTAGAAAATATGTGTTTCTAGGATATGGGGAAGGGGCTAATGGGTATAGGTTATGGTCCTTAGAACAAAAAGGATTGAGACTCGTAATAAGTAGGGATGTTAATTTTAAATAATTGTTATTTCCCTATTTGGAGAAAACTAACCCTGCAGGGGCTAGTGAGCAAACCAGTTCGGTATTTGTGGAGCATAGCATCAAGGGGAATTCGGTTCAGGTAAAGCAAGAAAAGCAAGAGGGTTCGAACCAGGTAGAGCCCATTGATGAATGCCAAGCTCAGGACACTCATAAGGAAGCTGAACTGAAAGAGGATGATGCAGTAAGTCAGAAGGACTATCAGCTCACAAGAGACCGAGAAAGAAGGCTGGTCGGACCACCTTCAAGATATGGTTTTGCGGATGCTGTGGATGCTGCAGCTCCTTGGACAGAAGGAGAGATGAGTGAACTAAAAACTTACATTGATGCCATGGGATGTAAGGATTCGTTAAGATGGAAGCTAGCTATGGAGGAAGAAATTGATTCTTTGAGGAAGAACAACTTCTAGGAATTGGTGTATATTCTAGGAAACATAGAGTTATGGATTGTAAGTAGACTTACAAGATCAAAGAAAGGTTCCCTCCAGGAGATGAAGTTCTGAATAAGGCTAGGCTGGTGGCGAAGGGGTTCACACAAAAAAAAGGAATGGATTTCACAGAAACCTTCTTACCTGGACATAAGGTGGATGAAGTGGTGATTATCCTCATCTATGCCAATGATATGCTGTTGGTTCGGAATAGTAGGGAGATGATGAAAAGGTTTACATCTCAACTCAGTGAGGAGTTCGAGAGGAAGGATCTCAGCCTTATACAAAAGATTCTTAGTATGAGAAGAATTCAGGAAAGGGAGAGAAACGGGTTAAAGGTTTCTCGGTCTTCTATGGAAGATGGTAAACCAGTGAAGGTTCCCCTTGCTGGTCATTTCAAGTTCTCTAGCGAACAATGTCCTGGAATGGATGAGGAGAAGAAGAAAATGGTAAAGGTCTCTTACTCTAGTGCGGTTGGACCAGTCATGTCCATGATGGTAAGCACTAGACCCGACATTTCTTAAGCAATGGGTGTTCTCAGCAGATGTGTGAGTAATCTTGGAAAAGAGCTTTGGCTTAGGATGAAGTGGTTACTGAGGTATTGGAAAGCTCGGTGGCAGCAGGTGGTAGCACTCTCAACAACGGAGGCAGAATACATAGTGGCTTCGGAAGCCATAAAGGAGGCTATGTGGTGCAAAGGGTTGTTGGACGAGTGGATGGTCCTAAAAGAGCAGATGGTGGTGTCTTCGGATATCCAAAGGGCATAGAACTTATGGAGGAATTCGGTGTTCCATGAGAGGATAAAGCATATGAATGTTTGGTATCATTACATTCCGAAAAATGGTACGAAAGGATGCATTCATAATGACAAGAAGGCCACGAAAAAAAGTCCTACATATATAGATACCAAGGTCCTACCTCTAAGTAAGTTCAATCATTGCCTTGCACTACTTAGGATTGGAGTCGATTGATATGATGAATCAAGATGAGTTTGGATCCTGAATTCTCTGCACAATGGGTTCGGGTTTAAAGGCTTAAACAAAGGTAAAGATTGTTGGTATTTGTCTAAGGTTTAAATATAATTAAGGTTTAAACTTGGTTGAGGTTTGAAGAAGTTAAACATAGTTGGAAGAGGTTTGAAGAAGGTCAAGCATCAAGTCTTTCAAGCCTCAGCACACTAGGAGTGTCCCTCAACATGCAAGCAACAAAAAGGGTCCAGTAAAATGAGTGTGCGCACCAGGTCAGGCAGCGGCCCTCCCTAGTCCAGGCCGCGGTGCCCAGAAGAGGAGAAAGCTGGTGGAAGGCCAAGGCCACGACACCAACTACCCAAGGTCGCGGCACCCAAAGAATGATGAAGGTGTGCTCTGCCTTAGGCCGCGGTGCCCCTGTTCAAGGCCACGGTGCTAGGCACACTGAAGGCACACTAAAGCAAGGTTGTTCAGCCTCTTGTTAGGTGTGTGGATACAAGATCAAAATGCATAGGATCACTTAGACTTGATCAAAGGCTAAGGTTGATTAGTCCTCAAGATCTAAGAGTGGAGAATGACACTCAAGATTGGATAAGAAGTTGGTGCACTATATAAAGGGTCACCTAGCTTCATTGTGATATGAGATTATAAATGTAATGTGATAGAAACACAAGAGTGTGTGTGTGACAGAACATGTGAATGAGAGAATTGTATAAGAGTGAAAAGACACGGACATACAAGAGGGACTCATTGGAGAGGCTGGTTGTAAAGAGAAAGATTAGTATAGAAAGGGGATTTAAGGGACTTGTAAGTGGAATTTCCAAGGGGGAAAGTTCTAGGGAAACTCAAAATCTTATCACTTTTTTGTTCTCTTCTTGGTTTCTTCAAGAACTTAGGCTTCTTGAAGAGGTGTTGCTGATTGTAAGAACCCATTATTAAGATAGTGCAGAGAGTTCGAAGGAACTCACGAGGACGTAGGCTATTGCCGAACCTCGATAACAATTGTTGTGTCTTTCTTTCTTGCTTCATGTGCTGTTTCTTTTCTTTACAAGTCATTCTAGACTTGGGTGTTTGGAAGATCACCACCTGGGCATCTTGTCAAGGTGATTTCTAACAGTCTCTCCACGTACCAGTACGTGCTCAACAACATCATCATTCAAATAATTAACTTTAATTTTATTTTCAACCTCACCCATCACTCACCCTCATTAGACAAATGTTTTCGGCCTTACTCAACTTTCTCCCTTGTTTGATGAATCATGATGTGATTCATGCATTATGAGATGCAAATCAAGTATCCATCCACCAATCACATCATTAAATTCAAACAATCTATCCATCAATCACTCACATCAATAACATATTCTATAACTTTCAAGCACATAATTTATCAATCAATCACATCACCATAACTTATCAAAGTAACCACATCAAGATTTATTTAGTCTTATTTTCTTATACATTCATTTATATACTTTGTGTCTTTTGTATTCCCTTAATGATTTCCCATATCATTCATATCATCATCTTTCCTCAAGGCACATCATAAATTATACTTATTTCTTATACCTCTATATCCTTACATGTGTACATATAATTATCGTAACATTATCATTAGTATTTTTATACTTTTCCATATTTATATACTATTAACCTTCTATGTGTATTGTATAGTTTATAACATTTACTAAAAGTAAGGTGAAACTCACCTTGTTACGTGCTCTATAACTAGTCTCAAACTACTCTCTTTGTCCTCTAACAGTATCCACCACTTGTGCTTAGAAAAGAAACAACATCTAATCCTATCATTATCAATTATTCGAATACTAGCAGACCCCAAGTTATTTTCACACTTAAATCATCATTTGCGCACTTCACACAAAACCAAAAATTAAAGAAATCACGACTACTAGCACTTTTAAAGGTGTTTTAATCATACTACCAATGTATATAAACATTAAAATTAATTTGAAAAGGTTTCACATTCAAAAACAAAAGAGAAAAGTCACTTTTTTTGGAAAATCAACTTATTCCAGTCAATTAGGTCCTTTTTAAACAGCCCTGAAACTCTATCCAGACGACTAGGTACCTGATCCAGTCAATTGGTCTCCTGAAAACAACATTTTTCTTCCCTAAAATTCATCTTTTTCTCCAAATTTGTTCTTCATTTCAAAAGTTCTTTTCAAATCTGCAAAGACACAAGTTTCTAAGGGTTTAAAATAAAAAAAATAATAAAAAAAAGGCTTTACACTACCCAAGTTAATAATTGAACCCAAAACTCCAAATCCATCAACTTTGCATAAAACCCATTTTTCTTGGAAACGAAACGTTTTCTTAAACTTTTCCTCAAAAAATTCTTCAAATTTATAGTTTAAAAACTCAAATCCTTAGCTCACTAAACATGCTAGAAGAGGGATGGCAAAGAAAAGCAAGTTTTACCTTAAGCTTTTGCAAGACAACTCCAACTTTTCCTTCCTCTTCATCTCTTCCTTCTCCCCTTCTATTTTCTCTTCTTTTTCTCGTTTTTTGTCTCCTCTCTCTCGGCTCTTCTAGGGAGTTCCAGCATAAATTTTGGTCCCTCACACGTCTTATTTATAGATACACTTTCCTCAAATTGCAAAAATGTCCCTCCACTTTACACCTCTTCTAAAATTTACCCCGAAACTCTTTAAAATTTCAAAATTTTCCTCAAGATATGTTTTTAAATACTAAAATATTATTTTATTTACATGTTTCCAATACCAAACGAGTTTATTTATTTTAGATTTGAATAAATATATCAAGTGCGCATCGAAGTAAATTTTTTCGAGACTTCAAATATTTTAATTAAAATATCAGTCTCTACATCTTTGTCCCCATCCCTAAATATAAAAATACTCTTTGTCTCCATTCCCATTGAAGATTTCATTTTGCTTTTCATTTTCTGAAGGCCTCAATCTTCATCCTCGTCCTTGTTTATAAAGGGGGATGGAGATTCTTCTTTAAAAAAAAATAAGAGATTCCCCGTTAACCTAGTTTTTTATTAAAAAAATCAACAATACTAGATTAAAAAAATATTTTCTCAATAGCAACACTAGATATAAAATAAAGTGTAACATCATTAGACAAAATTAAAGTAAAAAAATAAATGTTCAATATAAAATACAAACCCTATATCATTTATCCACACAACAAATTCAATTACATGTCATTAAATTAAAATTTAATCACAAAATATGTTCTACCTTAAATGCCTATATAGCTAAGGGTAATTAGGTAATTATCAATTTTAATATATTTATATAATATATAAAAACCTGATGCACATAGAGGATGAGTACGAGGATTTTTAGATTGCCCCATTCGTCCATGTCCTCGTCCCATCGAAGATTTTTAAAAATCTTCATCTTCATCCTAATAAGGATAAAATCGCCTTAATATTAGTCCTCGACGGGTTGAAAACTACCGAAGCTTCATCAAAGGCAGAGACTTTTACCATTCCTATGTGAGTGACACATGATGATCTAACATATATTAAAATAATTAATAAAAACCTTTTACCTCTAAATATGAGCACTAATGATGAGAGAGGGGATTGAAAATTCTCAATAATTGGTTTTTCTTTTACCTTCCAAATTCCCAAAATATCACATAGACAATACATGGAATTAAAAATCTTTGGTTTTACTAGACCAAAATAGTAAAAAAAAAAAAATAGTTCTCAACTTTTTTTGTCGGTAAACAAGCATACTAAGGGGAAAAAACTCTATGCTAAAAATTGAAAATAAGACAACATTAATCAATTTCTTTTAAGTTGAATTTTGAATGTCAAAAAAGTAAAAAAATTGTCTAAGTTAAGAAAAATTAGAATATGAAGTTTAAAATTCATTCTAATTTTTGTGTTTTCTCAAAATTAAAATATTGCCACAAGTAATTCAAATAGTAACCTTATTCTCTATCAAATGGAAACAATCGTTTTTTTCACTTCTTAGGGCCCAAATGATTAAAAATTAAAGTTTTAATCACTCAATTTCTTCTCTTTCTCTTTTATTTTCTCACTGATCGAACACATTCCAAAACAAAATCCCATTTGTGAAAACTATAAAAATGACTTCAAAAAGGAAAGCCAACAAAATGGTAATCACATAAATGAAAAAAAAAATATACAAATATGTACAGTTGGAGGATACATGATCGGGAAAGAATAGAGATAGATAAAGGAATAGTGACAGCATGCACATATGATATTCAAATATATAGAAGGCTATTTTTGGTTTTTTGTAAGTTTTTGTAACTGAGTTTAGATGAACTGAGTTGTCCAATTCTGAAACTAGACGAACGGATTGTAATCATAAGTAAAATTCAAGGATGAATTTGTAATTTGCCCTTTTATTTATAACTATTTAATTTACAAATGTGCGTGTGTGTGTGTGTGTGTGTGTATATATATATATATGTTTTACGGTAGTGCAATTCCCGACATTACACGAGTTTGTGAAATATTAGATGAAAAAAAGAAGAAAACAAAAACAAACAAAAAAAAGAAACATGCCACTATAACTATGTGTGTCCATTCAGTTAGATGATAATAAGCATTAAGTTTTCATTCCTTAGCAAAACTATTTATTTAAGACAAAATTTTCTTTTATGTGTTAATTGTTGCAATCCAAAACTTTCATATTGAAAGTGATACTATATATATATATATATATATATATATATATATATATATATATATATATATATATATATATATATATATAGTTGTATTACATCTATAATATGAGATTTATTTTCAAAAGATTTTCTCATTCACTTTTTTGTGCATCGCACCGATCAATGGTTAGATTGTTATAAAAAATTTATTTATCGTAAAGAATTATCATCAATGTGACTATCATAAAAGAAGTGTCAATCACATAAGAGTAGAAAATTTTTTTAGTCTCTAGAAAATGCTCTTGTATGACAACAAGAAATGCAACTCAAATTCTTTTATAGTATTCACCTCTCATGTTATAATTTTTTTTTTGTATAAATATAACATGTTTAATGACATTGAATGAATTGTTGATAAAATCACATGTATTTTTATGTGAACCATAAAATTTGCTGGCTATTCGAATTAAATACAGTTAGTTTACAGGATATGAGATGTATTATGTGAGCCACATCAAGGATCCTTACCCAAAATTATTAATTACTAGCTTGGTACACTGCGATACATATGTTGCGAAAGAGTGAAAACAACTTATATGAGAAAAAATTTACATTTAATTCAATACGCAACTTTTCTCTTGAAAATCTCCCTTTATTACTAAATTTCAGAACAAGAAATGTAAAATTAATAAAGTTTGTTAGGTCTCTAGAAGACGCTCAAGTATTACTACAAGAAATGCAATTCAAATTCTTTTTTAGTATTCATCTTTCATATCGTAAATTTTTATACGAATATAATTAATTTTATAATAATGAATGAATAATTGATAAAATCACACACGTTATTAATTGAGCCATATAATTTGCTGGTTTTTCAAAATAAATATAGTTTACAATATGTGAGATGTATTATGTGAGTTTATAAGAATAAAGAAAAACATGAAGGATTCTTACCTAAAATTATTAATTACTGGCTTGGTACATTGTGATACATATGTCGTAAAAGAGTGAAATTAACTGATATGAGAAAAGATTTACATTTAACTCAATAAATAACTTTTCTTATGAAAATCTCCCTCCCTCATTAAATGTTAGAACAAAAAATGGACGTCTTATTCTGGTTTATACTGCACATTTACTTTTTCGATAAATATAAAGAAGTCTTCTTACAACTATAAATTACTTAAACATGTTTGAGATAAATGTTGTCCTCCAAAATGAATTAAATGGTGGGACAAAATTCATTGTCAGTATGTTCATTGTAGGGTTCAGTCTTTAATTTAGAATAATTTAATCACAAAATTTCGCTTCAATGCATACTTAGTGTATTTATTCGAAATAAGTTATAATTAATTCATATTGGGAATAATGAAACTTGAAAACAAGTAAATAAAATTAGTTTTAATATTAAAAACATGTTTTGGGGTAACCTTTGGAATTTTAAAGAGATTTGGGGTAATTAGTGGAAGATGGGTAAAGCGGAAGGATAATTATGTAATTAAGTAAGAGTTTGAGTATAAATAGGGTGTGGGAGAGGGTGAGAGACCCGAAAATACTAGAACTCTCTAAAAGAACCGAGAGAGATAAGAAAAAGAGAAAAAGAAAGGAATGAAGAAAGAGAGGAAGAAAAAGGAAAGAGATGGGGGATTCTTGCTAAAACCTAAGGTAAAAATTGTTTTTCTTTATCATTCTCCTTCTAGAATATTTACTAAACTAGTATTTGATTTTTTTGAAAGTTTATTAGAATATTTACTCAAGAAAAGTTTGAGAAAGTGTTTGTTTCAAAGGAAAAAAAATGGGTTTTTACTAAATGTGTTGATTTGAAGGTTTTGAGTTCAAATCTCCTTATGGGTAACGTGAAATCTTTGATTTAAAACCCTTAAGAACTTGTATTTTGAATGGATTGGAAGTCCAGTGATAGATAAGTGAGAAATTTTAAAGAAAAGTAAGGTTTTTCGCTAAATTTTTCTGAAATTCGAACCAGACAATTTACTGTCCCGAGTGAATAGTCGATTGTGTATCCTTTCTAGTCATTGGACAATCATTAGACAGTCAACTGTGCAACCTTCTGTGCGGATCACAATCGACTGCCTAACATGGACAGTTGGCTATGCAAGCCTCTGAAACTTTTTTTCGAAAATAAATTATTTCTTAAAGAATTTCAATCATAAACTCTTCCAAAGTATTTTAAGCTTTAATACTTGATGAAGTTTTGAAAGTTAAAACCTTGAGAAGGTTTCTTTTGTTTTAAACCACGATATAGTAAATCTTATAAAAGTTTTAAATAGAATGGAAGAGGGTCTATGACTTAACCCTTGGATTTTGTACTCTTGTATAAATCCTATGATGTGATTGAGTGTTATTTATTTGTATGTTTCTTAAGAGATTAAACTCTGTGTGTGTGTGTGTGTGTGTGTGTGTGTGTGTGTGTGTGTGTGTATATATGTTTAGTGAAATTGAGAGGAAAACATCGAGGCCAGGAGTGAACCCAAAGTTAAGTTTTGGCACGACAAAGGTGAGTTTCACCTTACTCCTAGTAAACGTGGGAATAAATAACAAAGATAAAAAAAATTAATACTTATAAGAAGAAAATAATTATATTAGAAAAATTATACTATGAAAATATATGCAAAAAATGTGGTAAGATATGCAGATGGTCGTAATAGAATTAGAAGTATAAAGATATGATGATTTAAAATTATAAATAATAGAGCTATAAGAAAAATATGCATATGACAAGAAATGTGGATATATATAAGATTTCAGTATGAAGAAGACTTAATGTATTTGTTTTTGAGAAAAATGTGATACTTCTTATTGTGGTGAGAATGGTTGATGGATAGTTATGAATTTAGTGGTGTGATTGTTGATGATTATGAAACTGAAAGGATGTTGTGTTATGATTGCATTTCATGTTATATAAATCATTTCATGATCCGTTCTAACGAGGGGGAGTGCTGTGTAAGGTCAAACACGAAATTGAAGTTGAAAATTGATGATGATGTTGTTGAGAACATACCAGTACATGGGGAGACGTCCCTGTTGTTATATGATGAGCCCAATGAGGGGCAGTGTGTAGAGGTCAGTACCTTGATTAGAATGTTTTAATTTTTGAGTTTCACTTAGACACGTTTTAGTATACCTGTTCAGTTTTGAGTCATAATTAATTTGTACTTGAACTTGTGAACTTAGAAACAATTAATTAAAATATGATTAGATTATTAAAATATGTCTTGGAGGATATATTGGGATTTTAAAGAGTTTGGGGTAAATTGTGAAAGAGGTGCTAAGAAAAGGGTTATATAAATAGGATGAGAGAAGGAGAGAAGGAGAAAAGACCAGCATTTGTGCTGGAATTCTCTAGAAGACTTGTGAAAGATAAAAGAAAAGAGAGAAAAAGAGAAGAGGAGAAGAAAGAGTGAAAGAGAAAGGAAAAATATGGAGGTTTCTTGCTTCTCAAGGTGATAACTTGTTCTCCCTTACTTTTGATTATCAAGCATGTTTATTAAACCAAAGATTTGAGTTTTGAAAGTTTGAATTTGAAGTGTTCTTGAGAAAGATTTGAGAAAATGTTTTGTTTCCTAAGAAAAATGGGTTTTGTGCAAAATTTGTTGATTTGAGAAGTTTGGGTTCAATTTTTCTTGTGGGTAGTATAAAATTTTTGAATTTAAACCCTTAGAAACTTATATCTTTGAATAATTGAAAGGATTTATAGAAATCAAGAAGAGTTTTGGAGAAAAACTTAAGTTTTCGGAGTGATTTTGGCTGAAATCAGGGGTCTCAATCGACTGGATCGAGTGACCAGTTGACTAGATAATATTTTTATGCTATTTATAAAGGACCCAGACTGGCTCATCTCTTGGTTAAAGATGAAGAATCTCTTGGACGTTTTCCCAGTCAACTAGATTGGGTACCCAGTTGACTGAATCATGTTGATTTTTAAAATTTTGACTTTTTCCTTTAGTTTTTTAGTGTAAAATCTCTTCAAAGTGATTTTATTATTTATATACTTTGAAAGTGTGATTAAAACACCTTAAAAGTGTTAGTATTCATGAAATTTAAATTATTTTTTAGATCCAAAGTAAATGATTTGAAAAATGGCTTAACACTTCGATTTCTTTGATTTTTGTTTTGTTCGAAGTGCACACATAATATTTTAAAGTGTGCAAAACACCTTGGATTGTTAGGTATTCTTTTAAATTATTTAAATTAATATATTTAGTGTTGTTCACTCCTAGGTGCAAGTGGGAGAAACCTCGAGACGAAAATAGTAGTTGGGACTAGTTTGCAAAATCAGGTATCGAGGTGAGTTCCACCTTACTTTTAGTAAACGTGGGAACAAATAACAAATATAAAAATTTTAAAAACTTATAAGAAGAAATTAATGATAAATATAAGACTATATTATGGAAAAGTATGTAAAATACGTGGTAAGTATAAGATATTTAAATATTTATATATATTTAGTCGTACAATATGTTGATATAATTCCTTGTGATGAATGTAATAGAATTAAAAGTATGAAAACACAATTGATTATGAAATCATAAATAATAGATTTATAAGAAAAGTATACATATGATAAGAAATGTGGTTATGCATAAGATTTCGGATGGAGAAAACTTGATGTATTTATGATTGAGAAAATTGTGATACTTCGTATTGTGATGAGAACGGATGATGAATAATTATGAATTTAGTGGTGTGATTTTTGGTGGTTGTGTAATTGAACGGTTGTTGTATTGTGATTGCATTTCATATTTTCATAAAGCATTGCATAATCCGTTCTAACGAGCAGGAGTGTTGTGTAAGGTCGAAAACATCCGTCTAATGAGGGGGAGTGTTGAGTGAGGCCGAGAATGAAATTAATACTATTGTTGCAATGTTGTTACTGAGACGTGTCGGTACATGGGGAGACATCCCCGTTTTTATATGATTTACCCAATGAAGGGCGTTATAATAAAACTGGCTTAATGAGGGGTGATGAGATAAAATTATTAAAGAAATGAGAAAATTTTGAAAATATAATTGTGCATTGCATCTACATTCCATTGATACATTGTGGTTATTGGCCCACGAGAGGTATGTATTATGCTTTGGCCCATGAGGGGCATGTGTTGTGGTTAGCCCATAAGGGGCATGTAATGTAATATAATAGGCCCAGTGAAAGGAATAAATATAAATTGTTCTAAATTGAAAACTATCATGATAGATGTGGATTATGAATGGTTAATCTTACCTTGTGTGTATTGATTAAAATATGGGCTATGAACTGTGTTAAATTAAGACTTATCACTGTTGTTGAATAATTATTTTCTTTTGGACTAAGAATGAAGAAAATGAATCAAAATTTGTAAATAAAAGTCTTAAGAAATTATATATATTGAACGAGACTATTATAATAAGAATTGAAAATAAAGGACTTAAACTCCAAACGATTACTTTCAGTAAGATGTTTACTCGTTGAGCTTTTTAGCTCACCCTTCCCTTTTTTACTAACTTTTCAGGAAAGCTCTGGAAAGCTTGGGATCAAGGTTAAAAGGAGTCACCGTTCACAACATCTGCATCTCTTTAGTCCTTGGGTGTCATAATCTAGATAATTGTTTACAGTATAACTTTTGTTAGAAGTGAACAAGTTAGATGTTAGAGGAAAGTTTTATTTTCAATTTGTGTCTCCTATAAACTTTTAAAAAAAGACTAATGTTGTATGGGGAAACTATGTGGGTGTAAAAATATGTGTTTATATCATTTGATGATGTTTTGAATGGAAATTTTTGTGTGATTGGTAAATTTGTATGTTGCATATAGGTCGGGGTCCTCGCAGCTGAAAGGCAAGGATACCTCCTCGGGTAAGACCCACCTGATGATGGGTCATTACATTTTTGGTATCAGAGCTTTAGGTTTAAGGTTCTGTAGACTTTAGTTGCATGATGCATGTTGCATGGGATGGTTATAGGGAGTTGATGGTGTAGAGTTAGGCAGAATGTCATTAGGAGTTGTATCCAGTATTGGTATGGGTAAAAGTGAGATGTCTTAAGATTTAAGTTAACTTGTGTTTGGATATTGTATGAATTTGGTGTTGTTTGGAGTGACCTTATCATGTTTGAGAATTGACATAGTGACGCTTTTGACAAAGAATTATGGTTGTGATTGCTATGTTTTGATGAAATATTTTGATTAGTGTATTGTTTATGCATGTGTGTAAAGATATAAATATGTGGTTAGTTGATTGGTAAGAATGTTTGAACGCAAAGGGCGAGAAAGGATTTATTTCTTGAGTAGCGTTAATTAACTTGAAGGTTTTACACTGAATTGCAAGAGCATTAGCAAATTACTAGATGAATTATGTTGAATTAAGTATGAGCATTTCATTGGATGATTCTTTTTCATACTAATTATGTTAAAGTGCTTGTGATAGAAAATTGTGTGAATACTATGTAATGTTTGATTTAAGAAGTAGTTATTGTGAAAAGAAATTGTTGAATAAGTGGTTAGTGTAAAATACAAGGTTTAGTAGGGAGGGATTATAGTAGATTGAGAGAAATCAATTGAGTAATGATGACGATATTAGGTGAATAACAAGTTAAGTTTTATGATGTTTTGGGGCCTTAAGAAATTTAGTAAAGGAAATATTTTAGAAAAAAAATCAAAATTTTTTACGTGAGAAATCCCAAAGGAGAAAGGTGTGATGAATTTTGATTTGATCTTAAAGTTAAGTGGAGTACGATACGAAGTGATGGTGAATTTAATTAAAACATATAAGGCCATAAGTTTAGAATTGAAAGTGAGTAATTGTTTGGTGATGATAATTGAATGGACTTAAAGGTTTGTCTTACTTGGCAGTATAAATTTGAGAGATGCTAATTTGGATTTAGTAATAGATGTGTGACGATGAAATAGAATATTTAAAGTACTTAATATAAAGGTTATTAGATTATTTGTTTTAAAAGTAGTTGGAGTGTTAGAAAGGATTAAGATTAATGAAAGTATGATAAGTATTCTTAGTGAAGGAAGTTGCTATTTAATTAGACGTACTTTTGAGTTATCGTGTAAGAGATTAAGAGAGTAGTGAGAAGTAAGAATACCAGAGTAATTATTATAGGGAAGAGATAGATATGGGATGCAAGGCCAAGAAGTAATTGGACAAGAAAAATGCAAGTGTTAAGAAGACATATTATAGGAGACCAAAGGTTCAATAAGATATAAGAATATTATAACGAGTTTGGTGAAAGAGAAATAGGTATAGATTGCAAGGCCAAAGGATTATTGGATAAAGGATTGTGGCACGAATATAGAATCAAAAGTTGGAGTTTGAGACAATTAGTTATAACCCTCGCCCATGGTTAATAATGAGGACTGGACGATTGTTAGTAACAGCAAAAAGGGGAGAGATTGCAAGAGAACAGTTATTAATTTAAGAATCAATGAAGTTTGAAGTATACTAGAAAAGAATAGCATTGGGAGATATGGTTGGTAAAGGAGATAGCTAAAAAGATTAGAGCTTTCTAAACATTGTGAAATTGTATGGAAATTTAATGTTAAGTGAAATGAAGATTTTAAATAAGACAAGGAATGATCAAGAAGCATTAAAGAAATAAGACTACTCATTTATTAAGTGCATGGAGGAAATATCAATCAGTATCAGAATAAGAGGTACCTTTTGAAGGATTGTATAGATTATATGATGTAAATGTGATGAACTATATTTGAGGACTACTAGTTATAATAAGTTAAAGGAGATTATTTGATTTGACATATGCAGTGTGGCTAGACTTAGGGTTTTGCAAGGGAAAAAAGGTAGAAGTGAAGTGTTAAATGGCTTCCTAGTAGTTTTGATTTCCCAAATGGACCGAAAGGAGAAACGAGAAAATAAAAGAGTTGAAGGTGTAGTTAAGTCAAGAAAGAAATTTGAGTACGTAAAGGTTATTAAAAAGACAGAGGTCGAATAAAGAGACAAATATATTATGGTTTGATGAGCTACATAATAAAAAATCAAGTAAGAAATAAGGAAATATGTGCTACCACCCAACTATTGTAAAAAAGAAGGAGACATTGGAGTTTGACAAACATGAAAAGAATTATTGGGTACTTATATTGGGTTGTGTTGTTAAGATTAGAAGGAGATGGAGTAACTCAGTAAAATTTATGATTGTAATAACAAATCAAGAAGGTGAGAGTATGTTAAAGTAGATTTGAGAATTTATAAATTTGTGTTTGATCATTAATTCAGTTGGAACTTTCTCTAAGGTACAATCTTGAAACGTATGAACCTATTGAAAATATTAGAGATGGAATGGTTGAAGGGAAAAGGGATGGAAGTATAAGAGGATGAATTGGAGAAGAGGTAAAGGTACATGTTTTAAGATGAAAGTATAAGTATGATTTGAGATGCTATAGGATGATCAAGTAAATGGTGGGAATTTTGAGAAAGTGTTTGTTTAAGAAGTGGAAGTGAGAATTGGTTAATGTAAGGGCTAATAGCTAAGGGGAAGGGATAGACATACTCTTAAAAAAATTTAAGTGCAGAGTTTTCTAAATAAGGGAGATGATGATTTGGACATGAGACATGGAGTATATATATATACCATGAAGGTTGAGTAGAAGATTCTATCTAGGGAGATGTGTAGAGGAATGGAATAATTCTAGAAGAAAAAGAAGAGTAGTAAATTTAGTACAATCAAAATTAAAAGAATTGTTTATGTGGTTAAAGAGAGAGTTAAATTGGAGTTACAATGGGGAATAAGATGCTTAAATTTTACTACTATGGTGAATTATATGAGAATTATTAGTAAGCATGACCCGATTGGTGGCGGATAAATTAAGACTTATTTGGAAATGGTACGTGATGAACTTGGGTAAGAACTAAGAGACATGTTGAATGGATAGATAATTTTTTAAATAAGTCTTTTGTTGAAAGATGTTAGAAATTCTTGTAAATGATCGAAAAGTTGACTTGTAATTAATTATTTCTTTTCGTAGGTGAATTTGAACTATGAAGTGAATAAACTAAAGAGTTGAGTAAAGAACTAAGTTGAACTGAGTATGAAAAATTTTGGTTACATTGTTACCGAATCCTAAGTATACTATCTAATTACAGAAGAAACTACTAAATAATAAGAAAAAGTAATTAATTGGTAAGTGACCTTATAGTACTACATTGAGACCCTTGAAATTTGGAGTTGAGGTAATATTAAAGGATCCAGAAAAGGGTGTGGAATGGTAAAGATTCTAGCCTTTGAAATACAAGAGTAAAAGGAAGATGTAAGAAAGGAATGATTTTAAACAATATTTTTAGTTAGGAATATGTGGATTGAGAGACTAGTTGAGTGAATTGAAGGATCAGACGGAGGAGAAAGAGTAAATTATAAAGATGATTAATTGATAGAAGGGCGAGCACCACTTAGTGAATGAAAAGAGTTTCTAACAAGATCGGATAGAGTTTATTAAAATAGTATGTTAGATCACTCTAGTGATGAGATAGTGTAACGACCCATCTCAGGTGAGCCTTACCCGAGGAAGTATCACCACTTTTTAGTTCCGAGCAACCCGACCTACATGTAATCATACAACTCACAATACAAGCAACAATTATTTTCAACAATTTAATTTAAACACAACACGAAGATTGTAACGACCCATCCCAGGTTGGTCACCACCGAGACGGTGTTGTCATATTTTGAAAATCTCAGCACGACACATATATGCAATAAATAAAATAATACCAACTGCAATTATTATATCAATCTTCAACCTTCAACAGGGAAGATACTTCATTCAGATCTCAACTTAAACATTATATACAACATAATAGGCATGAATACTTACAAATATTTTCTTTTTCTTTTTCATTAGTCTGAGGATGTGGACCACGTGGCTTACAAATAATGACTTCGCCTGAATCTCAACTCACCAAACTATCTCTCATGCCTGTTACCTGAAATCATTGTACAGTAAGGAGTGAGTTTCACAAGCTCAGTGAATCAAACTTACTAGAAGCATTCAATTTGTATAATTAGTCTTCCAATATTCATTCATTTATATCTCACATATTTTGATAATAACTTTCTATTATCACTACTCATATCAAATCTCTATCCTTTATAAATCTCTTCTTCTCATATAATTAATCATCATCTTGAGACTATCAATTCTATCTCATAATTACCTCATTATGAGGTTCATAGCATATAATCAGTTACCCAGATAATTCTCATCATTCAATATTTCCATTTTTTTCTTCTCAGTATAATTGTCTCTCTGTGAGACCCATTCATCTATCATTAAATTTACAATCATGAATAGCAGTTTAGCATCTCAAGTAATAACAATCAATATTTAAAGCAAATACAATGCGTGAATCTAAATGTTATTATTATTGGGAACGTCTTCCCACATGTCGACATGTTTTAGCTTAGACCAGTTGCCCTCGCAGTTATTTTATTTCTAGCATATATCGACTGTCATGGTTTTCATTTATTTCCAACATATACCGACTATCACGGTTTTCATATATTTCCAGCATATACCGGGTGTCACGGTTTTCATTTAGACCGGCTGTCTTCCCAATTCTTTTATTTCATGTATATGCATATGAAAAATGATATGAAATATGCATATGTACAAAAATATAAAAACACGCATGAATTCAGACATTCAAATTTGTTATCATCCTTCTTCTCAAATTATTATTTGATCAATTTCACTAATTTCTTCTCCTCATATATCATATCAAATCATCATCCATAGCTCGTCAAGAATTTTACTTATCACATTTATTATTAAATCGACTCATTATTCCAATAATATTATTTCTCATAAAATAATTTTCTACACATCATTATTCTTATCATACCTATCAACCAACTTTCATCTATCACCAAATCAAAAGATAATAATTTATTCAAATATTATCACTATATATTTCATATTTATATTGATTACTTAAAGTAAATCTAACTCACCACGTAGCACTTAGAGCTACCCGTGGATCACCTCATTGCTTTTCCTACTCCTCTCAGTAATTTCCCCCGGTTGTTGATCGTCAACACCTAGCATAATATTTATGTTAAAATTTCTAATTTATTCTTCAATTCCTTCATAATTCACACCCTTTGAAAACTCCGACATTGAATTCCGAGAAATTTCATATATGCTAAATTTCAAAAATAAACTTCATATTATTGCCTTTTGTTTTTCTTAGAGTTTCTCGTGACTCTTTATAAAATTCTCCCCTAAACCCTTTCAAAATTTTACTCTTTCAACATTTCTTTCGATCCTCAAGTGTTTAAAGAAAAAGAGTAGTTTGAATTGTAGAAGGAAGAAAACCAATCACGATTTGGTAAGTATAATTAAAATAAAGAACAAAGTGTGTGTGTGTGTGTGTGTGTCTATATATATATATATAAAAATTTGCCACCCCCCCCCCCCCCACCGTTTCACTTTTGTGCTGCTTAACATGCAGCAGTTTAAAATTTTTGAGGCAACACCTGGAAGTCCAGCTATTGCATGCCTTTTTCCTTTCTTTTTTTTTCTTTTTTGAAAACTTTTCTTTTCTTTTCTTCTTCTTATTCTTCACGAGTATTTTTTTTCTTTTTCCTTACATGTTGTCCACACATCCCTTTTTTTTAAGAATTGTTTTATAAAAATTAAATCTTTTACATATATATTATTTTAATTCCACATTATATTTATTAAATTACTTCTTTACCCTTTCTGTACGAATACAGATATTACAATTCTACCCACTTTACAAAAATTTTGTCCCTAAAATTTCCTTACCTAGTTCATGAAAGAGTTGGGAGTATTCTTTCCCCATTCTTGCTTCATGCTCCCAAGTAATTTCTTCAACATCTTGGCTTCGCCATAATACTTGAATCAAATGAATGACTTTATTGCATAAGACTTGTTCCTTTCTGTCTAGAATTATGACTGGTACTTGCATAAAAGTCAAATCTTCCTAAAGTTCTATCGCATGATTCGAGATACTATGGGATTCATCGTGTAAGTACTTTCTCAAAAATGACACATAAAACACATTATGTAATTGCTTTAACTCTGGGGGCAAATCCAATCGATATGCTACTGGTCCAACTCTCTCAATCACCTCATATGCCCCACAAATCTCGAGCTCAACTTTCCCTTCTTTTTAAACCTCAATACGCCCTTCCACAGAAATATCTTCAAAAATACCCAATTACCAACTTAAAACTTAAAAGATCGCCTTCTATTATCAGCATATCCCTTTTGTCTGTTATGTGTTGCTCTAAAGTTCTCTCTAACCAGTTTAATCCTCTCAGTAGTCAGATCTATTATTTCTGGACCAAATATCTTTATCTCTCCAACTTCTTCCCAGCATACTAGAGTTCTACTCCTCCTACCATAAAAAGCCTCAAATGGTGCCATCCCAATACTAGTTTGATATTGATTATTATTTGCAAACTCGATCAAAGGTAAATAAGCATCCCAGCTCACTGAAAAACTCAATATACTTGCCTTCAGCACATCTTCTAGTATTCTGATGATCTTCTCCGTCTGCCCATCAGTTTGTGGATGAAAAGCTACACTAAACTATAATTTCATACCTATAGCTTCTTGAAAACCTTTCCAAAATCCATAGCTAAATCTAGAATCTATATCTGATACAATGCTCAAAGGTACTCCATGTAATCTTACAATCTCAGCTACATAACATTTAGCCAACTTTTCAGGACTCTAGGTAGTTTTAATAGGAAAGAAATGTGAAGACTTAGAAAGTCTATCCACTATAACCTATACAACATCATAACCCCTCTAGGTACGGGGAAAACTAGAGACAAAATCCATGCTCACGTTCTCCCATGGCCACTGAGGTACTGGAAGAGGTTGTAATAAACCTACTAGATGTCTATTCTCATACTTCACATATTGACAAGTCAAACATCTAGAAATATGTTCCGCTACATCCTTCTTCATCTCTGACCACCAATAATTATGTCTCAATCCCTTGTACATCTTATTATTACCCGAGTGCATGGAATATATAGAATCATAAGCCTCCCTTAGTATTATCTCCTTTCTCATCTCCACATCATTGGGAGCACAAACTCTATGCCCCAATACCACCATACTATTTTCTCTAATTCTAAACTAAGTTGGCTTCCAACTCAATACTTCATGTTTGATATTCTCTATCCCTCAATCTTTACCCTGCATCGGTAATAAACGATCAATAATAGAAGGTTGTACCACCATATTTGCCATCAATACTCCTTTATCATTGACACTCAACGGCATCCTCATTTTTCTTAATTTTATCATCAAGCTAGTATTATGACTCCCAACAGTAGTTAATATCCCTGTAGCCTTTCTACTCAATGCATCAGCTACTACATTAGCCTTTCCTGGATAATAATGAATTGTACAATCATAATCACTAATCAACTCCATCCACCTCATCTGCCTCAAATTCAACTCTTTTTGGGTAGAAAAATGCGTCAAACTTTTATGAACAGTAAAAATTTCACAATTGGCTCTATACAGATGATGTCTCCAAATCTTCAAAACAAAAACTGTGGCAGCCAATTCTAAATCATGGGTCGGGTAATTCCTCTCATGGTTCTTCAATCGCCTAGATGCATAAGCTATAACTCTCCCATGTTGCATAAACATATACCCCTGATATGACGCATCACTATATACCACAAATCCCTCATCACCAGAAGGAAACATTAATACCACGGCAGTAGTCAATTTTATTTTAACAGCTAGAAACTCATTTCATATTCTTCTGACCACCTAAGTTTCACTTCTTTCCTGGTTAATCTAGTCAGTGGTCCAACAATCATAGAAAATTTTTGGATAAACCTCCTATAATAACCAGCCAACCCCTAAAATCTTTTAATTTTAGTTACACTAATGGGTCTTTCCCAATTCAACACTGCTTCTACTTTATGTGGGTCAACTGTTATTCCTTCTCCCGACACAATATGCCCCAAGAAAGATATTTCACTCAACCAAAACTCACACTTAACGAACTTTGCATAAAATTTCTCTCTCCTCAGAATTTTCAACACTATCTCTAAATGTTGCATATGCTCCTCTTCATTCTTGGAATATGCCAGAATATCATCAATAAACACAATCACAAATCTATCCAAGAATGCTTTAAACACCCGATTCATGAGATCCATAAATGTTGCAGGAGCATTAGTCAACCCAAATGGCATGACTAGGAACTCATGATGGCCATAACGTGTCCTAAAAGCAGTCTTAGGCACGTCCCCCTCCTTTATCCTCAATTGATGATAACCTGATCTCAGGTCTATCTTAGAAAACATCCTAGCTCCCTGTAACTATTCGAACAAATCATCTATACTTGGCAAAGGATATCTATTCTTGATGGTGATCTTATTCAACTGTCTATAATCAATACACAATCTCATTATCCCATTCTTCGTCTTGGCAAACAACACAAGGGCTCCCCAAGGCGACATACTAGGTCGAATAAACTGTTTATCTAACAACTCCTGAAGCTAAACTTTCAACTCTCTCAATTCAACTGGTTCCATTCTATAAGGTGCTATAGATACGGGTGCATATCCTGGAATCACCTCAATAAAAAACCCACTCTCCATATTAGGAGGCAAACCAGACAACTCTTCAGGGAATACATCAGAAAAATCTTTTACTACCAAGATTTCTTCTAACTTCCTACTCTTCTTGCTAGAATCCAACACATATGCCAAATACCCCTTACAAACCTTCTTCAGCCATTTACTGGTAGTTTAATGCAGAAATAAGACAGTTAGTAAGTATCTTACGTTCTCCTTGAAAATTAAACTCTTCCTGTCCAAGTATCTTGAACACCACATTCTTCCTAAAACAATCTACCCAAGCATGATATGTAGATAACCAATTCATCCCCAAAATTAAATCAAAATCTATTATATCTAAAGGCAATAAATCGAATTTAAATGCTCTATCAGCCATATTAATCATAAAACTTCGATCAATTTTCCTGATAATAACTCTATCCCCAGTAGGAACCTCAATAATAATAGCATGCATCAAATGACTAACACTAGCATCAATAAATTTCATATAAACACTGGATGTAAAAGAATGGGTTGCACTGTGATCAATAAATAATCTAGCAGGCCTATCAATGATAAATACCATACCCATAACAACATCAGGAGTGGCTTGTGCATCCTATTGGGTCAATACATAGACTCTACTGTCTCTAGACTGTAATTGGCTACCACATCCTCTCCCAGCTACTGATCCTCGACCTCTGCCCTCACACTCCCTGATCCACCACCTCTCTCCACCGGTCTTCTCCTAACACTTCCAATGCTTATGTTAGCAGATTTCTCCACTAGACAATCTACAGCAATATGTCTGCTCTCACCACATACAAAGCATATCTGTGTAGGGAAATTTGGAGACAGATGCCCCATCTGATTACATCTAAAGTAAACCCTTAGCTCTCGACCATACATCAAATTATCACTTCTCCTTGGTGGCATACTTACTCCTCTACTATAACTCTCATTTCACATAACATGTCTCACAAATCTAGGGGTCTCAGCGGTATTACTCCAAGCTACAGAAGCAATAAATCATACTTGCCTCTGACTCCGTACTACAATTCCTTGTGATAAGGAACGCCCCCTCTGAGGTGATCTCCCACCCTGCACACTTATACTGCCACCACCTCTAGGTCCCTCAAATCTAGACCTCTTCAGCCACTCCCTCCTACCTTTAAACTCCATCAAATCCTTCTTAATTTGTAATGCTTTATCCACCAGTATAGCATAAATTCCAATGCCTATATAAGAGAGTTTAATCTAAATTTTATAGTGCAATCCGTTTAAAAATCTCTTACACTTCCTCTCTTCCGTATTCACTAATTCAAGTAAAAACCTTGATAGGGCTATGAATCTACTATCATATTCAGCCACCGATAAATTACCCTGCCTTAGATGAATAAAATCTCTTTCATGTTGTGCCCGAAAGGTATCTGGAAAATAATTTGCAAAGAACTCATCCTTAAACTTACACCAAGTTAAAGGTTGTTCTACCTGTGTGCTTACCTTGGGCAAACTATCCTCCCATCGTTGAGAAGCCTCACCTTCTAGTATAAATAAAGCAAAAGCAATCTTCTGTCTATCTGTTACTGGTAAGACCTCAAAATATTTCTCGACATATTTAATCCATTACTCAGCTTCTACAGGATTTACAGATCCTCTAAAAGACTAGGGTTTAAACTTAAAAAATCTCACAAAACAATCACCTTGCATCTCATGTGCAAATGCACCTTCTCCCTCGTGAACCTTTTATCTCACCACATCAGGTTATATTCTACCCCTCTCCTCTAATCTTCTCTACAAATTATCAGCCCTTTCTCTAGCTGTATTCATCATTTCTATTGCACGATCAAGAGCTTGGTGCTATAATCTGTATTATATTGGTCTTCTCTGTTTAAAGACACTAACAATTTTTGTCGTTCTTGTAATAGATGCCAAAAGCTTGGTGCTCTATCCCGAAGGCAGATGGTGCCTCTTAACCCGATTCTTATTATTGAAATATTTGATTATTGGGGAATCGATTTTATGAGACCATTTCCACTTTACTTTGGGTATCTATATATCTTGCTTGTAGTGGACTACGTGTCCAAATAAGTAGAGGCTGTGGCATGCCGAAACAACGACAACAACACTGTTGTCAAATTTCTTAAGGAAAACATTTTCTCCAGATTCGGCACACCTCGGGCTATGATTAGTGATCAAGGCACTCATTTCTGTAAACGTTATTTTAAGACTTTGATATGCAGGTATGGAGTACACCACAAGGTCGCTAACTCCTACCACCCACAGACGAATGGCCAGGCTAAATTGGTCAACCGAGAGGTAAAGCAAATATTAGAGAAGAAGGTGAACCTGAATAGAAAGGATTAGTCTTTGTACCTTCCCAATGCTCTTTGGGCTTACCGTATTGCTTACAAGACCAACCTTGGGATGTCTTCATACCGACTTGTCTATGAAAAAGCTTTCCATCTACCAGTTGAGTTAGAACATCATGCTTATTGGGCTGTAAAGAACATTAACTTTGATCTTAATGATGTAGGAATTCATAGGAAGCTTCAATTGGCTAAGATTGAAGAGTTACGAAATGATGCCTATGATAACTCAGGAATCTACAAGGTAAAGATGAAGGTGGCTCATGACAAGCAAATTTTAAGGAAGCATTTCGAGCCCAATCAACGAGTCTACCTCTATAACTCAAGGCTTCACCTTCATCCTGGCAAGCTAAAATCAAGATGGACTGGCCCGTTCATGGTTAAGCAAGTATTTCCCAATGGTTCGATTAAGACAGAAGATCCAAAAGATGGGAGAGTATTTCGAGTGAACGGGCAACATCTGAAGCACTATGTGGACAAAGTAGAGGAACCAGAGGAGATCTCCCTGGTTGCCCCTGTCTACTTTTATTGATGTTCGGTACTTCTATCTATATTATATTTTACTGTTTTCTAGTTTAGTTTCTTTTGTTTTGCTTTGTTTGCTTTAATGTTTTGTTTTGTGTGATGCAGGTTTACCTACGCTACGTTATTGGAGTTCCTCTCTCCCGTCGATACGAATTCTTATCTTTTGGTGACTGTAAGGACACTGTCACATTCTGATTGGGGGTGGTAGCATATGCATTCTTGTTATATATTGTTTTGTGTGAAATCATCATGGTATGTTTGTGAGATTTTGCGATTTTGTGAACTATTGATTCATGATTACAACTCTGTTTTCTTCAAGGTCCAATGACACTATCTTGATTAACACTGATTGTTTTCTAGAAACTCATTTTTGTGGACATACTAAGCTTTGTGGATTTTTTAGAGAGTGATGCATATAATCTTTGGTTTTTAACCATGTTTGAAGCAAATTTGTTTTTATTAAGTGGAGAGTCTGAGAAAACTAGAATTTTGAACTTTTATTGCCTACTCGAACTGGTTTTATCACTATTTGAGATGTTTTGTTTGGCTTACCTCACATGTGGATAAATGATTTGGTTAGGCATGGAAGCCTTCGAATCCATCATTAACATTTGCACAGAGTTTTGATCGTCGACAATATTTTGGGAACGATTCTTCTTCCATCAATTTATTTATTTATATTGTAGTTCTCTAAAAGAAAAAGAAAAAAATAAAAGAAAAAAAAACCATTCTTCTATCAGATTATTTATTTATATTTTAATTCTCTAAAAGAAAAAGAAGAAAAAAAAGAAGAAAAAAAAATATCAGTTTTTGTTTACTTCAATTTTTAGTTTGTATTCGAAAGAAGGAAGATTCAACAATTTAATGAAGATAAGTTGTCAAACCACACTCAGAAGAAAGGAGCTTCAACACCAAGGCTTACTGATTAACCATTGAAATTTCGAGGCATTATATTGGTAAGTTGGATAAATTGTTCTGAATTGTGTGATTAGCCTATCTTGTTGTTGATTCTGGAGTTGAGGCTTCTTTCTTGGTTGAATTCAAAGTTTTACGCATCATTGGTTTGTGGTAAGAAGGTTTAGGCTTAGTGCTCACACTCACAGTTTCTCAGAAGACATGATTTGAAAATCTCGTTAGTATCTATGAGCTTTGGCCAACGTTTCTTGAATGCTAGACAGTTTTGCAAAATTCTCGGATAAAAAGCATTCATGCTATGTTACTTTTCATGCATTGTTGTTTTGCTTGCATCACTAGGTACTAACAATGAACTAGTTGGGAGTTGTGATTAGGGCATGAAAATGCACTTCAAATAGAGTTAATTATATGCATTTGTTGAGATTAATTTTGATTATTCATTGAATTTCTTGACAAGTGTGGTCCTTTGGAGAATTCTGTATTTTAGTGTGCTTTGCAAATTTAAAAAAAAAAGAAAAAAGACTTAAACAAAAATATATATAAAATATGTTCAAAAGAATCCACAACATTCGGACCAGTTTAGAGTAGAGAAACTGGGTTTCCTAAGAGGAGTGCAACAAAACCCATCATTTCTAGACTGTTAAAGATAAATTGAGCATTTAGCTAAGTCATGTTATCACTAGCAAAGGGTGAAAAGAGTTTCACTAAATTGCCAAAATTGCCTTACAGATCAGTCATTTTTGCGAATTAAACTGTATTGATTCAGGAAGAACCAGAAGATGTGCCATATAAACTGGGAAAGATCCGGATGTCTATTTTCTAGAGAATTTTGCAGCTCATAAACATGATTTTTCTAGAGAAAGTCATAGCAGTTTTAGTAGACAAAGGTCAGGCTGTGCATGATTTCAGCGTGGCAGAAGTGAATGAGCTATTAAATTTCAATTTTTTTTTTGGATTTGCATAGCCTAGACAGCAGCACAACCGGACCAGTTCTGGACAGCAAAAATCGGGCCTAGACAGCAGCACAATCGAGCCTGGACAGCAGCAGAAGCACATGACCTGAACAGAAACCCTAGGGCGACTTTTTTGTCTACAAAGTCGTCCCTATACAGCTATATATAAGATTTTAGACTCAGAGAACAAGGGGCTGAAGAGATACACACTGAATTTCTAGAGAGCTGTTGTGATTATGTATTATCAGCTAGGCTAAGTTTCAACTAAGGCGAAGAGATGAACTCCTAGACATAGCGGGTTTGGCTTGTATTTAATTCAGTATTTGTGTTTTTAATATTGAATAATTATTTTGAGTTGTTCCCTTTATTTAATATTGAAGTTGATGTTTTTGTGTGACAGACAATTATATTTTCTTTTTCCATAGATTTTATTTAACTCTAGTGATTGTTGTTCTTTTTCTCTATATAAGTTCAGCCATGCTTCTCTTATGTGTGGAATTTAGGATGCAATTGATTTTGGTATATTAATTATATATGCTGGTCCTTTACTGCATTATTGTCTCCAGATATATTGTCGATTTAGGATATCGTATATGATTGACCGATGCAATACTTGTAAAAACAAGAAGGGGATTTCTCATAATAATTTGCAAAAGAATATTTTTGGTGCTTTCACTATTATTTTCCGATTACGTATTTGGGATGTAAAATACATAGTTGAGTTATAATTACTGAATTGATACAAGTTGAAGCTGTGAAATTTAGGAGGGATTCTTGGACCCTTGTGTTGCTCATTATTGATTTTCTTTAACTTAATTCAATTGCTTCAATTAATTCTCAACATTTTCTTAATATTAATTTTTAATTTTGTTTCCATTATTTTTTGCGTTAGACTTTGATTGTAGAACGTTCTCTTCGTGGGATCGACACCCTATTCTATACTGCTGCTACCGCATCATACTGTTTAGGTGTAATTCAATTATCTCACTACAATCTGCACCATCGCCATATCATCCTTCTTCAAAGTGAGTGGTCTTGGATATTAAGTTTGGGATCATAGGTATTGGTAGAAAAGAGCAATACCTACACCATGTTACTTAAACCCAAAAACATAAAGAAAAAAGATAATAAAATATTAGTTACTTTATGTGGTCATCACTACTAAGACTCCTTTCGTATTCTTAGAGATTCCTCAAAGGTTATAGCTTTATAGGGTGATATTGGGATTAATCATCACACTAATGCCTTATTTGTTGTACCTTTTAGACTTGGTTAGTTACTAATCTCTAAGATAGAGATAGAATGTGGAACAGCCAAAATGAGTACTACTTGGTTTTCTTTGCTAAGGTTTGGAGGTTTACCATTGTTATTGACATATGCATATATGCATAGCCACATCAACAATTCCATTTGAATACTATCATGTATGATTTTCATTTTGCTAAGCTTGCCTTGAGCGAGGGTTTTATGTATGGTGGTGAGTAAAGTATAGATGGGTTTCGTGGGAACCTACTCCACCTAGTTGGTTGAAGTTAAACGGTGCTACGAAAGACAATCTTGACCATGCAAGGGCAGGAGGTCTCATTCAATCTCATTTTAGGATGTGAATAGTTTATACACGATTACTATTACCTTACAATTACATATTTGATTTGAAAAGGATACAAATCACGTACTTGGTTAAATTTAGGCTAAAACACAAATCAAAGCATGAAAATATACTTTCATAGATAATGGTTAAAGCATGTAAAAAAAATCGATCTGTTAAATTTATAACTCTTTTTAATTCTAGAATTGTAACTGAAATAGGATATTAATTTAAAATTAGGAAAAGTAAAATTTAGTACCCTATGGTTTGACTGTTTATCAAATGAAGCATTGTGGTTTTTTTTTATTTTTTATTTTTACAACCAAACCTTATGAATTTCTCTGTTGACAAAAAAAGTAACGTCATTTGCCACATGTCAAATTCACGCCAGTTTATAGAATATAAAAGCACAGATCTCCATTGTTTCACACTTCTTCACGTTGTTGTTGATACTTTCCTCGTTAAACAAGAATGAATAAAATGAACTCCCTTAAGCGTACACAGTCTGATAAATCCTTTCACTCTTCTCAATCTTATCGGGTATGCTTTTGCGGGGAAAGACGTCCATTGCAAACTGCATGGATAGAGGAAAATGCTGGAAGATGGTTCGTTGGGTGTTCTCATTACAAGGTAGTGATTTTTATTAATTTTTAATTTTGAAACTTTAGTTTGTCTTGCTTCAAGAATCTAAACCTAAATCTTATATTTAGGAAGTGGATCGATGCTACTGCTTTGAATGGTTGGATCCACCTTCATGCATAAATTGCAAGATGAATTTGAATCGCACTATAGAACAAAGTTAGAAAATTTGAAAAAGATCTTGTGTTTCATCTTGAAAATGAGGAAAAATTGAAGATTGGACTATACATTTCACTGTTTCTGTTGTTTTGTCTTATGAATTTTTTAGTTTTCTTATGAGTATGGTAAGTATTAGGTTTTGTAGAAGAATGGCTATGCGTATGCGTATGTGTATGGTTTTTTTCTTTGCGTATTTTTATATATAACAATATCTCGGTTGCTTTGTTCATGCAAGGAATCGTTGATTTCTGAGTTGCATTGGTCTTGTAAGAAATAGTTTTTGGTTTCTTAATGCATCCCATGCTTTGTTCACATCTCTGTGTTCGGTACCATGAATTTATGGGTTGTTTGAAGAAATGATTCATTTGGCTGTAACAAGTTGGAATGCAATGCCTTAATTACAATGAATATGTCAACTGTTTGAAGAAATGTCTCAATGAATACCAAAAACTGAGAGCATAACAATAACAATAACAAAAAAGTTTCTAACTCATACACCAACAAAAAAAAAAAATCAACCAAAAATAGATTCTAACTTTATGCACCCCTCCTCCCTATGCCACCCTTTCTTACACCTGTCATGCCGAACCGAGATCATTTCCCTCTCCCCATTCTTGACAGCTCACTCATTGTCACTGGTTGAGAGACATGCACATTGGTTCCAGTTTTCTAAGATGAGGATGGTTGGCTTTGACCGATGGCTTGTCTTGTCCTAGGAAGTTGGGATGATGATAGGGCTGCAACTACCTTGTTCTTTTAGCTTTGATTAAATACTTGTCTGGCCTTAGTAAGTTGGGATGAGGATGGAGCAACATGTGGTGGCTAATTGGCAGCTGGTGGTTGCTGGCAGTTTCTTGAGATGTTTACATGCTCTGCCTTGTACTCCTCCTCACATTGTCAAAAGCCTTTGCATTGGCATTTTCCACCAATCTCAAACTTAACTCTTCTTCTTTATCTCATATTGACCTGTTATAGACATAACAACACATATTAAAGGACATCATAAAAAACAAGAATAAATTCATAAAGGAAAATTAATAAAATAAATAAACTAAATTTACATTGGTTTGCTCTTCTTGGAAGCTTCCCTCTTTTTCTATCTGACCAGTCTCATTTTCCTTTGCCAAGGGGTTTCACTAGTAATTGTTGTTTTACATCATTTAAAATTGTGACCTATACCATTACAATTCCCACACCTAAAATAATTATGAGTCTTAGACACCTGGTAAGGATTTCTTGGCTCATTCTAACCTCTTTTCTTCTTCATCTTGAGTTTGCTAGGTGGTTTCTGCATAATTGAAGGTGTAAGTGCAGGCAATCCAATCATTCATCATGTTATTGTAAGTCTTCATAATTTCTCTACTATAACATGCATCCATATAAGCTTTAGTGTTTTCTCAATTCTCGTAAATAACTGCAACTGCATGTTTACAAAGAATCCCACTTATATCCCAATTCTCCAGCTACAAGTTTTGTCAATCAAATTCACTATTCTAGTTGTACTGTAATGATCCACCTTATATTTCTTATCTCCTGATTGCCTTGCATGGCAACTTCTACTCGCATCCTTGAGGCACTCCAATTTCTCTTATATTTCAGAACAAATTAGACTTTTGTACATCTCTGTCCCCAATTTCTTCACATGAAGTCTTGTCATAATCCTTCTCTTTATTCATTCCAACATAGTTAAAATTGGTTTATCTATAGCTTGTACTATGTATAAGTTAAAGGACTCACTCAGATTGTTAACCAATGTGTCACACTTTGACTTAGGACTAAAATGAGCCTTAGTCCAACCTCCTGGAGTGCTAGTCATCACCCACTGCCAAGCAGTCTCATTAAGCTTCATCATTTCCTTCAACCAGTGTTCGTGTAGGGTAACAATGGTAACAGATGTTGCCTTCCAATGTGTTCTTAATCTCTTTGTCTTTAAATTGTGCTTTGAAGTTAAAGACCGTATGTCTCAAGCAATACATATGCTCTGCATTGGACATCAAGTGTTGAAATGCTTCAACTAACCCTTGCAAGTTTGAAAACAGAGAAATACATAATTAGATATTCACCCAATTCAAAATGGAAATAAACTATTACGTGACAAAAAAAGTAAATGTTTACCTTCCGCTTGAATGAGATAAAAACCCATCCCATCTTTGATGCCTTTACAATGTCTTCATCTAGCAATTTCATAAACTATGTTCGGCTTGCTCTGTTTTCTTGCTCTACAATAACTATAGCAAGAGGGAACATGTTGTTCCCATCTCTAGCCACAACACTCAGAATCTGCTTTCCTATGAATCCCTTTAAATGAGCACTATCCAAGCCAATAATTGGCCTACATATAACCAAAAAGTATTTTCTCTGAGCATCAAACATCACATACAGCTTTTGAAAAACTTTCACCATCTTTCGTTCCACAAGCTCGCCATTTGATAGTTGCTGAATATTTTCACCTTGGGGGACTATCCCATCATTGAGAATTGAGAATGATATTGCTACATCTTAACAAATTATCTTGGCAGAGCTACCAAGGTTTATTTTCTTGATCATCTCACAATAAACCCATAATCTCTCATATTGTTTCTTGTGGTCTCCCTCAATAACTTTAATTGCTTTTCTTCTTGCTCTATAAATATTGTACAACTTCACATCTGCCATCAACTCTTCTTTATCTTCTTGTGCATAAATTTCACATTAAACTATAGACAACATAATTCATCAACATACTTCCAAGCCAAGTAAGCAACATCAACCAAACTGTTCCTAAAATCCTTTAGATAGTGATGCACAAGCATCCATGTCTTGATTTGAAAAGTTTTATTATCATCTCTCATCAGTGCTGCATGTACCCTAAAGCCACACCTATTCTTGTAAACCACTGAAGCCCTCCTACCATTGTTTATATTAAAGTTGTAATCTTAACCCTTACTAACTACCAACTCCTTCAGTGCATGCATCTTCACATTTGAAAAGACCATCCCTAAACATAAAGGAGGATTCCTTAACATAGTTTCCTCATTGAACTGTGGGAATATTTGTCCTCTTATGAGTTCATCCTCATCAGACTCCATCTCCCTATGAACTTCATCATCATCTTCATGCTTATTGAATTCCATTATATCATCCTATGTTAGGTCATTGGCCACACTACCATCAGCATCTCCTTCATCATTTACTTCATCTCCAAAAAGGCCTTCCTCACAATACTTGAATAAATCATCATCATAAATCCTTTCAAGTCCATCGAAAATCTCATTGGGTCATCATTATTTGTCTCCTCACTGTTGTACTCTCTTTACTCAATATCATTAGAAGACTCAATCCTCAACATCCATCTCATCTTCAAACTCAGGCTAGATAATATCCTGATTCACCTCACCCGTTATACCCTCACTACCAAATGAAGTTTGATTCATCTCACCTGTTGCACCCTCTCCACCAATAGAAGTTTGATTCATCTCATCTGTTGCACCCTCACCACTAATAGAATTTTGATTCACCTAAAGTGTTGCACCCTCACCACCAATATTAGTCTGATTCACCCTTCCTAAACCCCCACTACCAATAGGAGGCTCATTAGTTGTTTCTATCTCATTTACAGGCCCACTGTTAAATTGTAGTAGGCCTAACATAGTTTATATCTCATCTATAAGCCCACTATAAGTTTCTCTTTCATTATCATTTGTAGGCATGCTATCACATTCTCTCACATTTTCTAAACCATCCTCATCCCCTCATCTACACCACCTTCATTTTCATCATTGAGTTCCTCACCAAGATGAATGACTCTAATAGGAGGTACCCTATGTTGAACATATATGTCATGGATGGTTAATCCTTGCATAACTCAATCATCATTTTCACATCATCATCATTTAAAAGCTCACTCAACCCCAATTCAAACCTCAAACTAGGCATATTATAATACATTGTCCAAGTTAACCCATAATCTACTCCTAAGTCTTGATCAATTGTTGCTTCACGGTATAATAACACATCACATCAGCATTTTACATCACAATTTGTAACTACCCCCTGTATACTGAAGCTTTGGCATATGCATAACTCACCCCATGGAAGATCTTCATAAATATTCAATCGAATCCACCCATCTAATCAATCAAACGTCAATAAATAAAAAATTAAACATTGTAAATGCATACACAGAAACAATGTATGCACTATAAATAGGCCATATGAAGTGTAAATGAAAAAGTTTTGTTAAAAAGCGTGCAAAGATTCGAAAATAACTGTTGTATTCAGTAACCTAATCAAATTTGCACAGTATAACCAAAAACCCACCAAAGTTCCCCAATTTTTCAAACACAGAAAACCCTAATAAACTAATGCAACAATTTCGAAAAAGCTAAACAATATTTAACCAGTAATGCACAATATGACCAAAAACCCATTGATTTTTCCCAAAATTTTGAGCCCAGTAAACCCTAATAAAGTAATACAATGAATTTTATGTAATGCAAAAAAAATTACTAGCCCGAAGGTCTTGATCTTCGATAGCTTAGCATGAAATCGATTTCCCTTATCAAATCTTGATTATAACTAGAGGTGGCAAACGGGTTGGGTCAGGTCAATCGGGTTCGGGTCATGTTGAGTCTCAAGTCATTTGGGTCGCGGGTCGGGTCGGGTTCATGTCATTTCAATCTCGGGTCATATCGGGTCGAGTCGGATTTGGGTCATTTCGTTCTTGGGTCGTATAGGGTCTCAAGTCATTTCAGGTTGGGTCAAGTCGGAACAACAAAATAGATATTTATGCTTAATTAAAAAATTATTTTATTTGCATATAATAATAATAAATGAGTTACATTGTCAAATACATGAAAATTAATTAATAATAAATCAATACTTAATTTTTAAATAATATATTTAATTTTTTAATGCAATATTATGATTCTTAATCCCAAAATTCAATCTTAAATGATCTCAGACAACTGGTCCACAAAATTATTCTTACTAGTAACATCTTACACCAAATTTTGGAGATTAAATTTCATATAATCACTTCATTCTATTATATTTATTTAAAAACAATTAAAAATAAAATTTTATTGTGACTTGAAGAATAATGCAAAATTTACTATTCTTCTCAATATTTTATTTGAAATTAATGAGATTACTCATATTAATAGAATGTTGAACCATGCATATCAATACGTGTAAATCAATAATTAATTAATTGTTATATAATTTATTTTATTTGACAACTAGTAAATTAACTATTATCCCAATTTAAGAAAGCAAATTGTTTTTTATAAAAAAAATATATTTTTCAAGTCATTTTGGGTCAGATCGTTTCATGTTTCTGGTTCGTTTCGAGTTTTGGGTCGTTCAGGTTCAAGTCGAGTCGGATTCGGGTCATATTATTTTGATGTATTTTCGGGTTGAGTCGGGTCTGGAACAAATCAGGTCAAGTCGGGCCAGAGTTTGCCACCTCTAATTATAACATGTATTTTCGGTAATGATTTTCGAGAACTAAGTGAATGAAGTGTTTGTTTGATGTTTTAATCTCTCTTTGTGTTAGATTTTCTTGAGAGAAAATGACATAAACTTAAAGACAATAGTCGATTTAAGAAACCTTAAATGATTCAAAATTGTATATATATATATATATATATATAGGCAATGTAGTTTTTACACACAAATAGATGACGTTAGGCTTTTGGCAGAGAAATTCACAGGGTATTCGGTTGTCACAAAAAAAAAATAGCCAAACCACAGGGTATTAAATTATACTTTTCTCTTTAAGATTTGATTAACTTAGCTTCTATATTTTCATGAAAATAGAGTTGAAGAAATAGTAAAGGTGTGTTTAATTATGAAAAATATTTTTCTATTTTTATTTTTATTTTTCTTAATAATTTCTTCAAGAATTTGAATATTCTTAATATAATTTGAAAAACAACACTTCTCTTTCTAACATTATATTGGAAAACTTGGGAAAAAAATTGGTTTCCCAACTTTTCTAATATTATGTTAGAGATATAAGTGTTATTTTCCAAATTATGTTAAGAATTTTCAAATTGTTGAAGAATGTGTTAAGCAAAATGGAAATGAAAAATTGAAAACATTTTTCACAACTAAAAAGACCCTAAGAGTTTATAATTTTTAATAAAATTATTTATATATACATAAAATACAAAAAATAACTAATCCTCTAGTATTACACATATAGTTTTGTAATATAAATGTATTATTGATTTCATTTGTTTTTTATATATTTTGAAGGGTACATATTCTTTTGGTTGAATATTGTCGAATAAATTTTAAAAATTTTAAGGAAAAAATCAATTTTAACCTCATATGTTATACTGAAATTTTTAAATGATCTCTCCACTTTCAATATGAGTTAATTTTGACCTCATACATTTCAAATTGATATAGGCTATGTTTGATATTTGGTTTAAAGCCACTTAAAACAACCACTTTTAAAAACATAATTGGATTAAAAAAAATTTCTCACCTTTATTGATGTCAGGTAATCCCCATTCCCACCCTCCTTGTGATCTTAAATTCCACTTAAGGTCCACATTGAATCGATTTGAGGTGTAGATTAAATTTATTCAAATTGAAAATGGAATGATCATTTAAAAATCCTAGTGAAACTATGAGGTTAAATTTGGTTATTGCCCTAAAATTTATAATTTTTAAAAATTTTATATGTTTACATATGAGGATTTTTTTTTAAAAAGTACTACTTTTTATTAGATTTTATTTATATCGATTTTGAAGTTCTTACATAAAAAGAATAATAGATTATAAAATTAAAAGGTTTTAAAAATTTTTAGATTTAAAATTTTAAAGCCTACAGCATATAAAATACAATATTTGAAATCCTGAAAAAAAAAATCATCTTACATGAAAAGTTTAAGAATTAATTTTTTGTTTTGAAAAAGATTTAATATTGAGAACTGTGGGTGTCATTAATCTAATTATTCAATTAAAAAAATATCAATATGTAAATTGAATATATAAATAGTACATTATTTTTTAGGCCATAAAAAATATGTTATTGAATATGCCTTTTAAATCCTATTTCAATTCAAATCCGTTTGACCTAGAAATAAAAGTGATTTATAATTTATAAATGGGGACACAAATTCAATTTTTTTAAAATAAAACTATTTTATAAGCTTTTTCATAAATAGTTTTTAAAATATTTAATTTAATTTTTATTTATAAAATGCAAAAATCATTTCATGAAGCTCTTTGTAATAGACTGCGAGCTTAACTTGGGACAAAGCGGATTGGATGTCCACGCTTGAACTAATATCACATTTAAAAGTGAAGATTGCCATCCCCACGTACGTTCTTTTATCCTCTCCCTCCATCCTTAATCCAAGAGGAAAACGAATTACCTAAATCTTTAATTGGTTTAGATTTAAGATTTATGTTTTAACTCTGTTAAAAATTTGATTAATAATTTTTTTAAAAATTTTGAAAGTATTATTAATTTTTTTAAATCCACCCCGATAAAATTTTTGTCGGCCCTAAAACATTGACCCTAGCCAGCCAAAGAATTTTTCTACACCTCATACAATGCCGGGAATAGTTTATCCCACTGATGATGATGGGCATTTCCTTGTAAAATGTTAGTTTTCTCTAATATGGTTTTACAAACTTTCTTGTCCCTGTCAAACCGCTGCCATTGCCACAACTGAAACCACTCTCCAAAGCCCTCCTCTCTATATCAGTACCCAGAGTTTCTTTTTTATCCCAAAAACCAGCATTAACCCTAACAAAGGCACAACACTTTGCTTCAATTCTCGTACCACTCTTAAATGGGTTTTTACCAAACAATTCGAAAGCTATGCCAGACCAAGAAGTGGAGCTTGAAAGATACACAGATTTCAAAGAGGGTTTCACTCTTCTCAGACCCCCCCTTCTTGGATTAAGGTGTATAGCCTTTTACATCTTGTGTCTATACGTATGCATGCATGTGAGAAGGGCATTTTGACACTTCAGGAATTGTGCAGTTTCCATTATGTTTCATCGTTTGTAATAAATTTATCACGATACTATTTTTTTCATTTTAATGGCTCATTAGGACTCATGTTTGGGTGATGTCAAACAGGTTAATGTATTTAATTTTGTTTTGGATATGCGTGTGCAGATAGATGAATTAATTGAGGTAATACTTATTATGTAGCCAAGCCCGAGCAGAACTTTATAATGGGATTAGAGCTCTTGGATCCCATTAGATTATCGATATGATTTCTCATGTTGGCTCCATTCAGAAGCATTAATTTAATGTCTGATTTTATGGAGTCTTATTTATGCTCAGGTAAATGCTTTGGCATGATTAAAGAATTTTTGGCGACCAGTCTCTGGCAGAGAAGCATTCATTACCATTCCTTTTCAAATTAAGTTGAATGGTTTGAGAGCCATCAATAAATATGGAAAGTTGTTGCTGATTGATTTTTGTAATGTATCCTGATGTAAAAAGCCTTGAGCCATTTTCCTCCTTGAAAATACATTTAGACTGAGATCCTATATGCCAGTCCATGTTATTGTGGTCAGGTGGTGGTAATTGTAACATCGAAATTCAAAGCTACTACAAATCACTATTTATTCCCAAATAATTTAGATACTCAAGTGAGCTTCAGGCAAGGCTTTTTAAAAGCCTAAATGGTGCTGCAGAACTCTGTTTCTTTCATTTTGCCTTAACAAGTCAAGTTAGTTTTCTCCCAGTAACAAAATTTGTTAGTAAAGATCATACTATGATGTGCTTTTTTCTGTTTATTGTTTTTGATGAGCTTGAAAAGCGTTGTGATGGTTTATGCGATTCCTTTTGTGTAAAGGGATATTTTTCTGATAGAAGTTTTGACATTTGTTTTGATAGAAGACCGAAGTTTGTTCCTAGTTTCCTTAACCCCTTGTTTGGATTGAAAGAAACAAGGGGAAAAGAAGTGGAGGTATACATGTACTTTGTTGTTTGAGAGTTTAAAAATGGAGAGGAGATGATTTGGAGGAGAATATAGCACTTTCAAATCCTTTCAACGCTCCAAGTACATTAGTTCATCTTTTTTTGGGACTTTGAATGTAAAGAAAAGGAGAGAAAGTACAAGAATTTGGAAACATATCACGAGTGTGAAAATATTTCCATTTAGTAAGTGATCGATTGCCAGTCGCATTTTGCTGCAAAATAGCAGCAAAAGGACCTATTTTCTTGTAGTGCACCTTGTTATAATATGTCTGAGATTATATACGTATCTTTAATCTCCTGTGCACGTACAGCTGATTTCTTATACTCCCTTAAAAAATTCAAGTTTTAGGATATTTGAATATCTTTATGAATAATGAAGATCTGTCTTTGCAGGGTTATTAGTCAAGCTAGCAATCAATACCTTCCGTTTATAGTAATGTTCTTGGATCCATAGACAACTCCAAATTGAGCTGGCAATTTTGGTAGTTAACTCTCGACTGACTGACGTGAAACTAAAAGGAATATTATTTTACCTGGATGGTTTTGGTTTTGAAAAAAGATTGGCAGCCAACACTTTTGTCCACCTTGTTTTCCATTAACGAAAAAACGTCGTTCAGGTAAATTGAAATTTTTATTTTTATATTTACTTGAAATATTATTCGATCTTTTTATGATTACTACCGAATATCTTCATAGTACAAAAGTGATGGACAAAAGATACGGTTCCATATCACTATTCTTTGGTTTTGGAGCATTAACATATAAAAGAAATACTCCGTTCCTTTTTTGGATGAGATTCTAAGTTCCCTTTTGAAATTCCTGAGAATGATGCAACCTTAGACGCGACTGCTAAAGATATTTTCTCAAAAGTAGAAATGTCAAAGTCAACTCTTTGAAGAGAGAGAATCTTACTTCCCTGGGGATATTGTTATCTAGTGTTCTCATGCAAGGGAAAAATCAATCTGATCCCTCATTTTTGCTTTCTCACTTTTTGTTAATAATCCGTAATTTATTTGAATCAGTCAAAAGACATTTGATAGCGGAAAATTCCAAGTGATTGTTGACATGTAGCTCCTTTCATTTGTCATTGATAATATAAAATGCACTCAGTTGCTTTTAGAAGCAACAATATTGAAGAATAAGTGTGAAACTGAAAACAAAAACTGGAGAAATTAATTATTATACTTACTTGGAGAGAGAACCAATAACAAAAATTCAAACGTGGAAGCAGTAAACATGGACTTCTATAATCTATACTCTACGCAAAGATACAAACTATATTTATATGCATGAGCCAACCCTTCTCTCTCCATACTCCTTTTCTTGGAATCCTTCTTTGGGAATCCAGTTCTTCCTGAGAGAGAAAACCAAGTGATATCTTCATCTCATGGGGTACAACCAACCTGAGCCAACAGAATTAATCCAAGAGATGGATTCTGGAGAAAAACGGCTCAATGAGCTGGGCTACAAGCAAGAACTCAGAAGAGAAATGGTTATTATTCAATTCAACTTCTTATTAATTATTTCCTACTAGGTTTCTTTTGTTTTAGGTTTCTGTGTGTTTCTTCATTCTTAAATAATTGTTTGCTCAGCTCCTGAAAGATTAAACAAAGGGTATAATTAGTTATGTTTAATCTTGATTTTCTTTTTGTTTTGTTTTGGAGCTTTATGTGTTGATTAATTGCTCTCTTTCTCTATATATTTCCTATTGCAGACTTTGTTCAAGACTCTTGCAATATCCTTTTCGACTATGACACTTTTCACTGGGATTACTCCTCTGTATGGTTCAAGCCTTCTGTATGCAGGCCCTGCTACTCTTGTTTGGGGATGGGTTGTTGTATCATTCTTCACCTGGTTTGTTGGAATTGCAATGGCTGAGATCTGTTCCTCTTTTCCAGTTTGTTCCTTTTGTCCCAAATTTTTCACTTCATAACTTTATTCACCTGTTGTTTAGGTGCCATAATTTTTCTTTAACCACCATGAAGATTTTTTATTTCAAATAAGATTTTGTGCATCTGAATTATATTTATTTTTACGATCCAATTAAAAGCACATTTTAAACCAAAGAAAAACATAACCACGGGATCTTACTGACATGATGCTGTTGAAGAAAAGTAGAATCCTGCATATTAAGAGGGAATATTGAAATCCACAGTGTTTCATCTTTCATGGTTCATACTGGAATTTCTGAACATATGAAAGTTCTTATGAAGCATACACTCTAATTTCAAAGAACTAGTACGTAATCTAATGTTAAATGATATCTTCATGTAATAGAAAGAACAAATAAATGTTCTGCATATATGCACATTAACTAACATTTTTCAACTAAAGTGTTTCAGGGGATTGTTTGTATTGTGAAAGTGGAAAACAAGAACCAGTTTTCCATTCCTTTCATAGCTTTCATCAAATCTATGTTCTAAGCCTATTTCTACTACAAATAGAAGCTTTTATTATCCAAAAGCTTTGTGTTGTTAATGCTATGATATTTATTTTGCTGAAGTTTGAGGAACTAACTTTCTCTTGGTCATATATCAAACAGACCACTGGTTCCCTTTACTTCTGGGCTGCTCATTTAGCTGGCCCAAAATGGGGTCCATTTGCCTCATGGTGTTGTGCTTGGCTTGAAACTATAGGACTCATTGCTGGCATTGGTACTCAGGTTGTAATTTATTTATCTTAGTTTTTTTTTCGTCTACAAACACACAAATTAGTTTCTGTTTTAACTATTTTTTTACTTTGTTTGGAAGGCATATGCAGGATCACAAACACTGCAGAGTATAATTTTATTAAGCACCGGAACAAATAAAGATGGAGGCTACTTTGCACCTAATGGTTATTCTTATGCATGTATATTGGCCTTACTATCATATGGGCAGTGCTCAACACATTTGCACTTGAAGTAATTGCCTTCATCGACATAATTTCAATCTGGTGGCAGGTATAGCCTGAATTTGAAATTCCTATTGATGCAAAATTATTATCCAAAAGCCAATATTTTATCTGCTATGAACTATCTGTTTTGTTTTTGCAGCTCATTGGAGGATTGGTTATAGTTATAATGCTTCCCCTTGTTGCTCTGACTACAAAGTCTGCTTCATATGTATTCATACATTTTGAAACGGGAGCGGAGTCAACAGGGATATCAAGCAAACCTTATGTAGTCATTTTATCTTTCCTTGTGAGCCAGTATTCACTGTATGGATATGATGCTGCTGCACATTTGACAGAAGAAACAAAAGGAGCCGATAAGAATGGACCTATTGCAATTCTTTCTAGCATTGGCATCATTTCACTATTTGGATGGGCTTACATTTTAGCTCTTACTTTTAGCATTCAGGTATCTCTCAATAGCTTATCTTCTTCTACTATAATTTTGAAGGTGTTTACAAATGTTACCTTATACTAAGTGTCATCTTTGCTCTGTTTCTTTTGATTGAAAATTTGAGTATCAGAAAAGTTCAGATTGAAATTTTATATTTCTATTCTATTTCAGTAATAGGATTCTCAACACAGTTGAATTTTTTTTCAAGTATTAGCCTGCTCTTATTAATGTATAGCACAAGTTATGGAAATCTCTTTTAAGTTTAGATCATAAGCAACCACTGCTAGAACAAATTTAAATTAGTATTTATCAGAAACATAAGTTAGCTCAAATTTTAAATTTTAAGTTTTGCCTCCAGTTCTGTAACTTCCTCAGCAACGAATCCAAGAAGATTCATTGTTGTTTAGATTTGGTGCAAATCAAAATGGGTACTAGAAAAACCCATAAATTCAAGAACTTTGTTAAGGCAATGCTAAGAGATATGGTCAAACTAGGTTTAGAAAATTGAATTACGAAACACCTTTGAAAAGTAGTTCTTAACTGCTTCTTTGAGAAATCACTATAGCAATCTTCCCAAATGGAAGCAACCTCTTCTGAAATTTCGAGATCGCGATAAAGGGGTTTCTTAATTGGTATTAATGAAAGTAACTGATATAATTTACTGGAAATTCTTTGGCAGGACACTAACAATTCTTCTATGTGGTAATTATTTTCATTCAGGATTTTAGCTATCTTTATGATCCAACTAATGAGACTGCAGGAGCATTTGTGCCAGCTCAAATTCTCTATGATGCATTCCAAGGGAGGTATGGTAATTCTATTGGAGCGATAATCTTACTATTTATCATATGGGCTTCATTCTTCTTCGGTGGCCTTTCAATCACTACCAGTGCAGCCAGAGTGGTAAGTGCTTCATTTTTCTTACAAATTCATAATTTTTAATTTTATTTTTTTGGGTTTATTTTGCGATACTATCATATCATTTCTTGGATATGCTTCAGGTGTATGCTCTGTCAAGAGATGAAGGAATTCCATTTTCATCCGTATGGCGAAAAATTCACCCAAAGCACAAGGTTCCCTCAAATGCTGTGTGGTTATGTGCAGCCATCTGCATAATTCTTGGACTTCCAATCTTGAAAGTGAATGTAGTTTTCACTGCCATAACTTCTATATGTACCATTGGATGGGTTGGCGGGTATGCAGTTCCAATATTTGCAAGAATGGTGATGAGTGAGAAGAACTTCAAAGCTGGTCCATTTTATTTGGGAAGAGCTAGGAGGCCAATCTGCTTAATTGCCTTCTTGTGGATTTGCTATACTTGTTCGGTCTTCCTTTTGCCAACTTATTACCCAATTACTTGGAACAATTTCAACTATGCACCAGTGGCTTTGGGTGTGGGATTGGGTCTGATAATGCTTTGGTGGGTAGTGGATGCAAGGAAATGGTTTAAGGGACCTGTTAGGAACATTGATTCCCAGAATGGTAAGGTGTAATTTTCATTACAAATTAAAATATATTGAACAGCTTATCTTCCCATTGTTTCTTTGTATTGTGTTCTGTAGCTTCTTCCGTTAGATATTTTTTTTTTTTACCAAATGGAGTTGCAGGTTACAGATTGCCTTGCCTAGTTAAATAGAGGGAACTTGGTGTGTTTAGTAGGAGAGAAAAGTGAGAAGAAAGAAAATAGAGAAGAAAAAAAATGAGGGTAGACTGCAATTTTTAGAGAAAAAGAGAGAGGAAAGAAAACCAAGAGGGTTAATGCTTTTCTCTTACATGTATAAATCATAATAATACCAATTGAAAGGATTGGAGAGAGGAAAGTGAGATAGTAAAGAGATGAGACTATCATTTTACCAACTTACGCCCTTTTAATCTCCCAAATTAACATTATGAATGATATAATTATAAAAATAATACTATTTGCATTTTCTTTCCTTCTAATTTTTCACCCTACTAAATACATGAAGGAAAAGGCCAATCTTTCTTATTTTCCTATCCTATCATTTTTCTCTCCTACTAGTACTTCTCTGTCCGTTGTGGTTCTTGTGGTTAAGAATTCCATGCATAAGATGTGCATCCTTCAATCAAAAAAAAGAGGAAGATTTACATCCTTAAAAATATAAACCAAGTCATATAGCAAAGCTGCAGCCGCAGGTTTTGAACACACATAATATATTACAAAAACCTATAGCATAATTATAGTTAGAATATAGACTAAGGAGCTACTTCCCCATCCACAAAGCTTGGAGGGAATATGTGAGGGAATTGCCATACCTGTGACTTCAATTCTTTCCATTCTTCCACCCACTGACTATAGCTTGAGTTCCTTGCCAAGACATCTATAGAAACCTCCTTCCTCTCAACCAACCCCGTCGCATAACTTTCAAACTGAATGATATTTTCCCATAGGAAAGCTCGCTTCCTTGTATCATTCTCACTTCTAATATTATCCGTCCAATCTCTGGCTTCCTCTAACTTTGCCCAAAAGCATGTATCTTGAGTCAGACTGGCGAATCTACTCCTGTTGGTTTCTTCCTCATTACTGCTATGTCTCTTTCTCCACCACCTATCGAAAATCTCATACCTCCTCTCTCTGCCATGCTTCACGTAATGCCCCTTGACTTTGTGCATCCTTGTTCGATAATATTCTGCGATGTCCAATGGCTCGCTGAGGAGTTTGTAGAATTGTGAAGCATTGACCCACTTTCCTCGCATGTGAAAATCATGAGGGAGTTGATTGTTTTCCAACATTTGGATTACTCTGTCCCAGAATTTACCAAGTATTATGCGATTCATGTTGATTTTGGAGTCTCTTTTTGAAATTTCTCTCCGCTTGAAAGAATCATAGTACCCCATTTGTTCATCAGATGCATCTGTTTTTGCTTTGTACCACTCAATCTCTGCTCTGTAAGGTGTAATCTTTGATAATTTAATCGCAAGATTAGCACAGTTCAGGCTAGGTGTATGACCCATCCTCCTCGCCATCTTCAGGCATTCTTTCACCTGTCTGGAAACTAATTCCTGTTTGATCAAATGAAATTAAAAAAAAAAAAGGAGAAAATTGAATCCAATAATGAAAAATAGAAAATTGAATTCTTTAATTATCATAAAATGCATATATGCAATACCTGGTTAGCTATTCCTGCGGACTCTAATGCCAAAGCAACCCCTGCATCATAGCTTGATTCAGGAAGATGATCATCTCCTAAAAAGCTTCTGTTCTTCAAAAACTGCAAAGAAACTTGACCAACATATTCCCCATACTTAAGATGATCATCAATGCTGGAATCTGGTGACGCGATTATAAGCATCAAATGCATCATCTTAATGACAGAAGTTGCGTTGTCCATGCAGATAGCTCCTTGTTCAGAACAGAAAAGATAGCTCCCAAATGGCCAAAACACACTTCTCATCAATCCTTCTCTAGCTTGCACTAACAATTGCATGTAACCCAACACGACTCGAAAAATCTCAGCTTTGTTTTCATCAGTTAACTCGGCAGTGAGATTTACTAGATTTGAAGAAGACTTAATGATAGACAAGTGCCACCAGTGTAGTAGGATGTCTATCTGAGGGATGAGAGGAGGAATCGGTGCAAAGAGTAATCTCGGCATAATGTCATGTTTAGAAACCACATGACAGAAGTTGGTACCCCATCTTTCGTGCAGAATTGCTTGCGAAAGGGATTCATTTCCGAGCAATGGAGAGCCGAAAGTGATGCATATCACTTGGAATTGAGAAGAGATTGATCGGAGGTAAAAAAGGAGCCAAAGTGCTGTGAGAGAGGCTGTTGTTCCTCCCATGGAATGGCCTGTGATCACTATTGACTTGCTTTTCTCCATTATAGCTACCATCTGCATGTATGTACAATCCAAATACTCCTATTAAATTGTGTAAGTTTTAACATAATTTATGCCAGTCTGTATGATAATTAAGTTATGAACAAGTAGAACATGGAACAATCCTTTTGATAAAATTCTTAAAAGAAAGAATGTTCCAATTGCAAGATTTTATTAAGAAAATAATTGTGTATGAATTATGAATTGAAATGATATATGAAGAAAAGCATTTATGCAAAAGGATAATAAATTCATTACTGGTTGGACTTCACTTAGAAAAAGAAGTACGTACTATCTAGATGGTCAAGTATTATTTTTTTTTTTTTTGACTAATTTTGTCAACCAAAATGCATAGCTTGCCCAATTGGATGGGCCATTAGTTGGGCAGAGTTGCATACTTTCTTTTTCTTTGTAGAATGAAGGAGATAAGAAGGATTCCAATTGGTGCCGTATAACATAAATTAACTTTTGTATGACTTTTGGCAACATTTGATAATAATTTAATATAATGAATATTAGTTAACAATAATTAAATTACTGTCAAGTAATATCTTAATTACTGTCAAATGATATTTTTTTACGAAAATAATATCATTTTATCAATTATTATTAAATAGTATATTAAATTATTTTCTAAAATATTACGTATCATCAATCAATACCATAGACTAAATCAAGATGCATACTACACATGTTAGTACAGGAAGAAAAAAACTGGGTTTGAAAAAAAAAAAAAAACTCTGAACATATGAATTGTAACCCTGCCGACCTTGAGTGGTATTTTCAACTTTCGTGGCTTAACCAAATAAGAAAAACGACAACGACGAGAAAGAAGAAAAAAAGTTTACAAATCAATATGGTTAGCAGTGTGAAAAGCTTTTCGAGTGTCAAAAGGCTAATTCATAACTTCATAAAGCCATATGAAAGTCTTTGCCGACAAATTTAATTTAAAATTACTTCATAATATAATCATTTATCATAGATTTAACAATCCCTCTATCCAAGAGAGATATTTTAACCATTGCGGATGTAAGCATTATTATTGAAATTAAATCATTTTCAATAAATTTGGAGTAATGTTAGAAGGACACTTAGTAATATTATATATTTTTTACACCCAAAAATCAATCAATTGAAAGTTATTTTTCTCTTTTCACTACAGTATTAGTGATTTTTGAAAATAAATTATTCAATTATCAATAAAGATTTATGTGTCAAAATTAAATATCTATTTTGAAGTTTATTTTTTATCTTTTCCAATTAATTTGATGTTTTTTAGATCTCCTTGAAAGTCACGTAACGTGCCTATCGCAGCCAAATTACCTACGCTACAGTATAATAGAAGGGAAACCGACACTGTTTTTCTTTTCTCTTTTTGGTAATATTTCTATACATGTGATGCCAATCTTAGATCAGTTTGTCTACTAACCACAGTGAAAACGACAAGCTGTTTGATCCTTGAGAATTGAGGTTGGTTTCAATTTCGTCCTCAATCATCAAACACTCAAATTTTGATCATAGCATCTCCTTTTTGGGACAAGACAAATTAATCTTAATAGCAAGTATTGATTTGTCAAATGAGAAAGCAAAGCAAACTATTCAGTTTTTCACTTAACTTTTTTTCAAAAAAAAAAAAATGCTTTCAAAATACAAAATTTTCATGAAAAATTGAAAAAAAAATTCTACAATTCAACGCAACCCAATATTCTGCATCTCCTCTACACACACACAAGATGAGAATGAATGAATTAGAAAGTGAAGACTGAATCACCTGGCGTTGAAAATCTGGGCAGCGATAGATAGACAAGAAGAGACTCAACATCCCGGCATGAACCATCACAGGCTCCTCGCCTTCATTATGTCGATACAGAGGAGAGAAAAGGCCGTTAGTACTGTTATTATCCAACGCCACCAACTTCCTGCGACTTGGTTCTGACCCAGAAGAAACCATATGTACAGCAGAGAAAGCAACATAACCAATGTTCCCAATTTGTTCTGTCACAAAACTTTGGGGAGCAGTTGTGTTGGCGATATGGCATAGCTTCCATGACTCTGATAACAATGGCGTGGAGGCCAAAAAAGTAGCCAGAATCTCACTCGTCTCAAACCTGCAAGAGTAATTTAATTTATTAATAATTGAGGGTATAATAGGAGAAGATGAAAATTCAAGTCAACTTTCAAGTTGGAACCAAAAAAAAAAGTAATGAGTTGTTAATTACGGTGAAGTTTCGGTATCCATGGAGCGAAGTTGGTTTTTCTTTCTATGGAGTCGAAAATTTGAGAGGAATTTTGAATGTTGTTGAATGTTGAAATATAATACATAATACCTGGGTGGGCTTTTGAGTGCTGTTATTTTCTCTCTTTATTTTATCAGTTTTTTTTTTATTTTTAAGAGTAGTGATACTACGGACTCCGTTCCATGAAAGTTATCACAGAATCAAAAAAATTTATTAGTAATCATAAGAAAATTAAATAGTAATTTAAATATTTAAATTTTTTCTTTTTAAAATTTTTTGAAATAATTACCATTCAATTTTTCCATGATTATTAGTAGATTCTCTCAATTTCGTTTCGTAATAACTTTTACGGAACCAAGTCTATAAAAACACTGTTGTTGTTATTATTATTATTATTATTATTATTATTATTATTATAATAGTTCCAACGCACCACATAAGCAATGACGTGGACGCTAAAATGAACATATCATTTAGTTATCAAATTATTTTTTTCAAATAAAAGATACTTACTTTCAAATTTAAATATTTGTATGTTTTACCTTTAGCTAACAAAATTATTTAATCCCTTAATTAATAATAACCATAATACTTCTTGATTAATATTCACTCGCATAATAATTTTTATTATTTACAAAATAAATATTTATCTGAAGAATCGAACTCGATCTCAATTAATAATAACCATAATAATTGTTGATTAATATTCACTTACGTAATGATGTATGATACTTTTGTAACTAAACTTATTGAAAACAAATATCATGATCTACAAAATAAAATGAGTATATCCACAAAGATTCTCCCATAAATTTCTATTGCAATTTTGGAACAAAGTGGATAATGAAATTGAATCATTTAAAATAAAAATGAGTATATCATTATCCATAAAGATTCTCCCATAAATTTCTACTGCAATTTTGAAACAAAATCCATGATTTAAAAGTTAACGAATTTATAATCATTTTGAGTTACCAATATTCTTCTGCTTCTCTCATCATGGATTCACATTCATTAGTATTTTCTGCTACGATCACTCTTTTGATAAGCTTGACTCCATGCTTGGTTCTAGCCGAAACCCCAAAATGTGAATTCCCTGCAATTTCAACTTTGGTGACTCAAACTCCGACACCGGTGGCTTGTCTGCAGCTTTTGGTCTGCCTTACGGAGTGTCATTAGGACACCCTGCCGGACGTTACTCCGATAGTCGACTCGTGATCGACTACATAGGTACTTAATTAATTTAATTTTATCTCATCATCCTAATTTAGTAATTAATTTAATCCTCGTTTTTGTCACTAAATGCATCATATAAAGGAGAAAAAAAACAAACAAAGTAAAGTGAGTGGCACTGAAAATCGATCATGTGAACCAAGCAGAGATTTTGGGTCCACCATGCAAAATTCGAATGTACACAGCACATGCAAATTGTTAGCTTTCTGGTTCAATTATTACAAGGGATGGTGGACAGAAAATTTCTTGAATGAATTTTTTTTTTTTAAATGTTGTTATAGAAAATTAATTTCTTTTTTTCCCACAAAGAAAATGGAATTTGGGATTAAATTAACACCTCATTTAACCAAAAGCTCTCTCTTGTTTGATTTATTAATTTTGCAGCCCAGGGCCTTGGATTGCCATATCAGCGCATTTCTTGACTGTCACGGCATATATCGGTTGTCACGGTATTTATTTCCAGCATATACCGGTTATCATGGTTTTTCCCTTATTTCCAGTATATACCGACTGTCACGGTTTTTTAATTAGACCGGTTCCCTCCCGGTTCTTTTATTTTATACACATGCATATGAACAAAGATATGAAATATGCATATGAACAATAATATAAAAACAAAATGAATTCAAATATTAAATTTAGTTATCATATCTTTCTTCAATTTCTACTTAATAATTTCATTAATTCTTCTCCTCATATATAACATCAGTTCATCAATCATAACTCGTCAAAAATTTTATTTATCATCATCATTATTAAATCGACTCATTATTCTAATAATATTTCTTTTCACATAATAATTTTCTACATGTCCAATATTCATATCATATCTATCAACCAAATTTTTATCTACCACCAAAGCGTAAGCTAATAATTTATTTTAATATTATCACTAGATATTTCATTTTTATTTAGATTACTTAAAGTAAATCTAACTCACCACATAGCATTAAAAGCTACCCGTGGATCACCTCCTTGACCATTCTGTTCCTCTCAGCAATTTTCCCCGGTTGCTGATACTATAGGATTCATCGTGTAAGTACTTTCTTAGCAGTGACACATGAAACACGTTATGTAATTGCTTTAATTCTGGAGGCAAGTACAAACGATATGCTACTGGTCCAATTCTCTCGATCACTTCATATGGCCCCACAAATCTCTAGCTCAATTTTCCCTTATTTTTAAACCTCAACACACCTTTCCACGGAGATATCTTCAAAAATACCCAATCACCAACTTGAAACTCGAGAGGTCGTCTTCTTTTATCAGCATATCCCTTCTATCTGTTCTGGGTTGCTTTGAGGTTCTCCCTAACCAGTTTGATCCTCTCAGTAGTCAAATCTATCATTTCTGGGCCATATATCTTTCTCTCTCTAATTTCTTCCCAACATACTGGAGTTCTACACCTCTTACCATATAAAGCCTCGAAGAGTGTCATCCTAATACTAGTTTGATACTGATTATTGTATGCAAACTCGATCAAAGGCAAATAAGCATCTCAGCTCACTGGGAAACTCAATACACTTGCCCTCAGCATATCTTCTAGTATTCTGATGATTCTCTCCGTTTACCCATCAGTTTGTGGATGACAAGTTGTACTAAACTACAATTGCATACCCATAGATTCTTGGAAACCCCTCCAAAATCTAGAGGTAAATCTAGAATCTCTATTTGATATGATACTCAAGGGTATTCCATGTAATTTTATTATCTCTGCTACATATAACTCAGCCAACTTTTCTAGACTCCGGGTAGTTTTAATAGGAAGAAAATGTGAAGACTTAGAAAGTCTATCCACTATAACCCACACAGCGCCATGTCCCCTCTAGGTAGAGGAAAACCATAGACAAAATTCATACTCACATTTTCTTATAGCCACTAAGGTACTGAAAGAGGTTGTAATAATCCTGCTGGATGTCTATTCTCGGACTTCACCTATTGACAAGTCAAACATCTAGAAATATATTCTGCTACATCTTTTTTCATCCCTGACAACCAATAATTTTGTCTCAACCCCTTGTACATCTTATTATTACCTGGATGCATGGAATATACAGAATCATGAGCCTCCCTTAGTATCTCATTTCTCATCTCCACATCATTGGGAACACAAACTCTTTGCTCCAATACTACCATACCATCTTTTCTAATTCTAAACTCAGTTGATTTCCCACTCAATACTTCCCGTCTGATCTTCTCTATCCCTTAATCTCTACCCTGCATCTGTAATAAACGATCAATAATAAAAGATTGTATCACCATATTTTTCATCAATATTCCTCTATTATTGACACTCAACTGCATCCTTATTCTTCTTAATTTTATCATCAAGCTAGTATTATGACTCCCAATAACAGCTAATCTTCCTATAGCTTTTCTACTCAAAGCATCAGCTACTACATTAGCCTTTCCTAAATAATAATAAATTGTACAGTCATAATCACAAATCAACTTCATCCACCTTCTCTGCCTCAAATTTAACTCATTCTGAGTCGGTAAATGCATCAAGCTTTTATGATCAGTAAAAATTTCACAATTGACTCCATATAGATGATGTCTCCAAATCTTCAAAGCAAAAACTATGGCAGCCAATTCTAAATCATAGGTCGGGTAATTCCTCTCATGGTTCTTCAGTTACCTAGATGCATAAGCTATAACTCTCTTATGTTACATCAACACACATCCCAACCCTTGATGTGACGCATCACTATAAACTACAAATCCTTCATCACCAAAAGGAATCACTAATATCGGGGCAATAGTCAGTTTTTCTTTCAACAGCTGGAATCTTCTCTCACAGTCCTGTGAACACCTAAACTTCACGTCCTTCCTGGTCAATTTAGTCAATAGTCCAGCAATCATAGAAATTTTTTGGATAAATCTCCTATAATAACCAGCTAACCCCAAAAAGCTTCTAATTTCAATTACACTCGTGGGTCTTTCTCAATTCAACACCACTTCTACTTTCTGTGGGTCAACTGTTATCCCCTCTCCCGACACAACATACCCCAAGAAATATATTTCGCTCAACCAAAACTCACACTTAGAGAACTTCGCATATAACTTCTCTCTCCTCAGAATCTCCAACACTATCTCCAAATGTTGCACATGCTCCTCTTCATTATTGGAATATACCAAAATATCATCAATGAACACAATCACAAATCTGCCCAAGAATGGTTTAAATACCCGATTCATAAGGTCCATAAATGCTGCAGAAGCATTAGTCAACCTAAATAGCATCACCAAGAACTCATGATGGCCATAACATGTCCTAAAAGTAGTCTTAGGCACATCCTCCTCCTTTATCATCAATTGATGATAACCCGATCTCAGGTCTATCTTAGAAAACACTCTAGCTCTTTATAACTACTCGAATAAATCATCTATCCTTGGCAAAGGATATCTATTCTTGATTGTGATCTTATTCAACTGTTTATAATCAACACATAATCTCATTGTCCCGTCCTTCTTCTTGACAAACAACACAGGGGCTCCCCAGGGTGATATACTAGGTCGGATAAAGTGTTTATCTAGTAACTCCTGAAGCTGAACTTTCAACTCTCTCAATTCAGCTGATGCCATTCTATAGGGTGCTATGGATATGGGTGCTGATCATGGAATCACCTCAATAAAAAAACTCAATTTCCCTATTAGGAGGCAAAGCAGATAACTCCTCAGGGAATATATCAGAAAAATCTTTCACTGCCAAGACTTCTTCTAACTTCCTACTTTTCTTATTAGAATCCACCACATATGTCAAATACCTCTCACAACCCTTCTTCAACCATTTACTATCAGTTAAGGCAGAAATAAGATAATTAACAAGTATCTTACATTCTCCCTGAAAATTAAACTCCTCATGTTCGGATGTCTTGAACGCCACATTTTTTTCTAAAACAATCTAGCCAAGCATGACATGCAGATAACCAATTCATCCCTAGAATTAAATCAAAATCTACCATATCTAAAGGCAATAAAACAACTTCAAATTCTCTATCAACAATATTAATTACACAATCTTGATAAATTGTCTTGATAATAACCCTATTTCCAGTAGAAACTTCAACAATAATCGCATGCATCAAATGACTAGCACTAGTATTAATAGATTTCATATAAATACTATATGTAAAAGAATGGGTTGCACTAGGATCAATCAATAATCTAGCCGGCCTACCAAGGATAGATAGATATCATACCCATAACAACATCAGGACTAGCTTGTGTATCATGTTGGGTCATTGCATAGACTCTACTATCTCTAGACTGAAACTAGTTGCTATATCCTCGCTCAGCTACTGATCCTAGACCTCTGCCCCGCACACTCCCTGATCTACCACCTCTCTCCACTGATCTTCTCCCAACACTTTCAATGCTTACGTCAGTAGATTTCCCTGCTAGACAATCTACAGCAACATGTCCTCCCTCACCGCATACATAGCATATATGCGTACGGAAATTTCGAGACAGATGCTCCGTCTGATTACATCTAAAACAAGCCCTTACCTCTCGATCATACATCAGGTTACCACTTCCCCCTGGTGGCATACTTACTCATCTTCTATAACTCCCAAATCTATGGGTCCCACCGGTATTACTCTGAGCTACAGAAGCAACAGATCATGTTTGCCTCTGACTCTGCACTATAGTTCCTTGTGACAAGGAACGCCCCATCTAAGGTGGTCTTAAACCTTGTACACCCATACTATTGCCACCTCTAGGTCCCTCAAATCTAGACCTCTTCAACCAAATTCTCTTACCTCTAAACTCCATCAAATCTTTCTCAATCTGTAATGTTTTATCCACTAGTACAGCAAAATTTTCTATGCCTATATAAGAGACTTTAGTCCGAATGTCATTGCGTAACCCGTCTAAAAATCTCTTACATTTTCTCTTCTCCATATTCACTAATTCTGGTAAAAACCTTGACAGGGATATGAATCTACTATCATATTCAGCCACCGATAAATTTTTATGCCTTAGATGAATAAAATCTCTCTTGTTGTGCTCGAAAGGTATCTGAGAAATACTTCGCAAAGAACTCATCCTTAAACTCACTCCAAGTTAAATGTTGTTCTACCTGTGTGCTTACCCTGGGAAAAATATCCTTTCGCCATTGAGAAGCCTCACCCTCCAACATAAATGAAGCAAAAGTAACATTCTGTCTATCTGTCACTAGTAAGACCTCAAAATATTTTTCGACATGTCTGATCTACTGTTCAGCTTTTACAGGATTTAAAGATCCTCTAAAAGACTAGGGTTTAGACTAAAGAAATCTCACAAAATAATCACCTTAAATCTCATGTGCAAACACATATTCACCCTCATGAACCTCTTGTCTCACAACATCAGGTTATCTTCTACCCCTTTCCTCTAATCTTCTATGCAGATTATCAGCTCTTTCTTCACCTGCATTCATCCTCTCTATAGCACAATTAAGAGCTTCTTTCAATTCATCATTCCTAACCTCGGATTCTCTCCCAGCTCTACTAGTACCAGTGGCGCTATCAATATGCTCCCTCGCAGGAACCACAGACTTAACTTCCTCCTCTGCTTCAGTTCTCCTAAATGTTTAGGGTCTACCATGTCCCCTCTGATTCAGAACTCTACCTCTAGCTCTAGCACGATCACGTGTCATCCTCAGACTTTGCATTTAAAATATAGTTTATTTAGATCTTCCACTTTTTTAAGTTCTTATGCAGTTTACAGAATCATAAAACCTAATGCTCTGATACCAAAATTGTAATGACCCATCCCAGGTTGGCTACCCCCGAGACAGTGTCATCACATTTCGAAAATCCCAGCACGACACATATATGCAACAATAATACTTACATAAATTTTTATTTTAATCCTCAACCCTCAACAGGGGAGATACATCATTTTGATATTAACTTAAACATAATATACAATGTAAAATGCATGAATATTTACAAATAAAATTTTTATATTTCATTTTCTCATTTGCCTGAGGATGTTAACACGTATGTGGCATTTGCCTGAGAATGTTAACACGTATGTGGCTTACAGAAAATGATTTCGTTTGACTTTCAACCCACCAGACTATTTGTCCTGTCTGCTACCTGAAATCATTGTACAATGAAGGATGAGTTTCACAAGCTCAGTTAATTAATTTTACTAGAAGTATTCAATTTGTATAAATAGCTCTTTAATATTTAATCATTTATCTCTCATATGACTAGATAATAGCATATAGTCTAACATTTAAATAATTCTGATAATATCGTACTTCTATGTCTTTTTTTCACTGTAACTGTCTCTTTGTGAGACTCATTTATCCACAAATAAATGCATAATATCAACAATATTTCAGTAAAAATATCAACATGTAAAACAGATGCAATGCATGAATTATTATTACTAGGGAACGTCTTCCCACATGTCGACATGTTTTTATCTTAGGCCGGCCCCTTCCCAATTCTTTCATTTCTAGCATATACCAGTTGTCACGGTATTTATTTCCAGTATATACCAGCTGTCACGGTTTTTCAATTAGACCGACCTCCTCCCGGTTTTTTTATTTTATACACATGCATATGAGCAAGGATATTAAATATGCATATGAATAATAATATAAAAACAACATGAATTCAAATATTAAATTTAGCTATCCTGTCTTTCTTCAATTTCTACTTAATAATTTCATTAATTTCTTCTCCTCATATATCACATCAATTTATCAATCATAACTTGTTAAGAATTTTATTTGTCACCATCATTATTAAATCGAATCATTATTTTAATAATATTTTTTTTTTCACATAATAATTTTTTACATATTCAATATTTATATCATACCTATCAACCAAATTTTTGTTTACTATTAAAGCGTAAGCTAATAATTTATTTTAATATTATCACTAGATATTTCATTTTTATTTAGATTATTTAAAGTAAATCTAACTCACCACATGGCACTTAAAGCTATTCGTGGATCACCTCCTTACCCTTTATGCTCCTCTCAGCAATTTCCCTTGGTTGCTGATCGTCAACACCTGACATAATATTTATATTAAATTTCTAATTTATTCTTTAATTCTCCATAATTAATACCCTTTGAAAATTCCCACTTTAAATTCCAAGAAATTTCATGAATGCTAAAAATTCAAAAATAAACATTACGTTATTACCTTCTGTTTTTCTTATAGCTTCCCGTGACTCTCTATAAAATTCCCCCGTAAACTCCTTCAAAATTTTGGTCTTTTAACCTTTCTTTCGGTCCTCAAATGTTTAAGAAAATAGAGTAATTTGAAGGAAAACTAAACGAAATTTGGTAAGTGTTAATTATGTTTATATATATATATATAACTTTGAAACAAAATTTCGGCAGCTTAACTATTATCAGCAGTCTACACTCCCAAAAACTCTCCACGTTTTTGCCTTGCTGTAAAACATGCAAGGCTTCCAATTGTACTTGGCAACAGGTGTTGCCACCTGCTGCCACGTTTTCCTTTTTTTTTAATTGTTTTATAAAAATTTGACTTTTCGCATTTAAATATATATATATATATATTATTTTAACACTATATCATATTTATTAAAGTATTTCTTTACTCTTACTTTACAAATACGGGTATTACATGAAGACACTGTTAACTTTTTTAATTTGAGATTTTTTTCGGGTAGTAGGATTTTCTTTAGTTACCGAAATGTGAATTGAGAATGTTTTAATTCTTTTGGTGTGGTTATTCTTTGCTTGGATGGTTTGACAGAAAAAAATGTGTTTTTTTTATTTTGATTTATTTGTTTATTAATAATAAGTTTGGGTTAATATGCAGATTTAAGTGATTTTTGAAGTGAATGTGAATAAATAAGAGCTGCTAATATTGAGATCAGACTTTTATTTTCTCTCTGGTAAGTGTTCTTGATTTTGTTTTATTTTCTCTTTTACTAATATATGCTACTGGGAGATTGTTGTCTGAATTTTTTTTTTCTTTTTGAGTAACAACTTGAGTATCTAAAACTTAAATAAATATTTGTTGATCAATAATGAGATATTGATAAAAATAAGAGATTTTTAAAATAAAGTATGATAATTTTTATATTGAGATACAAATTTTGAATAAAAAACTAATAGATAAAAATGTAAGAATATTAAGATGAAGTAAGATAGATTAAAGATTGAAATATGCAAAATTTTAGTACAATGAGTGATACAAAATTTAAATATAATAGTGAGAAAAAATATATATATATATTGAATTAGTATATTTATTTAATGGATTCAGCAAAAAATAAAAATAAACAAATACATATTATTCTAATCTAAATTAAATATATCATGAATATTGTTGTCTTTAAAAATATTTACTTTATAAATATATATCCATAATGATCTCAATTTTAGTAATTATCTCTTAGAAATCTTAGCATCTGCTTCAATTTTTGTAACTATCTCTTAAAATTATAATGAATTTTTTTGTTTATTTTAATTTTAAATATTAAACTTAATCAAATTAATTTATAATATTATCTAACAAATATGTTACAAATTGGCATACTTATATTTATATACCTTAAAATTAAATAAATTTTATTTTAGATATTAAGATAAAAACAAATAGGCACTATTTTAATAAAAACTAAACTAAATATTGTTATATTAAAAAAAACAGTTAGCATCTTGTATGACAAATAAACCATTAATCACATCGATTGGTGTGCAACACAAGAGCGATAACGACGTGGTAAATGATTCTAAAAGAGAAGATAGCTATATACAGGTCTAAAACGACACAAAATTTATCATCAAAATTATTTTCTATTATGTTACATAAGGGGAGGAAATATGTACTATATTTTGCAGCAAGCACTATTGTATGGATATTTAGACAAACAAAAAAATAAGGCTTTAAATTAATGCATAAATATCTCCCATTCTCTTTTTAAAATAATTTTTTTATTTAATTAAATATTTATTATCATAAAATAAATTATTTTTAATTAGTGTTTTTTTTTCTCGCATTTTGTTTTCATAAACAAAATATTCATGTGTATTTGCACGGGTTCAAAGCTAGTTATACCTAAATCGACATGAGTCACCATGTCTTAATATATTTAACCGTGATTAATTAATTTAATAATACTACAACTATAGTTAAATTGGGGTTGGCTTTTTATGGGGAAAATTTATTTTAATTTTCTTACGGGCTTTTAAGGGGAACTAGAACATAGAGAAATTGGATATTTGCCGTCCTAGGTATGGTTACTTGGGTGTTTATAACTTTCGAGGCTTCTTAAAATCTTTCGGGTGCGGAATCAATATATTTTTATTGGTGATTTTAATTAATGAAAAATTATGATCCCACAATGTATGATAATATTATTGTTTGGTACATGTTTTTAAGTTGCACTTAAAATAAAAAAACAAACCCTAACAAAGATAAATTCTTTGATTAAGTTACATTTAAAGCATACTAAATAACGCCAACGCAAACTCTATGCATGACCAAGATCATGTAACGTATCTAAAACCGAGTTTAATAGAGTATAAGAATTATAAATTATTGTTGGTTAAAGTATATGCATATTTCTGTGTTTTGGCTCTTTTTTTTTTCTTTTCGATACATAACAAACTTTGTTATTTCAATTAGTTATGATGTAATCATTTAAGCATTATTCATAAATGAAAATTTCTTAAAAACTTTACAACACAAGGAATTTAATTATTATTTTTTTTATACATTCAAAGTTAAATGTGATTTACTATGGAAAAAATATATGAATTTTTTTACTACTGAAAATTATTTTTTTTCTTATTTTCTTAGTATTATAGATTGAAAAATCATAAAAAGAAATATAGGTCGCGAGTTAAAAATTCTCAAAAATTGTTGTATGATCTCTAAATGGTTTATAAAATTTATTGAGTGTCAAAATTGGTCAATCTTACACCTAAATAGGGATTAATAAACGTTATAGTAAACGGAAGTCCACATTATACTAATAGCACAAACCATAGATTTTGTTATGTATTGAAAAAAACCCAAAGTTAGTTATGAAAATAAATCAAATCACTGAGTTATACATATATTTTAATCTAAATTGTTTAAAAATAAAAGATTTCAATAGCTTAATTAAATATTTTCATAACAGTTAATTTTTCATGGAAATGAGATAGGTAGTGATATATATTACTAAAGAAAAGCCATAATAATTCAAATTTTCTGTAACACCTTTCATTTAATAAAAAAAATATTAAGATTAAACTTTTCTGCTGCATTCAGCTAGATTTTTTTTTTTATAAATAAACTCATATATGTCTGTAGGACCTTTATTTTCTGTAAATAATTTTTAGGGTATAATAAAAAATTACAAGTTTAGCGAATAAGTGTTAGTGGTGGAAACAAAAACTATTGAAAAAAAGAGATTGAGAACAATTAACTTCAGCAGCTAAATCTTGGTAACAAAACCCCAAGGGCGCTGGGGGGGGAGGAGGGCGTCTTTAAGACAGGCACACGGCAATGTTCCTTTCTGTTTTAGTAGTACATCAATACTCCATTGTCGCCAATAACACTCGAATTTTTAAATAATTATTATTCCAAATTTCAGATAAGAAAAAATTACGTTAACATCCATAAGATTTTGGGGGTAATCCATCATTTTTTCATCAGATAATTATATTTATTTTATTTAATATTTTGAAAAAAAAATAAATTTATTTACGAGATTTTATCGTTGTGTCTATTTGACTTTAAATTTTTAATAATTATTAATTTACTTTTCAACATTTTGTTTTAGTCTAATTGAGTGTTTTATCCAAATTAATTTTAATGAACGGATCTAGACAGAATGATTAATTAAACCAAAACAAAACCTTTCGAAATAAATTGACACTTATTGAAAACTGTTGATCAAATAAATACAAAAAAAAAAATTTGTTTTTTTTTAAATATATATATATATATATATATATTTATTTATTTGATAAGAGGTTGATTGCATTTATAATTTGCGCAGCAAATGTAACGCTGTGTCTCCTTTATTCCACAATTCTCGGTGTGAGTGATAAAGATCACTGCCCCAAAAAACTCTTGGGCCTCTTGGCAATTGGATGGGTGTTGACGATGGTGAACTGTAAAGCTGGGGCTGCCGAGCTAGTTTTTAATTATTTTATTTACAGTGTTGACATGATTAAGGGACCCACTAAGTCAATATTTTAGTAGTGACCAAATTGGACTTGAAATACTGCTTTGAATGAGAAAAAGGAAAAGAATTCTTCGAATGGGGTTTGTGGTTTGAGTTGTCGATTGATGGCAATATGAACTGTTAGGATTGCATTATAATTTTTTTGGTTAATTATATAAAAAAATACTTTGTAATTAATTTTATTTTTAAAAATATCGTGAGATTTTTTTGTGGTAACAAATACTTTGTGATATGTTTTTGTAAACAAACAATATCTTGTGGCGTATTTCTGTTAGCAAAAATATCATATGATATGTTATCATAGTGTATTATTTGTTAATAAAAACATATTATATTGTATCTTTTGTCACACAAAAAATCTCAAGGTAATTTTTAAAAAGGAAATCAAATATATGATTTTTTTTATAATTAAACTTAATTTTTTTAGACAAAAATATTTCATTGTCTTCAAAATTAAAGATAAAAAAGAAAAACGGAATGGTAGTTGAGAGAATGCCTGCCCATTTGCAGGTAGAATTCTGGTTTCTGATAATAATATCCAAAAACATGAATTATTTGCTAACAAAAACATATCATATGGTATCTTTTGCCACACAAAAAATCTTAAGGTATTTTTTAAAAATGAAATCAATTTTATAGTATTTATTTATAATTAAACTTAATTTTTTTTACCAAAATATTTCATTGTTTTCAAAATTAAGGATAAAAAGGAAAAACATAACGGTAAACGGGAAAATGTCCATTTGCTGGTAGAATTCTGATTTCTAACAATAACATCCAAAAACACGTAGATCTATAGTTATCAGTCTTTTTAATCACATGAGTGGTATATGAAAGTGGTTTAATTGAAGGTAAACAGTGAATTCGATATCGAAATGTAAATCTTATCAAGTTCTTTTCAATGATATCGATAATTTATTTTTTTAATTACCAATCAATTTGATATCATAAAAACTAAAAAAAATCTTCGAAATTAAAAAAAAATAATAATAACTTTAATCAATTACCAAATTATTTTTCTGTTATTTAAGAGATTTTTGAATTTTTAAAATTATTTTGATAATCAGTCTTTATAGCATCAGACGAAAAAAAAAGAGGGAGAGTTCGTAAGTCCATTTGTCGTGTTACGTATCATGTAAGATCTAATTTGGTTCAGTTTCCATACGTGAACGCGGTTGCGTTCTTGACGGAACGAACATTATTTTATGCAACTTGTAAACGGAGAGTATCACCATCATTCTTCAACTAAACACGGTATGCTTATTATTAACCAAATAATTTGGTCATTTTGTCAAATAAAAAACTATTTATTAGTACCATCTTTAATGGGCTTACCATAGTCGTCGTGCTCCGCCAACTTTGTATGGTATGACTGGCCATTAATTTGAAATAACTTCTTCAAGCAATAATAAGAATTGGCCAAAATCAATGATGCTAGGGTAAAAATTATGAGACAATCGTAATGATTTATTATTTTAAAAAAAAAGTGATCAAAATCAATATAAAAATATTTTTATTATAAAATAATTTATTTTTTAATATTTTTTTTATTAAAGTGATGTTATACATAAATAATATATTAATTGATTTGATTATAATAAAAATTTTGTAATATCCTATTATTTATACAGAAACTTAAAATATTATTATAATTCATTTAAAATGAAAAAAAATAACCAATATATAAATCAGATAAATAATTCACACCCTGTTAAAATCAAATATAGAATCGTGTGATCTTAATGCCTCAATTTCAACTGCTAAACCGAGATCTCATTGAATTTTCGTTTTTTTTACTCTAAATAATATCTCCTCTCGTAAATTTTAGTCAATTTGTGTGACATAAAACAAAAAAAAAATTATTTGTTGACCGGGGCGGAGCCAAGTTTAACAATGGGGTCCCTAGGACTAATTTTTCTTATAACGAACTTAGGTTGCAGTGTAAAGTTTCAAAGACATTTAGTTAACGCTTCTCCCATTGGCCCATTTCAAAATTTTCCAAAAAAGTAACAACTCTATAATGTACACTAGTTGGACTTCAACTTAAAAAATAAAGTAAAAAATGCTTTGACTATTCATCAATTTATGAAGTCATGGATTCCATCATAGTGCACTGTACAAATATTCATTAAAGTGTTAACTTGGAGCCGATTCATGCACATCGTGAAAGAAAATTATGTAGTCTACCACTCCGCAAGATCAATGAAGAAGATGGTAAAGATTATTACAGAGAAACTAATTAATTTTTTATTTTTTAATTAGTCTATAATTTCATGTTCAAACTTTAATCTATCATCGTTTGAATGACTGATTGCTTCATCATGTGCTCACTCTTCATCAACAATTAAAAGAGCATTTTTCAGTTATGAAAATCGTAAAAACAAGACTTCACAATAAAATGTATGATGATTTTTTTGCAGTTACTTTTTTTATGTATATTGAAAAGAAATTTTTGAAAATATTAATACAAAAATAATTATAGATAAGTTTAATTCGATGAAAGATCGTCGAGCACAACTCTCATAAGACCATATGCTTTTTAATACATACTTATATGTAACGTTAAAAAAGATAATTTTTTCTATTAAAAAAATGATAACTTTTAAGTAGAATTCAAGTTTACAGTGAGATTGAATTGTCATCATAATAAATTTGATTTTGAATATTCTCTATTTGATAAGTAAAATTCAATCTCACCATAAACTTGATTCCATTTCAATTTTTAAATGGAGAGAGAATCGTAATCCTTTATAACATACGCTTTATTCAATAAAAGACACCTTTTGAAGTCTATTTGCTCCACACATATTTAATTTTCTCATACAACTATTTTGCCACCATGAATTCTTTAGTGAAAAAAAAAGATGAACATGCTAACAATCTTGATTCCATGAGTATTGATAGGCAGCGGTGTGGTCAGCGACTAGAGATCGAGAGAGAAATGGAGAGGTGAGAGGGCAGCAGTGCAGTGTTTATGTTTTGGCTTTTTAGGTTTGTAAAATTAGTATCTAGTGTTTATTTATATATATACAATTTTTTTTTTAATTTAATAGATAAATTTTTTAAATGGGTCATAAACAAGTCATAGATCATAATCGTGTCAACACGACCCATCAAACCCGTGAATTTAATCGTGTCATTTAGGGTTGACGGGTCAACCCGCGACATGACACGACACGATTTTTCCATATCATTCTCGGGTCGACACGATAACGACACAAATTCAATTATACTCAACACTGATACATTTTATTTCGTGTCGTGTTGGATTTACGTGTCGTGTCCAAAAATGTCACCCTTAGCTAATGGTATATATTACTAAAGAAAAGCCATAATAATTCAAATTTTATGTAACACCTTTCATTTAATAAAAAAAAAATTAAGATTAAACTTTTATGCTGCATTCAATTAGATTTTTTTTTTATAAATAAACTCATATATGTCTGTAGGACCTTTATTTTCTGTAAATAATTTTTAGGGTATAATAAAAATTACAAGTTTAGTGTGTAAGTGTTACTGGTGGAAACAAAAACTATTGAAAAAAGAGATTGAGAACAATTAACTTCAGCAGCTAAATCTTGGTAACAAAACCACAAGTTTTGACAGTTTTTGGGTTTTTTTTTTTGGGAACAATACCCTTTTGAGAGGTTCAATAGCCGTGCGTCATTATAACACACGTTTTATTCTATAAAAGACACTTTTTGAAGTCTATTTGTTCCACACATATTTAATTTTCTCATACAATTATTTAGCCGCCACGAACTCCTTAGTGAAAAGAAAAGATGGACAGTCTAACAATCTTGATTCCATGAATATTGATAGGCGGACAAAGCCAACTTGATCCGATTACCACGCTAACTTGTTGGTGCTTTATAGCCATTTAACTTCCTAATTTCTATCCCTATCATCTTGTCTACGTTCTGTGTTTCTCCTTTTTGATGGGATGGCTCTTGTCTCTATCTTTCTTTTTAAGTCCAATAACCAAACAACTTGATAAAACCTTACTAATGTATTAATTTTTTTTTATTATATATATTACGACATTATCATTATGAGATGTGGGTAAATCGATGAATTTGAGATAATGATTTCATATTTGAATTTAAAATTGTTATAATTTGAGTAGTGATTGAAAATCCTTTCATAGAGATCTTGGTTTATTTTCCTTTTTCTTTTGTATATTTTGTTGAGATCATCTTTGTGATTATTGCTATGGTATTTTTCAGGTTTCGACGAGGAAAAAATGATCAATTGATCGGTTTGGAGAAATGTTTAGGTTTAATTTAAAAAATGGATCGAAATTAAAAATATAAATATAATCAAACCCACTCAAATATATATTTAATATATTTATATAGTAATAAATGATATATTTTCTTTAATGTAACGTTCCATAATTTTTATTCTATAAAAAAAATAAGAGATGTTAGGGTGTTAAATTTTAGGTTTGACCATATCTATCGGGTCTAAAATTTAGTGTAAGCTTATTGGTGTTGATTTGGATAAGCTCTAATGCACTAATAGGTTTGAGATTAAAAATTCCATTAAGAGAAATTGTCGTTTTAATGTAGCAGAAACCAAAAGTGAACCGATAAGGATATTTATGTCCTTTTTGTAATTCAAAACAAAAATAATATTCCTAATAAAAAAATGGCTAAAGATAAATAAAGATATTAAGAGGTCGTTGGGCCAGTTGAGTTTATTATTGGAATTATGGGACACACGGGCTATGGGACCAGTTAACTCCTTTAGTAATAAATGTTAGGTTTAGGTATAAACACTGTGCTACAAGAGAGAGGAAAGGAGAGAGGAAAGGACCTTTAGGCCCAATCAAACGCAAATAGTTTTGAAGATCACTGCAAACAAGAATAAAATTCCATTTTTGTTTGAAAATGATGCATTGAGTTAATTTGAAATGTTTAGAGATTGCAGTATGTTCTTTGTTTTTCTTCGATGTCTAAATTTGAGAATTGATTAAAATATACTTAAATCAGTAAATTTATTTAATTTTTATCTTAAATTATTTTAAATTTTATTAATTTAAACATATTTTAATCAGTTTTCAAACATTATTTTTATATATTAAAAATAATAATAATAATATTTTATTACGAATACATCTTTTTATGATCGTGAAATTTATTTAAAGTTTTATCTTAAACGATTTAATTTACATGTATATGGAGATAAATCGTGTCAAAAGCACAGATACTCTCATTATAGAAAAAATAGTAATTTAAAATCTAATTCCTCACAACATCAGTTGAACATGAGTGTTGTTAAGTTTAAACCATTTTCGCAAATAATCCGTGTCCTGGATTTTCAAACTCAATTTTTGATAATTGCTATAGCTGCATCTTCTATGGAGAAAAGTCACATTTTTCTTCTAGGACTTCAAATTGTATTGACTTTTGAGTTTTGACATCATATATATTCAACAAAAAAGTTATTAACAACAATTTGCTTGCGGGTATTATCACGAAAAAAAACTTTTCCTTTTACAGTACATTTCGATGTTCTTTTTACATTTAAATTCGATTAAAAGAGTGGTATCAAACTCATCTAATCAAAATTGCAATTAAATTAAGATCTGTGAGCTTTACTTGCATGCAAAAAGACCATTGTGCCCCTCTTATTTTCCCCCAAATCACCCTTCACAATATTTCTTCAGCTCAAAATCTTGGCCTCTCCCCCATATGCATCTCTCTCTAACCATTGTAGAGATGAAGGTTGAAGATGGAGATGTTAGGGTGTTATCGCGCAATAGTGTTAATACCAAAAATCTATTGGGTAAACCAATAGTCAAAATGTGAAACTTGCGCACATAAAGATGAAAGAGAACCTAAAAGTCACTGGAGGATCGATGGAGATGTGTCTCCGGGGGACTTTCCGATGCTTAAGTTAGTATAGGGCTTTGAATGATAGGAAAGCTGGAGAGTTTAGAGTGAGTTGTGAATACCTTTGATACTGAGAGCCCTTTTATATAGCGTCTTGGAGCAGAGTCCAATTAGGAGAATGATTGAGTGTTTGCGATAGGATCGGGATACCCATATGTTAGGATATTTTGATAAGACTGATTTATCCATAAATTTGAGTGTTGTAATAGGATTATGGTCTCGGTGTGAATTTGCCATTACGCTTTTTGTTGCATATATTTATCTGATTGGTCGTTCTACTTTATTTATGAAATTACCTTTTCGCTTTTAAAGGATGCCACGTGTCGTTATGTCATTGGATGGAGTATTTTTCCCTTACATCAGATGCCCTCACTTCCTTGAGTGCAGTTATGTGGTCGATGAATTAGGTTGTTTGAGATATGAACAGTATAGTTATTTCCTGTATTGTGTAACTCAGATCAAGTATGAGATTATCTGAGTACCTGGGTACTAAAAAGATCGAAAACAATGGCTCGGATTTCGAGAAAAAAAAGAGATAAATTGGGGCTATTTCCTTGGAGGTATGAGTGATCCGAGTCCGAAGAGGATGAGAGTTCAGCACAGCCTCCTCGGAGAGAGAGTGTATGTAAGAGTCTGAGGAGGTAGATAGCTCAGTGCTATCTCCTCAAAGAGAGAGAGAGAGAGAGAGAGTATCTGAGGTGGTAGATAACTCGGTGTTGTCTTTTAAGAGAGAGAGTGTATCCGAGGAGGTGGATAGCTCAGTGTTGTCTCTTTGGAAAGAGATAGTGTGTCTGAGAAGGTAGATAGCTAGGTGTTATCTCCTCATAGCGAGAATGTATGTGAGGTCTGAGGAGAATGAGTAGCTCGACGCTATCTCTTTGGAGCAAGAACATATGTGAGGTCTGAGGAGAATGAGTAGCTTGGTGCTATCTCCTCGGAGCAAAACGTATGTGAGGTCCGAGGAGAATGAGTAGCTCGACACTATCTTCTTAGAGCAAGAATGTATGTGAGGTCAGAGGAGAATGAGTAGCTCGATTTTATCTCTTTGGAATGAATGAACTGTTAAGTCTGAGCTTCTTGGAGTTGAATGACCTTGTGGATCCTGAAGAGTGAAATAATTCTAGGATTTTTTCTCTGAGTTAAATAAATTGAGGGGTCCGAGGAGGATGAGAGCTCGAGGCTATCTTTTCAAAGATAAATGAATTATGGAGTTCGAGGAGGATGGGAGCTCAGGGTTATCTCCTTGGAGTTGAATGAAATTATGGAGTCCAAAGAGGATGAGAGCATAGGGCCATCTCCTTGGAGTTTAATGAAATTGTATAGTCCGAAGAGGATGAGAGCACATGGCTATCTCCTCAGAGTTGAATGAAATTGTGGAGTTTGAGAATGAGAGCTCAGGGCTATCTCTTCGAAGTTGAATAAAATTGTGGATTCCAAGAAGAATAAAAGCTCAGGGCTATCTCATTGGAGTTGAATGAGATTGTGGAGTCTGAGTGTTTTGGAGTTTGGATTTTTGTGGAGTGCTTTTGTTTTGAGGCTTTTTCGAGCCTTCTAGACCGAGGTTTCTTTAGATGTATATTGGTAAGTTGGTTGGTTTAAATGCAACTATAGGTGTTTAGCCTAAAAGAGACTTATAGAGGCCACTAGGTGAGCTTAAGGCCCATCAGCTGGGCTGAGACTTCGTGGCCTACTGGCTGGGTTAAGATTTCATGGCTTATTGGCTGGGCTAAGACTTGTTTTGGTGCCATCAAAGGCTTTTAGAATCTTTTTGGAACTCTTAGTGGGTGCGTTGAACCGTTGTATCTCCTCGGTATCTGAAACGACGCGATTTAGGTCCGTCATTTAGATTGATCTGAGCTGTTAATGGTTCTTTATAAGGATGAAGGGTCTTCAAGCAGTCCTCGTTTCAATTTTGCAATCCTTTCTTCAAAATAATCTTTGAGAGGCCCTGGAGTTTTCGTAGTAGAGAGTCCTCAGAGTTTTCTAGAGTGAGAATCCTTACATATTTTGGAGTGAAGCTCTCGGAGTCTTTGGAGTGAAAGTTCTCAGCACCTCGGATCTCAAATTCAATTTTTAGGTGAGTCCTTTATCTTTTCTAAATGTCTACTCCTTTTCATAGCAGTAGTTCTTCTAGCTCCTTGAAGGTAGAGGTGAATAGCACCTCGGTCGAGTCTCACTTAGAGAGATTGGTTAATGAAAAAATTGCTACTCCCTCATCAAATGAGGGGCAGTCGTTGAAAGGTTTCCAAGTGAATATAACGTTAAATGCTAAGTATATTACTTTTCATGGTTTTGGAGAGCCAAACGAGTTGGGAGATGAAGAATTTTAGGGCCTTAGGGGAAAGTATAGAATTTTTGCAGAGTACACCCTTACAATGGCTGGAGTAGGAGAGAGGGTTTGCGATGACCCTAAACAGATCATTCCCTATGAGTTATATGTGTATATGCACTCGTTGAAAGCTAGTCTCCGGCTCCCCCTTCACATTTTTATTTGTTTTATCTTAAATCATTATGGAATAACATTTTGTCAACTAGTCGCTAATTAAATCTGTCTTCTAGTAGGGTTTATCTATGTTTGTCAAAATTTTGAGGGGCTTCTTAATATAAATGTTTTTAAGACCATGTTCCTAATTATTCGCCATGTGTAGCATGGTTGGGTCGTTCTGAGCCAGAGGACAAGAAAAAAGGTAATGAAGGGGAAGCTGACCTTTGTAAAAAAGTAGAAGAACAAATTCTTCTTTGTTCAGAGTGAGAATAGACTTGGAGTTTCGAGGAAATGGGACTTGACCTTCATAAGGAAGAATAAAAAGCTAGCCCTTAGAGAGGCAAGATAGAAGATTGTAAGGGATATAATCATTGGGCCTACAGAGGCTTCGATTTTATAGAGCAATGTTGACTTGGTTAGACTCAGCCTTTATCCTGAAAGGGTATAACTTGGGGCCTTTGTCTTTATTTTATTCTATGATATTTTCCTTAGACTGATATACTCTTTACTTATGTAGATATGGAACCTGACATGGCTCAGATTCGAAAAGAGGGCAAAGAGAAAGAAGATTTCAAACGATGCGTCTGGAAGTCAGGCTACGGAGATAAGGGGTCTAGAATCGTCTTCTCAAGATCAGTCCCAGAAAGTCCCTCTTTCACCTTGAGTGCCTCTTGCTGGCATCGAGGGCCCTATTCTCTCTCATCTCGTCTCTCTAGTTACTAAACTTTGGTCTTCTTTTGGTCGCCCTGTTGTCACAGATGTCCTTAGGCCCAACTGGTTCATTAAATAGGGGGATTCAATTTTTTGGGAAACCTTGGATCACTTGAGAGCACCTCATCAAGGGCATCCTTACTCTAGACATGGCTGGCTTAACCACAGAGCCTCCCGAGTCCCTTTCAAGCATGATGGAAGAGCTAGTGTCTATAGTATTTTCCTATATTTCTCCCTATTTTTTATTAGTCCGAGAGCGAGACATATTAGCTTATGTTTATTTTTCTTTAGGCTAGTATTGTCTCGAGTGTGATATCCTGTCACTTTTTCAATGTCAACAGAAGGTTGTAGGAGCACCAGGCCTTTATTACTGATCAGTAAGCTGCCCTTCAATTGAAAGATGATGAGATTGATCTGTTAAAGGCCAAGTTGGCTAGTGCTAAGGAGGCCAACTCGGTTCTGAAAAGCTAAAATGGTCGAAGTTCGAAAATAGTTTGTGAAAGAATACCAACTATTTGATGTCATAGTGGCTGAGAAAGAGGATGCTAGGAAAAGAGCTGTGAAGGTCTTTAAGGGCTCCAAGGAGTTCTCGACCATAATTGATGTTGCAGCGGGGAAGTTCTATCTTAATGGCTTCGAGGAAGCCAATCGTAAGGCTATTAAGGCCTTCCCGGACCAGGACTTTTCCATGGTCGAGCTTTCTGAGGATGAGACCACCATTGCAGCTAGGACGGTCTAGGTGTTGAGGTGGGGGACGAGGCCGAGACTGAGGCTTGAGGAGCTGAGGAGACAAAGAAGGTTGATGTGGTGGGGGACGAGCAGTAGAAACTTAGGACTTTTCCTTATATTTTTATTTTATGTATGTTGGATCAGTAGAGCCCTTTTCCTTTTGTTTGTTGGGCCAGTAGTGCCTTTTTTTCTTGTAAAAAATTTCAAAGATTAATAAGATAGGCCCTTTTAGTGTTTACTTTTATATTTCCACTTGTTCGTTGAGCTCAAAATTTCCCTTAGTGATTGCTTGTTTAAGTTACAAAATGTGTAGAAGGTTTCTTTTATAGTACTTGAGAAGGCTTGAAGGAGTAGGAAACTCAAGGATTTTTTTTTTAATGATTAAGATATGTAAGAAGGAAAAGCTCAAGTCTTCCTCTTCATCCATTGTTTGCGTAGTTACTCAGAGGAAGGAAGGAGCTTAGGGCATTTTCCTATGTTTTTGTTTAAATAGGTGTCTCGAGGGGAAGGAGCTTGGGGCTTTCAGTTAATATTCTGAAAAAATGAAGGAGCTCGAGGCCCTTCTTTTTAAGTAGACGATAGATAAAATTGAACTTTTATTGATAATGTCTAGAAACTTCATGACTTAGGCAAATTTATAATTGAAACGAATAGCTGAGCCCTACTGATAGAATTTTCAAAGATTTTCAGTGTTCCACGTCCGAGGTATCAGATTTCCACTAAGGTCTTCAAGCTCAAAGGTTCTGGCTCGACATAATCTTTTGATGTGATAAAGTCTTTCCCAATTAGGGAGGAGTTTTCCTGTTTCCTGAGAATGAGATACTTATTTTCTTCTAAGCACCAAGTCGTGTAAGCTAAACATCATCCCTTTGACCTGGGAATTGTAGTATCGTGATACCTTCTGATGGTAAGCAACAAGTTTGATTTGAGCTTTATCCCTTGCCTCGTTGATCAAGTCGACATTCATCTTAAGGGCCACTTCGTTGTTGGCCTCGTCAAAGTTTTGCATTAGAAGTGAAGGGCCCTATCTCGAAGGGAATGACTACTTTTGATCCATAGGTTAGAAAAAAAGAAGTCTCGCTGGTTAAAGTCTGAGTAGTCGTCTGGTAGGCCCAGAGGACATTTAGAAAGTATTTAACCCACTGTTTTTTAGCATCTTCTAACCTCTTCTTGATACCTTGTAGTAGGGTCCTGTTAGTTACTTCGACTTGCCAGTTAGCTTGGGGGTAGCCCACGGAAGATGGATGATGGTCAATTCTGAGATCTTGGCAAAAAAACTTGAAGTGAGAGCTATGAAACTGTTTTTTATTGTCAGTAATAAGTATTCTCGGTATTCCAAATGAATGAATTTCTTTGTGCAAAATTTGAAATTGCCAAACAAAAGTTGAGGTGGAGTTTACTTCAGTGCATTGTCTAGGAAACATACTATCAAATGAAAAGGATAAGGGCAATGCAATTTACCCTTTTTAGTCACGATGGATATCCACGCAAATTTTAGGTCTGGTGGTCAATGATTTTGGCGAGGGGCTCGGCTTCCTTCCATTTGGCGAAGTAATATATGGTGACTATTAGGTGATTCCCCTGTCCTGGAGCTTCTCGGAAAGGCCCAAGAATGTCTATTCCTTACATAGTGAAGGAAAATGGGCTAGTAATTGATGTTAGTGGATTGGCGGGTTGTCGAGATATAAAAGCGTATTGCTGACATGTCTTAAACTTATTGACCATATCAGTGGCATTTTATAGCATTTTCAGCCAGTAATACCCACATCGAAGTATTTTATAGGCCAGAGCTCGGCCTCTAAGGTGATTGCTGTATATGCATTCGTGAACTTCTCGGAAGGCATAATTGGCATTGGTCGGCACTTTAAGTATGGAGTCGTGAGGCCTTTTTATATAACTGCCCCTCGATGATTATGAATCGCGAAGTGCGAGAAAGGAATGTCTTGGCGTCATTCTTCTGACCAGAGAGTTTTTTTTTCCTTTAAGTACTAAAGGATCGAGTCCATCCAGGTTTGTTCCTTGGCAAGTGGCATGATGGAGGTTTCATTGATGCTGGGTATGATAAGAGTTTCTAGATAAACTGTTTGAGTGAGGTCGGACTACCTAGATGAGGTAAGTTGTGCTAACGCATCTGTCTTCGAATTTTGTGCTCAGGGCACTTATGTTATTAAGAACTTTTCGAAAGTTACAGCGAGTCTATGAGCTTTTTCTAGGTATATGATGATCATAACTCATCTTGTTTTATATTTATCGGTCATCTGATTGACTACCAGCTGTGACTCATTGGATATTTTCGAGGCTTGAACGACTAACATTTTTGCGAGTTTCATTTTTTTGAGCAATGCCTGGTACCCTGCTTCATTGTTTGAAGCTTTAAACTTGAACTTGAGGGCGTATTCCATCGTGAAGCCTTCAGGGTTAGTAAAGCCCAACCCAACTACTGGAATTATTTGAGGATCCATCAATGTAAAACGTCCATCGTGGTGCTTACTCGGTCTTTTCAGATTCTTGCCTCTCAAGGGGCATTTCGTAGGGCGTAGTCTCCACTATAAAATCCGCTAAGGCTTGTGTGTTGATGGTTGTCCGAGGCTTGTAAGAAATGTCAAACTCTCTAAATTCTATGGACCAATTTAGAATCTTTCCTGAGATATCGGACTTGTAGTATTTGTCTAAGAGGCTGATTAGTCAGCAGAGTGATATTATGAGCCTGAAAGTAAGGTCTTAGTTTTCCATTCATAATCAAAAGGGAGTGTGCCATTTTTTCAATAAGTAGGTATCGTGTTTCAATATCGTGGAGGACTCGGGTGATGATTACGCCCAAAGTATAACACGGTTATTGTAGTACGGCTTTGGGGTGTCGATTCCACAGGGAAACAAGTTAAGTACAAAGGAAAATGTGTAAACCTTAAAACGAACGATAAAAGTTAAACTCATGATTTTTAAGCTTTGATGGCGAAATAATGTAAAGGAAAATTGCGTAAATGTAAATGAAATATAAATGAGAAATAACAAGGTTCCGGGAATCCTCCTTAGGTTTGTTCCCTATTTCCACTCTTGATTCAATTGATTTTATCTCGATTGCAAGTTTCAACTCCCAAACAAGCAATCAGAATATATTCAATCAAGCACATTTACAATTCTTATATAATTGCTACGAATTAATCATTGATTTCGGTTCATGCACACATGACCGATCTTAAAGATTATCAAGAAACGACAATATATCTTAAAAGACAATATCGCAATAATGGACAATCAATAAGATAAATCTACCGGAATCAATCACATCCAAGCAACCTCAATGGAGGAGAAGGATGCAATCACCGGATTAAGAGAGTCTAAAAGAAGAAGAATAAGAAGTACATCTATCACATGAACTCAAATCTTCTTACTTAATCAATGAATAATTCATAAACAATATTTAACAATAAATCCATACAACTGAATCAAGAACAAGAAATAAAGAACAAGAAATCCCTAAAGATTCATCCCTTTCCCTTGTAAAATGATTAGTTGGCCATGGAAATCAAGGTGGAAGAACAATAAGGATGCTTTCCCCTTGATTTGGCCATGGAGTTCAAGGTGGATGAACAATATGGATGTTCTCCCATTGATTTGCAACCAAAGAAAACTTAGAAATAAAATGGAAGAATGCTGGATTTGGATCCCTTGAATCCTCTCTTTTTTCTCTCTTCCTTGCTTTCTCTCTTCAATGCCCAGCTGCACACTCCATAAAGATATATTAATAGAGCATGAGGGGGGTGTTTTGGTCTTGAAGAATGTCATTTGCTTGCCCTAATCCGGTCAAGAGGCGAGTGGGCCGTGCTGTGCGCCTGGGCCTGCTGTGCGTCTGGGCCTGCTGTGCTGGCCTGAACTGTTTCCATTAAAACTGCTATAACTTTCTCTAGAAAAATCCTTTTTATGAACCGTAAAATTCTCCAGAAAATAGACTTCCGGATCTTTCTAAGCATATATGGCTCATCATCTGGTTCTTCCTACATCAATACAGTTTAATCTGCAAAGATGATTGATCTGTACGGAAAATTCTGGCAATTCAGTGAAACTTCTTCAGCTTGTATGCAGAAGTGCACACACTAGTGTGCCTACCCTTAACTTGCTCCAAAGTAATGCACACACTTGTGTGCAGTCTTTTAACTTACTGTACTTTATTAATCCAGCCTTAGTTTAGAGTTTAGCCATCTTTGAATCATGTTTGGACACGTCTAAACCTTAGACAAAAACGAGCACCGACACCCAAGATCTTTTGGTGCTTTAAACATGGATCGCTTTATTATCTCTTTTGTACTCAAAGCACCTGAAAATGCATCGAATTAAGTCAATGATTTATGAATATCACTTTAGAGTTATCAACATGTAAAAGTGCGATTACGACCGAGATCAACCCTAAAATGTTAACAATTAAGTATTGTTTAGATGCATTTTATGACTCTCATCAGGTGACATAATAGATGGGTTTTTGGGCCTCACTTTCTTCTTATGTCAAGACGGAGGCCACTACATCGTGACCTGCTACAATGTACAAAAAAAGCTCTTCCTCGGCAACAGGCTTGGTCAGGAGAGGGGGATAGCTCATATACTCTATGAGTTCTTTGAAATTTTTTACGCCTTTGAAGATGGGCAAGTATTTCTTGGCATATTTTGACATGAAGAGAATGAGGGTAACAATGCATTCATTCAGCTATTGGACTTCCCTAATGTTTTGAGGAGGGCTCATATGTAACACTACTTTTATTTTCTTGAGATCGGCTTCTATTCCTAGTTGGGTGATTATGAAGCGATAAATTTTGCCGACGTGACTCCAAAGGTGCATTTTTCGGGGTTTAATTTCATCTGGTGGTGCTTGAGTATTCCGACAACTTCTTCTAGTTCAGATTCATGATTTTTGGCCTTAACAATTTTGACTAGCATGTTGTCTACATACACTTCTATATTTCTTCTAATCTGTTTCTTGAAAAGTTTATTGACTAACCTCTGGTAGGTTGCCCCTGCATTTTTAAACTCGAAGGGCATAAACTTGTAAAAATATAGACCTCAGTCGGTAACAAAGGCAGTATTTGATTTGTCTATTTCATGTATAAGGATTTGGTTGTACCCCGAATATGCATCCATGAAGCTAAGTAACTCATGCTCTGAGGTGGCGTCGACCAACTGGTCTATCCGAGGTAAATAGAACTATATTTTAGGCACGTTTTGTTAAGGTCGGTGAATCCTATACAGATCATCCACTTTATGTTCGCTTTCTTCACCATAACTATGTTGGTGACCCATTCCAGGTAGTGGGATTCCCGGATGAAGTCAGTTGTGAGGAGTTTGTCTACTTATTCTTCTATAGCTCATTGTTGCTTTAAAGTGAAAAACCTCTTTTTTTTGGATGATGGGTTTATGGTTTGGGTCCACGTTTAGCCTATGGATAATGACTTGCGGATCTATTCCTGACATGTTAGAGACCGACAATACAAACACATCCTGGTTCATTCGGAGTAAAGAGACTAATGATTATTTGAGGTCTTCGGATAGGCTAAACCCATTCTGAACGATTTTTGAGTTCTCTTCCCCATTAAGGGGGACAACTATTAGTTCTTCCACAGGTTGGCCCAGTGGTTTTTTGAACTCATCTCGTAAATCTTCAATTTCCAGAGGTAGAGTTTCCACCTTCTTGTGCTCTTTGATAGAATTGAGATAACAATATATGGATGTTTGTTGTTCTCCTCGGACTTCTCCAATGTCGTGTTCCATGGGAATTTCATCTTCAGGTGGTAGGTCGAGACCATCGCTCTTATTTCGTTCAAAGTAGGTCTGTCGAGAATCACGTTGTACGAAGATGGGTTCTTGACCACCAAGAATTTGGTCATCACAGTAGTTTGTTATAAGGTCGATCCCATGGTGATAGTGAGGACTATGCTATACTCAACGAACACCTACATTCCTAAGAAGATGAAAAGGGGGTAGGCGATTGGCTTAAGATGGTTATCTCCCAGCTTTATCTTCTTAAAGGTGTTGTAGTACAATATGTCCGTTGAACTCCTGTTGTCGACTAAAATTCTTTCGACATTGTAATTGGCAATAAGGAGTGTAACAACTACAGCATCGTCGTGGAGTGTTTGCTGCCCCTCTAGATCATCATCTATGAAAAAGATCACCTAGCCTATTTTAACCCTCTTATGGGGTCTGCTGACAGATGCCACCCACTGAGCATAAGCTTTATAGCCTTTCTAGCTTGTGAGAATTCCCCTCCATATATTGTCTTGATAGTCCCTGTTGCAGTGGTTGTACGACCTCTGTTGTCTTGGTGGCGTCTATCATCTTGGTTGTTTCTCCTCGAACATGGTCTAGGGCTTTTCTTTGGACTAGGTTTAAGGCTCCGCCTAGGACTTCAATGATCACTTTGTTCAGAGTTACGTCTGTTCATTCGTTCAATATTCTGCCTGAATGGGCACATGGGACTCCGTAAGGGGCAATCTTCATTATCTTGGAATGTGCAGAGCCCGATATACTCCTTTAAGTATCCTCGGCAAATGAGTGACTCAATTTGATTCTTTAAAGCATGATATTCCTCGATGTCATGCTCGTAATCCTTGTGAAAGCGGCATCACCTAGTTCGACCCTTGTTTTCACTGGTGTACAAAGGTTTTGACGGTCGGCGGAAGATGTCTCGATTTTGGATGTTCATCAATATGTTGGTTCTAGTCACATTGAGTGGAGTGTAACTGTCGAACAAATAGGTTATCTTTGGATTGTTCTCTTGGTGAAGCCTTTTTAGCAGACCTTTTGGTTAGGTGGTGTCTCTTTTCCTCTTCTCTCTTTCTTATTCTCTTTCTTTTTGGAATGCTTGGTCTTCTTCAACAATTATGTACTCTTCAGTATAAGTGAGGATTTCATTTGTATCCTTAGGGGGCACCTAGTAAGCTTAGAGTTAAAAGATCCTGACCTTAGCCCATTTTTGAACGTTAAAGTCTATACCGTGGGATTGAGATCCAGAATCTCCAATACTGCAACATTGAACCGCGAGATATATTCTCGGAGTTTCTACCCCTTGCACTTAATGAGACTGGAGAGACTTTCTGAAGTCTTTTAAGGTCCTTTATTGCTGAGAAAGTATGTCGTGAAAGCATGACTTAAGTCTTTGAAGGAACCAATACTATTGATCTTGAGGTAAGAGTACCAAGTGCTGGCGGGATTCTTGAGAGTCAGAGGAAAGGCTCGGCACAATATTGTATCCAAGTGAGAGTGTGGCAATATAGTAATCTTGTAAAGTTGGAGATGATCCATAAGATCTGTGGTGTTGTCGTAGGCCTTGATGATTGGAATTCTGAAATGTCGTGGGAGGGGGACATCGAGGATATCCTGTGTGAAATGAAGAGCTTGGGAGTTGAGATCATCTAGAACATTAATGCTTCTTCTCTTAAAGGCTTTCATATCTTTCTATCGATTTCTTCTAGCTTTTGTCCATATCGGTGTAGTTTTTGGAGGTGGAGAAGCCTCAAGATTTTGACAACGGGTTGGGAAAGAATCCAGTGGTGTACTGAGAATAAGTCAGTTTGTAGGAATTCAGATGCCTCGTTGGTCGAGGGCTTTGTAGAGGAGGTGAAGGTGAAGGTGAAGGAGGACGAGCTTGCCCCTCGAGTTTGGTGGTAAAACTTGCTACTAGCTAAGTGAGTTCCATAAATTTCCTTTGCATAATCAGTACAGCCAAATTTGGCGCGGTAGGTACTTCTGGATTCTCATGAGAATTGGAGTTTGGTGGATTTGACTAGGAAAGCTGTTCATGCATGGTTCGCTGGGGTTCTGGTCCGAGGTGGCATGCTTCTGAATGACGGGGAGTCTCAAGTCGGGGTGTTGGTTACGGCTGGAAGCTCGAGTGGAGGTTACAGTGGAACCAGTGACCTTTTTGGCAAGATTTTTGGATGGCATCGTGACAATGAGTTCTTGTCTTCCAGAGATCAAGAGGAAGTTCCCATAGACGATGCCAATCTGTTGATGCCGAAAATCTGCTGAGTAAATGAATAATTGAAAAGTGAAATGCGCACACACAAAGATGAGAGAAAACCTAAGTCACCGGAGGATTGGAGGGGTTTGCTCTGGGGGGACTCTATGATACCTAAGTTAGTATAAGACTTTGAATGATAGGAAATGTGGAGAGTTTAGAGTGAGTTGTGAATATATACTTTTGATAGTGAAAGTTGCATTATCTAGCATCTTCTAGTAAAGTCCAATTAGGGGAATGAATGAGTGTTTGTGATAGGATAAGGATACCCATAGGCTAAGATATTTCGATAAGACTGGTTTATCCATAAGTTGGAGTGTTGTAGTAGGATTATGGTCTTGGTATGAAATTATCATTATGCATTTTGCCGTGTGTATTTATCTGATTAGTCATTTTGCTTTATTGATGAAATTACTCTTTTGCTCTTGAAGGGTGCCACATGTCGTTATGTCATTAGATGAAGAATTTTTCTCTTATATCAAATAGCATATGGGCGAGCTAGATATTTTGACTTGAAAAAATATCGTGAGAAAATAAGAGGACACAATGATCTTTTTATGTGGAATTAAGTTGTATCTCTACACTACATGTGTGTATTGATTGAAATTTTGATCAAAATAGTCAATTTGATACCACATACTTGTAAACTGGATCGAATTAAAAACATAAAAGGCATTAAAAGTTTAAAACAGTTAGAAAAGCGTAAGTTTTTTTGGTGATAATATCTGTGTGTTTGGCAAGAACAAGAATTAGAAACACTAATGATTTCCCCTCTCTCAAGTCTTCATCATGTTTTTGGAAATGAAACAGTAACAACCAAACAAAGGAAAATTGTTATAGTGTTATAAAAGGCAATTTCTGGGCGTGCCCAAAGGTGAGGCGGGTGAAAAACACCCAAAGGTGTCAAAATTTAGGTCTTTTTTTCTACCGGACGTACACCTTTTGCTCCGGGGAATACGCACACACCCGGGATGTACGCTTTTTACGCCACTGTGATCGGGGATTACGTCCTGTTAAAGTTTTTTTGAAATCCTTTAAAAAATAAAAGTATAAGGAAAAAAAGTGGCCGTTGTCATCAAAAAACACCACCAGTCGACTCAGACTATACCACCAGATTCGAAATGCACAGATTTAAGTATATCGGGTAACCTAACTCCAAAAAACCACCAAAAACAGATAAAAATTCTAAAAGAATAATCGCCAAATAGTCCTTCCGATCTGTCTTTTTCAGTGAGCCCCGTAACCCGTCATACCACCCTAGTGATCACTGATTCTAGGCGAGTAATACTGCACTCAACTCTGGATGTCCTTCTCCTATATTTTCTCTCCTTCTGCCATTTTAGATTGTGCTTGAAGCCTTGAACTTTAAGAACTGCCTTTACAAAAGCAAAAATGCAATGTTCTAGAAAATGGTCCCCATTGACCGAGGACTTGGGGAGAAGAACAATAATTTAAGTTTCTGAAAAAGCAAAAATGCAAAGTTGGAAGGTGGTATCTCTTTAACTGAGGAATTGATGTCACACCTAATGGTTTTAAGATATTAAGATGTACTGAATCTACTTATTGTAATTACCACTAGTAGGTGTCATCTACTAGCGGTAATGTGAAAATAAATAATTTTATTTAAATTAATAATATTTATAAATTATAATAATACAAAAAATTATATATAATATATAAGAATATTATTATTTATAAAATTATAATTTATATGTTTTAGAGTGTTAACAGAAATTTTAAAATTTGTTTAGAATTAATTAATTAAAATTATTATTATTAATATTTTTGTATTATTTTATAAAAATTTCCAAATGTCCAATATTTCTTTCAAAAAAACTTACGATCTATCGGCCTGATGCATATGTTACGACCCTAAATTCGGGATTGACATGAGGGAACGACTTCCAGGCATAGCGAGTGCAGGGAGTCGTGTTGCGAAATGAGAGTAGTAATGCGGGAGCCCGCAGGAGTGCGAGAGGGGTTAGGCCACCCTGCACAAACTGGTCTGGGGCTGGAGCCGCTTCCTTGATGAGCCCAAGGCAAGGCGAAATCAGTTGGTCTCGAGAAATAGTACCAGACAGATTGAAGGCTATCCTCGTAGAGGTGGGTCGCCGCACAGGCTGAGTGTCATGCTGATATATGACCCTGTGACAGAGAGGAAAGCTGACTTAGGCATTCCACGGAGGTATTTCCGAGCCTAAGGCCGCACGGTTGGCGACTTAAGCTGGCAACCCGTGACAAATGGTATCAGAGCAGGTCTCATATCTTCAATTACGTGCGCGTATTCGTCGAGTACTTGTCGGGAGTACAAGCAGACAGGGTATGCCCACGCTCGCCAAGCACTTGTCGAGAGAACAAGCAGGCAGGGAGTAAGGAGTTGGATATGTGGGTCTTGGGATGAGATGTTGCCGAAGGTACGCTTGCACGAGAGTGTGCAAGATTTTTAATGGGGGGAGTATGTTACGACCCTAAATTCGGGATTGATAGGAGGGAACGGCTTCCAGGCACAGCGAGTGCAGGGAGTTGTGTTGCGAAAGGAGAGTAACAATGCGGGAGCTCGCAGGAGTGTGAGAGGGGTTAGGCCACCCTGTACAAACTGGTCGGGGGCTGGAGCCGCTTCTCTGATGAGCCCAAGGCAGGGCAAAACCAGTTGGTCTCGAGAAATAGTACCACACAGATTGAAGGCTATCCTCGTAGAGGCGAGGCGCCGCACAGACTGAGTGTCATATTGATATATGACCCTGTGACAAAGAGGAAGACTAAATTAGATATTTCACGAAAATATTTTTGAACCTAAGACCACACAGATAACGACTTAAACTGACAACCCGTGACACGTACACCTCACCTTGTTAAAGTAAAAAGCTATATAGCATCAGAAAACACTGGTTATGACTTCATGTTTGCTTTCATTTTCCCTCCAAATCCCTTCAAGGCTCCCAACTGTAGAGCAGATAAAAGAAACTGCATGTGCAAATCAATTAACGTGTGTGGAGGAGAACGAGCGCTGAAACAGACAGCAATTAATTGAATTGAAAAAAGGTGAGAAGAAATGGGACCCTCTCCCCATTCAATGCCGCAGTTTGTGTGCTACCTTTTCCATTGCCATTTCCACACCAAGACAAAATCCTTTCTCTCTCTCCTATTTATGTGTAAGTAATTTGTACAGTGTACGTGTACAAATAATTAAATATACCTGTTCACTCCCTTACTGGAGTTTTATTTTTTTGGTTCAGTGATAATTATCCTCTTTCTGCCTTGCCTGTAGAGAGAGAAAGATCTGTAAGATATTTATGTATCTTTTCTCTGTTTTTACCTCTAACCCCGTTTTTATTCTCTTCCCCCTCTCTTCTCCTCTTCCGAAATAGCAAGGGAAAGATAGAGGAAACAAAAAAAAGTTTTGAGAGAGGAGAGAGATTTGTTGCTTAGTGCATAAGAAAGGAAAGAGAAAGGAAATATGGCAGAGAGCGCGCGTGAAGTCACGGCTCCTATTCGTCGGGTTCTTCTCATATCTGCTGGGGCTAGTCACTCTGTTGCTCTACTCTGTACGCTCCGTTTTTCACATCTCTTTTGCAATTATACACTATGCTTTTTTTTTTTAATTTTTATTTTCCGGTGTTGATCAATATGGTGTGCTAATCGCTGCCATTACTAAAATTGAAGATGCTGAATTTCTATGCTTAATTTTGTTTAGTTTGTAATAAAACAAGATACTTAACTAGGGCTTCATTTGTTTTCCTTTATTACAATTACATGATCATTTACATAAACCTGTCCTGTTGATGCATTGTTCTAATTCGATCGTCCATTGATTGGTACTAATTTTCTTCATCTCGGTTATGCAGTTGAATTGATTTTTGGGTTTATAATACCAGTTTGTGTAATGTATGCCTCATCTATTGCTGCCCAATTGAATAAATTGGGGGGTTTTGCAGAATTGGTTGCTGACGTTTTTCCATGTTTTATGGGCCTTTTTCATGATCTCACACAATGTGTTTGATGTAAGAGAAAATTGAAAGAGAAGAAAAGATAGTACAAACTACAAATTACTTTTCTACTTTTTCATAAGAGAAAAGCGAAAGGAAAGAAAATGGGCCGGATTAAACAGAGGAAAATGAGAGATAAAAGTATAGGACCGTAATTTGACCAATTTAGCCTCATTTGAAGCCCTTGAATTAATGGTATGAGTATTATAAAGGTCTAATGGTAAAATTTAGTATTTCCACTTTCTTTCCTTTAATCATTCCATTGTTAGCTAGCAAGGAAAAGAGTCGTCCATTTCCTTTCTTTAAAATTTTCCATCTTTCTTACCAAACACACGAATAGAAAAGATCAGTCATTTCTTTAGTTCTCATTTCTCTATCCTCCTAGATTTTCATTTTCTCAATTTTTCCCTCTTTCCCTACCAAATATAGGGTTAGTTTTTTCTTGTACCTCCTTTACATTGGCCTAATGCGAAGACTTCCTATTTCAGTTCTTCGATTATTAATGGCTAACATATTGCTTTGTTTAGATATGGAGAGTTTTTTTACTCATCTACTGGACATTTAGGGGCTAGCTGTGTGTTAGTGAGGATGACATTTGCATTTCTGACTAGCATTAGCGGCTTAGTATGCATTTGAATTTGGTATTCTGATGGCACATTACTCATGCTTTGCTGGTTAATTGAATGGATCATATTTTGTATATATTAAAAGGAGGAAAGTCATCAACTATAGAATAATCCCTGCTTGAGAAAATAGGATCTATGGTTATGTCTGCTGTTGCTGTTATTTGTGCTAGATTCTATTAAAGGCGCCATTAATCTGCATAGAATTTATTAAACCACTATAAAAGGTATTAGGCACATAATCTTGCTCTTAGGAGTTGATTTGCCTTGACTCCCTTGTTTTAGCTAACTTTGATCTTTGTTAATATACTGTTGAAACTGTACCGAGATGTGCTTGTAAATTTGCTTCTATTAAGAATCAGATACTAATGGTAGTAATTCTCAATTGTGTTGTAAACTGAAGAACATCTCCAAATATGTGTTCTCATGACCCGTATTGGTTGGAATGTTGGATATGCTTAATGATTGATAAGGACCATTGTAGAGTTCATTACTTGTTGTTGGTCCTACTAAAGAAGGGTCCTGGAAAATGTGATCCAGTATGTGCATTTCTCTGTGAAGGGGCTGTTATTATTACTTAATCCAGTTCCTTTGAGCTAGTCACCTCAAGACTTTTGCTCAAGAAAAGAAAAAAGAACAAGATAAAAACTGTTGTTAGCAATTTCTCCTTATCTGAGCAGTTGATGTATTAATACCTCCCCTACTACGGCTCCAGAGTTGAAAAGAGGCAATCTTCATTGTTCCTTTTGGAAACCTTGTTCAATTGATAGATCCTTGTACCTTCAGTTTATTGTTGCTTCTCTTGATAACTTCCCTGCATATTACTTTGCCTATGCTGTCTTACCTTTTGCATTAATTGTCGTTACTCCATAATTGTCTTCATTTGGCATAACATGTATGCGCTAAGTAGCTGACAGTTCTATTTTTTAAAACTTCTTCTCCTTTGTTTTTATATTTATATTTAATTTATGTTAGTTACAGATGGAAATGTTGTTTGCTCATGGGGACGAGGAGAGGATGGCCAGTTAGGCCATGGGGATGCTGTGGATCGACTTTCTCCTACTCAACTGAGTGCACTGGACGACCAGGAAATAGTTTCTGTTACCTGTGGAGCTGATCATACAACTGCATATTCTGAGTCAGCTATGGAAGTTTATAGTTGGGGATGGTTTGTTCTTATTTCACTTTAGTTTTTCTGAAACTTATTTTTAGGATATATCTTTGAAAATGTTTACTCATGGTTGCCACTTGAGAGCATTGTTTCTGAATCTGAAAACTCAAAGTGGATCAGAAGTTGGCTGAAAATTTCTCATTTATTTTTCTCTGTTTAAAAGAAATTGGTTATGTGATCGTCTGGTCACATTTGATAAATGATAATGAATAAATATGTAACAAACATAGTTGTCAAATCGAGAATCGAATCGTAAATCGAAATCTTGATTTTGTGAATCGAGAATCGAGAATCAAATCGAATCGTAAGATTCAATATTAATTCTTAAAATCAATTTAAATTGAAATGTATATATGTAAAACAAACAATAAACATTAAAAGTGAAATATTTTAACATATATTGAATGATCATATGACCAATTGGAAAAACGTTTGTCTATCATGACCTACTCTAATTAATATATTATAGTCACAAAATAGTAATTTGCTAACAATTAACAACTAATATAGCACAATATAATAAATTAATAAATAATAAATAATGTAATAAAGTAACAAAATAAAATAATAGTATTACTATACTTAATACTATTATGGCTTGTTTGTTTCATCACAAAAGTCTTAGAATCCTAAATTTCTAGATTAACTAATGAAAGAGAAAAACTAATGAACTATGTTTATTTTAGCTCTAAACATCTTGTCTTAGACCTTTTTTCTATAATTTTATTTTTTTAAAAAAAAAAAATTGTAAGTTTTACTGAATCGAGTGAATCGAATCGAAGCGAAATGAATCGTAGATCGAGACCGATTCAGGATTAACTTAGATTCGGCATACTGATTCGACTCGTTTATGTCTTGAATTGAATCGAATCGTGAATCATAAGATTATGATAACTGTGGTAACAAGAATAATTGTTTTTGTAAAACTTGGAAAACGGATGAACTTGTTCGATCATGGGTGACTTTTAAACTACAGGTTTTGTCAACTTAAGAAGTGACTTATACAAAAAAAAAGCGACTTTTTTTTTATCATTGGAGTCAACTTGACAGTTGATTGAAACTCTGATGGGGAACACGAGGAAGATTAGAATTAGGGATTTTAATTTAAGAATTGGGGATATAGAATAATTATGTAATTGAAAATATTAAGAATTATTATCTTAGTTTCTTTATTTGAATAGGATTAAGATTAGGCTTATCTTTGTCCATTGTTATCTGATCTGTTGTTCTTATCTTCTTAGGATTTAGTCTTTTTCTTTAGGATAGGATTTTACCTATTTGTTATTGAACAGCTTAAGAATGAATTCAAATTAAATTATCAATTTTCACTCTGTGATTGAGTGTTGAATTGCCCATGTGATTTAGACTACTGTTCCATGTGATTTGGTTCAGTGTTCCCATGTGATTTGGATCATCTATCTTTAATTTCCCCGTTTCTTTTCAATTCTTCATACTGTGCTGCATCAAGTGGTATCAGAGCCCTAATTTTGTTCCTTTGTGAGAAAATAACACTATCAGAAAATCCCGCATGTATAGTAGCCAAACACACCTTTTTGCTGTCTTCGGTCAACCTCCATCACCAGCCGCCGCTACTAGCCGTGAACAGAGAGTCGGGCTAAGCTAGTTAAAAAAAAATTTCGGAAGTTTTTTTTTATTGTAATTATCTGTAATTTTTTTTTTGCAAAAAAAAAAAACGCAAAAAGAGTGGAAAAAACAGAAAAAAGGAAAAAAAAGAAAGTAAACTGAAAAAAATAATAATTATGTTTGAGGTATTTTAGTTTGATATCATGTCTTACCGTTTGGATTCGTATTCAAAATCTACAAGCTCAACTATCAAGTGCTTATTCTCGCTTGGATGTGTTGAAATCCAAAGCGATCAAGTATGATTGGTGTTCTCTTCCCCGACCTATGTATGAAGAATATAAAGAATTTCAATATTGGGTTTATCATGATGAGAGACGATTTGAAGAATTGGAGCACCAATATGAGGAGGGTGAGCAAAGTTCTCGAGATGTCCAGGCTTTGAATGGAAATGGTGGTTGTATTGATGATGATGAGGGAGTTGCGTATTAAAATTATTGTTATGCTCCTAAAGCTGCTTACCATGGTTGTGTTGAGCATGATCGTGCTTTTGAAAGTTATGATGGGTATGATGCCTACGATGAGCTTGTGATAGAACAAAATTCCAACCCATTAGCTTCCTCCCAAGTTCGAGAGAAGCTAATCCACGTATTGAAAGAATGTAAAGAATTGTGCAAACCCTTGGATATTGTGATAGTGAAAGATGGTCCCGAACTTGATAATTCAAAGCTCATTGATGGGGAAGACTCCGCAAAGAAACAAGATAATATTGTGTGTTAGAGTTATTATTTTTATTTCCTTTATTTTTCCTGAAAGGTAGTTTTGTACTTCGACTTATCTATCTCATATATAAATAATATGTTAGCAGGTGAAGGGTTAATTGAATAAACCCTAAACCTTTCTTCTCCATCTTCTTCTCTCTGTCCCTCTCTCATATCTAACTTAAACCCTAGATTACAACTCAACTTGGTATCAGAGCCTCCTAATCGATCATTGTGTGACAAATATGAAGAACAGACGAGAAGCACAACAAGAAATCATCAACACAGATATGCTCACGTAATCAACGTAGATGTTGACGTCAGTATATGACGTCAGCAAGGTGAGTTGATCCCCCCAATTTGGTCGACTCACCCAGGGAAAATTTTTGGTGAAGTTTCGTCGCGATCCGAGGTCGTTTGGTATGGTTTTTGAATTTTTCTTCCATTTTTTCAGATTTTAGTGCAATTTTTAAAAACTCTAGTTTTTGGGACTTTGGATCGACTTTGTTGCTTGGGGTAGTCTCTATGGGTGCCGACTAGGTGATTCTTGAGTGGCTTTGGTGTTGTTTTGATGTTTGGATCACAATTGGCTTTTTTTTATATGATTTGAAGAGTCAGCTGTGTTTTTTCTTGAAGTCTGGCCCCTGTTTTCATGGTTTCCTACTTTTGCTGCTTTGGTATGGTGGTTGTAGCCTTGCTCTAATTCATCTTGCTGTGTAAAGAGGGCTGTTTATGTGCCTTTCCATCAGTTTGTTGATCTTCTTGTGGATTTCTCAAGTGTTTTGGGAGGTTTGCCTTTTCTCAAGTCTGTTACTGCTTCTTTGACTGATTTAAGGGTCTGTTGGTTTAGTATCAGATCTGTTTTTGTTGTTTGAACGTTGTGTTTGGGATGGTAGAAGAGAAATCTAGCACTAAGACTGAAGAAAAACTCCCCATTTTTAATATTAACAATGATTTGCCTAAATCTATCACTTCGAAAAAATTGAATGGTCTGAATTACATGGCTTGGGCACATGCAGTTAGAGTTTATTTACGTGCACATCGAAAGTTGAAGTATTTGACTGACAATCCTCCTAGTGCTAGTGATCAAACTTATGAAGATTGGATTTGTGAGGACTCCGCTGTTATGGGATTGCTATGGCATAGTATGGATCCCGATATTGCTACCACCGTTGAATTTTGTGACTCTTCCAAGAAAATTTGGGACTCAATTGCAGATTCATTTTCTCATTAGAGTAATGTTTCTTGTGTGTATAAGCTCTATGAGAAAATTTTCATCACCAAACAGTTTGGGAAACCTTTAGCTGAGTATTATAGCACACTTAAGAATTTGTGGGATCAATTATTGCAGCATATGCCTTTTACCACTAATTTAGAGCAGCAGAAGAAGCAATGGGAGAAGTTTATGATTGCTAGCTTATTGTCTGGTTTGGACTCTGATCTTCGTGGCTTTAAAGATCAGATCCTTGCAAGTGAGACCTTGCCTATGGTTGCTAATGCCTATTCCCGGCTATTGCGTTCTTCCCTAGGACAGCATTCTCCCTTGATTAGTTTCCCTGTTACTTCTTCAGAGACTACTGCCTTGGCCTCTAACAGTGGAGGCCGTGGAGGATTTCGTAGTGGTTTCCGTGGTGGTCGTGGAGGCCGTAATTTTCGTGGTGGTTCTCGTGGTGGTGGTGGTTGCGTTGGTGGACGTAGTGACAGGAAGTGCAATTATTGTGGGGGTACAAATCACACTGAACTTTATTGCTTTCAGAAATATGGTAAGCCGAATTATGTGAATCAAGTCAGTGATGGTGTAGCACAGTCTCCAAGTATGGTACAGTCACTGCCCACCTCTATTGGATTTGCGTCTTCTAGTTTTGGTTCTCGTGATACGTTCAGTACTCAACTTGGCGAGTTCCTCGTCCAGCACTTGCGCAATGCACATCCTTCTTTACAGCCTTCTTCCTCCTCTACTGCTACCTTAGCCAATTCAGGTAATATTGCATGTGTCGCAGCTTCTCCCTCTTCATGGATTATTGATTCTGGTGCTACAAAAAATATCTCTGGTTTATCATCTTGTTTTTCTGATTTAACACCTGATAATCATCATGTCGTGTTAGCTGATGGCTCTTCTCGGCCTATTCATGGACAAGGTGTTCTCCATCCCACCACCTCTCTCTCTTTACCTTCCAGTCTTTATATTCCTAATTTTCCCTTTAATTTACTCTCTGTTAGTCAGTTGACAAGAGCGTTACAGTGTGAAATTCTTTTCACTCCTACTTCTTATATTTTTCAGGACCTCAAGACCAAGAAGAAGATTGGTTCGAGGCATGAGAAGGACGGTCTCTATCTTTTGGATCCCGGTGAATCCCTATCTCTCAGTTCATCCGCTTTGTCTGCTACAGTTTCTCCTCTTCAGTGGCACTTTTGCTTGGGTCATCCATCTTTGGCTAAATTGAAGACTGCTATTCCCTTATTGAGTCCTTTGTCTAAATTAGAGTGTGAGAGATGTCAGCTATGGAAGCATCACCGTAGTTCTTTTCCTAGTAGTACTCATGATCGTCAGTTTGAGTCATTTGCTTTGGTTCATACAGATATTTAGGGTCCATCTCGAACTGCTACTTTGAGTGGTTTTCGTTATTTTGTTGTTTTTGTTGATGATTATTCCCGAATGACTTGGTTGTTTTCAATGAAAGAGAGGTCTGAATTGCCTAAAATTGTTCTTCAATTTTATAATGAAGTTCTTGTTCAATTTAATAAGCGTATTAAGATTTTTCAATCTGATAATGCCTTAGAGTATACCTAGACCATTATGAATTCATTTTGCATTGATAGAGGCATTATTCATCAGACTAGTTGTTCTCATACTTCCCAGCAAAATGGTGTGGCTGAGCGGAAGCACCGCCATTTACTTGATATTGCTCGCACTTTAATGATCAATATGAAGGTACCTAAACATTTTTGGGGCGATGCTGTTTTAACTGCGTGTTATCTCATTAATCGAATGCCTTTTATTGTTTTGAATCATAAGTCCACTTTTTTCTCTTATTTATCCTGCTCAGCTTCCTTTCTCCCTCACTCCTCGGGTTTTTGGTTGTGTTGCTTTTGTTCATGTGCTTGATTTGGGTCAAGATAAATTATCTCCTCGAGCTCCGAAATGTGTCTTCTTTGGGTATTCCCGTACTCAAAAAGGCTATCGTTGTTACAGTCCTGATTCTCGTCGCTACTTTGTGAGTGCTGATGTCATATTTCTTGAGTCTACTTCATTCTTTTCCTCCCAAGGTGAGAGTCTATTTTCAAATCTCATATCTTGTTATGAGGGGGAGCGTTCTTTTCCCTCTCCTACTCTTCCGATGCCCATGTCTCCACCTATGGTCACTTCTCCGGTTTCTTCAGCTCCTTCTAACCTTCCGTTGCAGGTATACCACCGATCTCAAGATAGGCATGTTATTTCTTATGGCCCTGTTCCTACAGTTTCAAGGTCTGAGGATCTTGTTTTGTCTCCTTCCTCGAACACCGATGATTTACCTATTGCTCTACACTGAGGTAAAAGAACTTGTACACAACATCCTATTTCTCATTTCTTGTCTTATAGTCGTCTTTCACCTTGTTTGCAATCTTTTGCTTGTTCTTTGTCCTCTATTTCTGTTCCTTCATCCTATAAGCAGGCATTATCTTTTTCTGGCTGGAAACAAGCTATGGATGAGGAAATGAGCGCTCTTCACAAGAACCACACCTGGGAGCTTATTCCCTTTCTTGTAAGAAAACAGACAGTGGGTTGTCGTTGGGTTTATACTGTTAAGTATCTTCCTGATGGTTCTATTGAACGTCTTAAAGTGCGGTTGGTTACGAAAGGCTATACCCAAACCTATGGTGTTGACTACTTGGAGACCTTTTCCCTTATTGCTCGCCTAAACTCTGTTCGCATCTTGCTCTCAGTGGCTGTTAATCCTTCTTGGCCTTTGTATCAACTTGATATCAAGAATGCATTCCTTCATGGTGATCTTCAGGAGGAAGTGTATATGGACCAACCACCAGGATATGTTGTTGCTGGGAATGGCCATCTTGTATGTCGTCTAAAGAAGGCCTTGTATGGTTTGAAACAGTCTCCTCGAGCTTGGTTTGATTGATTCAGTGTTGTTGTTCTTGCATATGGGTTCCAACATTCTACCTCTGATCATTCCGTCTTTGTTCGTCATTCCATTGATGGCACCATTGTTTTGATTGTTTATGTGGATGACATTATTGTTTCTGGGAGTGATTCATTTGGCATTGCTGATTTGAAGTGCTATTTGGGCCTGCAGTTCCATACTAAGGACTTGAGTGCTCTTCGATATTTTCTTGGGATTGAAGTTGCTCGCTCTTTTCGGGGTCTTTCCCTTTCCCATCGGAAATGTGTCCTTGACCTTTTGTCTGAAATCGGTCTCTTAGGCTCACACCCTGTGGATACTCTTATGGACTCTGCAGCAAAACTTGATAGTGAACAGAGTGATCTGTTTGTTGATGTTGGTCGATATCGTCTGTTGGTTGGAAAGTTAATCTATCTTACTGTTACTCGCCCTGACATTACCTATGCCATGGGCGTCGTTAGTCAGTACATGCATGCTCCTCGACAACCTCATTTTGATGCTGTTTGTCATATTCTCCATTATCTGAAGGGTACCCCTGGTAGAGGCTTGTTGTATAAACCCTCTACTTCTCTTTCTATCACTGGCTTTAGTGATGCTGACTGGGCTGGTTCTCATCCTGATCAGCGATATACGTCCGGTTATTGTACCTTTGTTGGTGGGAATTTGGTTACTTGGAGGAGTAAGAAGCAAACTGTTGTTGCCCATTCTAGTGCTGAGGCTGAGTATCGAGCTATGGCTCATACGGCTTCTGAAATATTGTGGGTTCGTGCTCTCGTTCGTGACCTTGGTATTGATGTTTCTATTCCTCTGGAGATGTATTGTGATAATCAGATTGCTATTTTTATTGCTAATAATCCGGTCTTTCAGGAACGCACCAAGCATATTGAAGTGGATTGTCACTTTATTCGGGACTTGTTGCTTCGGAAGGAGCTTATTACTCCATATGTTCGTTCGGGTGATCAGCTTGGTGATATTCTCACAAAGCCTCTTGCTTGTGCATCATTCCAGCAACTGTCTTCCAAGCTGGACATGTTTGATTTGTATGCTCCAGCTTGAGGGGGAGTGTTAGAGTTATTATTTTTATTTCTTTTATTTTTCCTTAAGGGTTGTTTTGCACTTGGACTTATCTATCTCATATATAAATAATATGTTAGCAGGTGAAGGGTTAATTGAATAAACCCTAAACCTTTCTTCTCCATCTTCTTCTTTCTTTCCCTCTCTCATATCTAACCTAAACCCTAGATTACAACTCAACTTTGTGGAATATAAGCCAGTTCTAACCCAAGATGAAGTCGACAAGACTGAAGATATTCCAGTGGAGGTTGCACCGGTTGAGCCAGTTTCTTGTGCAGTTGACTTTGTTGAGCAAATTGAGGTGGTTGAAACGGTTCAAGAGGAAGATAAAGTTGCTTGTAGAAGCGAGACTCGTGTGGATCCACCTCCCCTTGCTATTGAGTTTATCCTCCCTACTTGGTTTCAGTACCTCGACAACAAACGTTTCCACAAAATTTTTTCCACCTTCTAGTGTTTTCACTTTCACAGACTTCCATGACCATGCTTTGTTTCTCCACGCCTCGAAGCTCTTACTACTAGCACATTTTTCAGCTTGAGGTCAATTTCTTTCTAAATGGTAGAGAATGATGGGAAAAACGAGGAAGATTAGAATTAGGGATTTTAATCTAAGAATTGGGGGATATGAGTTAATTATATAATTGAAAATATTAAGAATTATTATCTTAGTTAGTTTCCTTATTTGCATATGATTAGGATTAGGCTTATCTTCGTCCATTGTTATCTAATCTGTTGTTCTTATCTTCTTAGGATTTAGTCTTTATCTTTAGGATAGGATTTTCCCTATATATATGGGATTCTCATTTGTTATTGAACAGCTTATGAATGAATTCAGATTAAATTATCAATTTTCATACTCTTGAATTGTCCATGCGATTTGGACTATTGTTCCATGTGACTTGGTTCAGTGTTCCCATGTGATTTGGGAAGATCCATGTGATTTGGATCATCTATCTTTAATTTCCCCGTTTCTTTTCAATTCTTCCTACTGTACTGCAGCAAACCCTAGTTCTTGTGTGTATCTTTTCTCCCCCCAATTTTTATTTTATTTTATTTTATCATTGTATGCACATAATTTGTGTCCTCAGAAGTATGTGCATTGATAGTCTGGTAAAGATGAACTTGAAATGCATGGTTCTTCTGCCATCACCTTAGTGAACTACTCTGTTTGCATTGACAACCAACTTTTGGTCAAAAACAACATATTAGTTAGCTATTGACCATGAAATTTGCAAGGTTTCTGTCCTTTACATTTGAGCTTATAGAAAACATCAGTAAAAGTTTAGAAGTAACAGTGTTATAACATGCTTATAGAAAAAACAGTCTATAACATGGGATGCGGTTTACTTGTAAAATTACCTGTAAAGAAAAGATGAAGGAGCTTTGTTTCTTATATGCAAAATTTCAAGGTCATAAGGTAACTTATTTATTGTAGATGAGTACTGTTATTCCGATAATGGTGCCAGAATCTATAGCATGGATGTGGCATATTGTTTGCCTATGAACAAGTGTGTGAATGTGAAAAATTTATTGTGAAGGGATCCTTAATCAAAGTACCAAAATTAGCTGAAGAAATAATATGATTGGAGAGCACTGTGTCAGAATAGTTGGGTGCTATCAAAGTGAGTAGTTTGAAGTACCCAAGAATAATCTTTGTGGCATTTGGGAACCAAAGGAATCAGGAAGAATTTAATTTGGGTAAGCTTACATAAATTGGTTAGAATCAAAGTGTTTTTTTTTTTTCTGTTCATGCCAAAAGAAAAATGAAAAGGATATATCCTTAGCCCTTTACTTTCTTGTTTATGGTTATCATGTTAAATATTTTTTTGCAGGGAAGTGAGATATGTAAACACTATTTTCTAAATTTTGTTGTTTGTCTGCAGGCTGTACCAGCCTGGCATGCTATTAAATGTTATATTGATGCATTTCATATTCTGAAATTTTAAGCAATTTGCATGTTTTCTGTACCTCTGCTGGTTTGGTTTTGGTGCAAGCTTTAAGCATTTTATTTCCTTTTACTAATCCTTCAGGGGTGACTTTGGGAGGTTGGGTCATGGCAATTCTAGTGACTTGTTCACTCCTCAGCCAATTAAAGCATTACATGGTCTACGGATAAAGCAAATTGCTTGTGGGGACAGCCATTGTTTGGCAGTGACAATGGAAGGCGAGGTGCAGAGGTTAGTAGTCCTTCTTAAACCTTCTCCACGTGTTTCTTATAAATTAATTGCTGTTACAGAAAGCAAATCAGAGACTTCTCACATTTTTATTGGTTTCACCCTGTACTATCATGTTGTGACATGTCATGAAGGCCTCTTGTTGGCGGAGAGGTCATCTCCCAAACATCATAAGCACCCCTTAACATAATTCATTTGGGGACTTTTTGAAGATGCCCTCATTTTGTTCTCTCGCACACACTCAAACTAGTTCCTTTCTCTAAATGTGAGAATCTTCCAAGTCTCTCATTGACAGTCTACAAATCATCCCTATTCCAACACTTCTAACTTGAGAATTTTGTCTGAATCTCTCATTGGCACTCTTTGCACAGCATCCCTATTCTTATCTCTTCCACCCTACTTGTCTCTTCCACTCTACTTATCTCTTCACTCCACTTCTCACCCCATACTTACGATTCTTGTCTTACTTAGCACTTCCATACCGTCCATATTGCTTCTCTCCCTTACCACGTGCGCATACCACTTCATTCTTCCATCCTTGCCTTGGAGGGATGTTACTTGTTCTTCAATAAACCTCTCCTTCTCTCTTCATTCCCAATTCTGTACTTGGTTTCAGCTTTCACTCTCTTTCCTACCTTCCTGCACCCAAAGGAAGAATCTAAAGTGGGAATTTTTCATTTCCTGTATCTTTTACCTCTTAATACATTTTTCTTCTTCTCCTTCTTCTCTCTTTTTTAGCAGTGAAGAGAAAATTCTGTAGCTTCCACATTTTTACTTTTCAATCCTTCCCCTAATTTCATTATCCCACATATGAATCCGGAACTCTTGATGCTTTTCATGATTTCAAATACCTCTAGGTTTCTTATCACCTGCACAATCGTTTGCGTTTCCCCCTTTTGGGGAGTTGTTGATATGATTACTTACCTTCTTCGGTGATCAAATTTTTAGTTTCTATACTTGTATTTACTATTTTCAAAAGAGAATGTGCTCCATTTGGTTTAGATGTAAGGGGAAAGGAATGAAACAAATGAAACACTGGAAATCTTTGATCCATCTTATTCTAGAATCTTAATTGCAATTTATTTTCCCCGTCATTTAAAATTCTGGTATGATGTACTTTTTCTTTTAATGCTGCTTTATCTCAGGAATGATAGCATTGAGAAGCAATTATTGAAGCTTTATGATCATGTTATATTGATGTAATACGGCATTTTCATATTATTTGAACATTGAGGGAAGCTGATGATATTCATACTTCTCACGAGGTGGATTGGTTCAATGTTTTATAGACTCCACATAGGTGGGAAAAGGCGTAGTTTAGTTTGGTTAAACATTAAGGTACTTCATGACAGATTTAACTGTTATGAAAGTACTTGGGATGCTTGTGCCCGTGCCCATAAGAAATCGCGGAGCCATCCATTCTGTTAGTGGCCAGTAAGGTGAAACTACCATGATCAATTCTGACATTGCATTCAAGACACAACCCAACAGTAGTGTTTCACTGGAATCGGCTTCCATATCTTTAGCCAAAGTAATGCCTAAGCCAAACAATTTAGAGTATGAAACCTATGCTGCATTGCCCTTTTATTGACATATATTTCTACATTTGAGGTTTTTGACTCTCATTTTGATTTGTTTTCCATTGGTATAACCATGACATAGATCTGTATGGTTCATAGATTAAGGTATATGATATCTTTCTCTTAGATAAGGAGGATGCCCCAATCTTTCTGATTCTTGTGTTCATCTCTTGACCTAGAAAATCTTCCTTGGAATGCACTATCAACCCATCTTTTGAATATAAATGCACTATCAAGACCGACCAACTTCTAGAAAAGAAAGTGAATACCAAGTTGACTCCACTGATGCATTAAGTTTATTAATTGAGTTTTTTTCCTATTGAAGCTGGGGGCGGAATCAAAATGGCCAACTTGGTCTTGGAACTACTGAAGACTCTCTGGTGCCTCAAAAAATTCAAGCCTTTCAGGTACTTGAAGTTACTCAGTTCTTTTCAAGATAGATGCTCCGTACTTCTTTGATTAGTTAAGCTTTTTAATGTTCAAAAGATGTGTCTCTTTCTGAATCGAGATCAACCTTGCTGCCCTTTTTAACTCTAGCTGGACATGTCTATAACTTGGTTGTGCAGCTGTTCTGACTGGAAAGTACTACATATGTTGCGCGTTAAACATTCATAAATATGTCAGATAGCTTCAATGGTTTAATTTTTTTAATCTAATGAATTGTGATCTTATGCCACGTACTATTATTTGCTAAAGGAAAACAAAAAAGGAGGTACATGCTTCAGAATCCCTAAGGTTTATCATTCTTTTCTTTTGGTATTCAGTTTGAAAATCTTTTAAGGTTTATAATTCTTTAACTTTGGTATTCAGCAGAAAGAAACATGCCTTAAATGGAAATATTAATGTTAGTTACCAATTATCTCAAAAGCCTGAAACAGAAATGAAACAAACTCAAACTAGAGACCAGACCAAATATTTATCATAAAAAGAAACAAGTGGGGTTTATTAAGATTCGAACACAAGATCTTTGGTTTTGATACCATGTTAATTGCCAATTATCCAATTATCCCAAAAGCTTAAGCTGATGGGAAATGGGCCAACAATGTATACCAAGCTCATATAAACTTTAACAGTTAAAAATCAACCGTAAAGATAGTCCAACAGGTAAGCAACAATATCATTTTGTGTTGGCAAATGGTGGAGTCCCTGTAAATTGAAGCACTATGACCTGAGAGACTGTTTCCTCTAATCACTGAAATTATTTTCACACAAAAATTTCCCCTAGAAGAATCAAGTGCTCATGTGTATAAGTTGACAAGAAATCCAACCACTTATTGCCCATCAAAGAGATTTTTCAGTCTAGTGAGCCTGTAGACTTTCTTGAAATAGATTATGTGCTTAATTTTCTCTGTTGTAGGGAATACAAATCAAAATTGTTGCCGCTGGTGCTGAACATACTGCCGCTGTTACTGAAGACGGAGAGCTTTATGGATGGGGTTGGGGGAGATATGGAAACTTGGGCTTAGGCGACAGAAATGATCGCTTACTTCCTGAGAAAGTTTCTACTATTGGTGTATGTCAAAAGGCTTGTGTTTTCTATTTGTTTTAAGGATTTACTATGAATTTTGAACCAGCATCTAAAATTTAGAAGTGCATGTACCATTTATGAAAATTTAGGAAAGAACCTTTTGTTTTCAACTATTTGGTACACTAAACTGATTTGATTTCAGGAACACAGTGCACTATGTCAGTTCCATTGACATGGGCTACCAATATTGCGTGAAGAACATCCTAATTTAATTATAATTCTGGGCTATGTTCTAGAAAGAAATAATTCAGCTTGCGCAATTGGCTTGCAAGAAAGAATAATGGTCTAGCAGTCAAATTCATGCCATCTCTTATTTGAATGGAATGCTTAGAGGAGTTTGTATCTGGTGCTTCCATAACCATCCCTGACATATAACATTTGAAAGGAATCCTTCATTACAATTCTTTTCTGTTCTAATCATAAAATAATATGGAACCTGGCTTTCATTTCTACTTCATCATTTTATACACTGTTTTTCAAAATTCCCTTTTTTCTTCTTGACCCACCTGTTTTCCTCGAAAGATCAAGTTCTTTTGACTCAATTTCAGGGAGAGAAAATGGTTATGGTTACTTGTGGATGGAGACATACAATATCAGTTTCATTTTCTGGTGGGTTGTACACTTATGGATGGAGTAAATATGGTCAACTAGGACATGGAGACTTTGAGGATCACCTTGTTCCTCATAAGCTTGAAGCCTTGAGTGACAGTCCTATCTCTCAGGTTTTTCTTAGTTCTTTCATTCCATTTGTGATGGTTTCATAGTTTTGTTTTGACTGAATGGATTGGTCTTTTTTGCAGTGGTTGCGATTAGACTGGTAGATTTGTGATTAATTCTTTTAAAGTTTGCTTCTGTCCATGTTTCTGGCAAACGATTGTAAATTATAAAAACTTTCATACTGATTGGTTTGAATTGATTTTATCAAGTTGAAATTGCCCCATGTTCAGCTGTATGCCGGATTGAATAAAAACTAAGTCAGATTAATGATTTCATGCACCTTCTAATTGTAATGGGCTCCTAAATGTTGACAGAATTAAAAGAAAAAAATTCTCAGAAGAATTCTTCTAATTGGGATGACACTGGGTTCTCAGAACTGCTTTTTTGCCACGGATTTTTGTCAAATTTCCCATGTATATCAGGATGTAGGATTATAAACTGAAATTTGACTATGTGAAGCACTGCCTTTATTTACTTCTTGAATGAGCAGATGATGTGTGTTATGCATGTAGATTCTGCAGTCCACTATTGTAGATGTTATGTATAAAATGATCTAGTTTCGGTGGGACATTGTTTTTATTTTTCTCTTTCTGTGTGCATATGTGCATGTGAGGGGGATGGGGGGCCTACTTTAGTTCTGGTAAGATCTACTTATTGTTTAGCTCTGTCAACAACAACATAGGGTAAGGATTTTACAATCAATTGCTGCATGTTGATGAGCTGGAGAATCCCCAATTGATATGTAAACAGCTCATAGAGGTACCAGTTTCTTGGACTAAAGCCTAGTGGAAATGCAAGTTTGGATTTTCTTTTTTCTTTTTTTTTTTGAGTCCTCTATTGAAGGCAAAATCTTTTCAAGCCAAAAGTATAAAGCAAGACGTTGTAAGTTGTAGCTGTTTCAGTTGTGGCATGCAAAGTGCCTATTAGTTCAAGGAGTAACCAATCAGCTTGTCGTGGTCTTAAGGGTTGATGCATGTGTCAATTGGATTTTTGCTACCATAGAAAAGCAGGCTCAAAATAGCCTCTCTAGATATTTTTTGGGTTTTTCATCAAACCAGGCCGGGTTTTTAAACCTCTTGTTAGTTAAGAAGACCAATTGGCATTGTCGAGTGCCGAACAGGTTTTGTCCCTGAAAATCATTTCTGGAAATAAAAGCGAGTTCTTGCATGTTTTGGACTCTAAATGGGTTTTGAATTGGTTATACTTTCCTATTCACTTTCATATTGACTTCCTATCATAATGATCTCCTAAGGTTATTTCAAGTGGTCCAGAGAGTGAGAGTTGGTGGCAAATCACACTAGTGTATTAGTGGGAGATTTGGAACTATTGGGGTTACTGTTTCAGTGATTTTAAGTAACTTTCTAATCTCCTTTGATATTAGTGGAAAATTTTGTCATCTGAGCTCATGGATGTAACTTTCAGAATTTAGACCAAACCAAGTTAAATCCTTCTGTTATTTTCCTTTGCTTGTTTCTTTGTGAAATATTTATTTGATTGATTACAATCCTAGGGCTATTTGGCATAATTAATTGGACTAAGATCATTACAGTAATTTCTTGAGGTGAGGCATAACTGCATAAACCTCAAGGCATTGAGGCAGCCTTTGAACCTTTTTATTTTTTATTTTTTTATAAACAGTTGTAGAGTAAAAATAATAAATAAGAAACTTTCTAGAAAGCATACTAGTCAGTCATTTAGAAGCTTTGAATTCCATGTAGTGTTTGATTGAATTGAAAAAACAAATTACCAAGTAATTTTTCAATGTAAAAAGTTTAAAGGAAGGTATTTTTCGTAGTCTCAAGTCATATGACATAACCATTCTTTGTAATTTATGTTCAAATAAGTAAACAAGGAAATCAATTGATAATAAGTACAACTTACTAAGTACATTACTATTTGTAAATATTATAGGAACATCAACAGAACCATTGCTCCTGTGAGGGAGATTATACAAAGACATGCAAGAATAAGCTAAGCATGATTTAGTTAAGAATAAGGTCAAGACCAATGTACAAAATCAAAATTACACACCTCTGGAGGTCACTGTTATTCTCTTGACTCAAACATGGTAATCTTTTTCGTCTTGCCCGCTTTGGTTTGTGGTGTGTATGTGGTCTTAACAATAAAAAAACATGGTACTCTTTTCCTTTTTCTTATATTTTCTCCCTCAATATGGGGTGGGGTCAGACTTCACTTTAGTATTCATTGTTTTTTAAGTTGCTGTTTAAGGGGGGAGGCAATCCGCACAATTACATCTGAGCATAAGCAAAATTTATGGAGGCTGAGAAGATCTTACTTTGTGCTACATGGAACAATTGTATAATGCCATGTATGTTAAATAAATAAATCTGAGAATAACTAATGTCTGTTATGCGTGGATATGATTTAATCTATTGTTGTTTTTCATTCCAATGTGTTTCAAATTTTCATGGGTTTACTTTTCAGATATCAGGTGGTTGGAGACACACCATGGCACTTGCATCTGATGGGAAACTTTATGGCTGGGGATGGAATAAGGTTGAAATATATGTTTCCTTAATTTTCACCTCGATAGAATTTGCATAATGTCATGCTGAAATTTTGGTTTGCTTGGAAAAGATGGTCCCATTGAAAGTTGCTGAGGGTGTGAATAGCAATTCCTGCATTCACATTACATTATGCATTCACATAATGTATAGAGTAGATGTATATAGGTAACTTATGCATTCACATTACATGTACACATGTATAGAGTATTACAGAGTGAATGCGTATAGCTAACAGCATTCACCTTAGCATGCACACATGCATAGCATACTATAGGAGAATTTTTATTTGGTCATAGAAACATGTTAACTTTCTAAATTTTTCTGTTTTCTTCTCTAAATTGCTACTTTACATTACTGGTTAACTTTTGCTTTATATTCAATTAAGTAATTTAGCCTCTCAGTTGGTTTTACATCTTTGATTTACAGTTTGGACAGGTCGGAGCCGGTGACAATGTCGATCATTGCTCTCCTGTGCAAGTTAAATTTCCCAATGAGCAGGCACATTCTTGTTACTGTAGCTCTGAAAATTTTGGTTAAGATAGCCCATGAGATTGATATTCATTTTCGTAGGAATTTTCTTCATTTGACATACATATCAAAGTGGGCTGTTTTTCCTCCTGATAATCACATTTTTTTTCCTAATTCTGACTATTCAGTTTTATGTGTATGCTTTATTTGGCATTTGGCAGAAAGTAATTCAGATCTCATGTGGGTGGAGACACACTTTGGCTGTTACTGAACGACAGAATGTATTTTCTTGGGGAAGAGGTACCAATGGACAGCTTGGGCATGGGGAATCTATTGACAGGTAATTATATAATTATATACATCTAAATGGATATCTTACCGTGTCTTGCCACTTTATTTGCTTTACTTCCCTGCTCCCTTCTTTGAGGCGATAGTTGTGGACATAAAATATATTAGCCATCCTCTTTACTAATTTTTTTTTGCTAAGATTTGAAACCAAAGAGAGTAAGACTAACCAATCCTATGGTGCTCTTCCTTAAATTGAATAAGTCTCCAATTTTTAGAGTTGTTGATGGCTTGTTCTTAATAAGCGTATAATTTTTCAGTGATGAAGAAACTCCAGTTTTCAGCATCTTAAACCCTTTTTCCCGCTTTTTCATATGTAGCCCAATCATTCATCAATACTGGAGCTCGCTTAATTTGTGCTTTCATACTCGGTGGAGCACCAAAAAACCGATAATGAATCCAAGTTTACGAACTAGTAAATTGATTCTTACCGTGTTTATATGACAAGGCTTTTGAACCTCCTGGATTTTTTCCTTGTGCTGCTCCAAGGAGAGGGACTTCCTCCATTAAAGGTTTAGATTTCGAATCCACTTGGATCGGTTGTGCTCCTTCAAATTTATTTGGCTTTGATGAGTGACCAGTGCCTACAACTTCAATATTCTTGTTGAGAATCCTAATAGGATTCCTAATGTGTGTCATTGTAGGCTTAGATCATATTTATCATCATATTTATCTTATCTTATCGTTGTCTTAATTTTATTAGACTTAGTATTCATAAGTCTATATATTGAGTCAATTGTATTCTTTTCATTCAATTAATAAAACACAAAATTTCTTTTCAATTCTTATCTTCAATATGGTATCAGAGCAAGATCTTTCTTGGGACCCGGAATAATTTTTTTTTTCAAAAAAAAAAATCACCGGAACTGTTCATCAACATAACTCATCGACACAATTCATCGGCACTATTTTCGAGTACTATTCATAGGTAACAAAGAAAGTTTGATAAATAGATTCGTACGAAAAGTAAAAAAAAAAAGACAGTAAAAAAAAGCCTTCAATTAAAAAAAATCATTCTGGTGACTCAGGCTTGGCAATGTGGTCGAGCTAATGTTAATAGTAATAGAAGACACAGTTTTAGTGATCTAAGTCGTTGTAGTAGCGGAGGTGGTCGTTAAATTTGTGGTAGTGGTATATTTGTTGGTCGTGGTGATGATGGTCGGAGTTTAGTTCATTAATGTACTCACTGTAACCGTTATGAGCATACTCGGGGGACGTGTTGGCACTTGGTTGGCCGTTCCCTAGTTGTTAATAATGTGACTTCTAATTTAGTAAAATGTGATCTTGTGTTTTTGGTTTTCAAAGTAGAGTATGATGAGTTCTTATAGTATAAGACAGCTTGTCGGATATCTTCCTCGACTGCCCTTTCCACCCCAGGAAGGTACACCAAAAGCTTGTCTATCATCAAGTAACTCTTCATTTAGACCTTGGGTCCTTGACTCTGTAGCTACTAATCATTTTTCAGGTACCACTTATGTTTTCTCCTGTTTTTATCATTCTTCGTCTTTGCCTAATGTTGTCCTTGCAAATGGATCTAAAACCACTACTAGTGGCATTGGCACTGTGCACCCTAGTTTTTCTTTGTCCTTATCATCTATCCTTTATGCTCAATTTTCTCAGTATAATTTGATATCTGTTAGTTAGGTTACAAAATGTCTTAAATGTTATGTTACATTTCTTTGTGATTCCGTTCTTATCTAAGATTTGAAAACAAAGAAGACAATTGGTGGAGGGCATGAATCAAACGGCTTGTATTATTTTGATCCTATCCCATCACCCATTTCTAGCTAGATTAACGTGTCCCCACTTCAGGTACATTGTCGTTTTGGGCATCCATCCTTAGAGAAGCTGAAAAAGTTAGTTCTTGTTAGGTTTCGTCTTTAGAATGTAAGTCGTGTCAATTGGGTAAGCGTAATCGTGTGTCGTTTTCTTTCCGAATTAATAATTGTCATTTTATGTTAGTACATTATGACATTTGGGGTCCAAGTTGTGTGACTTCCAAATTTGAATTTCGATATTTCATTACCTTTGTGGATGATTATTCTAAGCTTACGTGGATTTATTTAATGAAAACCGGTCTGAGTTGTTTTCTATTTTTTGTGCCTTTTGTGTTGATATAAAAACTCAATTTGACTTATCTAAACCTTTTACAACTTTTACGACTAAGTCTGACATTATTCATCAGTCATCTTGCTTTCATACATCCCAACAAAATGGGGTTACGGAGCAAAAAAATCGTTATCTTATGGATACTTCTCATATTCTCTTATTTCATATGCATGTTCCCAAATTGTTTTGGAGCGAGGCCATTATGACTGCATGTTACTTAACCATATGTCATTCTCTATTCTTGATGGCCAAACCCCTTACTCTGTGCTCTTTCCTAGATATATTACCTTTCCATTACCTTTTTGTGTATTTGGATTTGTTTGTTTTGTTAATCAGTTCCGTCCAAGAGTTGACAAACTCGATCCTCGCTCTATGAAGTGTATTTTTTAGGCTATTATTATACACAAAGGTTATCGGTGTTATAGTCCCTCACTACAAAAGCACTTTATTTGTGCCAATGTTACATTCTGAGTCTACTCCATATTACTCCGAGTCTCATTCTATCTCAGATTTGACTGATTCATTTTCTTGTCCATTACCAGTTCCCATACCCTTTACACAGTCCGATCCTCATCCATTAGTCTCTTCATTGTCTGCTCCTCCGTTACAAGTTTACTCTTGTCGTCTGCAACCTTCCACCTTTGCTGCTCTATCAATTGCTCCCTTGTTGACAATTCTGATCCTCCTTCATCTCTGAGGATGATCGTCCTATTGTTCTCTGTAAAGGTAAATGTTTATCGTAATCTGATTGCTAATTTCATATCTTATGATCATTTATCTCCTTCATATGCTTCGTTTGTTGCTTCAATCTCTATTCCTAAGTTTATTACAGAAGCTTTGTCTCATTCTGGGTGGAAAACAACTATGGATGAAGAGATACATATCTTAGGTACTAATGATACATGAGACTTGGTTCCTTTTCCATCTGGGAAATTTGTTGTTGGTTGTCGTCGATATATACTGTATAGGTTCATCTTGTTGGTGCTATTGATAGATTAAAAGCTCGCCTAGTAACAAAAGGGTATACACAGGTATAGGGTATTGACTATGTTGAGACATTCTCTTTGGTGGCGAAGATTACATTTGTTCGTGTGCATATCTCTCTAGCAGCTACTTTTAATTGGCCTCTAAATCTGTTGTTGGTTGTCACTGGTATATACTGTATAGGTTCATCCTAATGGTGCTATTGACAGATTAAAAGCTCGCCTAGTAGCAAAAGGGTATACACAGGTATATGGTATTGACTATGTTGAGACATTCTCTTTAGTGGCGAAGATTACGTCTGTTCGTGTGTTTATCTCTCTAGTAGCTAATTTTAATTGGCTTCTACATCAATTGGATGTGAAAAATGCGTTTCTAAATGGTGATTTGTAAGAAAAAGTATACATGGAAAAACCACTAGGATTTGTTGCTAGGGGGAGTCTGGGTTAGAAATCTTTATATGGCTTGAAACAATCTCCTCGAGCGTGGTTTGGTCGGTTTAGTGAAGCAATTAATTTTGGCTTCAGTAAATGTAGTATAGATCATTCTGTATTTTATAAACACAGTGAGGCAGGTAAGATATTGTTGATTGTATATGTGGATGATATTGTGATCACAAGAGATGGCAAAGAAGGAATTCTATCACTGAAACAGTTCTTGAGTACTAAATTTCTTGGAAAGGTTTTAAGGGAATTGATATACTTCTTGGGTATTGAGATTACTAGATCTTGTCATGATATTTCTTTATCTCAGCGTAAATATGTTTTTGATTTGTTGACTGATACTGGAATGTTAGGGTGTAAGCCTATAGATATTCCTATGGATCCCACCACAAAACTTACCATTGATCAATGTGATTTATTATTTGATCCAGGGCAATATAGGTGTTTGGTTGGAAACTTGAATTGTTTGACTGGTACTAGGCCTGATATTTCATTTGCAACCAGTGTGGTTAGTCAATTTCTTGATGCTCCACGAACTAGTCATTGGGATGTTATTCGAATTTTGAGATATCTTAAGAGTGCTCTGGTCGTGGTTTGCTTTATCAAAAACTTGGTCATGCTCAAATTGAAAGTTATACTGATGCAGATTGGGCTGATTCTCCGTCTGATACAAGGTCCACTACTGGACGTTGTCTATTTGTTGACGGTAATTTAGTATCACGGAAAAGTAAGAAGCAAACTGTGGTTGTTAGGTGGAGTGTTGAATACGAATTTAGAGCAACGACATATACTACCTGTAAGATGGTTTGGCTAAAGCAATTGTGATGCGGAATAGGAAAGAGAATATTTATTATTTTGGGATGTTATTCTTGGACATGTATTTTAGGAAAATTAGATTTAGGCAATTAAAAAACTATTAGGATTTGATTTACTTTCTTATTTAAATAATGTTTGGTGACTTTGATTATGTAATAAACTTGAGTTTTGGTATATCTCGTCCCCTATTCCTTGTTCTTGATCTATTCTCTTTTGTTATGTTTTCTTTTCTACTAGTCTATTTCTTTCGGTTTAATCTCCCTCGGCTTCTTTGTTGTTTCTCCGTTTCTTTATTTTGCTTCTGTTTTCTACTTATCTGTATGTCATCAAGTGGTATTAGAGCCGAAAGGTCATGCATCCCTATCTCTATCCATCCCTTAAATCACATATTGTATAAAAAAAAGCAGCCTAAAAAATCATCACCTTCTTCTTCAAAGCCGATGGTACCACCATCAACAGCAACTCTGGTCGCATTCACCTCTATCCATCCCTTAAATCACATGTTGTATAAAAAAAAAGCAGCCAAAAAAAATAATCATCTTCTTCTTCAAAGCCGATGGTACCACCATCAACGGCAACTCCGATCGCCTTCACCTCTGACCGCCATGACCAACCCGTCAATCTCAGCCGCGAGCCGTCATCACTAGCCTCGTAGAAACCTGCAGTAGCCAGTCACGTCAGATCTAGCCGGAAGCATGATCTGAAATTGCAGTCACCATTCCCCTCGATTTTCGATGAGCGGCGATCGACCAGACTAGTCCAACTGCACCACCACCTCCTCCATCTGCTGATCTACAGACCTGCAAAAAGCCACTGTAAAAAATTGGAAAAAACGAGGACAGACAGAAAGACGCACACTTACTGCAAGTTAAGCCAAGCTGTGAGCTGTGAGCTGTGAGTCGAGAAACAAGCCGAGCCTCCAAGCCAAGCAGCTGAGCCGAGCTGCATTTGATCCATTTCTCCAGACAAGCAACGTTCTTAATGCACTGCCAGTTTCTTTTTTATTTATAATCTTTTTTCAATTTCTTTTATTTTTCTTTCTTGAAAAGAAAAAAAAATTAGTAAAAAAATTCATAAGCAAAAAAAGAGGAAAAAAAGGCAGAAAATTGCAGTCAATTGTTATGAGTAATGGGTTCAGGTGAACCAACCCGGATTCTTTGTGTGACCATTCATCAGATTTACTATTCGGTCACCAAAGATATATTATATTAGATTTTTGATCCATATTGTTTTCTAGAGAAAATCGTTCTCTATCAAACTTCTGCTCGTGCAATATCATTGGTTTCAAGATACTTATTGGGCTAAAACAGAGTTGGATGGTCGGTGTATTCATGCTAATTGCTATCAATTGGAAATCGAGTATTTTACCCTTGAGACTCAAATTCGCAAGATGCAACAATTCTTTTAACAAGTGAAACAAGTGGAAGCAGCTTTCACCAAACCTTCTACCAATCAGGATTTCATTTAAGACGATTCTAAAGTTGTTTCTTCAATCCACAAAGATTTGAAACGAACAAACAAATCATTAAAGAAAGCTCTACCATTCAGTATAAGGATGTAACTATTGAGTCACTTTAAAACGAACAAGGCCAAAGCCAAGATAAGGGCAAGATTTGTGCGTGTGACCTCCTTACATTGATTTTATCCTCTTGCATTGGATTGAGGCTCCTCAACAACTCCTCTTAATATCCTTTTTCTGCTCGATCGAGGCCGCTACATCTCAAAAATTGCAAGCCTTTGCCGTGCAACTTCAAGAATCACAAGTTTTGATACTTCACCACTTCAAAACTCGTGGTCGAGGTTTTTGTAAGTGGAGAAATTGATGCAGAATAGGAAATGAAATGTTTATTATTTTGGGATGTTATTCTTAGACATGTATTTTAGGAAAATTTGATTTAGGCAATTAAATAATTATTAGGATTTGATTTACTTTCTTATTTAAATAATGTTTTGTGCTTATATAAGAGCACTGATATTAAGATTGTATGGCGGACTTTGATTATGGAATAAACTTGAGTTTTGGTACATCTTTTGTCCCTTTCTCCCTGTTCTTGATCTATTCTCCCTTTATTTTGTTTTCTTTTCTACTAGTCTATTTCTTTCGGTCTAATCTCCCTCCGCTTCCTTGTTGTTTCTCCCTTTCTCTATTCTGCTTTTGTTTCTACCTATCTGTCCAGCATCAAATTTGTAGCAGAATTTGTAAATTACCAATCAAGTCCTATGAGCTTGGTGTGTGACAATCAAGCAGCTATTCACATTGCAAATAATCCAGTGTTTCAAGAGAGAACTAAACATATTGAAGTTGATTGTCATTTTGTTCGAGAAAAGTTTTTACAAAATGTGATTAGTACTAGTTATGTGAAGTCGACAAACCATTTAGCAAAGTTATTTAGTAAACCATTGGATAATTCTTGAGTTAGATTTACTTGTAACAAGTTAGGTACATATGATATCTATGCTCCAACTTGAGGGGGAATGTTGAGAATCCTAATAGGGTTCCTAAAGTGTGTCCTATTAGGCTTAAATCATATTTATCATCATATTTATGTTATCTTATCGTTGTGTCCTAGTCCTATTAGATTTAGTATTCATAAGTCTATATATTGAGTCAATTGTATTTTTTTCATTCAATCAATAAGACAAAGAATTTCTTTTCAATTCTTATTTTCAACAATTCTCTTCATCGTTACTTGAATCATCATCCAGCGGCTCCTTTTTTCTGTCTCTCTCTGCCCACGGTCTTTCTCTCCTTGTAGACTCTCTATGTCATTCTCTCCCCGGCCTTTTTCTCTGTCGTTCTCTCCCCACCACCTTTCTCTCTGGCCGATATCCTGCAAGACTGCAAGAATCTGTATGGAAGATTCAAATCTCTATGAATCAAATTGGGACAGGTCCTTCTCGCTATTGGGATCATGAGCGCACCATGAATTGGGTCGCACAATTTGGAACGTGGTTTAGGGTTGGCAACGATCTTGGTAACCTTGTGAAGGACTATGAGGGAAATAGACGACAAAGTTCATAAACTATTAGGTGTAGCTCTATTCCAATTAAATGAAGATTTAAAATGTCTGCATGCAATTATGTGTTTTTCCTCTGTGAGAAAAGCAATAAAAATTTCAGTGCTAGTCTAGCCATGATTTACCTTGATTGACACATCCTCTTGATTTACGCTTCTCTATTTGGGTGTATTCCCATATTGATTTAGTTGACTACAGATTGTAGTGGGCTTGCTTACTTTTGATAGCATGGATATTTTGCACTTTGATGAATACAAGTTCCAGAATCAGTATCATCTTGTGTTGGGGAGAAATGGGCTTCATAGTCATCAAGCAAGGGCCCAAACATATGGTTTAGGACACTTGAACCAAAAAGTTTAAGCCATAGATTTGGGTCCTAGATAGGTCTCTCACTTTACGCATTCTTTCTCAATGTGGGATATCATTCTCACATGTGAACATTAACAAATCTCGTCCTGTCACATACAAAATTGTGATCTTGACTCCTGCAAACTGCTGCTCAAGTGTACCTTGCCTCCACGTATACATGCCTCGGATTGCATGTCACATGCATTGGCACCAGTCCTACCAGCCATGCCTGAAACATCCTGGAAATGTCCAATGGTAGCTGTCCTTCATATTGGAGGACCACTGAAAGGGAGGCTGTGATAAAAACACAATTTCTGTTCATAGAGTTAAATTAAGATGGATGAACTGGAGAAGTGTTAACAAAATGTTGTTTGTATAATATTCATTCACATATTCTCAAATTTTATACAACTGTAAATGCCCCTGGTAAAATAGCGCTCATGAAAGTTAGGTGGCAACCCCATCTTTTTTTGCCTTAACATTTGTATTTTAAGGCAGATCCTCTCATTCAAAATTTGCACATGTATGCATTGGCATACTTATGCCAGCCTTTAGCTGTTGCTAAGATTGAAGTGGAAAGAGAAAATGATGCATATTGTGAGGTTCTTGCTAGTATAAGGTCCCATGTTGATAAATCTGATATTGCCAACGATGCTGTCCAACTTACTTAAATTTGGAGTAAGTAACTTCTATATAAATACAAGCCAGGTTTCTCATTATTTTTTTTAATTGATTGTCAAACTTCAAGTCTCATGATATCTTTTAGAAACCTGTAAGTATGTTTTATGGAATTGAAAATCAACAGCATTCAATATAGTTTACATTTTTTTACTGGAGCACTGTACTAATCAGATTTGTTTTAAATAAAGGAATATTCCAAAGATTATAGAGGCTTTGAGTGTGGATGGATCTAGCGGGCAACAGATAGAATCCTCAAAAGTTGACCCATCATCAGGTGCAGTGTTATTTTCACCCTATTTTTCCCTTGACACTAACTGAAGAATGATTTTGTTGATATTTTTCATTGTTGTTGATTATTTCTATATTTCCTGTGCAGGGAAAAGTTGGATCTCACCATCTGAGAGATATGCGGTTGTTCCTGATGAAACTGTAAGCTCTTGTTTCTGAAATCCTCTAATATCAGAGTAGTGAAGAATTAAATACTTTGTATCTGTCATAAAAATCTAGAGATGCCAAAGATGGTTTAGGAAAATGCTGAAATCTGCATCCCTACATTCTCAGAAATGTGTTATTTTACCACCATTACGTAACAAGAGGAATTCAAGTTTAGAGACTGAAGCAACTTTTCAATAGTTAAGTGAGATCTATAGTAAGGTGTTGTGAGAATCAGCCTAACATGCACTACGGAGAGGCAACCAATCTTAATTTGCTTCTTATAATTTCAGGATATCTGCTGGTTTCAAGTTGTTAAATATTATGGTCATGGTATTGTTCGCAATCGCATGCATTCCTTTTTCTTAATTGTAACTTATTTTAATGTTTTATCTCGCAAACAATTTTTCTTCAAAATAATTTGATTTTGTTAAATTACTATGATCTTCAAAGTTATTGTAGTTGTAGGCAGACATGCTCTGTTGCAAAATGGAGAAACTTATGACAGCTAACAAAGAGACAACAGTGAGTCAAATAAAGCATCAATAATTTGTATTAGAATTGAAGTGTCTTTGTCCATAAACCTCGAATGTTTTATGGAATGAATGTTTTATGGAATTTTTACTTTTTTGAGTAACTAGCTCAACTTATACTTTTTGTGGCTCTCAAGAAGTAGAAAGGGAAAAAATATACTGTGGAAATTAAGTAGTTGTAACATTTGGGTTTCTAGCTTCATAAGGTGAAATTTAATATGATGGAGAAGATCACTTGGTATTTTCTGCTGGTGCAGGGGAAAACGGTTAATTCAGTTAGGGGTAATGGGAGTGATGTGAATGTCCCTGAGAGTGATGTCAAGCGGATACGGATTTGATATCTTGAGCTTCCAATGTGAGAGGAATAACCTGTCCTTCTAGCCTCTGAATCCAATGGATCAATCTATCTGAATCAGGTAATACCATTCCTGACTGTCATCTTATTGTAAATTTATGACAATACTAAATGGTGAAATTAGGGGGTAGGGTGGATACTCATATTTTGTTCTAGCTCAAGATGGGTTGTATCAAGGGCTGCTAAATTAGGATTTTTTATTACAAGTTTAATGTTGTTGTGCTATTTTGTACGGCGTAATTTATGTGAACGAGGGGAATATATCTCAAGGAAGAAAGCAATTTGTTTTATCTGTTTCACAGACCTCTATCGATTATGGAGGTCACATATGCCAGTGAGATTTTGTTCTCAACCGTCTGATTCAGTTAACTTGATTTGTGAGGTTGCTTTATCATTGAAGAGAGAATATTCTTAACTGTTGTTTGATTAAAACTATTAAATACTGGCTGAATCAGCTTCTAGCAAATAGCCTGTAATTTGTGCTTGTGCAAATGTAAATATTTGCTCTCAAGTCGCGTCACATGTGAAGCATTCCACTTGCTAAGGTGAAAGAAATAATTTGTTGCTACGGTACCCTACACTCTTGGTAAACAAAGGAAATCAATTTTTCATGATGAGAACTCTATCGCTCAATCCTAAGAGCTGTCATAATTCCATGGATATATTGGATCGTCTAAAAGCTGACAAGTTAGTGTGTTCTTGACCTCGTGAAACGGTACACATGCGCCTTGATAACTTTTGGGAAATCGAGTAGTAAGTATTCTTGGAAAGTTGGTAGTAGCAAGATGTAAATTTTTAGAAATTTTCTTTTAGCCTTAGAAATTACTACTCAACTTCGAAAGAGTTACAACTGTTCTACGGATTCAGGAACACAATAATTACTATAGTTTCTCCTAAAATCTACGCGCGTTAGCTAGATCTATAAAGTGTTGAATCAAACATGAGATGTCTTCTTGGCCAACAAATTTTCCAGACAAATAAGATAAACGCTTTGCCAGTGTTGGGGACTGATGATAAATCTGAATGCCATTAACGGTTGGCGACAGCGCTGTGTTGCTAAGGCGGCCATTTAAATTGCTAACCAGCAGATGCAATGCAGCAGTAGCGCATCATGCACCTACCAATTTCTGCCTATGTGATATTGGAACATAATTAGCAACATGGGTTCACAATAATAGATCTCATGGAGTGATTGATCCTCATGTGCCCCTTAAGTTGAATTTGTCAAGGGTTCAAGATATATCACCAATAAATTTGTATGGAAATCATGCCGCAACCAAAGAAGTTCAAAGAAATCCCAAACTTTGTGAAAATAAGAAAACGTCAAAAAGTTATGCACCTTGTTGGGAAATTCACACTTTAGGGTGTGCTTGTTTAGTGTTATATATATATATGAACCCAGTTTGTAGAAAAATTTGTTGCCCTTAGTATATTTAGACTTTTGTACATGGGTTACATGTCTTGCTTCTTTTCTTCTTAGCATCACACATGATCCATGCATATAAAAAAGGAATAAAATAAGAAAATATGGATCGTGACAACAGATTTAACATTTTATAATGCAAATCAATGAGAGTTTATCAAGGAACATAAAATAGTTTTATAATCGTTTTTATTACATGTAAAGTTTTTTAAAATTATTAATAAAATTTTAAAAATTTACTAATAATTTTTTTATAAAAAATATCAATATTTGTTGTCATCAACAAATATATCCCTATCAACGCTCATATAAAAACACTTTTAAAATAAATTTTGACAGGAAAAAGAATAAAGAAATAAGAAAAATGTGATTGGCAAATGGAACCATGTCCCTTTGTTTGCAGTTTCCAATGATCTGTCTGAGTGTGGGACCAGTGAGCAGCAGTATGCAACACCTAAATTCTCCCAATAGTGACACCACTTATTCTCCATTCTGATCAATCGCTTTTCTTTACGTTTGAGAATTGAGATACTCTGCCATTCTACTTGTCAGGTTCTTGTCGGTCAATCGATGGTCAGGATCCCACCATGGTTTTTGGATCTTATCCTTTTTCTAATTATAAAGAAATTTTCTTCTTCTGGTGGCACTGGCACTGCAAGTTGAAGAAGTTTCTATTATAAATATAATGTTTCCTTTATGTGTAAACCATCCAGTATGCTCTTTAGTTCATTTGAATGATTGGTTAGGATCAATTTGATTTCATGCTTGATAGTTGATATGGTTTGGATCAATATGCCCTTTAGTTCATTTGAATTTTTACAATGGATTTGGTTAAAAAATCCTTTTAAATCACTCGATAACAAGTGTTCTATAAATGTTCACATAAATGCATTAAAATTTTAAAGTGTATTTAAGTTTACATGTCATTCTAATTATATTTTTTATTTATGAACATATATAAAAATATATGTAAATTCAAATCAAGCTTTACATTAATTATACATAATCACTTTATTTAGGATGCGTTTAGTATTGAAAAATGTTTTATTTTTAACATTTTTTTTTAACAATTTAGATATTCTTAACATAATTTGAAAAATAACATTTTTTTTAACATTATATTTGAAAAGTTAGAAGAAAAAAAAATTATGTTCATCCTTTGATCAGGGATAGATTAACAGACATTTCTTATCATGTTCTACTTTAACAAAAAAAAAGACTATACTCATGTAATTGGGACAAAGTTATCACTCTATGAAAAGAGGAGGAGAGGTTTTCGGCTTAAAAAATGCAAGCTGAGAAATGTGGCATTGATTGTTCCTTTCAAAAAATTAAAAAAGCAAATCACCGTAAGGATTTAATTATCATACTCATATGTTCTAAATGTTGTTTATGGTATAAATTGTTTTTTTTAACGTATTTTAGAATTTTTGGAGGAGGTTGAAATTGTTATGAATTTTACCGTTCGATTTCTAACATATTTGCAAGGTGAGTGTATTTTTTTTTTATATTGAAGCGATACTAATTAAATACAAGTAATACAATAATTGATTTGATTACAGAATAAACTCGTACTATCTTATTATTCATACAAAAACTCACAATCTACATAAAATTAAAAAATAACCGATATATAAATTAAATAAATAACTCAAACACCTTATCATATAAGCCAAAACTTTATTTGCATTTGCACACGCTCATCAGTACAATTTCATTCTAGTTTGATATTTCAAACGAAATTATATAATTTTTTTTTCTGATCTTTTAGGTGTGTATTTTTGGCTTGTCTACGGTGTAGATTAATTTGATCTAGACTTCTCTTATTCCCGTGCAAGGTACTCCTTTCCACGATAAGAATCATAGAGTTAAATGTTATGCATTCAATTAATTTAATTAAAATAATTAAAAATTTCAGTTGATAAAACAATTAATCGTAATAGATTGAATTAATTAATTTAAATTACATAAAAAAACTATGTAATTTGACTTCGTTTCATAACAAATCTTGAGTTTTATTTTGGTTTATACTAAATCTTCTTCCTCTTTTCTCTTCTTTGTTCTTCTTCTCTTCATCTCTCCTTCGCGCTGAAGGAGAAGAAAAACAAGGCTAAAAACACCCGTGGAGTGACGAAAACCAAGGCCAATGATGCTACCAAGGGTGGGAAGAGAAGTGAGATCCAAATGCTCAATACTCTTTATTGAGGTTTTGTCAACAGTTTTGTCTGCTAGGTTCTTTTAAAGTGGAATCATTGATGTCTAGATTTTGGTATTATTTGATATTTTATTATATTGTTTGGTTTTGGTTTTTTTAGAGGACAATTTAGAAATATCAAGTAATATTCCTATGTTTCTAACTTAAATTGAAATTAAATTCGAATGGTGTGATTTTAAAAAATGTTGAAAATAAGAATTTTCTCTCACTTTCTTACCATCTAAATATTATTTTTTTTTTAAATTCTTCTATTGAAATTAGAAAAAAAAAATTACATAGAAAACCCTATTGTTTAGCTCAGGATCATTACAAACTCTAAGATTGAAGAATAAGTTAACATCGTTAACTCTAGTGTAAACCTCATGGTTTGTTATGAAACTGAGTTAAACCACATGGTTTGTTATGAAACTGAACAAAACCACAGAGTTTAGTATGAATCAAAATAAATCTCAGGGTTTGTTATGAAACTGGGCCAAACCACATAGTTTAGTATGAATTAAAATAAACATCAGGCTTTGTTATGAAACTAAGTCAAATCACAAGGTTTTCTATGTAAAATAACCTTAATTAAATTAACTGACCAAACAAATTCGGTTAATATAAGGAAATTACGCTGAAAAAAAAATAATATCAAAAACATCCATGAAAATTTAATCGAATAATCCAACAAATAAAATAAATTAAATACATAAATAGGCCATGTGTTGAGCAGTTAGGTGCTAGGGTAGAAAAAGAAAAATCCCTTTTATAACCTAGGTTTTAAAAACATAAATATAAATACAATTGTAATTCGATTAAATCAGTTAAAACATCACGGAATCAGAAAAATCTATTACTAATCACAGAAAAATTGAATAATAACTTTAGTATTTAAATTTTTTTAATTTTTTAAACAATTAATATTTAATTTTTTCATAATTATTAATGAATTTTCTCGATTTCGTGATTATCAATGGATCACCACTCATTTGTAAGTAAGGCCAAGTTCATATAGTAATCAATTTGTTATCCGCATTCAACGGGCTCTAATTAAGATTTCTTGATACGAAAGAGAGAAGAAACGGAGATTCATTTTATGGAATCCGCATAAACAATTTACATATGAATTCTTCCTCTCTCTTTGATTCTCCCAAACAATAACTGCAAACACAAAAACTAAAATGAACCACACTAAACAATTAAGGAACTGGAATTCAATCGTCTTTAACATTTCCCCTTTAATCGCTGATTTAGTAGCTTGTCTTGAATGGCCTGTAAACCTTGAGGTCAAGCATCACACCAGCAATTGAACCAGCAGCAGCCACAATCGAAATCACAAGGCAAGCCATGCTCAACATTTGAAGACATATCCATCTTGTGCTCCACTTTGGTATTTGCTTCTGTTGAATATACATCTCCACCGGAAAATACACAGTTAAAGGCCAAAACCCAAATGCCCCAAGAATCCCCACAACATCGTTGAAGAACGGAAGCAACATCGATATCACAGTCGTTAACATCACGAAACCCGTTCTCCAAACCAATCTAAGAAGGTTAAGTTTATATCCGCAGTGAAAACCAGGGATTTGGATTTCGAAATCCTTAGTAACAAAGTAGTTTTCTGGCCAATTTTGGACTGTCCATTTCTCAGTGAAGGCGAAAATTGGCTGGGAGAATACTTGGTATGCTCCCACAAGGTGGATTACTATGGCAGCATTAGCAATATCAAGGAGCCAAAATGGGTTGTAGAAACCAAAACCAGTGAGGAGATTTCCAGGTGCTAAGTCACCAAAGGCAGCATAACCCATGCAACCACAGAGCATATAGAAAGTTGTTGTCACTACTGTGCTTACTCTTGTGGCTTTTCTCATTGTCTTTGATTCTGCCGGTGGGAATTTTATTGTGTCCTACACAAATCAGTGAGATGAATTACTTAGCTTCAAATCTTTCAACCTTCTTTTTAATTTAATTTTATTTACACGTGAAAGAAAATCTGGATGCAATTATAGTTGTGATTTGATATAAACAGCTTTATCGTCAAACGATATTCCAAATTACTGTCAAATGGTACCCCAAGGTATAAAAATATTACGTGCTCTCGTTTGTATTAACGACATCATAAACTCAGCTGAAAAATGTACCTGAATTTCAATAAGGACGACTGAAAATGAGTATGCAAAGGCTATGTCGCCGAGAGCTTGGAAACTCCTCCAAATCTTTTGGGTTTCAGTTACAGTTTCGATGCTAATTCCAGTGAGACTACCTTTGAAAGTTCCATTAGCTGCTTAAAAAAAAATGAAAGAGAAAATTCAAATCAGTTGATATAAAAATTCTTTTTTTCTTCATTGTTAAATTTTTTGTAAGAGCATATAAGCAAAATTTGGACCTGTTACTGTGGCAATCCCAAGAGCAAGACCTATAGAAGAGTAGGTAAAAGACATGACTGAGGCAACAATTGAGAGCCACCAAATCTGATCAAAGTCAGGAATCTGAGAAAGCAAAATTTCCGTGATGCCAAACAAGATCATGTATGGATTGCTCGACGTGTGACATGGGTTCTTCCCTCCACTCTCGTGGAAACAATTAGACCTTTTGATTGCCCTGCCCAATTGGAAACCAGTCAACGAAACTAAGCCAGCAACCAAAAAAAAAAAAAGCAATATTAAAATGAACATCTTATATGGTCATCTATTTGTAATACTGTTGTCAATTAATTAATAATTAGACGACACGGATAAAAATTAGATCGGTAAATTATTGTTTTTATTTTTAAAAAAAACCATTACTTAACATTATAACAAATGAAAAATATAATTTATATTGGTTGTTAGTTCGGTGATCAAAATGGGAGCTATAAATCTTTAGCAATTAAAAAGACCTAAAGCGATGACCCCTTCAAAAATTTAGTACTCACATCATGCTAATAGATGCAGCAATTGTGTATCCAATGGCAATCCCAAAAAGATTCATATATTGAATTAACCCACAAGCCTTAAACTTAACTCCACCTGAAAATTAAACAACAAGAGATAAAACAGTTGAGAAATGGCATGAAATGGAAAGCACCCCATGATTTTATTGTGATTAGAAAGCAAGTAGAGATGTTAAATACCAAGAATGGAGCGAACTGCATCCATGTAAGTATAGTTTCTCTTGCCGGAAACAGAGTCTCCGGTTCGATAACATTCAGTGAGAAGTGATGAACTGTAGTAACTGACAAAAGAAAACAAGAACATCACCGCAGGACCAGCAATCCACCCTAGTTGAGCAATCGCCCACGCTAAAGAAAGCACCCCTGATCCAATCACTGCTGTTATTATATGCGCACTCGCAGTCCATACATTGCCTGCAGATATCATATCAAATCAATAAGAAGGAATATAAACTTCATTTTATTTAATGTTGTGTTTGGTAACATGAAATTGAAGTTTTGAAAACGAATTTGATTCAAACGGTAGCTTCTCTCAATAGTAAAATTGTAAAGAGTTCATTTTGATTTAATTCCTTTCTCCATGACCTCAATTTCGTACTTACCAAATAAAAGGTTTTTGCTATTGCATAGGTAACATTACTCTGGGGTTATAGTTACATCTAAATTTTTAATTATGAGATTAAAAATTCATTAAATTATAAAACAATCAACAACACAGGCCCAGCCAGGATTTTTTATATTTATTTTCAATAAATATATTTAAGTAGTTAGAAAAAAATAATACACCAGCACAAAGCCTTCAATTTCTTCAATATATAAAATTAAATGTTGGTGTTATGGTGTAAAAGAAAAATACGTAAACCAAGGAAAACGCAAGAGATAAAAGCCAAGGAAAAAATGCAACACAGGCCCAGCCAGGAAAAAAGTATCACTGGAGGGAGGTGCCTGTAGAGTTAGAAACTAAGGAAAAAAGCTCACCAAGTGAGCCAAGAAGCACACCAAGTGCGCCAAGAAGCACACCATGTGCGCAAAGAAGCACACCAAGTTTATTATTTTGTATAACCTATATTTATCAACTATCTCTGGGGGGACCGCCCCTCCATGCCCCCTGGGTCCGTCCCTGGTTAGATATAATGTACCAGAAAATGGAAAAAGAGGAAAAAAAACAGAGGAGTTTACCGGTTCTTTTGTGGCGGCCATCGTCATCGAAGCATTTGGAGGACTTTTGGGGGAGTACTTCAACGGAAATTTCAAAGACTTGGTGGTGGTTGTGGTGATTTTGGAGGTCGTTGTTCTTTGTGTTAGTGTTCTCAACCATCTTGATTGTTGAAGAACGAACAGAGGCCAAAAACAGAGAGCTGTGTGAGTAAAATGGATAAGACACTAGTCGAGAAAAGTGGGTATGTTTCGCCTTGAATCAAACACCTACCAAAATGACCAAATTAAAAGATTAACTCTGTGCACCACCTAAACCTAAACGCTCAATCAAAGAGAGAAGGAGGGAACTCATAGGAATATAGATTGAATGGAGGGAAGTGAGGGAGGGAATGGGGGTTATATAACGGTTTTAAAAGGGTAAAAATGTATAAAAAAATCGAAAAAGCAGAGAAAGAGAGTGAGAGAGAGAGAGGAGTTCACCAAATTAAAATTGTTCTATCAAGGGATTGATGGTTTGTTTGAACAGGTGCAATTTGCCTTGACTGTTGACACATCTAGTCGTTTTGGGTCTTCAAATTACGTGGAGTTGCAGCATTATATAGGTTTTTTTTATTAAAACGTTCAAGAAAACAGATTTATATATGGGTAAATTGATGCACTTTGTTTGGTTTGGTCTCTCAAGACTATATAAGCAAAAAAAAAAAAGCATAATATGCTGCGATAGAAAATTACATCTTATTATAAATCTGATTAAAGTTAGCTTTTGGTATCGCTGTCTCACGTGTACAGCCTCTCCTCCATCCTTATTGGAAGAGAAGAATTTATGCTTCTTTCTCCTCCTTACCTTTTGGATACTTTCTTTATGCATTTGGATGGAAGTCAAGGCAACGGTACCAAGAAAAACAATTATGTACTATCATTTTTTTTTTAATAATAACGAAAACAGTTTTCCTTGCATAAATTTAACTTTTTTAAAAATGAAAACAAGTTTATAAATTATTTCTTAGGTGGTTGGACTAGCTTTTGATAATATAAAACAAAAATAATTTCATAAATACTCGATCCAATAATGTTTAACATAAATTATGTTTATAGGAAACAAAAATCATTTTATAAATTACTTTATAATGAACCGTTTCTAAAACTTTTTTATGAACTACAAGTCATTTTTGCTGTTAGACCAATCGATACTTAACTAAATCAAATCGGACAAGATACTCCTTGCTAATGATGTTTTGGTTCACCAATAAAAAAAGCTCAAGATTGAGACTTCGAAATTAGAAGGTCTTATGTTCAATTTTCACCATACAAGGTATGAGTTATTTGTTCAAATTCTAACTTAGTTTTTTTTTCCTACTATAAATAGATTGTGTTAAGTTTATATTGTGATGAGATCAATCAGAAGTACTTGTATACAACATCGTTTCAAATATATATAAACAATTTATATTGATCTCACTTAGTCAAAAAAAGAAGAAGAAAAAGCTAAAATCATTTGCATGATGATCATAAACCACTGTCCATCAGTAAAATAGTCCTAAATCGTTAACTCTGCAAACATAATCAAATTTCAACAAAGTTGATGCTCAAAGAATCTTTGGGGAAACATAGGTTATTGGACAATTGAAGTGCTCTTATCCATTGTTGTAGTTGAGATTTTACCCTTAACATTCATTTACTCAAATTTCAAGTAATAAACAAATAAATATCAAGCACAAAATTATTTAATATAGTTTTGTACTACCAACAAACTCACAATTTTATTAATCCTTAACAACAACTTCAGGAAAAACAAAATTATTATCCTTACAACCCAAAATCCCCACTACATTCAAAACTCTCCACCTAACTCTAGTAATAATATTTGAATTATGAATATGTCTCAAATCTTCTCTATGATTCCTTATATATAGATGATATTTTTCTAATACTATTAGGAAAAGAATAATAACAACGTGATAAACTACTACTAGTAGTAGAATAAGCAACTATAAAATAGGAAATCACTTTTCCCAAACCAATTAGAAGTTTTCCTTATGGGGAATTGAGCCAAAATCTTAACAAATCTCCACCTAGGCTCAAATTCTCCACACTCCATCAACAAATCTAACTTTCTTTTTGGTTGGTATGATCTTTCTTTTTGGTCATTCCATATCTCATCCACCTAATTTTCCAAGCAAAACATTTCCATTCAGCACATACAAGCCTTTCTTGTTCATAGTAGCCTTCAACACTACATTTGATCCATTAAGAACTTGCAGCTCTCCATTGCCCGTAGTCCATGTGTATCCATAGTAACCTTAGGTTTCCTTCACTGTCAATTGCTTTGTGTTCCCCACATGCGGTAGCAAATTTGATATGGGTAGGTTTCTTCATACAATCAAAGTACTTCTTATTGAATATATGAATAGAGGACGCTAAATCAAGTAGCACCATATTACTCTCATCAATTTTTTCTTCAATGTGCTCAATAGCTAGCACCTCTTCATCATTTCCCTTAGTGATATTAGCACTTTCACTACTATTTCTACCATCACTCTTTTTCCCACTCATCTTTCTCAACTCTTTTAAATCATTCTTCATGGCCTTACAATAATATTGTATGTGTCCTATTTCTCCATAAAAGAAACACTCCTTCTTACTGTCATCTCTAGGCCTATATTTGGATCTCCACTTTCAGCCACTGTTTGCTCTCCATTAGCTCCTCCCTCGATTAAAACTCTCCACAACAAGTGTTTGATTATCACTAGACAAGCTCTCGTTTCCCATCAATCTTTCATTCTCACGCAGAAGCATGGTCACATCATCTCAGCTCAATGTCAACTTGCCCACCAACAAAGTTTGCACCAATAGTTTGTAAGATTTTGGTAAAGATGATGACAAAAGTGATGATTCCTCCTCATCCTTCAATGTTTCTTCTGCATTCAACAATTGAGACACTAACTTATTAAATTCATTCAAGTGATCATGAGGACTTGTATATTCTTCCATCTTTAGAGAATAAAGGTCCATATTGAGACACAATCTATTGGTCAAAGACTTTGACGCATAGATGGTCTCGAGCTTATCCTACAAACCCTTGGGTGTAGTTTCCTTCAACACAATATACTTGATCTCTAGAGTAAGAGCCAACCTGATTGTGCTTACAACCTTTCTCTGAATCGATTGTCACTTTCTATTAGTCACCTCTTATAGCTTTTCTTCTTCTAAAGCCCGATCAAGATCTTGTTGCACTTGAAGATCTTGAACTATACTTTTTCACAACGTAAAATTATTGCTTCTCTTAAATAAAGGAATTTCAAATTTCGGTATACGATGGTGGCGCAGACGCAACAAATAACAATGGACAGCTTCTTCAAATAAATGACTAGACTCTAATACCACTTGTTGGGATTTTACTCATAAAATCCACTTACTCAAATTTTAGGCAATAAACAAACAAATATCAAGCACAAAATTATTTAATGTAATTCGGTAACCTCCTTACCTATGCCACAAACAAACTCACAATTTTATCAATCCTTAACAACAACTTTAGGAAAAAGAAAATTATTACCCTCACAAACTCACAATCCAAAATCTTCAATACACCTAAAACTCTCCACCTAGCTCTAGTAATAATATTGAAATTATGAGTATATCTCAAATCTTCTCTAAGTCTCCCTTTATATAGAGAATATTTTCATAATACCATTAGGAAAAGAATAACAACAACATAATAAACTACTACTACTATTCCTACTAGAATAAGCAACTATAAAATAGGAAACTACTTTTCCCAAACCAAGTAGAAGTCCTCCTTGTGGGGAATCGAGTCAAAATTTTAACAATTACTTACGAGTATCTTTGAATTCCAGATTAATACATATGAATTTCTTTTAAAAATTCATTGAATTGGACTAATCTTGGTTGGTGGGCAAAAGTGACATATCATGCCTTATTTGTATTAACAGCTACTCTAGGAGGAATGTTTTTATGCGGTGATAACGATTTAATAACTATCTTTGTAGCTCCAGAATGTTTCAGTTTATGCTCTTACCTATTATCTGGATATACCAAGAAAGATGTACGGTCTAATGAGGCTACTACGAAATATTTACTCATGGGTGGGGCAAGCTCTTCTATTCTGGTTCATGGTTTCTCTTGGCTATATGGTTCATCCAAGGGAGAGATTGAGCTTCAAGAAATAGTGAATGATCTTATCAATACACAAATGTATAACTCCCCATGAATTTCAATTGCGCTTATATTCATCATTGTAGGAATTGGGTTCAAGCTTTTCTGAGCCCCTTCTCATCAATGGACTCCTAACATATACGAAGAGTAGTGGGGAATAATATGTGGTTTAACCAATCATGTGAAAGCATGGTCGGTATTTTAACATAATCTATAAAGTCTCAGTTTCGATTCCTACGGTATATGGGTTATTTGTCCGATTTATATAAAAAGTTATTTGCCCACTTTAGTTGGATTGTGGCAATATTATGAAAAACATGAGTAATCATGAGATAGTACATGTTTATATTGTAATCAAATCAATCGTTGTATTACGTGTATTTAGCATCAAAACTCAAAATCTTGGTTTCGAGTTCTGGGAATGCCCTTCTTCTTTGCCTTTGTATATATATATATATATATATATATATATATATATATATATATATATATATATATATATTTGGACTTTCTTACATCTAGATTTTACGTGCAAAACTTTTAATCATATCTTTCAGTCGGCTTGCACGTGAAGTGACGTATTAAAATATGAAGAATTAATTAGACAATTTTTTATCACTTTAAGTTTTCAAAATCATCGTTAATTCAACTATTTTTTATGGTTAGTAGTCTCTAGTGTTAGTTCTAAACTAAAAAAAAAAAAAAAAAGTTTTTTAAGAATTTGTAGGAAATAATATTTCTTTCAAGTGATACTTTACTGATTGTGAGTAAGGGTGAGCATAGAACTCGGTTAACCCGTGAACCCGACCCAAACCGATATAATGGGTTGAGTTGGGTTGTGTCTTTTTAGAGATTGGGTTAGGTTGGGTTGAAACTATTTTGAATCCGGTGGGTTGAGTTAGGTCATGGGTTCAAAATTTTTAACTCGACCCAAATCGGTAACCCGGTCAAATATATAATTATATATTTTATATTTATTAAATATAAAATAGTGTATAAATAATTATAGTATTATTGTAAAATATATAATCATAAAATGTTCATTCTAATTACTAATAGTGTGTAAAATTATATGTAGAAGATACTCCAATGTCCAAACAAGACTCATACTTTCCAATTACCTAGATTTTATTTTCAAATATTTACATTAGAAACAAATATTGATTTCGAGTTATGAAATAGTTTTCATAATTATTCTTAAGCATAACTTCAATCAGAATAAATTGATGCACAATTAACTTATGCTAACAAAATTTTGATTTCTTGTACCGTTGTAACTATAAAATAAACATAGAAATTAACACTTTAACCTACAAGATTCCAGTCGGGATCAATGTATACAGATAAACTTATATTCTAAAAAAATGTACCATAATGTTGATGGAAGAAATGTTGAATGTATGATAAAGCTTAGTAATACCAACTTGCTGGAAGCCTTTCATGCAAACATTATTGAACCATTCAATTTGTCTCTCTGTGACCTTTCAAGAGCCCCATGTCACTTTCCAGTGCATTAAAGCATAGTCCAAAAATTAGACTGATTAATGAGAAAGCATTAGCACGGCCAAAAAATGCTGAGTTACTAAAATATATTATTAGCAACTGTGCAGAAATCCATATTTGCTTCATAATTGAACAATCTTCTAAAGTAAGTTAAATTTATGTCAACTAAAGTAGTTTCTAGCGCAATATTCAGATAAAGATTGTGTTTTTCAATATAACAATGAATCTATATTCTAACGTTAAGGGTTCCAGGTTGTGAGCATGCAGATAAGCAATTGATCATGGTCACTTCATCGGGCTTTATATTACTCGCTTGCATTTCATGAAACAATGCCAAAGCATCCTTACCAAGTTTGGCTTCAACATAGCCTCCAATTATAGCATTCCATGGCACAACATCCTTCACTTGTATGTCATCAAAAAGCTTCTTAGTAGTATCTAAAAAACAAAATTTAACATAGCCTACAACCATTGTAGTGCATGAGACAAGTGTTCTCTTTTCCATGTTATCAAATATTCTTTGTGCTGCCAGGCACACATATTTTACTTGTAATATGAACGGATTTAATAGAATTTTTTTTTGTTATGTAATATGTATGGTTTAATTATTTAGTAAAAAAAATATATCAACCCGGTGACCTAAACCGATTAGAATGAGTTAAGTTAAATTGAGATTGGATGGGTTCATGGTTTGGGTTGGAATGAGATTTTTTCAACCCGGTATAAATGGGTTGGGTTGAAATTTTAGGATAATCCGACCCATGCTCACCCTTAATTGTGAATGGCAAAAGTTTTTGGTTGGTTAGGGTTTAAACCTAATAGTTTAGATCAGTTAAAAATTTCATTAATAATCTTAAAAAATTTCATTGATAATACCAATATAAGTGTGAAAACCAAAAATTAAAATTACAAATAAAATATCTAAGATCACCAACCAAGAAATCGTCAGGCCGTGAATTCATAATACGCGAAGTTAAGTGAAAGAAGTAGTACCACTGAAAGTGGGCTTAAGGCCAGTGTTTGACCATATTGAGTGGCGGTTCCGTCCAAGCCATTTATACATGTCAAACTTCAAGATGCAATCAGGAGTGGTGATGATTCGTCTGGGTTGTGTTAACCAGGTGACACGAACCGCTTGAACATGTGCCCCTAGCTACTCATACCAGCTAGTTGCTGATTTGAGTGGTTAAAGTGTGAGATTTTTCGATGATTTGTGTTAACGTTGAGATTTCAAATAAAAATTATGAGTAAGTTCTCGATTCTATGCACATTGTACAAAGAGTTGTTGGATTTTTTTTTTTTTTTTTATCTTAAATTAAGTATGATAACGTAACAAGAATTCAAAAAAAAATTAAATTATAAGTGTGGGAATTTAAAGAAACTTAAACGAAATTGTATGAATTTAAAGGAATTATAGGTAAGTAAATGCATAAATGTAAAATAAAAAATATAGTTAACCATTGAAGGATTGATAAAAAAATTCCTTACCAATGGCCATTTTTCTAACATTGATACAATAACACAGAATCAATAACAGTTAGAAACTAGTCTAACTGCAGTCTCCATTAAACCACTTTTTAATTTCAATATTGCACTGGTAGTATGTTATAACTTTTACATAACAATCAGATCTCATCTAATTAATTATTATTTTTTTAATTTAATTTAAATTAAAACTATTTTTAATTTATTTTGAATTTGAATTTGATTTAAAACTCTGTTTAATTCTTCTTTTTAATTATAATTAATTATTAGGGCTTCTACAAGTCATAATTGACATATAACAATATGTTATGACTACCCTGACAATATGAATTTAATGTGAACATTCCCGTTGTCAGTTACTGTGCAATTTAATCATTTCATCATGCAATGCCCCTGATTAAACATAAGATATGGAATTACTATTAAACCTTAATTATTTAATCGCATGTATCTTGATCTCAAGTCCATAATTTAAATGATGAAATTAGAAAGTCATTTCTAATTTTTATCCACCTTGACCAAGAAATTTCCATACTATGACTTAATCAGATCACACATGGTATTTTCTCTCTTTTACTGAAAATGATGGATCATCTATTGTACACTCACATACTTCCATGCATAAGTGGTCATACCCGATTTCTACCTTTATGTGGTCTATGATTAAAACCACATTTAAGTAGTAACAAAGCAAGATGACATAGACACAAAATATCTAGGTGTCTCAAGTCCAATGATCACTTGCACAACTGCAACATAAGAACGCTTATTAACCGTCAGTAAAATGTCCATTAGAAATTAATTAAGTCGAATCAGTTCAATGTACTTGTTTTCTAACAAATACCATAACTTGTTTTAGTGTCTCATACACTAGTGACCATGAGATCAATCTCCCTCAACTCCTTGAGAAAACATAGTATATACTAATCTATCTGGATTCACTAATGTCACTCTTAATGATCTTATGATTAAAAACATTTAAAAATAAAGTTTAAGAAAATGCATCTAATTAGCTTGATCTCATCGTGGTGCTTATTTACATTGCTTCTATTGTAAGGGTTTTATCATGTAAACACATGCAATATGATTTGTAATGAACACGATAACTATTATAATGTCATAAATAAATGTTCATTATCAATAAATAAATAAAATTAATTACAAGCAATATGCTTAGCCATAAAATAATAAAGTATTGGTTTTGAGGCACACTTCTATCATTTTGTTCATGCTGTTTGTGACCAAGGAAAGCTAAAGCGATTATCTTGAAGGGAACTTTTTGCAGTCCTTATCTTACTTTGTCTACTCTTATCATCTAGACAAACTCACACCCATGTTTCTACGTTTCAATGAATCTGTATAATATTACTTGTTTCTCTTCTCTTGAATGATTGAGGACTATATATATAATTAATGTTATAATGCATGTGACCATGCACCACCAATCCACATGGGATTCACCTCATATTTTAGACACCCATAATCCAATAATGCGGCTCAAACAACAGTACTCAGTCGAGAACCTACACTTGGCACCTATCTTACGTCCAGATGCGAGGAGCTAATGCCTGTTGCCCCCCCCCCAAAACACTTTTTCAAAAGAATTGTTCTTCCTAGTCTTTTAGAAATCACACCCCTTTGATTCTACCACGCTCCGTTTTCCTACATACCAGTTAACCCAGCATCATTCGAGGTTTTCACTTTGATAAAAATCAAACACCTTAAGCATAGGAAACAAATCTTATATATTACTATATCTTTACTTTCTAAATAAAGTAAAAGGTAGATAACTAAAGGTGGATCAGATGCCTCAAAATTTCACAGGAAGACCAACAAGAAGCGGGGCTAAGCTAAACAGTTAATGCATCACTGTGTTCTCGTAGAATAGTGTTTAGTGTGTATAAGTACAATTGCGCAAATACAACCAAACTTGCATGCTTAGATATTTCCGTTGTATAACTGAATCAAGAATAATTCCAATCTTGCAGTTGGAACCAAAATCCTATCAGTAACAGCGGGGATTTTTTATCCTCTTACACAAATATGTGAAAATCTAAATGGTTCTCAAAACTTTTATTGTCCAATCGTCCCCAATCCGGACACCAGGCTTGCGAATGGTTACAACATCTGGGCCACGCCCGTCTAGCCAGAGTGGCCCGAGTTCAATTTCACTCTTTTGATTTGTTGGTTCAATAAGAGCACTCTTTGGCCCGGGAACGTGTCCGAGCAAAATGATTCTCTCAACTATGCACTGTGAAGAAAATGGTGATTTGCCAGGGGCAGTAGGTTCCACGTTCAAAGATGTAAGCTGCCCATTTGAGAACACAAATCGTAGGTGGACGTAAGCCCCTTGTTTGAAATCAAAACTTTTGCCATCATCGACATAGAGTTCACCTTCTGCTGCTTGTGAACTATTCAGAGCTATCACCTAAACAGACACAGAGGTGTTAGAATTAATGGCTGCTCATCCCACATAACATAAGCGATAATAATCAATAAGTTTCAACACTACTTCTGTAGGAACCAACTCTTAAATCAGAGTCATTCGATACGCTAAGAGGATTAATGGACTAAGATAATAAAAACTCACAGGAACACCACATGTACTTCAGTGGATATTTATTTATTTATAAGTCTTCAGGAGATAGTTTTTATGTAAAGACGTCTAAAGAAGAAAATAACAATGCATTAATGGAAGAAATTTTCTTTTTATAAAAACAAAAGTGAATAAGAATAGAATATTTCTAAGATCCAACAGACCTCATGAACTCAGTACACAGCATAAATCATTTAGTTAAAGCGGACAAAGAATCCAAACAGAACTAAATTAAAGTGAACACCTATTACTATATTTAGAGAATAAATTTCTATATTTAGGCCTATACAGGATTCACTCACTCTGTGCAAATAGACAGCTAAGCAAGCTGGCATGGACAGCAGACAGCTGTCATAACACAAGCTCTTCACAAAACAATGTCTAAAATGATGAGAAATTGGTATCAAACAGGATATATCTTCCTCACTTCAAACTAATATCCTTCTGAATGAAGAGTCATTCCGTAAGAATTAAACCTGGATTGGCGCATTATTAGCAGAACACTAGTATGATAATATCATACAGAGCTCATCTTGCTTTGCAATAATACACTTCATCCTCACCTAAACTATTGGAAAACATATAGAGCTATTTCTACTCTCCATAAATTATCCTTATTATTAGTCAAATATAGCATGCTTGCGTATACAAAACCCAAGTCTAAGAGCAACCAAGCAATAAAACAGATGCCTGCACCTCACTTTTATCCAATTTAACATAATATATGTGGAAGATATGTATCATCAATCATATGACAGAATATGTTAACATTTTGCAGATTTCCTCAATGTTTGGATACAACTCAACAAGGAGCTAAGGAATTTTCCTTGGGCCTAAGTGAACATTAACAAAACTTTTCCCCAAGAAAATGGTTACATATAATATCTCAGGTAAAGACAAATACAAACTAAAATATAAACAAATTAAAATGAAACACAAAAAGGGTTCTCAAGTAACGTATATGCACAATTCACGAATATGGATTAAATTCTATCATTCTAGGTACAAAAAGGATTTTGTAAATTAGTTAATGCATATATTATTTTCTTTTATTGATAATCAGAAAAATTGTTTTGAACTTGGACCTCTTCTTTAGGAGTGGTTATAATAGTTGTTATTTTTTAAACACATTTGAAGTCATTTAGTTTTCAGCCAAGCTTGAGATAAAGATCAATAAAATAATGCCATGTAAGAAACCTTATTATTAATAAGTGATTATCGTGTTTTGTGAATAGAGCCAGTTCTTTATTGAAAAAATATTGAGAGGGCCCATAATGTAAAAAAATTAAGTAATCTTTCACTACTATGACACTTGATGTTAAAAATGACATTTGAAAAGCCTGGGGAAGGTATACCTGCCCCCATTGGCTGCCCCCCACCCTACTAGCACCACACTCAACAAAGCCTTAATCCAACTAAATGGGCTTTTGAAAAGCCAAGGGAAGCTATTCGCCCCTGGTTAGCTCCCTACTAGAACCACTGGTGAACTCAACAAAGCCATAATCCAACTAGATGGGGTAGCTGCATAAATCCTCTTGCAATAATCCACTTTATATCTATCCTAAATGCTCAAACACCATAAGACCTAAAAGAAATAATAATTGAGAAAAAACTGCTACGGGTATCACAATGTTAAGATATATGGATGCCAGAATATAAACATATTCATGAAGGTTTGAGAGTTCTATTATGCAGCCAGAAGGTTCAGATTGGCATCAACTACGTACCAAAGTATAAGGATCATTCACCATCTGTGTGGAGCTTCGACGAAACCGGTCCTTCCTGGGTATGATCGTTCCAGCCCTCTGGAATGCAGGAATACTCTCTTCTGAAACCTCCAGCTTGTGTGTTATACCTCCCTTATATGCAGTTCCAGTTCTTAGGTCATACCAAGATTCTTTCCCTGGCAAATACACTGATGCATGTTTCGCTCGCTGATTACAAGAAAATACACATCATGCTTCAATTTGTGACACCACAAGAACAGATGAGAAAGGAGAAGGGAATATACAAAATAGAAAGAAAGTGTGAAGATCCAGTCACGGCATACCTCAGTGTAAATTCCTTGCACCAAAAGACTGTTTCCAACCATGAATGCCTCATCATTGCTAAAAGTAGCTTCATCAGATGGGAACTCCATCCACAAAGGACGGGCAACAGGAATACCACTAGCGTTTGCCTCTCTGAACAACGTGTAGAAATATGGGAGCAACATGTAACGGACATGTATGGCATCTCTCATAAGTTCTGTATTCCGCTCTCTGCAACAAAGTAAAGAAAATTACTAAAACTGATAGTTGATACCAGTAAAAATTAGCGGTTTAATGAGTACTTTCAATGTTATTTAGCTCTCAAAGTGTCTATTAACAGAGTCAACATAGGTAAGTTCATAGCAGATGCCACTGCCAAAATTTGAATCAAATATTTAAATATCCTGAATTAGTTCTGCTGAGCTTACAAATTTGTGTATAACACAGAGTTCTCTGTGCAAATTCTGAATCACAGAAAATGCCCAAGAAACCATGACAATTTACTAAATAGGATCAAGACTCAATAGCCTTTATGCTCTTCAATTTCTCTTATATATATTCTCAAAAATAGAGTAAAGAATGTTATCTCACTAAGAGATTTTATCCTTGCTTGAAAAAAAAATAAGGGAACTAATGTGGTTTATCCTCATAATGTGGAGGACACCAGATGGTAAATCTCAAGGAACTGCTAAAAGGACTAAGAACTCTATAAGAATCTGTTATTTGCTATAAACATATAACAAGAAGGCCGGGAAAGAGCAACGCTTAAGAAAATAAATAATATATATTTATACATACGCATATGTGCGGGTGTAAAAAGAATTTCAAAAGGCACAAATTACTAGCCAGAGTAGTCACAGACATTACAGGGAACCAAGATACATTTACTATTATGGTATGTATTACGGTCAAAGTACATTTGTAGTAAATACCAACTTACCCAAATAACCAAGGCTCTCGTCTTTTGGTGTCATGATGGGCATGGGCCCTAAAGAAAGGATAATAAGCACCTAGTTGATACCACCGAACTAATAACTCAGGGTCAGGATTGCCAAAAAACCCACCTACGTCCGCACCTGCAAAAGAATATCTATAAAAATTATTATTAAGAAAAAGGAACTTGGATCAAGTATTTCAACAAAAACATATTAAACATACCAGAGAATGAAATTCCAGTAAGACTGAGTGTCAAAATCATAGGAACTGAAACCCTGAGGTGATCCCAATCTGCTGTATTATCTCCAGTCCAAATTGCTCCGTACCTTTGAGTTCCAGCAAATAACGCTCTTGACAAAACAAAAGGCCTGTCCTTTCCATCTCCACGCTTCACAAGCCCATCAGATGTTGCCATGTGGAAGTAATACCCATAGGCATTATGCAATTCACGGTGCTCCACACCCCCAAGATGTAAAGCATCTCTTGGCATTGTGACCTACTCAATGAAAAGTTAAGTTAACCTCTGCCCTTACCATTTAACCAATGATTGATTTGCAGAAACAATGAAATTTTCTCCAGAAAGCCTTACAGAGCAATTACACAAATTGTAGGTTCTAGACTATCCTTGTCAGCGACCCACATTTTATGAAAACACAAAATTATATTAGCATCTCTAATGTAACATTCGATCTTAAATTTAAATGCCACAATAATTTAAGTCTGTTTGTTTGTCATAATAATAGCTCTTAAAGGCACAAGACGCATTAAAACACAAATGGCAACTAGGGCTAAGGTGTGTGCCTATAGAAAGATAGGACACAAATTTGTCAAAAACACGCATATAAAGTATAGCCTTATAGGCTTCATTTGAAAAACACCTTGTGCTTTGGTCCAATTTTGGGATAGACCCTGCAGAATTTTTTGTGCCAATTAACACCGTGTGTTTGCGGATGTTAGCTTGGTGGGTTATGGCCACTAGTTTCCACACTTAGGTAGCCACATGTGGATATTTTTACACAAATGAAAAAAAAAATGAAACTGAACCAGATCTGGCTAGCAAGGCTGGTTGGCGCCTCAGCCCTTGTGAATGAGGCTGTTAGTGCCGTGAAACCAGCCTAAGCCGTGCCTCAGCCTGATCTAGATCAGATCTTTCCTTTTTTTCATATTTGTGGAAGAACACTCACACGTGTGGAAACTAACGGCCTTAACCCTCCAGGCTAATGTTAGCAAAATACCTCAGGGACTATTCTGAAATCAGATCAAACTACAAGGTATTTTTTGAAATTAAGCCTAAAATACATAATGGTCATATGATATTAACAACATCAAATAAGATCACAAATTTCTTAATTTTTCTAAACTGAGTTATCACAAATATTTAGATTCCTGCTAACCACAAAACAAACAAAGACAAGCATGTTCATATCAACCATAGTTTAAGCACAGGAAGAGAATCTAACTACTTATGCAATGAAGAAAAATAAAGACAATAAGACAGAAGATGGATGGAGGAAAGAAATTAAAAAAGAAAAGTATAATTGCGTGTGTATGAGAGAGAGAGAAAAGAGAACAGAAAAGGTGTTAGGTTGTTAAGTAATTTTGTGCAAGAGAACTTGCTTTAATGATTAGTCCAAGTTGTGGGATGCTATTTTTTTATAAATGAAAATTGTATTGACAAAGCACCAAAAGAGTGAAACTCTAAGCCAAAGGCTATTTACAAGAGAGGAAATTTATAAAATCCAAAAGGTCAATGTGTTACAAAAAAAATTGCTTTAACCCAAAAATTAAGGGTGTTGATTGAGCCAACTATCTCCAATAGAGTCAATAGATTTTTCACTACCCTCGAACGCTTTACGATTTCTCTCGTTCCACACTAACCTAATTTTTTTTTATAAGTACACTAACCAAAAATTGAGTGTAGAATCAACAAAAAAGCTTTTGTAACCTCCTTTGATGCCCACACTCTAAGCCCAAAACTCATCTTTCACGGATCCCGCTACCACCCAAGAAATCCCCCAAATCCCATAAGCCATCTCCCACAAACTCTTAAACAATAGGCACTTTACCAAAAGATGAAACACGGATTCGGCACAACATTTGCAAATATAATATCTATTAAAAAAAACTTTTCCCTTCTTGGTAAGAATTTTCCCCCAAGAGGCCTCCCACACACAAAAAAAAAAACCTTACTTTCTTTGGGACACAAGGAAATCAAAATAGCTTTCCACAAGAGCTTGGGGTGGCTAGCCGAAAGATCCTCCTCAAGAAGAACCTCATAATAAGATTTCACTACAAAGCCTCTCTTTGGGCTAAGTCTCCATCTAACCAAGTCCTCCCTACTCACCTCCACCCTAATGCTATATAAGGTCCTCAAGAACCTCTCGACCATCTCAACTTCCCAATCATGTAAATTCCAAATAAAAGGCGCATCCCATAAAATCCCATCATTAGTGACCGAAACACGAGCTAACAATAGCTTCTTTTTTTCTCACAATATTAAAGATGTCCGAAAATTGATCTTTCAAAGGGGTGTTCCTAACCTATGTATCATGCTAAAGTCGAGTTCTTTCTCCAATGCCCACCACCACCGATACTCACGGAGCAAAATCCCCCACCCTTTTCGAATCCACTTTCACACTCCCACACCATAGGCCTCCCTAACATCATTAGACATCCACCAATTAGAATCCATCTTGAATTTAGCTACTATCACTTTCCTCCAAAGATGCTCCCTCTCTACAAAAAAACCACCATAACCATTTTCTAAGAAGCACTTTCTTAAAAACTGAGAGAGATTTGAGGCCGAGCACCCCATTTTCCATTGGTTGCTTGACCACCCCCCACCTCACGAAATGATACTTGTATTCATCTATGTGTTAACCCAAAGGAATCTACTTTGTATAGTCTCCAACCTATTAGCCACCGAACTCGGAATAGGAAAAAGAGATATGAAGTATATAGGAAGGCTAGCAAGAGTGCTCTTAATAATAGTAAGCCTTCCTCCTTTAGATAAATAATGGTTCTTCCATCCAGCTAACCATTTCTCAAACTGTTCCACAATTGGGTTCCAAACACTTTTATCTTTGAATTTAGCTCAGGGGGGAGGCCAAGGTAAATGATGGGAAGTGACTCACATTGCATCCCAACAAATTTACAAGCAACTGGCCCTTAATAAAGCCCTCTTTGGAAAATGGTTATGGAGATTTCATGCAGAGAGGGGTCATTTTTGTAGGAGAGTAGTGGAAGCTAAGTTTGAGATGGATACAAGCGGTTTGATGTCTAAGAAGCTTGGGAGTGGTGTGGGCGTGTGGAAATGGATTTGGCAAGGGTGGGAGGATCTTCACCCTTCATGTTTCGGTGTTGGTTGGAAATGGGGGAAGAACTCAGCTTTGGCATGAGACTTGGTTTGGGAATACCCCTTTAAAAGACCAATTTCTGGATATCTTTGATATTGTGAGAGACAAAGATGCACTCATTAGTTCTTGCTCCTCCTTGACTAATGATAGACTCACTTGAAATGTGCCCTTTATCCGCAATGTCCATGATTGGGAGATAGAAATGGCTCAAAGTTTATTGGAATCTTTATATGGTGCTAGGTTGGACGTGAATCGGGAAGATGTGGCTAGATGGAGGCCTAGCCCGAATAAAGGCTTCACGGTGAAATCTTTTTTCGAGTTTCTTCTTGATGAGACTCCCTCGAAAGGTTCTCCTAACTTTCCTTGGAAAGCCATTTGGTACTCTTTTGACCCCAAGAAAGTAAGTTTTTTTACTTGAAATGCCTCTTGGGAGAAAATTCTTACCATTGACAGCTTACAAAAAAAGGGGAGGATGATTGTTAATAAATGCTACATTTGTAAGGGTTGGGCCAAGTCCCTTTTTCATCTTTTGGTGGAGTGCTCAATGGCTAAAAGCTTGTGGGAGATGGTGTATAAGATCTTGGGTATTTCTTGGGTGGTCGCCGGCTCCGTGAAAGATGAAGTGTGGGCTTGGAGTGGTTTGAGGGCTTCTAAGGAGATCAAGAAGGCCTACACGTTAATCCCACTTTCCATTTTTTGGATAGTGTGAAATGAAAGGAATCGTAGAGTTTTTGATGGCATTGAGAGACCTATTGAAGTTATTAAAGATAGATGGTTCAACACTCTTCATTTTTTGTTTAAAAGAAGTTTGTTTGTTGATGATTTTGATCTCCTTGATTTCATAGATCTACTTCCTTGTAATCAGCTTTGGCTTTAAGTTGTACCCTCTTGGTGCCTTTTAATACAATTCTTTTTACTTGTAAAAAAAAAAAAAAAATCTCCCCAAGAGGAATAAGATCACTCTTACCAAGATTAACCTTTAGCCCTGAGACCACCTAAAAACAAAGTGATGGGAAACACAAGGAAGATTAGAATTAGAGATTTTAATCTAGGAATTAGGGGATATGGGGATAATTATATACTCATGAAATATTATGGGTATCTAGGTGCAATTAATTTTATATTGCAATTTCCTTTCATATTTCAATTTCCTTATCGGTCTAGGATTGGGTTTAAGATCTCTAAATAAGAGGCATCCCTATGTCATTTGTGGTCAGCTTGGAATTGAATAATAAAATGAGTATTGAAATTAAACCCTAAGATTGAGTGGTTTTGCGACATGTGATTTAGTTGCGGTGTTCGCGTCCATGTGATTTGGATTGCAGTTCCATGTGATTTGGGACGATCCATGTGATTTGGATCGGTTATATCTTTTGTTTCTAGTTTATATTTATTTCTCCCCTATTGTACCGCATCAAGTGGTATCAGAGCACAAGGATCTAAGATTTCATCATCATCACTTGAACAACACTGCCTACAATAGCCGTTGTCGCCACCCGCAACCGTCCGCCGTCGCTGCCCCAGGAACTCACACCACCATCGTGGGTGCGGCTTTCTTGGGCGACCACAGCCCAAGAAGCACAACCCGATTCGCCACCGTCTTCCTCCTCAAAAGTTGTCATGACTTTCAGATCTACATTCTGCAACGCCGTCGTCGCCTCCCGTCAGCCCAGCAATCGGTGCCACCACCGACCGGTGCGCAACCACTGAGCAAACACGACCCGAGCTACCCCGCTCTACTCCGTCGGATCTGCCGCCTACGAAGAGTTTTTTTAAGAAGTTTGACCCTTTGGCTCTCCGCCCAATCAACTTATTTTCGGCCACCCACTGCCGAATCGAGTACCGTCACCATGACCGGAAGGAACTTCCAACCACAACCCCCAAAGTCCAACCAGATCTGACCGGTATTTGACAGGGTCAGATCCGACCCGACCCAACCCACTTCTCTTCTTCTGCAGCTGACCCGAGCCACCTCCTAGCTGCCAAGCCGAGCCACCCTGGAGCCATTTCTTAGTCCAGACTTGCCAGATAGCCAATTTCAGTTTTGTGTATTGTTTTTCTGATTTCTTGAATTTACTGTCTTTTATTTTGTAGAAAAAAAAAAGAATAAAAAAGGCAATAAAAAAAAAACAGAAAAAAAATATATAACATGTTTGAGCTATTTTAGTATTATGACTATTACTATGGAGGAACAGATTCAGTATTTGAATGATAAAATTATTGATGAGTACAAGCGTATGTGCGAGTTAAGATCTTTATGGACAAAGTACGGATCACACTCTTTTTGTCAACATTGGAAAGAAGAATATAAAGTACTTGATACTTGTCTTCGTGTTAAGCACCGAGCTCTGACACAACTTTATCGGCCATATGAGACAGTCCTAAGCAAGGTTGAAGTTCATGCTCAAGAAGAGATTCAAGTCCGGATAAAACATATTGTCCCAACTTCATGTGAGATTGTCGTAGTTGAACCATGTCAGCCAAATGATGACTTAGATATGCCCATTGAGTCTGTTGATCAGGTTCAAGACAAAGATGACGAACCGGTTGACCACCAGCTTGATGTTGTTGAGCATATTGAACCAGTTCTATGTGAAGTTATCTTATTCGAACCAGTTCAGCAAGATAACAAATTTGCTAAGCACATTAAAGCAGTTGAAAATATTCCCAACAAACAAGACAACAAGCTTGATTGTTCGATTGAGGTTCAAGTTGATGCACCTATCCGTGATATTGAGTTTATCCTTCCTACCTGGTTTCACACCCCTCGGCAACAAGCATTCCCAGTTCAATTTATTTCACCTCCTAGTGATTGCAGCTTTCCTGAGTTTCACGACTATGTTTTTCTTCTCCACGCCTTGAAGCTCTTGCTTCTGTAACATTTTTCAACTCGAGGATGAGTTCTTTCTAAGTGGTGATTTCTAAGTGGTGAAGAATGATGGGAACACAAGAAAAATTAGAATTCGGGATTTTAATCTAGGAATTGGGGGATAATTATGTACTAAGGAAATATTATGGGTATATAGGTGTAGTTAATTTTATATTGCAATTTCCTTTCATATTTCAGTTTCCTTATCGGTCTAGGACTAGGGTTTAAGATCTCTATATAAGAGGTGTCCCTATGTCATTTGTACTCAACTTGGAATTGAATAATAAAATGAGAGTATTGAAATTAAACTCTTTGATTGAGTGTTTTCACGCCATGCGATTTGGTTACGGTGTTCGCGTTCATGTGATTTGGATTGCGGTTTCCACGTGATTTGGGACGATCCATGTGATTTAGATCGGTTTTATCTTTTGTAGTTCTCCCCTACTGTACGGCATCACAAAGGAAGACACATCGAAGGTGCAACAATTGGAATGGGATCCACCCCACAAAAAACAAGGGTGTCATCAGCAAAAAGAAAGTGGGACACATTCACATTACTCTCAATTTTGAAATCACTCAAAAGTCCCCTCAACCGCTTTTATTAACATCTTGCTAAAAGCCTGCATCACCAATGTGAACAAAAAAAGGGACAACGGATCCCCTTGTCTAAGGCCCCTCGAAGCCCTAAAGAAACCGAACGAGCATCCATTAACAAGGATGGAAATGGATGCCGAAGAAATGCACTTAAAAATCCACTTACAACAATTCTCTCTGAAGCTCATTCTTTTCAAAAGGCAGATAACGAAACTCCAACAAACGTGGTCATAACCCTTCTCCAAATCAAGCTTACAAATCACCCCTCCCTCCACCTTTTAAATGTGCATCCACTACTTCATTAGCAATCAAAATGACATCCAGAATTTGCTTTCCTTCAACAAAGGCATTTTGGTGAGGGCTCACCACTTTATGCAAAACTGACTTCAATCTAGAAGTTACAACATTCGACAAAAGCTTGTAGATGCATGGGATCCTATTGTAGAAAATCTTAAGAAGAAACTGGTTGGATGGAAGAAAAAGCATGGGAGATTGACAGTAATAAAGAGCACCCTTGCTAGCCTTCTAATCTACTTTATGTCTCTTTTTTTCAATCCCCAATGTGGTAGCAACGAGATTGGAGAATATACAAAAATAATTTCTTAGGTGGAGTACGAGGGATATAAATGGGGAGTTGTCAAACAACCCATCGAGAAAGGGGTAAGGGTGTGCAATGGACCGTTGAAATCAAAGCAGAAGGCTTCGATTTGATTTTGATTTGGAGTTTTCAAGAAACCTCAGGTTCGAGTTGGGTTGCAGTTTTAAAAATTGCATTAAACTTCAAACTGGTAAACAGATCCCTTTATATATTTAAATTTTTTATTTAATATATATACATGTTAAAATCTAATTGAATAATTAAAGAGAACCTTATTAAACTTTTGATATGTATGATATGTTTGTTGAACTTTAGACATAGTGAATGCTCGTTTAGTTGGTTTGTAATAAACTTTTAAACATTTAGAAGAATGTTAGTTTATTTTAATTTCCTGTGGATGGGAAATTGAAATTAATGGATGAAGACCCTTGTAATATATTATTTTTGTAGGTCATACAGTGGAACTAATTTTAAAACTAAAGAAGAAAAAAAACTTAAACCAAACCAGTTTGCAAGTTGGTTGGTTTGCAATTCGGTTCCGGTTTCTTTTTTTCCTCAAACAGACCCAAACTGAACCACGTGCATTGTTAGAAACGGGAGTTGGTTTTAAAATCTCTCATTTAAATTTATTTTTTAAAAGAAATTGATAAAACAACTACTCAGTGCAATTCTTATTCATGTACAATGCACATGTACAACAGTAGCTAGTATGAAAAAAGGGAGATATATAGAAAACTTGGCACACCTACATGCTTAAGCAAAAGATGTGTACTCACTTACGGGTGCACCTGATGAAGGTCTCTTCACATGAGCGTGATAAAGGGATATACCTAATGCCAGGCTGACCAATGATCCTGGGCACACCTTTATAAAACTAGGGTCACAGTGCAGCAGTTAGAGCACTACAGCCTATGGGCATTTCAAGTTCACGACAAGTCAGAGAAGCTATTAATTTTAGGTAGTACAACCAGCAGTAAGAAGGAAGAAGCTGAGTCCATTTAACCTTCCATGAAACAACCATGATGAAACTACCCTTAAGAAGAGATGTAATATAATTTCCTGCATCTTAGCATCCACTCGGCTACTGAGAACAAAGCTTATTCATGATTAACATTTTACTAAGGAGTTTCCCAAGAGATTGACAAAGTGCTCCCTCAACTTGTATTTGTAGGTTGAATATTAATAGTTCAAAAGTCATAATAGGAGATAACAGGATTATAAAATAATAGATAAATATCTAATCCTAACAACAACATGGAATGCAAAGAAAGACACAACAATAGAAGCATGGGACCACGATTCTCTCCATTTCAGGTTCATGGTGAGATTAAATGTCGCATTGACAAATTTGAATTTAAATATTTTCAATTTGCCGATATGACATTCAATCTCGCCATAAACTTGACTCCATTCCAATTTTCAAATAGAAAGAATCGTGATCCAGCAGCTTGACATACCTCTGGACCATTGAAGACAGAAGGTTCATTCATGTCATTCCAAATGTACAATGAAGGAGTAGAACCAACGTAATTCTCATATGAAAACTTCTCACTCCACCATGATCTAATCTCTGGATTCAACATATCCGGATAGGATGATGAACCAGGCCAGCACCAACCATCAAAATCCTTTCCAGATGAATCCTTAATATAATACCCCTTCTGGGTAGCCTCCTTATGCAAAGGGAACGAGTCATCTCGCTTTATATGAGGATCAACAATAGTCACCATGTGTCTACCCTTCGCTGCCAACTTCTTCTGCATTTCTTCAGGATGTGGGAATAACAGCCTATCCCAAGTAAAGTACTTCTTCCCGTCCGCATGCTCAATATCGAGCCACAAAACATCATATGGAATATCATGCTCGTCAAACTTGGAGTCCACATCCTCCACGTCCTCCTCATCCCTGTAATTCCACCTACATTGATGATATGCCGTGGCAAACAACTGTGGCATGGCCGGAGTACCAGTCACACTGGTGTACTGCCTCACTACATCCTTTGGTCCTGGCCCCACAAAAAAGAACGTATCCACAATTCCCGCCTCACTCATCCAAAAGGTATCGATCCTACTCTGCCCCGAAGGCAACGAAAGGCCACTCTCTGCATCCCAACCACTTCCCAACACATCAATCTGCATCTCAGCAGCATTCAACCAAAAGAAGCCTGAACTTTTCCCAGATTTCCCGTGCGAGACCATGAACGGAATCGACCCGTAAATCCCAAACGGAGAATCGTGCTCAAACTCGAAAACATCCAAGTTAAACAACCGATAAGGCTCAGATTCATCAACTCCAGGACCCCGAGTGGGTTTCAAAGCAAAACTAGTAGCATGTTCAGGTATTCCATAAACGAATTCCGACCCATAAAACGATACATCGAAGCTAATCGATTGGGGACCATACGGCCTCGTATCGGTGTGGCTCCTGAACCTTTCCTCCCAGTCGTCTCCTTCTTTTTTCTTTCTCAATTGCTCAAAATCAAACAACCCATGAGAATTCAACGATATTACGCGGCGATGGTTACCTGATTTTTCGCGCACGTAGACCTCGAACGGGTCGTGCCGGAGCACTGCGTCATAGCCTTCCGACAGGTAGACTATTGAAGATGGGCCCACATCTCCGTCGATCGTCTCCGTTGAAACCCTCTGCAACCAAAGCTTCTTGTCATCAAATTCCGGTAGGATTACGTCGGGAACTTGGAATCGCTTCTTGGGTGGGTCCAGGGAATGATCCTCGTCGATTTTGAGCCGCAAGATCCCATCTTGGTAAGCGGCAAGAGTGAGAATCAACGGCTTGATTTGATCTTCATCATCGTGAGGTAGATTGCTCGGGAGGAGCTTGGCAGTGAGGTCTCCGTCGGAGATGGTGATGTCACGAGCGTTCAGAGTGCACGCACCAGGCTTGCGTGATCGGGCGCGTTTGCAGAAGGGGGTCTGGTTGCAGTTACGGAACTCCTCTTTCTTCCAGGAAAATGCTGTTTGGGAGATGAGAAAGAGGAGTAATAATAGAAGAAAAGAAAATCGTAGAGCTCTCATTTGGGTTGTTTTCATTGGAGAGAGATCATAATAAAGGGAAATGAAGATGATAAAACACTAGAAGAAATGGAGATCAGTGTCGACTGGAAAATACACAGATCGTGAACTCGAGTTAGGGAAAGGGGTGACTGTGTACACCAGACTGTTGTAGATGGGTTGAGCCTCTTATGGGCCAGGCGTTTTGTCTGAGACGGGGTAAGCCCGAAACGTTAGGCGTTAGGATATTTCAAAAAATAAGATTAATTAATTAAAATAATAATTAATACTCAAATAAAAAAATTAATTGATTATCAATAAATTCTAATGGTTTGAGTATAAAAAAGAATACCTGATCAAAATAAATTCTTATACTTTTTTTTCTTTTTTGTTAATAAACCATTAAAATTGAGTTTTTTTGATACTTTGTGTCTTTTAAAAAATCCGAACATAAAAAAAAAAAAATCCTCGAGATGAGACGTATGCCTCCACTAAAAAAGCATAAACCTTTGAGAAACTACTTTTTTCTTAAAACCCCAAACGGTTTTAGTTATATCCTTAGACAAGCCCCGAACGAACTCAAACTTTGTCTTTTAAAACACTGATTTGGACAAGAAAAAAAATTGTTTCCTTATACTTCCTCAAATTCCTCTCACACAATCACTTTTTTTTTAATTATTACAAAATATATCTAATTAAGTATGATGTCTTACTTTTAATAAGGCATGTAGAGCTTATTATAAATTTTTGAAACTGTTTTCAAGAGTAAAACATGTTTTCTAAAACACCTTATGATGTTTTCAATTATTTTCTAAAATTTTTTAATTAACATGAGGAAATTATATAAAACTTTAAAATAAATATTATTTTGTCAACATGTATCACTAATTATAACAAAAGGAAAACAATTAAAGAATGGCAGTTACCCTAACACGTTTTTAGTTAAAAACAAACATAAATTTGTTTTCAAAAACATTGTTTTAAGAATAGGTAATATAAAAGAAAATCCAAAACTCATCATAACTATTATTTTTATAATTGTAAATGAAAAAAAAATGTATATTTTAAAAATCTGAGAAGAAATATGCATTTTAAACTTGTGAGTTTTATGGTTCTTCTAAACTTTTTCGATAAATTAGGCTTAGTTATGATTTTACTCCTAGTATTTTGAGGTAATACCTATTTAACTTCGTAAACTTTCAATTGTTCTAATTAATTCTATGAAGTCTTTCAATTTCTTAATCAATTACCTTCACTCTGGTCCTAATTTCGTCAATTCATTAAGGGTATGTTTGTTTTAAAGTGGTTATATTTCTTGTGAATCAATGATTCACAAGATTTTAAACTCTTAAGAATTAGATTTATTGAAAATTAACTATTTTATTGTCTGAATATATTTAGAATTGGAGATATCTAATAGAAATTTTAAAACGTTTTAAATGAAAATGTGTTTTATTTCAATAATATAATTAATATATTTACCATTATGCATTGACTTAACATTAGTATTTTACATTAACTTAACGTTCTAATGTCAAGCTTAGAATAAACATTATTTCTTGAAATGACCAAAAACCTTTAAGCTACAACAAACATTTTAAAAATAATAATAAATATAAGTTTTAAATATATATTTTTAAGATAAGATTTTAAATATTAGAACAAAATTTTAATTTGATGTGTAATTCTTGTTATTTTGATGTGTAATTCTTGTTATGATGAGAAAGCAAGAATTGACATTTCTCACCTATTTAGTGGGAGTTAGAAATTCTCATATTTATGGGAATTGCGATTTCCATTGAAATTATAATTCTTATTAATTTCGTCAAACAAACAACTAAAGTTTTGACAATTCTTAGGAATTTATAACTTCCACTTTGATTTCTTACATAACAAACAGATCTTAATAGTATTCCATGTAGGATGTTAGGTAAGACGAAAAATTGTTGAAATTACTCGTCTGTTTTTTGAAGAAAGAGAAACAACTTCTTTGAACTCACTAAGAAATGCCCAAATGATGACAGAATTATAGACAGAATGGAGTTGATTGGTAAATTGAAAGATTTTAGGGAGTTAATTGAAATAATTGAAAGTGTAGGGAGTTAAATAGGTTTTTTCCCCAAAGTATAGGGAGTAAAATCATAGTAATTAAGTCTGTAAATTAGGAATAAAATAATGTATTACTATTATAAAGCCATAATCTTATTTTGGTATTCACCTCTATTAAATTTTCAAAAACCCAATGCATAAGTATGAAATCAATGTATTGTTAAGGATAAAATTGTCGACAAAATCAACAAACAATCACCCCACCTTTTTACCAGGGGTGTTTTTGTTAAATTAACTCACTCTCCCCGCAGTATTTTTCTTTCACCTGATAGCTCCCACCAAACCCCTTCCTCTAGCAATTATCACCAGCTCCACTCCTCTTGCGGTTATAACTCCTATTTTTCTCACACCAAATATGATGAACTGAAATGTTATGCGATGAACTGATAAAATTGGTGCCCTGAAAGAGGCTAAAATTTCAAAATTAAGTTTCTTTTGGTCTTACTCCTCAAGATAACATTTACTTTTTCTCCCTCTCTCTTTCTCTCTCCATAAGTCTTTGTTCTCTTTAATGAAAAACTGGTAATCAAGTATATTTGCTTTAGTTTCCTTCAAATTGATGTTTAATTTTTCCATATCTAATAGGGTACAATTGCTGCTTTATGAGACACCAACTGTGGTGTTCCAAAAGGAGTCTAGTGCGATATAATCACATTCTCTTTAAGATGATCAAGGAAATCATCAATCAAGTATTCACCTTCTTGATATGATCGAAGAGGTATTGATCGACATCAATCAATCAAACTGAATTTTTTTTGGTTCGAGCCCTTTACTTCCATTTACTCCCATGGCATCACAAACCCTCAAACACCACTGCATTTGCAAGATAAAGAAAAAAAATCATTTCATTTTGCAAGAGAGTTCTTTTGGCCTGAAATCATGAAAAATCAAAGCTTTTCAATTTTTGGTGGTTTTTCTCTTCGCATTTTTTTTGGAAAAACAAACAGATGTTTGATATCTTTCAACATTATTTTTTTATCCCCTAAAAATTTAAAGTTTATAGATGCATGGTGTAATACACATACCCTTAAAACAAGGGTAAATAGGTAATTTTTATTTTTATATATTAAATTAAACTATGCATGCATGAAAGATTGATTGTCGAATCTGATATAATTTTGAAAGATGACACTGGGAATTTTATTGAAAAAGAGTTAGTAATTTTTGAAGAATGAAAGTATAAAAAATCTAATTTGTTTGGAAGTTTAAAATGAAAGAATTTAGAAGAAAAATGTAGAATGAAGTTGAAGAAATTAATTAGAATATTTCGTGGATGAAAATATAATTTTCTATATATTTATATAATTTTTTTCAGATTTTTATCAAAGGAAGAAAATATGGAAAATTGATTTTTAAAGGAGAAATGGAAACAAATCGTAATTTACTGAAGTGGCATAATTGTAAATTATAAACGATGAAGGATAGGTGGTAGAAGCATAATTAAGTAGCGGTAGAATCGTAATTTCTAAACGATTATGACCAGTGCCATAATTGTAATTAAATAGTGGCAAAGTTGTAAAATTCAAATAAAGATGCATGATGCATGATGCATGATGGCAGAATTTGAAGTAAGAGGTGGCAAACTCAAAGAAATGGTGGACATGTGCAAGTTGGTACACAAAATACACATGGGTGCATGGTACAATTGCCAAGGGTAGATCGAATTTGTTTTGTTAAAATGGCTTTCATGAATTCATTTCTCACTCTTAAAAAATTTACCTCGTCTCTCTAAAATTTCTTTATCTCTCTAAAAAATACTGAAAAATACTTTGAAACACTTTAGAACTGAAAATTTTGACAGTTGAAGATTTAAAGCTTTGAAAAAGGTATTAGTATGAATTTTATTTTAAAGATTGAATATTTATAAATTATTCCTCTTTATTTCTTTAAAAAAAAGATTGAATTTGGATTTTTAAGAGAATAAAATTAATTTATGTTGATAGTATTAAATTTTAAAGACAGTTGAATATATGCATATATGAAATTATCTAGAATTGGGTATAGAAATTTAAAAGTATGAATTATAGAAGAATTAAATAGTAAATTAGAAATTTTAATGAGAATATTATGATTAGGTGGTGGTGATGAGCAATCAAGAGTTATTGCTGAAACAAACGAGAAAAGAAATGAGGTGGTACGAGAGTAGCTTTAAATGCTACTAGGTAAGTTAAATTTATTTTTAGTAACCAATATCAATATAAAATATGAATTTATGATGTTTTAATTAATTATTGAATTATAATGATTGGATGATGTATTTTTTAATATATGATAATTGATTAAGTATTAAATAATATATTAAAAATTAATTATAGGAGAAGTTATATTTTTAAAAGGATGGATTGATGGAAAATATTTTGAAAAGATATATGAAATTCTTGAAAGTTGTGATTGATAAATTGATATGATATACGAGTAGACAATTTAATATATATATGATAAAATAATAATTTTGAGAAAGAGATAGTTGAATTGAATGCTTTGATGTATGCTTGCTTGCATTTTATTATTCATATGGAAAAAAGGAAGACCAAGAAGGCAACTGGTCTAGCTGAGAAGACCAGAAAGGTAGCTGGTGCGGCTGAAACATGTCGACATGTAGGAAGACATTCCCGGATGATAGTATGAAATAATCTAATGAGAAAGAAAAAAATAAAATTTAAATTCATGAATTTATTTTATTGAATATTTATTATTGTTGGCTAAGATGCTAAAGCATCAGTCTTGACTGTGAAATGATTGATAGACAGATGAGTCTCATAGTGAGAGAACTTTGATGATAAAGAAATTGAAAAGATGATATGATAAAGAATTATATGATTGATTGTTTGTATGATGTGAACCTCATGATGAGATAAATGATGATATTGAATTGAAAATCTTAAATTGATAAAATATATGAGAAGAAAATTGATATAATTGGTATATGAGATATATTTATTGAAAGATGATAGCTTGATGATTTATTTATAAAGAGATTGATAAATGATTGAATTAGTATATAAAAAGAGATAGATGATTAATTATGTTGATTTAATAATGATTCAATATAACTAGAAGTATACAAATCGGGTACTTCTAGTAAATTTAATTCATTGAGCTTTTGAAGCTTACTCCTCATTGTTGAAATATTTCAGGCTGTGGACAAGACTGATAGATAGTTGAGCTGATATCCAGAGTGAACAACTTAAGTAAGTCCTGTGGTTAGCATCCTCAAACTTGTGAAAGAAAGAGAAAATAAAATTTTGAAAAGTTATAAATATTCATGCATTTTGTTATTATTGTATATATGGTTTTTGATAAGAGAAAATGTTGTATCTCCTCTTAAAAGAGTTAAGAACTTGATATATATATATATTCCATCGATGTATGCTTTTATATTGTTGCATATATGTGTCATGTTGGGATTTCAAAACGTGACGACACCGTCTCAGAGGTGGCCAACCTAGGATGGATCGTTACAATTTTGGTATTAGAACATTAGGTTTTATGATTCTATAAACTATATAAAAATTTAAAGAAGTGGAAGATTTAAATGAACTACATTTTAATCCAGAGTATGAGGATGACATATGAACGTGCCAGAGCTAGAGGTAGAGTATTGAACCAAAGAAGACGTGGTAGACCCCCCAATATTTAGAAGAACTGAGGTTGAGATGGAGGTCGAGTCTATGGTTCCTGCAAGGGAACATGTTGCTAGAACTGTTGGCACTAGTAAGGTGTGAGGGAATCTGAAGTTAGGAGAGATGAGCTGAGAGAGGTTCTTGATCGTGCTATAGAGAGAATAAGTGCAACAGAAGATAGGGCTGATAAGTTACATAAGAGACTGGAGGAAAAGACTATAGCAGAACCTGGTGTGGTGAGATAATAGGTTTATGAGGGAGAAGATGTGTTTACATATGAGATGCAAAGAGATTGTTTTGTGAGATTTATTAAATTTAAACCCTAGTTTTTTACAGAATCTGTAAATCTTATTAAGGTTGAGCAGTGAATTAAACATGTTAAAAAATATTTTGAAGTCTTACTAATGACAGATAGGTAAAAGGTTGCCTTTACCTCATTTAAGCTAGATGGTGAGGATTCTCAATGGTGGGAGGATATTCTGCCTAGATTGAGTACTCATGTAGATCAACCTTTAACTTGGTGTAAGTTTAAGGATGTGTTCTTTGCGAAGTATTTTCCATATGCTTTTCGAGCACAACAAGAGAGAGATTTTTTTTCATTTGAGGTAGAACACTTTATCTATGGCTGAGTATGATAGGAGATTTATAGCCTTGTCGAGGTTTGTACCTGAGTTAGTAAATATAGAGGAGAAGAAATTTAAGAGATTTTTAGATGGGTTACACTATGAGATTCGAAGTAAACTCTCCTATATGAGTATTGAGAATGATGTGATGGAGTTTTGAAGTATGAGGGATTGGCTGAAGAGGTTTAGATTTGAGAGACCTAGAGGTGGTAGTAGTATGAGTATGCAGGGTGGGAGACTACTCCAAATGGGGTGTTCCTTGTCACAGGGAACTATGATGCAGAGTTAGAGGAACACAAGATCTGTTGCTTCTGTAACTCAGAGAAATGTTGGTGAGACCCCTAGATTTGGGAGACAGGCTATGAGAACTGAAGGTTATGGTGGATGAGTAAGTATGCAACCAAAGGTAGGTGGTCATATGATTTATGATATAGAGATAAGAGTTTGCTATAGATGTAATCAGATAGGACATCTATCTCGGAATTGTCCTACTTTGATGTGCTTTCTATGTAGTGAGGGATAACATATTAGTGTAGATTGTCTAGTAGGGAGATCTGTTAAGGTATATGCTAGAAGTGTTGGGAAAAGACAGATAAAGAGAGGTAATGGATCAAGGAGTATGTGGGGCAGAGGCAGAGGACCAGTAGCTGAGCGGTGATGCAATAGTCAGTTACAGCCTAGAAACAGTAGAGTCTATGCCTTGACCCAATAGGATGCACAAGCTATTCCTGATATTGTTATGGGTATGGTATCTATTCTTGATAGACCTGCTAGATTATTGATTGATCCTGGTGCAACCTATTCTTTTGCATCCAATGTTTTATGAAATTTATTAATGCTTATGTTAGTCCTTTGAAGCATGTTGTTATTGTTGAGGTTCCTACTGGGGATATGGTTATTATCATGACTATTTATTGGATGATTAGTATGGCTGATAGAGAGTTTAAAGTTGATTTGTTGTATTTAGATATGATAGATTTTGATTTAATTTTGGTAATGAATTGGTTATCTGCATATCATGCTTGGGTAGATTGTTTTAAGAAGAAAGTGGTGTTTAGGATACTAGGACAAGAGGAGTTTAATTTTAAGAGAGAACGTAAGATACTTGCAAACTGCCTTATTTCTGCCCTAATTGTTAGTAGATGGTTGAGGAAGAGTTGTGAGGGGTATTTGGCATATGTGGTGGATTCTAGAAAGGAGGTTAGGAAGTTAGAAGAAATTTTAATGGTGAAAGGTTTTTTTGATGTGTTCCTTGAGGAGTTGTCTGGTTTTCCTCCTAGTAGGGAGATTGAGTTTTCTATTGAGGTGATTTCAGGATCAACACCTATATCTATAGCACCTTATAGAATGACACCAGCTAAGTTGAGAGAATTGAAAGTTCAACTTCAGGAGTTGTTAGATAAATAATTTATTCGACCTAGTATGTCACCTTAGAGAGCCCCTTTATTGTTTGTCAAGAATAAAGATGGAACGATGAGGTTGTGTATAGATTATAGACAACTAAATAAGATCATTATCAAGAATAAATATCCTTTGCCCAGGATATATGATTTATTTGAGCAATTGTAGTGGGTTGGGATGTTTTCTAAGATAGATTTGAGATCAGGTTGTCATCAGTTGAGAATAAAAGAGGGGGACGTGCCTAAGACTGCTTTTAGGACACGTTATGGCCATCATGAGTTCCTTGTGATGCCATTTGGGTTGACTAATGCTCCAGCAGCATTTATGGATCTAATGAATCGGGTGTTTAAACCATTCTTGGATAGATATATGATTGTATTTATTGATGATATCCATTGATAGGTGCTTAAATATTCATATTTAAGCCCCTTTATTTACATTTGTTAGGTCCTTAGTTATGTTAATTTAGTCTATTTTACTTCATTTGTGTGTTCTACATGTTTTTATAGGGTCTTGGAAAAGAAGAAGCAGTTTTGGCACTTAAAGGAAGAACCCTGGAAATCCTAGAGCAGCCTCTGGTCAAAATGCGATCGATCGCACTACTGCATGCGATCGTTCGCACATAAGAAGGATTGAGCGCAGAACTTGCGATCGAGCATAAGACGCATGTGATCGAGCGCACATGTACGGGCGTGAACAGTAAAACAGCAGAGCCAGTTTTGAAAATAGAGTAGGTTTTGCGTTTTTGGAAGTTAGGGTTTCCAGAGCTTGCTAGGACTACTCAAGCCCTATAAATACACCTGTAAAACACACACAAATCATCGAATAACTTCTTAGAGATCACTTCTTTTATCTTTTACTTTCGCTTGGAGTTGTAAGCTTTGGGAGAGAATTGACGCCTCTTCTCTCGGGTTTATTCTTCCCTTTATGTTTAGTTTATATATGATGTTTATCTCAGACAGCATGTGTAACTAACTCTTTATAGGGCTTGATTGAAGCCCTAGTTATGCTTTCTCATATAATTATTCATTGATTATCTTTGCCAATAGCTTTTATTATGTTGCTTAAATTGATTAATACCTGTGCTTATTTAAATTCCTCATATGTATGTGTATGACCAACGTATGCATGTGGTATGGATTGGATAGTTAAGATCAATTTGGATGACCGAGTCCTGGGTCTAACAATAGTAACAAAAGATTTCCACACCGGATTCTTGGGTTAATCAACATGGAAAACCAGGAGTAGATACCATGCCCTAGGTCTCATGTGGTTGTTGATTTCCACAGCCCTTATGCTTTCTTTAGGAATAACTCAGTAGATACCATGCTGAATCCCTCGAGAAAGAAAAGAGTTAGAGTAGATACCATGCCTAACTCGTTGCTTAGGGAAATCAATAGCTTAAGGAGTAGATACCATGCCCTTAGGTTGGCGACCATTAGGTATTCATAATAAGGCTAGTGCATTGACCTATTACTCATTGGGAAAGTATGACTAGTGGTGGATATCAAAGCCCTATGTCTTTATTATTATTAAATCACACTCAACCGTTTTTTCAAACTTCTTTTACTAAGAAACTAATTCTAAAACCGAAATTCACCAATTCCTGTGGAGATGATCTTGCATTCGCACACTATACTATTGTTGACCTTGTGCACTTGCAAGTAAAATGAATGCGATTATTTGCTTATTTATTTAGGTAGATAAACGCGCAACAAGTTTTTGGCGCCGTTGCCGGGGATTGCGCTAAATTTCCTTTTTGGAATTGCTTTCGTTTAGTTTAATCATCGTTATTATTATTTTCTATTTACCATCTTTATTTTTATTCTCATCAAACCCTAATCTATTTCCTTTCTGTTTCAGGCACATCAAACCCTAATTGGTGGTTCTGTAATACTTATGATCGATCGTAACCTTCTGTGCGATCGAGCGCAATTAGGGCAGAGAGCTACCCGAGCAGCAATGTTGAACTGCTGCACTGAAGTTGTTTTACCTGATTCATGCACGGACTTCGATCCTGACATACAACAGTCTTTCCCCTTGATCCCGAGCTTGAGCGGACCATCCAACAAAATCTTAGAGAAAACTTTGAGGGGGAAGAAGAGGAATTCACAGAAGAAGCACCAATAGCGGAATAGCTAGAAAACGAGCAACCACCTGCACGAAGACCGATGAAGCAATCCTTCATCCCACAGAACCTCAACCATCCTTCATGCATTGCATATCAACCTGAAGCAGAGGGAAACTATTACATATCCCCGCAGATACTTAATGCTTTGACTCACTTTAAGGGTACACTGGTAGAGGATCCACACTTGCACCTTCGGGAATTCTTTGATCTCTGCAAATTCCAGCACATCTAGGGCCTAGACCAAGAGGGAATCAGGTTAATTCTTTTCCTTTTTTCCTTAAAAGATAATGCTAAACTGTGGTACAATTCATTGCCTGTAGTTTCTGTCCATACTTGGGAGGAGTTGGCCAGCAAGTTCCTCAGAAAATTTTTTCCAGCCCAAAAGACGAGGCAAATAAGGAAGGAGATCCAGTCCTTCCAACAAAATGATGAAGACTTATTTTTTGAAGCATGGGGACATTTCAACGAGTTACTACTCAAATGTCTACATCACAACCTACCTCAAGATGAACTGGTACTAGCCTTTTATGAAGGTCTAAATGACATGAATAAAGGTATTGCTGATTATGGTTGTGGAGGTGTGCTGATGGAGAAGAGCAGTGAAGAAACCATGGAGCTGTTTGAGGCATTGAGTTAACACACCCAACAATTCTCCTCTAGAAGAAGACAAAGAGTCAAGAGCAAAGGTATGTATGAGGTTACTCTAAATGGTGGACCCTCTACCCAAATAGCTGTTTTGGAGAGGAAGCTAGATATGAAGCTCGATATGATTGTAAAAGCCATGTTTACTCAAAACATCTCTCCTCGACCACAAGCTACACAAAGCTAGGTATGTGCTTTATGTTCTCAATTTGATCACACTACTAAGACTTGCCATTTGTATTCATCTACAGATCCCGAGCAAGCGAACTATGTGGGACCAAACAGTGCATATGCAAATACATACAACCCTGGATGGCGGAACCACCCCAACCTATCATGGAGCAACAATCAAAATGCCTTAAACTTTCAAGGACAACAAAGGAACTTCCACCAAGCAGCCTAGCCAGTTTAAGAGTCAAAGAAGAGTGACCTAGAGAGTATAATGAGGCAATTGATAACATCACAAGATCAGTTTATGGCTCAACCACTGCAACATATGAGCAAGCAATTCAAAAGTTAGAGGTACAAATGGGGAAATGGGCTAAGGAGCTAAGTGAAAGAAAGCAAGGTGAACTCCCTACACAAACACTACCAAATCCAAGAGGACATCAGCAGCTGAAAGCCGTTACAACCCTCCGAAATGGTAAGATCATAGGAGTTAATGAACTAGCTCAAGCATCTCCAGCTAAGCCATCCACATCCAAGGTAAGTGAAGCAGAGAAGTGGAATGCACCACCCTTCCCTCAAAGGTTAGTAACGCCAAAGAAAGATAAATTGCTTGATATTTTTGAAACTTTGAGAAAAGTAGAAATTAATATTCCCTTATTAGATGCAATTAAACAAATTTCTACTTATGTTAAATTTTTAAAAGATTGTTGCACTAATAAAAGAAAGTTTCAGGAACATGAAACAGTGGCTCTAACTGAAGAGGTAAGTGCGGTATTGTTAAGAAAACTACCACCAAAACTAAAAGATCCCGATAGTTTTACTATTCCCTGTAGAATAGGTGATCAGCTGTTTGAAAAAGCATTACTAGACTTAGGAGCATGTGTAAACTTACTACCTTACACGGTATACGAAACCCTAGGTTTGAGGGAGCTACAACCGACTTCCATTACCTTACAATTGGCAGATAGGAGTATTAAAAGACCTAGGGGTATTCTCAAGGATGTCCTAGTAAGGGTTGGTGAGTTCATTTTACCTGCCGATTTCATTGTATTAGACACGGAGGAATGCCATATGCCATTACCCTTGCCCATCATATTAGGGAGACCCTTCATGAGAACAGCCGACACTAAGATTTGTGTGAAAAAGGGTATAGTGAGTATGAAAATCAATGGTGAAAAAATAGAATTTAAAATATTTGATGCTATGAAATTACCTCAAGATGACTTGGAATGCTTTAATGTATGTATGATACAAAACTTTGTTGAGCAAGCTTTTCAGGTCCAACATATTGATTCATTGGAGACTACTATCACCCATAGCTTCATGGAGGTGGAGATTGAGCAAGAACCTGAAGATGTTACTGATGACATCATCACAGCTGTGCACCTCCTTGAGACCTCTCCAAAACACTATAGTAAGTATACTCCCCCATTTGAATCTCTTATACCTATTAATGCCACTATTCTACCTTCTATTGTCTAAACACCAACATTGAAATTAAAGTAGCTACCCGAGCATTTAACATATGCCTATTTGGGAGAAAAGAAGACTTTACCTGTGATTGTAACGGCTAACTTGAGTAGTTGAGAAGAAGAGAAACTGTTAAGAGTTCTTAGGGAACATAGATCTGCCATTGGATGGACCATTGCTGACATTAAGGGGATAAGTCCAGCCAAATGCATGCATAATATCTACCTAGAAGAAGAAGCAAGGCCCACTCAAGATGCTCAAAGGAGACTTAACCCACACATGAAAGAGGTAGTAAAGGCCAAGGTATTAAAGCTACTAGATGTTGGTATTATCTACCCCATATCAGACAGTAAATGGGTGAGTCCGGTCCAAGTCGTACCTAAAAAGAGTGGAATTACCGTTGTAAAAAATGAACATGAGGAGCTCATACCTACAAGAAAGACAACTGGTTGGAGGGTATGCATTGATTATCGAAAATTGAACAAAGTAACTAGAAAAGATCATTTCCCCCTGCCATTCATTGATCAAATGTTAGAGAGGTTAGTCGGTCACAGTTATTACTGCTTCTTTGATGGGTACAGTGGATACAACCAAATTTCAATAGCACCCGTGGATCAAGAAAAGACTGCCTTCGCATGTCTTTTTGGTACATTTGCTTATCGAAGAATGCCATTCAGTTTATGCAACGCACCAGCCACTTTTCCAAGATGTATGATGAGCATTTTTTCAGATATGGTGGAGAAATACATTGAGGTATTCATGGATGATTTTAGTGTCTTTGGTTCTAATTTTAATGAATGCCTAAATCATTTAGAGAATGTCCTAAAGAGATGTGAAGAGAGTAACTTAGTGCTGAATTGGGAGAAATGTCACTTCATGGTTCAACAAGGTATTGTGTTGGGACACTCCATCTCAAACAGAGGCATCGAGGTAGACAAAGCTAAGATAGATATCATTTTGAAGCTACCTCCCCCTCTCACAGTCAAGGGCATTAGAAGTTTCCTTGGACATGTCGGTTTTTATAGAAGATTCATCAAGGATTTTTCCAAAATCTCGAGACCTCTTTGTGCGTTGTTGGCTAAAGATACCAAGTTTGAATGGAATGATGACTGTATGCAAGCTTTCAACACATTGAAGAATGTTCTCACCTCTGCCCCGATAATGATGGCATTGGGTTGGAATCTCCCTTTCGAATTAATGTGTGATGCCAGTGACTTCGCCTTGGGAGCTATCTTAGGTCAAAGAATCAATAAGGTACCTCATGCTATTTACTATGCTTCTAGAAATTTAAATGATGCTCAACTTAACTATTCTACTACTGAAAAAGAATTATTAGCTGTTATTTTTGCTTTAGAGAAGTTTAGATCATATCTTATTGGTTCTAAAGTTATTGTATTCACTGACTATGCTGCTTTGAGATATTTGTTTTCTAAGAAAGATGCAAAGCCTAGGCTAATCAGATGGGTACTCCTATTACAAGCATTCGATTTAGAAATCAAAGACAAGAAGGGCAGTGAGAATGTAGTTGCAGATCATTTGTCAAGGCTACCCTATGAGAATGATGATAAAGAGTTGCCTTTGAATGAGAACTTCCTCGATGAACAACTATTTGCACTAGAGGTAAAACTTCCATGGTACGCTGATATAGTAAATTATCTAACTGCTAAAGTTTTTCCTCCAGGCATGACCACTCAAGAAAAGAAACGGTAATATCTCTGTCAAGACACTACCATTGGGATGATCCTTACCTCTTCAAAGTCTGCCCCAATTAAACCATCAGACGATGTATCCCAGAAGAGGAGCACTCGAGCTTATTGCAACACTGCCACCAGTTTGCTTGTGGAGGATATTTTGGGGCAAAATGAACAACTCTTAAGGTACTACAATCTAGTTTTTATTAGCCTAATCTGTTTAAAGATGCTTTCTCCTTTTGTAGCTCATGTGATAGATGCCAGCGGACAGGTAACATCTCTTCCCGAAATCAGATGCCCCTACAGAATATTCATGTAGTATAACTTTTTGATGTATGGGGCATTGATTTCATGGGACCCTTTCCTAACTCCTTTGGTTATTTATATATTATTGTGGGTGTGGATTATGTGTCCAAATGGGTCGAGGCTGTCCCCTCAAAAACTAACGATCACAAAGTAGTTGTAAAGTTTCTGCAGACTAACATCTTTACGCGGTTTGAGACTCCAAGAGCAATCATCAGTGATGGGGGCAACCACTTTCATCATCGCTCTTTTGCCGAACTACTCCGAAAATACGGGATCACTCATAGAGTTGGCACTCCATATCATCCTCAAACCAGTGGCCAAGTAGAGATAAACAACCGAGAGATCAAGGGAATCTTAGAAAAGACAGTGAAGTCTAATCGGAAGGATTATTCTCTATGCCTAAATGATGCTCTATGGGCATATCGGACAGCTTATAAGACTCCAATTGGCATGTCTCCCTACCGCCTAGTCTTTGGAAAAGCGTACCATCTCTCGATAGAATTAGAACATCGAGCATATTGGGCCATAAAGCAGTTCAACTATGACATGAAACAAGCGGGTGAGAAAAAAAAGCTGCATCTAAATGAACTTGAAGAATTAAGATATGACGCCTATGAGAATGCCAAGTTGTACAAAGACTGGACAAAAGCCTATCATGACAAACAACTACTATGGAAGGAGTTCCATGTAGGACAAAAGGTGTTTCTATATGACTCACGATTACGACTATTCCCAGGCAAGCTCAAGTCCAGATGGTACGGTCCGTACATGGTCACCAAGATCTTCCCTCATGGTGCATTAGAAGTCTGTGGCCACAATAGAAATCAGCTCTTTACAATAAATGGACATAGAGCCAAGCCTTACCTCGATGTTAACTTTCCTCCAAGAGATGAAGACTTGGCACTTGAATCAGTACAGTATATAGCTTAAACACAAGCACTGGAGCCACAAGAGGTGGACTCTAAGTGCTTCCTTCCAGCCAACTAGCACTGTAGCACGAGAGTGCTTGAGCAAGTTCATTTTGATTATCCATACAGCTCAAGCATCTCTACGGAGGTTAGTGGTACTGAGGCCACTAACACATGGTAAGGATGTATTGTTCCATATTCGTCATTTTTCAGCTGCGGTAAGTTTTTATTTTTATCCATGCACACTGCTTGCGATCGAGCGCACTAGTCAATGTGATCGAGCGCAAGAGTGTGATCGATCACACTCCGTGTATGATCGAGCGCATTCATGGCAGACAGTCACGTGCTAGATTTAAACACTTCACTCACACTCACTCACCCTCTCTGCATATTTCACTCACAACTCTCTCACTCGCACTCTCTCTCGTCTACACCCCACCAATCTCAAAACTCTTGAAACTCCAGCATTTCATCACCACTACTCCGGCACTCTACCACGATATCCACCATCACCACTAACGCACATCATCACCATCCTGTCACCACGCCACCTCCCTCCCCGTTACATCTTCCCTCCATCCACAAGGTACTCTTTTTGCATACACACACGAATTTTAATGTTTCATTTACAAATTCTTTCTATATACGAGTAAACTTGTGTATGATTGGTTGATTTTCTGTCTACAGGAGGTTAGGAACAAATTCAAATCCACAAGACCATAGCTTGGTCTTTTGTTGCCCACAACCTGTTCGAGGAAAAGCCTGACCATGTGCGATCGAACGCACGGCTGTTACGATCAAGCGCATAGTCCAGTATGTGATCGAGCGCACATATTTGAGATCGATCGCAAATTTGGCAGAACCTAGTATCAACATGTCCAAACCATCTGTTTCCACCTCCGGTGCATCAAGCAGCCGTGCCCCGTCATCCCAGCCCAGAATTGAGCAACGAGTGCTATTATTTGAGACCACTTTTGCCATCGATGACATCTTCAAACACATGGACGCCACTCAATGGGCCATCCAAGCATTTAGACATCGAAGGTTGAAGAGGCTTTTCAAGCCGGTTTGCTCGACTGCATACACCCAGCTTGTAGTCCAGTTTTATGCGAGCTTATCCTTTGACTGCAACAGACTGGGAGTACTGACTTCTTCAGTCTAGGGCACACCCGTAGAGGTGACTAGTGCTGACATAGCCGCTGCTCTTCATTGCTCTGACGAGTCCCCTCCGTAGGACACCAATATCGAGGAGCAGTCGGAATCCTTTGCTCTTTCTGAGATTATTGAGGATATGTGCGCTGGTCAGTACGCCGACAGACACAACAACGCAGCCAGCCAGTCAAAGTTGCCTCCATGACTTTGGCTTGTCGAAACTATCCTTCAGCGCAATGTGTGTCCATTGGGGCACAAGACACAGCGGAGAGACCAATTTCTACATACCTTATATGCCTTCCAAAGAGGTAACTGGTACTCTATTCCGGTTGTTATATGGAGCCAGTTGCATAAATTCTGGGATCAAGTCCATGGCCGTCAGACCACCATGACCAATGCATGGGGCCTCCATTTCCCGTTCCTATTCTCCTACATACTTAAGAAGAAAGGGATTAAGGGGACCACCAGCGACAAACCAGTGCGAGAGCATCCCTTCTTCGGGAAGGCTCAGTGGACACATAGCCTCTCGCACATGCCTCGAGGACTCCCAGCACCTGTTCCTGCAGCTGAAAGAGTTGAGGAGGATCGTATAGAGACCGAGACCCCGGTAGTTAGCCCAGTGCGAGAGGAGGACCATCCGAACATGGGACCCACAGAGTCCCAGCACTTTCTAGCTGAGCTGTCCTCCTTCCAAGGTGAGGTCTCTGCCGCTACCATACTCGTGCATCAGCGCAAAGATAGTTTGGAGGCACGGTTTGCACGACAGGAGGCTATGCTATAGGCTATTCTTGATCGCCTACCTCCGGTACCCGGTACCTCTTCGACTGCACCACCTAATGATCAACAGTGAGAGGGTACCACATCTGGCTGAAGACATTAAACTTAGCGCTCATGGGAGGCACCCCAAAGCATATCCTTTTTATTAGTTTATTTTATTTTTATTAGTATTTCCTAGTTTATTTTTCTATAGCTATTTATTGTTACTTGTTTCCCATTTTATGTTTGTTTTTCTTTCTTTTTCAAGGACAGAGTGAGTGCATCCAGTTGAAGTTTGGGGGCATACTACGAGCCATGTCAGCCATTAGTTCTCCATCTTCCAGGTCAGCTCTTTCCATGCTATTCACACATTAAGGATAATGTGCAATTTAAGTTTGGGGGTATGGGGGCACACTCACATACTCACTATGTCCTATTTTTTTTGTTTTGTTGCTTTTAGAGATAAATGCATGTTTATTTTGTTCTAATAAAATTTTGGGTGATCTAAACAAATGATATGATTTGATTTCATTAGTGAGCTTAACACCTTGAACATATAGGCCAATAATTAAGTTTTGAACATAGATCACTTACTTTTAGGCATTTAAGGATTCACAAGTTTAACCTAAACTGACACGAGCACATTAGCATATAGTTGTGTGGGGTATGACATGTAATTTTGATTTGTATGTTTCTTTTGCTCGACTATGAACCAAATGACCTATTAGATTAACATCTTGGCATAAGAAAATAGAAAAAGATTATTAATGCTCAAAAAGAAAAATGCTTCTAATGATCAATAAAACAAATTTTCCGCTGAGTAACTGGCCCTCTTGCCTCAGTAAGCAGTGAGTGTCACGTCAAAAGGTGGAAATTTTAATTGGTAGCATTGAGACCAGTTAGTTTCGTAGCCTTTTTTACTCGAGTTAGTAAGTCCTTAGGGGTGTCTTTACACTTAATGCCCTAAAACCATCTGGTTTGGGAGTCATTGGCTAAACACTCGTTACATAAGTCAAATAGAAAGCTTAAGGGAACTAACTTGGCAAAAATCTCACAAATGAAAGAAAATAAAAAAAAATCTATGTCATTTTTGTTGATTCTAATAGGAAATTTGGTGAATCTTGAGTCATCGAAACACTACACATTAAAATTATTTGGAAACCTAATCTTTTATGTGCTAGTTCACCACACACTAAAGTCAAACTTGTGATGTCTTAAACTGCCTCACGAAAGTGATTTGCGTTCAAAACTCTTATTTATTGCAAAGATATGTTTATATTTGTTAAGTTTGCTCATGAATGCACATCATAGTTTTGTGTGAAGACCTAAAACTTTTGTGAACACTATGAACATTGGATATATCTGTATGTTATTATTTTTCGTTTTAGTTTTTAGTTTTGTATTGCTAAGGGACTAGCAATATGTAAGTTTGGGGGTGTGATAGGTGCTTAAATATTCATATTTAAGCCCCCTTATTTACATTTGTTAGGTCCTTAGTTATGTTAATTTAGTCTATTTTACTTCATTTGTGTGTTCTACATGTTTTTATAGGGTCTTGGAGAAGAAGAAACAGTTTTGGCACTTAAAGGAAGAAGCTTGGAAATCCTGGAGTAGCCTCTGGTCAAAATGCGATCGATCGCACTACTGCATGCGATCGAGCGTACATGCGATCGTTCGCACACAAGAAGGATCGAGCGCAAGACGCATGCGATCGAGTGCACATATATGGGCGTGAACAGTAAAATGGCAGAGCCAGTTTTGGAAATAGAGTAGGTTTTGCGTTTTTGGAAGTTAGGGTTTCCAGAGCTTGCTAGGACTACTCAAGCCCTATAAATACACTTGTAAAACACACACAAATCATCGAATAACTTCTTTTATCTTTTACTTTCGCTTAGAGTTGTAAGCTTTGGGAGAGAATTGACGCCTCTTCTTTCGGGTTTATTCTTCCCTTTATGTTTAGTTTATATATGATGTTTATCTCAGACAGCATGTGTAATTAACTCTTTATAGGGCTCGATTGAAGCCCTAGTTATGCTTTCCCATATAATTATTCATTGATTATCTTTGCCAATAGCCTTTATTATGTTGCTTAAATTGATTAATACCTGTGCTTATTTAAATTCCTCATATGTATGTGTATGGCCAACGTACGCATATGGTATGGATTGGTTAGTTAAGATCAATTTGGATGATCGAGTCCTGGGTCTAACAACAGTAACAAAAGATATCCACACCGGATTCTTGGGTTAATCAACATGGGAAACCAGGAGTAGATACCATGCCCTAGGTCTCATGTGGTTGTCGATTTTCACAGCCCTTATGCTTTCTTTAGGAACAACTCAGTAGATACCATGCTGAATCCCTCGAGAAAGAAAAGAGTTAGAGTAGATACCATGCCTAACTTTTTGCTTAAGGAAATCAATAGCTTAAGAAGTAGATACCATGCCCTTAGGTTAGCGACCATTAGGTATTCATAATAAGGCTAGTGCATTGACCTATTACTCATTGGGAAAGTATGATAGTGGTGGATATCAAAGCCCTATGTCTTTATTATTATTAAATCACACTCAACTGTTTTTTCAAACTTCTTTTACTAAGAAACTAATTCTAAAACCGAAATTCACCAATTCCTGTGGAGATGATCTTGCATTCTAACACTATACTACTGTTGACTTTGTGCACTTGTAAATAAAACGAGTGCGATTATTTGCTTATTTATTTAGGTAGATAAACGTGTAACATCCATATGTATTCCAAGAATGAAGAGGAGCATGTGAAACATTTAGAGATAGTCTTGGAGATTCTGAGGAGAGATAAAGTGTATGTAAAGTTCGCTAAGTGTGAGTTTTGGCTGAATGAAATATCTTTCTTGAGGCATGTTGTGTTAGGAGATGGTATAACAGTTGACCCACAGAAAATAGAGACAATGTTAAATTAGGAAAGACCAACTAGTGTGACTAAAATTAGAAACTTTTTAGGGTTGGCTGGTTATTATAGAAGGTTCATCCAGAATTTTTATATTATTGTTGTACCATTAACCAGATTGACCAGGAAAGAAGTAAAGTTTAGGTGGTCAGAAGAATGTGAGAAGAGTTTTCAGCTATTAAAGAGTAGTTGACTATTGTCCGGTATTAGTACTTTATTTTGGTAATGAAGGATTTGTGGTATATAGTGATACGTTGCATCACGGGTTGGGATGTGTTTTGATGAAACATGAAAGAGTTATAGCCTATGCTTCTTGGAAATTGAAGAACCATGAGAGAAATTACTCGACCCATGATTTTGAATTGGCTTCCATAGTTTTTGCTTTAAAGATTTAGAGACATCATCTGTATAGAGCCACTTGTGAGATTTTTACTGATTATAAGAGTTTGATGCATTTACCTACCCAGAGAGATTTGAATTTGAGACAGAGGAGATTGATGGAGTTGATTAGTGACTATGACTATACAATTCACTATCATTCAGGGAAGGCTAATGTAGTAGCTAATGTATTGAGTAGAAAGTCTATAGGGAGATTAGTTGCTATTGTGAGTCACATGAGTTTGATGGTAGAGTTAAGAGAGATGAGAATGTAGTTGAGTATCAATGATAGAAGAGTACTGATGGCAAATATGGTGGTACAGTCTTCTATTATTGATCGGTTGTTAGAGATGGAGAGTAGAGATGAGGGTATAGAGAAGACCAGACATGAAGTATTGAATGGGAAACAGACTGGGTTTAGAATTAGGGATGATATTATGGTGGTATTAGGACATAGAATTTGTGTTCCCAATGTTGTTGGGATAAAAAAGGAGATACTAAGAGGGGCTCATGATTTTGTATATTCTATGCGCTCGGGTAATAATAAGATATAAATAGGGTTCAAGCAGAATTATTGGTGGTTAGGGATAAAGAGAGATGTAGCTGAGTACATTTCTAGATGTTTGATTTGTCAGCAGGTGAAGTATGAGAATAGACATCCGACAAGTTTATTACATCATCTTCTAGTGCCTGAGTAGCCATTGGAGAATGTTAGTATGGATTTTGTTTCTGGTTTTTCCTGTACCCAAAAAGGTCATGATGTTGTATGGGTTATAGTTGATAGATTTTCTAAGTCTTCGCATTTCCTTCCTATTAAAACTACTTAGAGTCTTGAAAAGTTGGCTGAGTTATATGTAGCTGAGATTACATGGAGTACCTTTGAGCATTGTATCAGATAGAGATTCTAGATTTTGGAGGGGTTTTCAGAAAGCTATGGGTACACAACTGCAGTTTAGTACAACTTTTCATCATCAAACTGATGGGCAAATAAAGAGGATCATTAGAATACTAGAAGATAAGTTGATGGCAAGCGTATTGAGTTTTTCAGTGAGCTGGTACACTTGCATATAATAATCAGTATCAAGCTAGTATTGGGATAACACCATTTGAGGCTTTATATGGTAAGAAGTGCAGAACTCCAGTATGTTGGGAAGAGGTTGGAGAGAGAAAGATATTTGGTCCAGAGATGATAGAGTTGACTACAGAGAGGATCAAATTAGTTAGAGAAAATCTTAGAACATGATAGAATAGACAGAAAAGCTATGCTGATAATAGAAGGCAACCTTTTGAGTTTCAGGTTGGTGACTGGGTGTATTTAAAGATATCTCCATGGAAGGGTGTTTTGAGGTTTAGAAAGAAAGAAAAGTTGAGTTCGAGATTTGTGGGACCCTATGAGGTGATTGAGAGAGTTGGACCAGTAGCATATAGATTGGATTTGCCTCTAGAGTTAAAGTAGTTGCACAATATATTTCATGTTTCACTTTTGAGAAAGTGTTTACATGATGAATCCCATAGTATTCCAAGTCAGACTTTAAAACTTAGGAAGATTTGACTTTTATGCAAGTACCAGTCAAAATCCTAGACAGAAAGGAACAAATATTACGTAATAAAGTTATTTATTTAGTTCAAGTTTTATGACAGAATAAAGATGTTGAAGAGATTACTTGGGAGTGGGAAACGAAAATAATGACAAATTATCCCCAATTATTTCGTGAGTTAGGTAAGAAAATTTCAAGGACGAACCCGAAATTTTTATAAAGAGGGTAGAATTGTAATACACATACCCTTAAAACAAGGGTAAAGAGGTAATTTATATTTTTATATATTAAATTAAACTTTGCATGCATGAAAGATTGATTGTTGAATCTGATATAATTTTGAAAGATGACAATGGGAATTTTATTGAAAAGAGTTGCTAATTTTTGAAGAAGGAAAGTATAAAAAATTCAATTTGTTTGGAAGTTTCAAATGAAAGAATTTTGAATAAAAATGTAGAAGGAGGTTGAAGAAATTAATTAGAATATTTTATGGGTGAAAATATAATTTTCCATACATTTATATAATTTTTTTTCAGATTTTTATCAAAGGAAGAAAATATGTAAATTTGATTTTTAAAGGAGAAATGGCAAAAAAAATCGTAATTTACTGAAATGGCAGAATCATAAATTGTAAAAGATGAAGGATCGGGGGCAAAAACATAATTAATTAGCGACAAAATTGTAATTTTTAAATGATTATGACCGGTGGAATAATCGTAATTAAATAGTGGCAAGGTTGTAAAATTTAAATGAAGATGCGTGATGGTAGAATTTTAAGTAAGATGTGGCAAACTCAAAGAAGTGGTGGACAACTGCAAGTTGGTATACAAAATATACGTGGGTGCATGGTACAATTGCCAAGGGAAGATCGGATTTGTTTCGTTGAAATGTCTTTTACGAATTCATTTCTCACTCTAAAAAAATTTCTCTATCTCTCTAGAAAATACTCAAAAATACTTCTAAACACTTTAGGATTGAAAAATTTGATAGTTGAAGATTTAAAGCTTTGAAAAAGCAAATAGTGTGAATTTTGTTTTAAAGATTGAATATTTATAAATTATTCCTCTATATTTCTTTTTAAAAAGTTTGAATTTGGATTTTAAAGATAATGAAATTAATTTCTGTTGATAATATTAAATTTTAAAGATAGTTGAAAATATGCATAGATGAAATTACCCAAAATTGGGTATAGAAATTTAAAAGTATTAATTATAGAAGAATTAAATAGTAAATTAGAAATTTTAATGAAAATGTTATGATTAGGTGGTGGTGATAATCAATCCGAAGCTATTGCTAAAAGAAAGAAGAAAAGAGAGGAGGTGGTACATGAGTAGCTTTAAGTGCTACTAGGTAAGTTAGATTTACTTTTAGTAATCAATACCAATATAAAATATGAATTTATGATGTTTGAATCAATTGTTAATTATAATGATTGGATGATATATTTTTTAATATATGATAATTAATTAGTTTATTAAAAATTAAACAATATGTTGAAAATTAATTATAGGAGAAGTTATATTTTTAAAAGGATGGATTGATGGAAAATATGTTGAAAAGATATATGAAATTCTTGAAAATTAATGATATGATATATGAGGAGACAATTTAATACGTATATAATAAAATAATAATTTTGAGAAAGAGTTAGTTAAATTGAATGCTTTGGTGCATGTTTGTTTGCATGTTATTGTTCATATGCATAAAGGGACGACCAGGAAGGCAACTGGTCTAGCTTAGAAGACCAGGAATGTAGCTGGTCCGACTGAAACATGTCGATATGTGAGACGACTTTCCCACACGATAGTATGAAATGATATGATGAGAAAGAAAGAAAGATAATTTAAATTCATATATTTATTTTATTGAATATTTATTATTATTGGCTGAGACGCTAAAGCATCAGTCTTGATTTTGAAATGATTGATAGACAAATGAGTCTCATAGTGAGACAACTTTGATGATAAAGAAATTGAAAGGACGATATGATAAAGAATTATATGATTGATTGTTTGTATGATGTGAACATCATGATGAAGTAAATGATGATATTGAATTGAAAATCTTAAATTGACAAAATATATGAGAAGAAAACTGATGTGATTGGTATATGAGATATATTTATTGAAAGATGATAGCTTGATGATTTATTTATTAAGAGATTGATAAATGGTTGAATTAGTATGTGAGAAGAGATAGATAATTAATTATGTTGATTTAATAATGATTGAATATAACTGAAAGTATACAAATCGAGTACTTTTAGTAATTTAATTCACTGAGCTTGTGAAGCTCACTCCTCATTATTGAAATATTTCAGTCTGTGGACAAGGCTGATAGATAGTTGAGCTGATATCCAAAGTGAACAACTTAAGTAAGTCTCGTGGTCAACATCTTTAGACTTGTGAAAGAAAGAGAAAAGAATATTTTGAAAAGTTGTAAATATTCATGCATTTTGTTATTATTGTATATATGATTTTTGATAAGAGAAAGATGTTGTATCTCAGGAGTGGCCAACCCGGGATGGGTCGTTACACATGGAGCTTATAATAATATTAATAATAAAGAAAATTAAAATAGTGAAATTTTAGGGTTTGTGAAAAATTGAAGATTATTTAGGATGATGAATAGTGATGGAGTATTTTGGTATTTAAACTTCTTATCCTATTTTTGTCTCAATCCAACAATCTCATGAACCAAACATTGGATTAGGCTTTTACCTCTTTAATCACCCCTTATCATTTCTCATGTGAATCATAGTCCTATCCTATTATACTCCACCCGTGAACCAAATGGATTTACAAATTAAAGAATTGAATCCAAATGCACAAGAATGATTGATTGAACCAGAACTAAAAGTACCCAAGAAACAGAAAAATATTCCAATATGAGAAATAAACATAGCAAATCAATCATTATCAAACACAATAAGCTCCATGCATGTAGAAACTTAAAATTTTTATGGGATAAAAATGTTATGTTAAAATATATCAAACATATGTTTGTTGTCCCAAAAAATGCAAAGAGAAAAGCTACCAAAAATTGAAAAGTTTTAATTTTTCATGATTTCAGAAGAAAAAAAAGAACTCTTAGATCAGACATCACATGTTCTCTTACAAAAAGACATGATTTTTTTCTGTCTTGTAAACACAGTGATGGATCGGTACTCGATATTATTTTTTAAAACTTCAGTATTTTGGTTTAAAATCAGTTCAGTTTTTTTAAATAATATTTGATAATACTTTAAAATACTAGTTAAAACAACACGTGTTGTGCACACACTGTGAACATATTGTGTACATGCATAGTACATGTATTTTTTTTTTTATAATTGTAGATTAAAATAAAGAAAGAAATAATATTATTACCATTCTGCTAGATTGTTCTCTCCATGTTTTTGGTGTTTGTCCCTTTGATGATCAATATTTAATTGAGAAAATTTTTGTGACATTTTTTTTTAAAATCAATAATGACAAGACTTATAGAGTTGTAAGGGACTTCATATACCCCAAATTGTATAGGATATGTCTAGACAACTCATTATTTATAAGGTTTTCGTTCACAAATAAAACATAATATTTCAAAGAACGAACATAACAATTAACCTAAATTGATAGTAATTGAAGCATTTACAATACAACCAATACTTACAATTCAACAAGCGAAAGGTAAATTACCCAAGCTAGTAGGAATTTGATGTGTAACATAATTGTGTGAAAGATCACTGTGAAGGGTAGGAGCAAAAAACATGAAAAACATTACTTGATTAATTACAATACACATAATTTATGATATAAGAATGTAATAATATACTTACAGCTTATGCAAGTATGTAAGATTAGAAAGTGTATCATGGATGAATCCATTTAAACGCGTGTTCGTCATTATTTTGTCAACAAAAAAAAATTGGAATTTGATTCTAATTAATAAAACTCAATTGAACATATAATCAGGTTCATGAATATACATGTGGGTGATGTGGCAAACTTTTCCACTTTTGTAAGAATGATAACAAGTGATGGTTGACATGTCATCGTAAGATTGGTTTGAACAATGTGGGCATATAATGGATAGTGGCTGATTTAAATCCAATTTGGTAATGGTGGTACTAAAAACAACCATTGTAAACAATTTGAAGAAAAATAATTTCTTTTTTAGGCCAAATTTAACCTTTGAATTGCTATAGATACCATAAAACTACAATCAACATTTATAATATATAAGGGTATTCTTATGGGTTTGGGTCGTGAAAATTTTTGGTATCAGAGTTATTTGTTTTCAGATTCTGTAGACTTATAATGATAAATATTTTAAGTAAAAGATTTAGGTGAGTAATAAATATTTTCTTATGCCTGTAGGATTTCTGAGGATGCCACCTAAAAGACATAGTCGTGGTAGAGGTAGAGGTAGAGATCGAGTTCGTGGTAGGACTCCTCGTGATATTTCAGTTGAATCTCATGTTAGTGAGTCTACTTTTTTTTTATCACGAGTCACTTGTAGAACATGTTCCTTATAGAAATAATGATGTATCTAGTCATCCTCTTGTGGTTGATGTTCTTGTAACTGCTACTTAGACTAGACATGTTGATCCTTTTCTTTTGACACGGGTATTTGATACTTTTGCTCATATATCTAAGGAGAAATATTTAAATGCTAAATAGCAGGGAGAGGTAGCTAGTGGGTCTGAGGGGAGACCTATAGTTCAATTAGAGGAAAAACCTAAACAATTAGTACTTTTCTTAGAGGTCTGTAGCCTTTGAATAGTTTCAAAAAATGAACTCACCCTTGTTTCCTGGTTCCACTGATCTGAAAGTTTGTGAAGAATGGATAAATCACATTGATAATCTATACTATGTCATAGACATTACTGATGAATAAAAAAAATACTTTTTTAGTGTTTTTATTTGTAGAGAATGAACGTTATTGGTGTGATTTAGTTCATATGATTTCATAGCCTCAAACTTGGGACAGTTTTGTGGAAATTATATTTAGGGAACATTTTCCTAATAGCCACAAAGATCAGAAGCGTCAAAAGTTTGCTGAGTTTTTTCAGACTCCACAAATGATATTAGTTAATTTTAAGGCTCGATTTATGGCTTTGTCATGGTATGCCTCATCTTTGGTGACTATTGAGAGTGATATGATTAATGAATTTCTGGATAAAATTCGTTAGGAGATTCTTTCTAGAATTTCTATCTTAGAGTTTACTTCATTTTCTTAGTTGGTAGATAAGACTTTGATTGTTGAAAAGGATTAGTTAGAATTTTAAAAGTTGAAAGATCAAAAGAGGTAGTTTGGAGGACATAGGCAGTCATTCGGAATATCTCAGTTGAGGAAGTCAAATTCTAAGTTTCGTCTCTATAGTGTACCTAGTGTTAGTCATTCTTCTAGATATGTCACAATTTTGAGGTGCTATGTCACAAATACATGGAAGACCTAGTGGGATGACTCATTTACACAAGACCATAGTTTGTTATCAGTATAGGCAATCTGGATATATTGATGCAGAGTGTTGATTTACTAATTTGACATGTTATACCTGTTGTGTTAGAGCTCATATAGCATGTGATTACACTCAAGGTGTGACATCTGTTTCGAGCACAATGAGTACGAGAGGTACTAGAGGTAGTCAGTAAGGTCCAAGATCTTTTCGAGCTAGGAGTGGTAGTAGAGGACAATAGAGTTGTGGTAGAGGCAATAGTTATCAGGGGTTTAGGGAAATACAAGGAGAATGACGTGGGCAGTCTAGTCAATGGGGTGCATCAGCCAGTGAATTTAGAGCACAAGGTAGAGTTTATTCACTTACTTAACATGATATCCAAACTTCTCTGAACGTGGTGACAACTATGGTTTTATTATTTAGTTTAGATGCTCGAATTTTAATTGATTCTAGATCCACACATTCATTTGTTTCAGTATCTTTTTCCATGTAGGCTGATAAGTCTATAACATCTCTACATAATGTTTTATCTACAGAAACTCCTGTTGGAAATAGTGTGGAAGTAGTTAATATCTATAAGGGTTGTGCATTTTAACTGGTTGGGCATAAGTTCAATGTGGATTTAATTCCTTTATAGATGGTGGATTTTGATGTAATATTGGGTATGGATTGGTTAGCAACACATTATGATTGTGTGGATTGTTTCAAGAAAACAATTATTTTTTGAATCTCTAGAGATGATGAATTTGCATTTTGTGGAGATCGAAAAATAGTTCTTACAAGTATCATATCAGCTTTAAAAGCACAAAGAATACTTAACATGGGTTGTAGTGGTTATTTAGCTTTTGTGGTTGATTGTAAGATGGAAGCACTAAAGTTAGAAGATATTCTAGTGGTTAGTGAATTTCCTTATGTGTTTCCCAAGGATTTGCCAAGGTTGCCACCGGATAGAGAAATTGAGTTTGTAGCATATCTAGTTCCTAATACTAATCTTATTTCTATTGTACCATATCGTATGGCCCTAACCGAACTTAAGGAACTTTAAATTCAATTGCAAGAGTTGTTAAATAAGGGATTCATTAGACCTAGTGTATCACCTTAGGGCGCTCTTGTTTTATTTATGAAGAAGAAGGATAGAACTATACGGTTATATATTGATTATAGGCAACTAAATCAAGTGATTGTGAAGAATATATATCATTTACCAAGAATTGATGATTTGTTAGATCAATTACACAGTGCTTATATGTTCTCTAATATTGATTTGAGGTGGAGTTATCACTAGTTGAAAGTTAAGGAAACTGATGTATCAAAGACTAATTTTCGCACTCGTTATGGTCATTATGAATTTCTAGTTATGTCCTTTGGATTGACCAATGCACCTACAACATTTATGGATATGATGAATATGGTGTTTAAACCTTTCCTTGATTTGTAGTAGAATTTATTGATGACATATTGGTGTATTCTCGTAGTAAAGAAGAGCATAGGCAAAACTTGAGGATTGTTTTGCAAACCTTGAGGGAGGAACAATTGTATGCTATGTTAAGCAAATGTGAATTTTGGCTTGATGAAGTAGCATTTTTAGGCTATGTGATTTATGGTGAATGAATGTATATAGATCCTCAGAAAGTAGAAGCAGTTGTTAATTGTGACAAACCAAAAAATGTGACAGAGGTTCGAAATTTTCTTGGTTTAGTTGGATATTACAAGAGATTTATTGAGAGTTTTTCTTTGATAGCTATACCATTAAATTATTTGACCCAAAAAGATGTTAAATTTGAATAGATTGATGAATGTGATGAAAGTTTTCAGAAACTGAAGGAGAAATTGATATCAGCTCAAGTACTTACTCTTATTGTTAGTGGTCAGGGATTTGCGATTTTTAGTGATGCATCTCATCACGGTCTTGGATGTATGTTTATGCAAAATGGTAAAGTTAGTGCTTACGCATCTCAGCAGTTAAAGAACTATGAGTGTAATTATCTTGTTCATGATTTGGAGTTACCTGTAGTTATTTTTGCTCTTAAAATTTGGGGACATCATTTGTAAAAGGAGACTTGTGAAATCTTTACTGATCATAAGAGTTTGAAGTATCTATTTACTCAGAAAGATTTGAATTTGATGTAGAGGAGATGGATTGAATTAATTAAGGATTACGATTGCACAATTAATTATCGTATAAGAAAAGCTAATGTAGTAGCAGATGCTTTGAGTCAAAAGTCAGGGAAGTTGAGTGTTTTGAAAAATGTGAAGGGAGGGTTGTATTCTGATTTGAGATCTTTGGGAGTAGAGTTGAGTCATAGGTGTGGAATACTATTGGCTACTATACGAGTTAGACCAATGTTGATTAATCATATCTTAGAGACTCAGAGTAAAGATTCAGAGATATAAAAAGTCCAAAAAGAAATGCATAATGAAGTTAGATCAGATTTTATAATTCGAAGTGGTTATATGCTTCTTTTTTGGAGTCGTTTATGCATATCAAATGATAGTGAGTTGAAGCAAAAGATTATGGATGAAGCCTATAGTACTGCATATTCAATGCATCTAGGTAGTACCAAGATGTATAGAAACCTTCAAGAAACGTATTGGTGGCCTGGTATGAAGCGTGAGATTGTGGAATATATTTCAAAATGTTTGACTTGCCAACAAGTTAAGGCAAAGCATCAGAGGCCAACTGGTTTACTTCAACCTCTTCCCATTCATGAGTAGAAGCGGGAATATGTGACTATAGACTTTGTATTGGGTCTATCGCATACTTAGGCTGGTCATAATGTTAGCTAGGTGATTATTGATCGATTAACTAAGTTTGCTCATTTCTTAGCTGTTAAGATCACATTTTCTCTTGAATCGTTGGCACAATTATATGTTTCTAAAATTGCGAGATTTCATAGAGCTCTAGTATCTATAGTGTCAGACCGAGATCTGATATTCACTTCACGGTTTTGGACTAGTATTCAATTAGCTATGGGTACTAAACTTAATTTCAGTACTTTTTATCATCCTAAGACTGATGAACAGTCAGAACATACTATTCAAACTTTGGAGAATATGCTAAGAGCTTGCATTTTGAATTTTCGTGGTAGTTGGGACATTCAGTTGCCTTTAATTGAATTTCGTATAACAATAGCTATCAGCCCAGTATTGGTATGGCACCATATGAAGCACTTTATGGTAGATAATGTAGATCTTCATTATGTTGGGATGAGATTGGTGAGAGATAGTTGTTATGTCTTGAATTGATCCAAATTATCACTGAGAAAAGTAAAGGTTATTTGAGAGCACCTAAAAACACCTCAAAGTCACTAAAAGAGTTACGCAGACCATAGAAGACGTGACTTGGAGTTTCAGTTGGGTGATTGGGTATTCTTGATAGTAGCACCTTTGAAAGGTATACTCAGGTTTGGATGTAAAGGTAAACTTAGTCCTCGTTACATTGGTTCATATGAGGTAATTGAAAGAATTGGTGTTGTTGCTTACCATTTAGCCTTACCTCAAGAGTTATCTCAGATTCATAATCTATTTCACGTATCTTCTTTGAGAAAGTGCATGCTTGACCCTTCACATGTGCCTCATTATGATTTTATTGTATTAAAGGAAGATCTCTCTTATGATGAGCAACCAATTGAGATTTTGGATAGGCGAAACCAAGTGTTGTGGAATAAAACCATTCCATTAGTTAAGGTGCTTTAGCATAATCACGCAGTTGAAGAGGCTACGTGGGAGCGTGAATCAACTATGCGCGCCCAATATCCGCATCTTTTTTTTATTCTCAAGGTAAATTTCAAAGACGAAATTTTTCTGTAGGAAGATAGAAATGTAAAATCCTCACCCTTAGGGTAGGGGTGATTTGATAATCTCTTATTTTATTTTATGATCATCATGCATACATATACATATTTATTTAATTTAAAATTCAAATTTAAGATAAGAATTTAAAAATATATTGAAGAAAAAAGGTTGGAAGGAATTAAATTGAAACAAAAAGGGGGTTTAGAGGCGTCAGAAGACACCAGGCGCCTAAACCTTCACTAAGCCCCTAGGTTGTCCCAAACGCCTGGGTAAGTGCCTAAAAATCCTCAGAAGCTTGGGTAGGCGCCTAGCTAGGTGTTGGGCTTATACATATAGCTCATTTCACGTTTAAACTTCATTTTTCATCTGTAACTTATTTTTTTCTCTCTAAAATCCTGAAGAATCATATGAAACTTGAGGTTTCCTATAAATATCTATTGAATTTGATTGTTCAAGATTTGGTTTCAGGAAGTTTATGACAAAAGTTTTATGGAGGTAATCTCATCATTTCTTGTTCTTTTTTCATATAGAAACCATGTTTTTAAGAGTTTAAAACCTCATATTTTTCTTGAATAAGTTTGGATTTTATTCAAGATGATGGAAAAGAGTTTAACGAAAAATTTGAATTTGAAAATAAGTTGGAACATGCATACATATATACATGCATTCAACCCATTATAAGGATTTAGATCAAGTTATGAGATAGTAATACTGGTTAGCGTATTCATGTTAGGTGGAGGTACAATGGGAGAAGCAAATTCGAGTAATCCTGCTTTATGAAAACTATCTGGATTGGGTGTAGTTGAGATGAGTTTTTACTACCAAACTATATAAATTCTCAATTTTTTATGCGATAAGAATGTGTTCTGTACTTGAAATTTATGAAATTGATAAGATGAATTTGTACGTTTGGATTGAGATTCTATGAAGAAGTATGAACTTTTACCTCTGATTTGAAATGATTAGTCATTTTTGAATAACTTATAAATCCTTATGTGGTGTTTTTAGTACGAAGAAGAATTGAGGAAAAATTCATTATTGAGATGATAAGAATGAGCTTGGTACCAATGTTGTAATCATACACAGAAGTGTCATGCATGGATTTGGAGAGATTTATTATTATATTATGGACGTTTCTTGCTGTGTGCGGGATCCATGACGATGATAAATGTGTACTCTAGAGATTACTCTGCCCTCAGCTGCAGTCTGTTATAGTATCCGGATACGTGTCTTGTTGTGTGCAAACATTTATTATATTATAGGCGTTTCTTGGCTGTGTCCCGGATTCGCGATGATGATATTTGATATATATATATATATATATATATATATATATATATATATATTGATTATGTGTATACTTGTTCTTTGGAAACCAGCCTAACAAAAGAGATGATTAAATTATTAACGAGTTTTGAGAAAATGAAAAGAAGTTGATGATATTCAATGTTATGATCAGTTAATGATTTATGTTGATTTGTTTTGACAAATGAAGAATGATCTGTGTTGATTCAAAGTTCATATTTTAAATGATTTATCATCGTATTTATGTGTTTTATATGACAAATGTTATTTTTCCTTGTATGAGAATTTAAGTTTTTGTACTTTAAACTCATATCGACTTTTAAAAGCTGACTGGTCGTTTCTTTGGTGAAATGGCATATTGGGGTTTATATTAAAATATTGTAATTAATTTGATTGTACATCCTATATTCATAAGGGTAATCATATGAGTTTGGACCGTGACATACTCTGTAAGGACATTTATTATGTACACACTTGGGTCTGTTTGCCCTAATTTTTGCTTACGCTATAAGGACTCAAAAGTAATTTTTTTTAAAGTGATGTTATATGCAAATATTACAATGATGATTTGATTATAATATAAGCTCGTACTATCCAATTACCCATACAGAAACCCACAATATTACCAAAAACCACCTAAAGTGAAAGAAATAATCGATACATAAATAGGACAAATAATCTACACATCGTGGGAATCGAATATAGAACTTTGTAATCTCAGGGCCTCAACTTTGACCATTAGACAAAGACTATTAAAAAATATTATTAAAACAGTTGTAAGTAGAAGTGTTGTAGAATTAAAAGTTATTTACATATCATTTGGAACAAATAATGAATTCCATAAATTTTATTGAATTAATTTACAATTTTATATTTAGTTATGTTTGAATTCGCTAAAGAATTGAGTAAGCGCGGAGCAAATCCTATCAATATAGATAGAATTCATAAATCTAATATATATATATATATATATATATATATATATATATATATATATAATATTTTTATTGTGGTTGCGCCACATGTAAAAGACATTAAATTCTTATCATTTATTTCTTACCAATCATCAATTTAATATAATATAATAAATATAAATTAAATTTCTTTATTAAACACACAATTAAATGGTTAAAATTTTATTTACTCTTATTTATCTCATAATAATCTATTATTATTTCAACTTTAACTTATAGTCAATCACTTTATCTTTTTTTAAATTTATTTTTTAAAATTTTTAACTAATTGACATATGATTGCTAAAAGTATTAATTGATAAAAATTAATATAATTTTATTTTCTATATAGGTTTAATTATTTTTTATAGAATTATGTCCATCGAAAAATCATATGGCTCATTAATACTAAAAAATTCATTTCAAAATTTGATTAAATTTACATAAATTAATTTGTTTCCAAAGATAATATATTAAAAAAACTAAATTAATTTACAACTAACATTCCTTTACTTTCTATCCATTTTACCATTTACACTAAATAAAATAAAATATATATGTATATTTTTTAAAAATAACCTATAAGTATTAGTCACCAATGATAATAATAAAAACAATGTAAAAACATAAATATGATAAAAAAACAATCTAATCAACTTTAAAGAAGCATTATGATTGATATATACATATTAAAAATTATTAGAAAAAAAACACGTGCTTTTTACATGTAAACTAGTTTATAATATATATATATATAAACAATCTCACAGTTGTGGTCGTACCACGTAGGGAACCACATTAATTAGTAGTTCAATTAAATATTTACAAATGTATTATTAGGGTGGGACCAATACCTCATAAATGATAGTATTATATTTATTTATTAAACAAATTTCCGCTTCTTTTTTACGACTTATGTATTAATGGTTGTATCAAGATAATTGAATCTCAACTCCTAATGTAATGTATACCATTCTCTTTGACCCTTTTTAACACAATTGTTTATACATTATAAGATAAATTACATAGACCTCCCTTGAGGTAATATATAATTGTAAGCATCTCACTTAAATTTTTCTAAACCTTCATTTGCACCCCCTGATAGAAAATTTAGTCATATAAAATCATATGAAATCAAATTTAATCATTCCTACTAAGGAGTGTAAGCACTTACACCACTTAATAGAAGAATTTAATCACATGAAACCAAATTTAATCTTTTTTATAAGGGGATGTATGTGAAAGTTTAGAAAATACAAGGGAGGTACTTACAATTATACATTACCTCAATGGAGGTCTGTGTAATTTACCTTACATTATATAAGCTCATTGTAAATTTTAAAAGTTGGCATTTTTTTTAGTTTTTTTAAAGTTGTCTTTAATTATTTTATACTAATATTTTGAAAGAACTCATTTTATAATATTAATTGACCGCAAAATCTTATTTTTGTATATCCAAATCATCCAACAGTATTTTACTTAATTAGATGAAGAAATGATATTTTTGAGATTTTTTGTTTATTTATCAATATATTTTTCTGGGATTAAGATTTGGGTGTGAAAAGTTTTTATCCAAGAAAGTAAATATCAAAGGTGTAATATTTTTATATTTTTATTGTTGTCTTTCTTTATTTGTTTTCATTATTTTTGTGATTGATACATGCTTTGAAAAATCTAAATTTCAAAGGCTTTAATGATTCAAGTATGTACGTAGGAAAATTTATTTAAGCTAATTTTTTATGGTTTTACCCAAATTTTAACTGGCTTGAAGTTTTAATGGATTATTTTGGACCTTAAATTTTGTTGCTTACTCGACTTTAAATATGTTTGTATATAATCTATAAGTTATTTGAATTTCACCAACATAAAGTATATCAATTGTTTTCAAAATGAAATATACTCTTTTTTTATTGATTTCAATATAAAATTATAAAAAAAAATATTTTAGAAAAGCAATGGAACACGTGCGTATGTGTTGTAAGGCTATGAAATCCATAAAATGAAGAGTGCAAAACATTATTAACAAAGATCTCTCTCGTTCTTCTCTTGTTCTTTCTCTACAAGTTTGCAACTAAAATATTAGGGGTATTTTGAGAAAAAGGGATATTGGATAAACTTATTCTATTATTCTACAATATAATATAAGTTAGCTAAACATGAAAATTTATTTTTTTAAATGACTTCAACTGAATTTCATAATGAATTTATTTTTAAATAAAATTAATTCTTTATTTCATTAATTCCAAATTGAATATTAGTGTTACACAAAAAAAAAAAATTGTGTTTGGTTAACCATAATGTGATTTTAAATTTTGAAATTACCAAAAAAAAATAAATCAATATCAGTTGACCATTTGGATGACTAAATGACATTCTGTTCTTCATCAAATTTACTTCAATACTTGTACAATAAAAAAGTTTTATAATAATAATAAAAATAATAATTGTATCCTTATGCTTTTAAAAAAAATTGTATCTTTCTTATGATTGCAATTAAAATTTAATAAGAGTAAATTCTAATTTCAAATTGTATCTTTAAATTTCAGTAACAAAAGAAATCGAGTAAATTCTCAACCATCCAAAATCAATTTAGTAATCTTAAATCTAAATTAAAATTGCTTTTGAGTCAAAAGCTACGTTTTGTAGCTTCTAATTTTAGCCCTAGATCAGTTTTTTCTTAAGTTGATTTCACCTTTTAATTCAACTTAAAAACAGCTTAAATAAAGTGTTTAACCTTCTTATTATTGACAGTATAAGCTAAACGATGTAGGGCTTCGCACTTCTTGTGGGGAAAAAGAAGCGCATACCATATGACATGATAACCTCCTTTTCATTTTTAGTCGATATAAGAGACCAAATTGCCCCTCGACTCAAATCCCCACGCAAGCATGTGATGAAGAGTGAAATCTCCGGCTAAGTTCGCTTGTAATGCAGAGAGAAAACGAAACATGATTATTGAGGACACACCTGGTTTCCATCTTAGTTACATCGACTCGATTAACTAATGTGTATTTGTATGTCTATGGCTCGGTTGAAAAAGATTCAAAAACGGGATACTGATACAAGAATACATTGTATATTTTTATATCACCATTCCTCGTGTCAATTAACTGGACCAGATTTTGTACAAATAAATACGTGTGACTACGTGCCGTATTTTTCTCTTTTTCGTGTAGTGCATTTAAAATCTTCGACATGACACAGCCTAAATGGTTACTGAATCGTGCCATGTCGATCTATGAGTCTCATAGATATATATTGATTTTTTGACATTTTTTGTTGTTGAAAATAGTAAAAAAAATTATAAATATTGAATTGAATGATTATAATTGTATAGATAAATAATCATTTTATTGATGAAATTAAATATTACAAATAACTTAGAAATTGAACAAAAACAACAATATAGACAAATAACTTAAAAATTACAACTTTAAAAAATCTTCTAAATGAATAATTTACAAAAACAACATATAAAATAAAGAAAGAATATGAAATGACTTACAAATAAGTGAAATATAAAGAAAAATATAGAAATTTTAAAAATTAAAAAGACATAAAATATTATCAATAATTAAAAAAAAAGTAATTTTTATAACCTTTTTGATATTTAAATAAAAAAAGTAAACTTATCCAATTCCTAAACAAACGACTTTAGAAATTGAATTATGAGTTGCCTAACGAAGCTATGCAGTTAAGTTTCATTCGGTAGATTAAAAAAAGAATATTATATGATTTCCTCTAAGTGTTTTAATTCATTGAATCAAATGCTATTATGTTAAAATTAAACAATTATACCTTCAATATTTAAATTAAAAATTCACAAAAAAACATTTCTTTATGTTTAAATATTTGTATAAGTTTAATTTAATTTATATTAGTGTATAATTTTAAATTAACTTAATTTATAAATTAGTAAATCAGATGCTATTATGTTAAGAATAGAATTATAGTTTTTATTTATTTTTCCACCATCTTAAAATATCAAATTTATCGCATAATTCTTCGGGACTCATTACTCTAGTGACAAAATCATGCCTTGATCACGATTTATCTGATCCAAATGAATAATTTTTTTACATGTTAAGAGCCCAATAAAATTATGACAGCCCATTTACAACAAAACGAAAGAGCTGTCTCGTTTAATTACTACTAGAATACACCGTATGCAACAGTACATGGTACATATGGATAAATCAGCAAATATGCATATTAATATTATATAAGTATCACTGATTCATTCAGTCTCCTAGACCAAAGACCAGCAATTCACTCCTAAAATGACCCAACAATTATGATTCTCTCCACTTTCTCTCACCCTACAGCATTTCTCCCTCTTTGCCGCCTCTTTACTGGCTTTCCCTCTCCCACCGTCTTTCTGACTCTCTCTCTCATCACAGCTATTCTCTCCCCGATCTCCGGCAAATGGCAACAATCTACAGCAATCAATACTATACTTAGATCTAAAATTGTCAATGTACCCATATGGAAGTCAACGCATCGGACCTGTATTCCATACCGTCACCCTAATCGTGTCAACACAAGTACTGAGCAAAACAGCCGAGTCCATGTCACTAAGGTTCCAATGAAAAAAAGGGAACACATTTGATAGATACATGTAAAAATATGAAATGCATTACTCTTAACAGATTTGATAAGGAAGCAAAATTTATTATGTACACAATGCCAGAAAAAAGAAAAAGAAACTAATTTTTAAATAAATTATTACAACTTTTAAGTCACTTCAATCAGCTCACAAAACTTGATGCTAGCTACTACCTCATCACCTTTCCCCTAACAATGACTCAAGAAGAGCAGCCTCTTCTTCCTGCAACAATGAAATAACAAGCCAAAAGCAATCGTTTAACATAATTCAACAACCACTTCAAAGAAAGTAACAGTGCACAACAGATATTTACATACCACCAACGCATTGAATTCAGTCTCCTCATCTATAGAACTTATGATAGAAGGGTCCTCCAAGAGATCCTGTTACCAGGATAAAACCAACTTATCATACAGAAACCATCATCCAGATCATGTAATCATAGTTATATCTTTATATCAAATAGTCATAGATTCATCTCCAGTTTAGAGGAACTTGTTTTGTAGTAAATTAGTAGCTTGCATGCATAGACAATCAGTTCTCTCACAGTGCTTAAGGGTATGTTATGGGACTTTGGAAGGAAAGGAAAGGATATAAGAGGAAAAGAAATGAGAGAAAATGGAGGGGTACATGTACCTCTTGGTTAGATGCTTGAAAAATTAAACGAAGGTACACTCTCCCCTCCAAATTCTCTTAATTTGGGGGAATTAAAAAAATGAAAGTTTGAAGGGAAATGGAGGGGTTCATTTTCTCCCTCTATTTCCTTTCTCTTCATTTAAGAATCTTCCAAACGAGGGAATCAATGTTCCTAATCATTTCCTTTCCCCTAAATCCAAACGAGAGCTAAAGCAATACATGTTTGCACAGACACCTGTACCTACTAGTCATGCAGTCTACTGACTCCAATGTTCTTTTTGTATTATGTAATCAAATATGATAAGTAAAAAATTTTCTTCTATTTGATCGATATAAAGCTTTTGGAAGCTACCAAGTAAAGATAGCATGATGAAGATGACGGATGGGAGGGGACAACGAGGATAAACAGTGCTTGCAAAAAATCTTCTTTCTTTTCAGATTAAAACAACAAAAACTTATCGTAACGCACTACCATCATCTTAAACAGCAAAATTTTCAGGGGAGAGGAAATTTGACATTGTAGGAGCACATTGCTTCACTTATAACTCATGGGACAAATTGATACTAAGACCAAAGGACAATGGGATAAATTGTGAAGACCTACAACATGGATGTGATCAGAACTAAGATTCAACCCTTCACAGAGCATATAGAACATGTAAATAAAAAGGAAATGGTAATTAATTCTCATGAAGAAATGAGTGTGATTGCTTACATCATCAGCAATTTGCAAGAACCCATTTTGATCCTGCATAAACAAAATTCAGCTATATAAGTTTTGCTGCAAATCATTAATCATTAAATCGTAGTTCTCATCTCTCTCTCTTTTATACAAACAGGAATTGTATTAAAGGGCACCAAGGGGGTGTCAACTCAAATACAAAGAACTTACAAAATATTTTAAAACAATCAATTATATCTAACTCGTTTACATCATATTTCCCTTTGTACCAAAAAAGTGAAAAATAGCAAGCTATCTATCCTTTATTTTGTGTATTGGAGATTTTAACCCTTAAAGGCTCTTTCTATTCCTTTCCCACCATACCAACCAAAATATAGATAAATGGCATCAAAGCCACGACTTTCCTATTTTCCTTTGCCATAGGTATTCCTCTCCAAGCCCAAATTTCTTCCTCTATAGACCACGTGACCGTCCAAGAACGTCCCACCACAGAGAGGACCAAATCCCGCAATTGTCAAACCCAAGGGCACCAAAGCAAAAGATGGTTGACTGCTTCAATATCTTCCTTGCACAAGTAACATCTATTGGCTAAAATCCTACCTCTTCTTTGAAGATTGTAGATAGTCAAGATATTTCTCCAAGATGTTTCCAAGCAAATAAAGCAACTTTAAAGCCCAAGTCTTCCATATTTCTTCCTAAGGGAAATTTGTTTGCTTTTCCCCTTGATGACTCGAATGAAGAGCACAATATTATAATTTTAACTTTAAAAATATGATCCTTCTCAAACTTCCACTTCACTCTATCATCTCTATTCACATCAAGTAAAGTACAATACAACAAATAAAAAATAGAAAAACTGGATAACTCCTCAATTTCCTAGCCTTGCCCATTACGGGTGAAAGCGACAATCCAAGCCCTTGTACCATCACTCCCAGGCATACAAGAACTAACCAAAGCCTTCTTGTGCCAAAGAGAACTTGGCATGGAAATTGAACCCCACCTCAAAATGGACAAAGCCAAAACATGTCCCAACTCCCCAACCCTTCCCAATCCATTTCCAAACCTCCACACCATCTCTCCCCTCCTTAGATACCCCCATCCATTATGGACTGTATCATAATTAGCAGCCACAACTTTCCTCCAAAGGTGATCTCTTTCAATCATGAATCTCCAAAGCCACTTCCCAAGAAGTGCTTGGTAAATAAGACGAGATTTGATACCTAAACCTCCGCACTCAATGGGTTGCTTCACTACCTTCCAATTTACCAAGTGAAACTTACATCCCTTCCCCATATCATACCTAAAAGGAATCTATTTTCGATGCCCTCTAATCTTTAAGCAACCGAAGAAGGAATGGAGAATTAGGACATAAATTAGATGGGAAGGCTGGAAAAAAAACTCTTAATAGAGTCCCTCCCTTTGAAAGATAAACTTTCTTCCAACCAGAAACCTGCTTTTCATGCTATTAGCTTGTCTACAAATTAGATAATGTATAAAAATACTTATCAAAAAAGGAAAATCTTTAACAGTATATTGACCATAGATTTTCAGGAAATTTTGTTAAATACTAGCAAAGTGGATCTTTTTTTTTTTTGATAAGAGCAAAGTGGATCAATGTAATCAACAACTGAAGTGCAGTCTGTGCTCAAGAGTGCAACAATAAATCTCTCAATCAAAAATAACATATCTGATAAGTTACCTTGAAAGCAACAAACAGAAGCGGATCAGAAGGTGTATAGATCATGTAATGCGCACCATCCTGCACAAACACTCAAGATAAGAAAAGAAGTGAAGTAAGTGCCTACAACAATTGTCACAATGACTTAGAAAACACATGAGCAAAACTCATAATTACTTTTTCTATTAAACCAAAAGGAACATGTACTTTCTAAAATCAAAAACACGATTCACCAAGTACAATCTTAATCCAGAATTTCAATCTACATTGAAAAACATTTAATTCTAAGAGATAGTGAATATAAAAGAACCAAACATATATTCAACACACATCTTCAACATTTATTTTGGAAAAAAAATCATTAAAAGGGAGAATATGAGATTTGGCAATCTCCATAATCATATAGTTTTGCGAAATGTATTGAAAGACAATGACATAATAACAGCAGAAATGAATACCACAAACAAGTTAGCAATTGCAACAATTACGGATAAGGTGGGGTAGAGATATAATGGGACATGAGGACTCAACCAAGATGGTTTGATAATGTGCAAAGAAAATCAATGATTGCAAAAGTTGAAATTGATTGGCTTCAAATTGAAGGAAGTGAAAGGAGAGGCAAGGCATTGATTGAGGTAGCAAAAAGACTTCAGGGCCATGATTTTTCAGAAAATATATAATCAGGATAAAGTAAAGCAGACAACAAGGGATCTGTCTGGTACCGTAAGGGCCAAATAAAAGAACTTTGCGAAGTGGTCAGAGACAATTTTTAAAGTTATCAAGGTTCCCTAGAATTATTTCTGCAAAAAGATTATTCTTATCAAAAAAAATTTCTACAAAAGATTATATTGATTTCTCCTCAGTAATATTCCGTATAAAGGATGATAAGACGACCATTTTGAGAATAATGATTACTTGTATGTCCATCTCAGAGGAATTGAACAAAGAAAATAACTGAAAAAAGATCTTTTATAAGCAGCTAAGTAGATCTTTAAAAAAAAACATTACAACAGTTCACTGCATTTAAGTTTACCTCAACTTCTTAGGAATTTTTTTTTTTATATAAGCATCGCATTAAAAGGCACCAAGGGGTGCAACCCAATTACAAGGACACTCAAGAAACTCTGCAAGATGAAATGATCCAAGAACTGAAGGCATCACATTACCAGATGGAAGCATGTAATCTCAATGCCTTCAGCTGGCAAGCCATCTACATCTTGACCATCGTCTGCAAAATTGTAAGCACCATACATTAACATATTGTCTCATATATCGAAAGTCCTTAAATTAGAAGCTGACAAACAGAATTTTACATGGACCAATGTGGGGTCCCGGCAGGGAGGTGTAGGCAGGCTCTTATAAAAAAGGGAGGTGTAGTAAGGGATAAAAATAGGTTTTAAAAAACAAGAATAAGAAGGCAAGCAAACAAGTGCGCAATGCCAGAGGATAACATTGAAAGTAAATTGACAACTTTCCTAGCTAGAGAATATAAGTAAAAACGTCATTGGGCTAGTAGTAAGGAGAATCACAAAAGAGGCTTCAAATGTATCCCTTTCACTTGCAAACCCAGCAAATGTACCTAATTATTTTCGTAATGAAGAAACACCTATTAGGTTTTCAGCAATGGTAATATAAAGTTTACAGGCATAATTCCTAAATGATTTTTCAAAGTTTCTAAATTATTTAAGAAGTAAATCTATTTTTTGTCTTTCACCTATGGTCCGCGTCCTATTTGGATCTCTGAAGTTTAAATCGTCCTAATTAGGTTCTTAACGTTTAGTATTGATCTAATTGGGTCATTGATAATGTTGGATTTGAACTTGACAATGTTGCCAATCATCATAATAGAATGAGATTCAACTGTTTTAAGCTTGACAAAAAGACTTGGATTGGACACTTGACAGAAGGACCCAATTGGGTCAATACTTTAAATAGGACGATTTAAACTTCAGGGACCTAAATAGGACGCGGGGTCAAAGTTTTTTGGACGAAAAAATGAAATTTACTCTTATTTAAGTCGATGAAGTTGTGTGAATAGCGGTTACAAGTAACCTTATATATGCCATTTGCACATTGCATTTTACCAGGAAGGCTGTATGAGTTCAATTAAGATCACATGATAAAGAAAGAAGTTTTTAATTTCTATTATTTTGCAGGGTGTATTGCAATAGTTGGGGTAAAGAGGTGGTGAATGCAACTGAAACATGTAACATTTTGATAGATTCTCCTATGAAAAATATAAACAGAAACAGAAAATGAAACAAACAAGCTCATAGGACGTGAATAACAGAGATTCATTAATGCTTAAATCATTCGAAAGGCATAAAATAGTTGAGAAAAAGTCATTGCCTGTGCGGAAATCAACAATCTCATCCTCTGTGTAGCAAAATCCACCCCTTGCAGTATAACAGAATCTGATAGGATGATACAGAGATGGAACTAAATGATATCAAAACATCAACGAGAACCAAAATATACTGATGTATAAAATTCTAAACCATCATACCCGCTATGTACAAAATGCATGTGTATCTTTGCAAGAGCATAAGCAGCTGCAGGAAGAATAGCTTCAACTTCTTCATCACTGACCTAAAAGGCAGAACCATGAAGATTACAAAGGTTGAGAAGTGTGGAACTTGTCCTGCAGGGGGAACAGTGGCAGGAATGGGTGCATTTTCTTCTAAAAAAAGGAAGCAGCCAAAAGTTGATCAATGGATATGAATGCTTGAAAAAATTCACATATGTTAAAAGTAAGAACTGAAAGAAACTGTCTTATTGATTCTTAATTTTTTTAATAGAATACAATTGGCTCAATATATATATATATATATATATATATATATATATATATATATATAGACTTGTGAATACTAAGTCTAACATTACTAGGACATAACAATTAGATAAGATAAATATAATCTAAACATATTAAGTTACATATTAAGAATCCTATTAGGTCTTGTAACACTCCCCCTCAAATTGGAGCATAGATATCATATGCACACAACTTACTACAAATAAATTGAACTCGAAAACCATCCAATGGTTTAGTAAATAAATCAACTAACTAAATTGTCGACTTCACATGTCTGGTACTAATCACATTTGTAAAAGTTTTTCTCAAACAACGTGACAATCAATTTCAATATGTTTAGTTCTCTTATGAAACATTGGATTATTTGCAATATGAATAGCCGCTTGATTGTCACACACCAAACTCATAGGATTTAACTGGTTAATCTCGAGATTGGGGAAGACGGCCGGAAAACGGCGCGTGGGTACCAGATCTGTAAAGATCGGACAGTTCCGATTCAGATGGTGATCGGTTGTGTCGGAGACGTGTGGTGACGGTGCGTGGGCGGCGTGTGGGTGGTCGGCGACGACGAATGGTGGTTCAGGTTTTATGTATCACCCCAATGAGCTGAGTGCTCAGTAAGAACTGACAGAAACACTGTCTTAGTGATTCTTAATTTTTTTAATAGAATACAATTGGCCCAATATATATATATATATAGACTTGTGAATACTAAGTTTAATAAGACTAGGACATAATGATTAGATAAGATAAATATAATCTAAGCTTATTAGGATGCATATTAAGAATCCTGTTAGGACTTGTAACAACTTAGATAAGCACAAATTAAGGAAGAAGCTATTCTGGGAAGGAAACATGATGAAAGTGTGTTCAAACAAAAAATCAAGACTGTAAATGGACAAAATAGGACTCGTGTTTTAAAGAACATTGCAGATTTATTCCTCCGATATCCACCATGGAAAAACCCTTCCTGATCCAACCACATCACCCCTTCCTTCCATATGTTGATTTTGGGTGAGTTCATAGTTTTCAATAAAAATTTAAATCTCGAGGAACTTGACTTTGCATAAGTCCATCAATTTCTCAAAACTTATTCACAAAAGATATATGTTTACTTTTACAAGAAAAAACATTCATTTATATTCAAGCATAATTATGTTTCTAATTGAAAAAGTACAGAATCTAGGAGGGAGCACAAAGCTTCACAAGAAAGCCACTTTCAGAGATATTTTAAACCCATTCAAGACAATTTTATGTGCTCATGCAGTTTTCTAACTGCATACATGGTAGAGAAGTATGATACCCATTAGTGATTCCAATGATCTTCTCAAATGCAATTGAGACAAGTAATTAAGAGGCAGAGTCAGACATTGGTTTTTGCCAAATCAAGCTCAGTTTCTAATTTATCACAACTGATCTTACAACATTGCAGCACTAGAATCTAGAATTGATTTTTTCATAGTTATTTACATTAGTACACACTTGATGAAGTAAAAATCATTCCTGAGTTCAGATAGGAAGAAAGAAAGAAAGAAAGACAATATTGATAAGGTAAATGATAACAGAAGATAGCATAATTTTGAATTTCAAGGACACATCATATGGCACCAGTTTGGTTGTCTAGGAAAACACTTATCTTGGAGAGTTCTAGCCAGAAAGATAATGCTCCATAAAACTGTAAATGGAAGAGAAGACTCTAAGAGATAAGTCAAAAGCCCAAGACCCTGATACCCTTTTTCAATAAGTATAGCCCAAGACCCCAAAACAAAGGGCACAGGATAAAGAGAAGAGGACAATAGCAACCAAATCCGAGACTCCACCACCAGGTCTCATTGGATAACAAATAACGGCTCAACAAATGGTTGCCGAGTTTAAAAAATAAAGAACTAAATATTACACGCAAATTACATATAAAAGAATGTGAACATCAATGATTCAATATACATATGACTTTAGATAAATTCCTAGTGTCAAAACTCTAAAGTTAAATCTTCAATTATGTCTAATTAAGTTCAAGACTGAACTGAAATATCAATAGTGGAAAGAGAAACATACAGCTGACCACCCATCAATATTTGTGCTCTTTAATATTTGAACAGGCCTGCAGCAATAAATTAATTAATTAGGTTTCCAAAAAGAAGAATAAATACATCAAACATTCTTCAGTGTGTTACATAGTCATAATGGAGCAACATTACTCACGTGTCAACAGGGCAAAGTAGCATACATTCATCCCCTCGTGAACTGGTAAATACTCTTCTTATCACGCACTCCAATGGACTGTTGTTGGTAGAATCAACCTGTCCATAACTTCTTTAGCATTCTTTTCCAATTAAATTTATGAGCAAAAAGTGCAAGAGAAAAATTATCAAGGCCCTTATGATAAGAGAGTAACAAAAAAATCACTCAAATGAACAAGTTTGTGAGCATGAAATTTAAATTTACAACCAGCATTCTTTTCTTCAACAAAACAAGGAAAAAATACAATCAAAGAATAATCATCAAATTCTCCAAGTAATTCATCACCTATAGCAGATTAGCCACTTTCAAAAGTCAAGCACTCTTCTCTGTGTTTTGCTTTTGGCAGCTCAAAATCAAAGCAAATCAGTTGGCGAATGAAACAAATTGTAAGTGATTTGAAACAAAACAAATGGGACCCATAAAGTACAATTTCCGGAGCAAGAAGCACCAACCCCATACAGTTAAAAGCAAGCTTCTTGTCATGTTCAAGTCAGGCATAGAAATCCTCCAAATTAACATTTAGTGGCTCAAATAGTATGTCATAATTTGAACAATTCTGACAAGAAAATGAAAGAATTTTGGGTGAAATTGGCAAGGAAGAAAAAAGCAACAAAATAGAAGTCTCACAATGGTAGCAATTCGCTTGTTAGAGGCCATGAGAACCCTGCCGGTGTCATCCACCACGAACCCAGCTGGTGGTTTGGGCAGAGGAGGAGGATGGTTCGTTGACAGAGAACGCGAATTCGATCCTGAAGAAGAAGACGGGTCATGTGCATCAACATCATAATCATCAACAATCTCAACATCACTCAAATTCAAATCCTCCAAAGAACCACTTTTTCCCTTTTTCTTCTTCTTCTTTGTATTGGATGCTGCTGCTGAGGACGACCGTTTCTTGATGGGCGGTCCCGTCTGGGACTTAGCAGTTGCAGAAGCAGAAAGGCGAAGCGGGAGAAATGAATTGCTTGCGTTTTGCTTTGGGACTGAGATTGAGATTGAGACTGGAAATGAAGAAAACGGGTGGTGTTTTGATGATTTCATAATTGCTGTTGCTGATGTGAAGGAGATTGGGCATGCCATGTTGCTTCTTGTTTGGGTTATGAATGAAGAGAGTGTGTTTGCTTGTTCTGGATTTGGAGTGTGTCTGCGATGGATAAATTTTTAGGGTGTGTAGTTGAAGGCGAAGATATTTTATTGAGGTTTAAGAAGGTCATGCTGTGGGGGTTACTCGAGGCTAGCTATGCCACGTTTGTGTGTAGCTTATACAAAAATAAAGTCGTTAACTTTGTGGCTTGCCAACTACCTTCTTTTTTAGAAAAAGATTTTTAAGTTGGGTAAAACCCTTTTTTGTCGTACAACTATAGCCCTATTTTAATTTCGTCCCAAACCTTCAAATTATTGCAATTGATCGTTCCAAACATTCAAATTGTTTCAATTGAGTCCTAAATCAAACTCAATTTTGATTTTTAGTCCTCATTTCAATTTGACAACAATTTTGTTGAGCTGGAGCGCCATGTCAGCGTCGAGTGTGAGAGAAAGGGGTAGAATGGTAAATTCATTTGAAATGTCTTTTGGTTGATGCTGGGTTAGTATAAGAGTTTGTAATTGACGGTAGTGGTTAGTTTTGGCATTGTAAAACTGTTTTGGTATCAATGCAATGCCTGCAACCTTATTTTTCCACTCTGTTCTTATTTCATTCGTGGATGTTGTTTCAACTTTTTTCTCATCAACTTTGTTCAGTTATGGTTTATGTTTGAAAATGCAAGCTTTCTTAAAATTAAAATTCAAACTCAGTTTACAATGCAAGGTTGTTTCAAATGGAAGCTTGCATATGGAAAATAAATTGAGGCTCAATACTAGAATTCTGCAAATGTAAGCACAAAAATAGGTTGAACACAGAGGCTTTACAACATTTCACTTCATTAATAGACTTCAATAATCTGTTTCATCAGAACTACATACAAAAAAAGGCTTTGCCTTGTTAACCTCATTACACATTTGAGGGATTTAAATCATATCTATGGCCATCACGCACAAAAAAAAAAAACACTTGAAATTATACCCTTAAATACCTACTGATACAGCCAATAAAAGCGCCCATCAATAGATCGTTGACACGTGGAACAATTTCCTTCCAATGGATCCCTGATATATGGAACTTCTTTCCAATAGCAAGATGACACGCAGAACGGGCAGTTGACGCAACTGTCGAAGTGTAAGCGTGATTAAGGGGATTGAGCTTTTTTTGAACACGCGACAGTGGTCTTCCAATAGAGAAGCGAGATCTTAGGGATCTCACCATCCCAGCCCTGTGACCAGCCCGTCTCAGAAACCCTATAAAAACCCCAAAGGTATGCAAAATAGAGGCAACTTTAGTTTTACAAACTCGTTACCAAAGCTTTGATCATAACTCTCCCATTTTCTCACGACCTTGTACTGACAAGGACGTTAGAGTGTCCTCGGAGGCATCATCCCCCTCTCATCCGGCGACTCTCTAAGTTCATCCCTATTTCCTTGTGCAGGCCCCCAGCACCGACCTCCAGCTCAACAAAATATTTCAGGCATCAACAGATTGGCGCCGTCCATGGGAAGGATCAATCTCTCGTTGAACAGTAAAAGTGAAGAAACCTAAAGAACTCATATGTTGCCATGCCACCTAGAAACTCCACCAAAAAGAGTAGCAAAGGAGTCACCGGAGCCAGCTCCGCACCCATACAAAGCTACACCCACAGCCAACAATCCAGGTCGAGGTTCCCCACAATATCTAAACGCATGACCCCTAGGTCAGACTAACAGGCCTCCCTCAGAGAACAACGCCCTCACCACTTGGGGACGGATTCCCCCGACCTCGGGAGGATAACCGCGGAACATCCTGCTACTCCGAGAACCCAGGCTTAGTTCCAAGAGCTCTCTCGGATGATAACCGACCTGGCCTTTGAGGCCTGAAAAGGAAGCTGACAGCCTTCGTCTCCGCTTTCTCACCACACTCCTGGATGAACTGGCCCTTTCGAAGATGAACTCCTTGTCGACAGCCACTCCACCATCGAACCCTCACCGCCTTACGTCGGCAGGTTTAAAGAGAGCTCTTCCTCCAAATGCAACCCCAACCTAGATAGGCAAATCAAAAAAATAGAGGAAAAAATCAATAGAGCCCTTAAACACCGAAGTCACAGCATCCTAGATGAGCTCAACGTCTAAGATCCGTTCACACAAGAGATCCTCGAGACCCCACTTCCGCCAAGCTTCAAAATGCAGCAAATCAAAGCATATGACGGTTCGGTAGATCCCTAGATCACCTATAACAGTACAAAACAACCATGACGCTACACTAACATTCCAACCCAATCATGTGTCGAGCCTTCCCCTGACGCTTGAAAAAGCCGCTGGTACGTGGTATTCACGTTTAAAGCCAATAAGTATTGGCAATTTCAGAAAATTCAGCTACACCTTTGCCTCCAATTTTCTCAGTAGCAAGGGATCGAAAAAAAACCTCAGAAAGCCTATTAAACATTGTCCAACATCTAGGGGAGAGGCTTCGGGCCTACATACATCGCAACTTGGGAGATCCTTGACCTTGATCCTAACGTCTAGATGCTGGAATTCAAAAATGGACTAAAATCTAAGGTTTTTAGCTCTAAACTCACCAAGTGTCCGCCTAAGGATATGAACAAGGTCTTGGCTCGAGCCAAGAAGTACATGTTAGTTGAGGATGACCAGGCCTTCTAGAAAGAAAGAGAATGAGAGACAAAAAAAAAGAAGAGAAAAGACATTGACCCCCATAGAGGGATAGCCAAAAAACCCCCACCAAGAAGGCAGATACAAGGCTCAGGCCCGATTTGATAGCTTTACCCATCTCAATGCATCCAAAACCAACGTCCTGATGCAACTTTAGAATAGGTTAGTCCTCCAATGGCCCCTGAGGCCACAACACCTCAATGGAGACCAGAGCAAGTGATGTTGATTACATAGGAACCACAGACACAACACCAAAGAATGTCATACCTTAAAGCAGCAAATTGAAGCCTTTTTCAGCTGAGGGTACCTAAAGGAGTTTACCGGATCCCGATAAAGGATGGCTCCAGACCAACTTAGAGGAAACCCCGGACGCCCCTCTTATCTAGACCAAGAGCGTCAAAACCCCCAGAAAATCCCTAGGCCTAACCAAGGAGAACCCAACCAAAGGAATCAAGAAGTTGTAGTGACCAAAGTTATCAAAACGATCTGTGGAGGCCTCGTAGCCGGAGGTAGCTCAGGACAAAATAGCAAGACATATGCAAGATTAGTGGCCTCAGTTAGCAGCCCCCATAAACGGAGGAAGATAAGCCTAGTGATCTCCTTCACGGACGATGATTTAGATAGGGTACAGACTCCATATGATGATGCAGTAGTGGTCTCACTCCTGTGGTCAACCACAAAGTCAGACGCATCCTGGTAGACAACTGGAGCTCAACATACATCTTGTTCTATGATGCTTTCTAGCGGATGCAACTAAAAGACAAACAAGTGGAGCCAATCTCTACCTCACTATACGGTTTCGCAAGAACCCTGGTGTAATACCCGTGTTCTTAAAGTATGGGAAACGAAGTAATTTGATAAATATGATATAGAATTAAAATAAAATAATATATGTGAAAGGTTTATTATTTGAATAAAATAATTCTTTTGAAAAAAATTGGACGCGTGACGGTACGGATACAAAGAAAAAAAAGGCAAAAAACTTCGTTGGAAGGATAAGAAGGAAAAAAAAGAAAAAAAAAAAGAGGTGGCTACACCTGGACTCTCAGGTGTAGCCTTTGTTTTGCATGCATTGTGCATGCAAGACACAAGGATTTTGTAACAGTGAGTATATGTTATATATATAGTTTTTCCTTTATTTATTCATTACTTACCAAATCTTGCTTGGTTTTCTCCTTTCGTCAATTCAAACTACTCTATTTCTTTAAACACTTGGGGACTGAAAGAAAAGTTGAAAGAGTAAAATTTTGAAGGGGTTTACAGGAGATTTTTACAGAGAGTCACGGAAAGCTCTCAGAAAAACAAAAAGTAATAACATTAATTTTATTTTTGAAATTTAGCATACATGAAATTTCTCGGAATTCAAAGTGGGAATTTTCAAAGGGTGCGAATTACAAAAGATTTGAAGAAAAAATGAAAATTTTAATATAAGTATTATGTCAGGTGTTGACGATTAGCAACCGAGGAAAATTGTTGAAAGGAGTATAAAAGGCAAGGAGGTGATCCACGGGTAGTTCTAAGTGCTACGTGGTGAGTTATATTTACTTTAAGTAATCAAGATAAATATGAAATATATAGTGATAGTATTTGAATAAATCATTAACTTATGATTTGGTGATAGATAAAAGTTGGTTGATAGGTATGATGAGAATAGTGGATGTATAGAGAATTATTTTATGAAAAATAATATTATTGGAATAATGAGTCGATTTAATAATAAAGGCGATAAATGAAATTCTTGATGAGTTGTGGTTGATAATTTGATATGATTTATGTGAAGAGGAAATTTAGTGGATCTTGATGAGCTTTGGTTGATGATTTGATATGATTTATGAGGAGAGAAATTTACTAGAATTTTTCAAATAATAATTTGAGAATAATCAGGATAGTTAATTTAAATGTTTGAATTCATGCTTGTTTCTATATTATTATTCATATGCATATTTCATATCATTTATTCATATACATATGCATGAAATAAAAGAACCAGGAAGGCAGCCGGTCTAAATAAAAATAAAAGAACCAGGAAGACAGCCGATCTAAATGAAAATAAAAAAACCAGGAGGGCAACCGGTCTAAATGAAAATCTTGACAGCTGGTATATGCTGGAAATAAAAGAACTGGGAGGGCAGCCGGTCTAAATGAGAATGAAAGAACCGAGAAGACAGTCGATCTAAATGAGAATGAAAGAACAGAGAAGGCAGCCGGTCTAAGATAAAAACATGGCGACATATGAGAAGGAGTTCCCAAGAATAATAATATTTAACTTCACGTATTGCATTTGCTTTAAATATTGATTGTTATTTCTTGATATGTTAAAGTGCTATTTATGATTGTAAATCTATTGATAGGGGAATGAGTCTCACAGAGAGACAAATATGCTAAGGAATAAATATGGAAATATGTCTGATAAGTAACTTAAGAAGAGATTGTGTAATAAGGGAATAATGAAATTGAGTAGTGATTACAGAATATTGTTATTGAATTATTTTGAGGAAAAAGATGAATGAATATCAGAAGATTTTTTTAGAAGTAATTGAATTATAAGATGGAACTGGAAGTATAAAATTGAATACTTCTAGTAAATTTAATTCACTGAGCTTGTGAAGCTCACTTCTCATTGTACAATGATTTCAGGTAGCAGGCAAGACAAATAGTTTGGTGAATTAAGATTCAGACAGAGTCATTATTTGTAAGCCATGTGCGTATCCACATCCTCAGACTAATGAGAAAATAAAATAAAAATTTATTTGTGAATATTCATGTATATCACGTTGTATAAAATGTTTTAGTCAAGATCAGAATGATGTATCTCCCTTGTTGAGGGTTGAAGATTGATGTAAAAAATTATGTTAGTATTATTGTTTATTGTTGCATATATGTGTCGTGCTAGGATTTTCAAAATGTGACAACACCGTCTTGGGAGTGGCTAACCTTGGATGGGTCATTACAATTTTGGTATCAGAGCATTAGGTTTTATGATTCTGTAGACTGCATAAAAAGAAAGAAAGTGGAAGATTAAAATAAATTATATTTTAATGAATAGTCTGAGGATGACACGTGGACGTGCTAGAGTTAGAGTTAGAGTTGTTGATTTGAGAGGGCGTAGTAAGCCCCCAATATTTTGAAAAGTCGAGGTTGAGTCTGAATCGGTGGTTCCTAGAAGGGAACGTGTTGACAGTATAATTGATATTAGTAGAGATGTGAAAGAATCTGATGTTGAAAGAGATGAGCTAAGATAAGCTCTTACACATGCTCTTGAGAAAATGAAAGTAAAAAATGATAGAGTTGATAGTCTATAGCATAGACTTAATGAACAGGCTAGAGCAGTGTCTGAGGTTATTGTAAATCCAAAAATGGTAAACGCTAAAAAGAGGAAAGGTGAGTTTATGCATGAGATACAGGGAGATTGTTTTGTTAGATACATTAAGTTGAATGCCTTGCTGTTTAAAGGATCTATGAATCCTTTTGAGCTTGAGCTATGGGTAAAACATGTAGAAAGATTAATTGGTATTTTACCAGTAACTGATAGGCAGAGGGTTGCCTTTGCTTCATTTGAGTTGGAAGGAGAAGCTTAGGAATGATGGAAGGATACTCTTTCTAGGGTAAGTGCATATGTCGATAGACCCTTTAACCTAGAATAGGTTTAAGGATGTTGTCCTTGATAAATACTTTCCTTATACTTTTAGAGCCTAACAAGAAAGAGATTTAATTTATTTGAGGCAAATGTATTGACTATGACTCAGTATGATAACATATTTGTGGTCTTGTCAATGGTTGTACCAAAAATGGTAGACCTAGAGGAGAAGAAGTGTAAGAGGTTCAAAGATGAACTATTTTTAAAATTTGATCGAAACTATCTTACATGAGACATATAAATTATGTCAGGTTGGTGGATATAGCACTTCAGATTGGGAAAGATCTTATAGAGTTTAAGGGAAAGAGAGAGAGTGGTTAAAAAGGCTTAGACATGAAGGTTTTAGAGGTAATGGTAGTATAAGTGTACATGGTGAGAGACCACCCCAGATGGGGCGTTCCTTGTCATAAGGAACTGTAGTACGGAGTTATAAGCAAGCAAGATCTGTTGCTTTTATAACTCAAAGTAATATTAGTGGGATCCTTAGATTTGAGGATAGGTTATGGGAACTGGAAGTTATGGTAAAGGTGGGAGTGTACTACCTAGAGGATGTGATAACGTGATAAAAATACTAGAACATATTATAGATGTAATCTGATAAGATATTTATCCCAGAATTGTCATAGTTTGAGGTGCCTTGCATGTAGAAAAAGTGGACATATCAATGTTGGTTAATTCTGGTGCAATCCATTCTTTTGCATCTAATGTATTTATGAAGTTTATTGATGTATGTATTAATCCTTTGATGCATAATAATATTGCTGAAGTTCCCACTAGAGAAAGAGTGATAATCATAAATGGTACAAGGGTTGTGTGATTCATATCAGTGATAAAGAATTTGAAACTGATTTATTATCTTTGAATATGGTTGATTATTTTAGAAAGAAGGTAATGTTCAAGATATGGACACGAGGAATTTAACTTTCAAGGAGAACATAAGATACTCTCGAACTATCATATTTTGCTCTGACTACTAGTAGATGGTCGAAGAAGGGTTGTGAGGAGTATTTGGCATACATAATGGATTATAAAAAAGAAAATAGGAAGTTAGAATAAATCTTAGTGGTGAAAGATTATTCTAATGTATTTCTTGATTAGTTATCTAGTTGTCTCATAGTAGGGAGATTAAATTCTCTATTGATGTGATACCAAGTCCATCACATATATCTATAGCACCCTACAAAGTGACACCCACCGAGTTAAGAGAGTTGAAAGTTCAAGAGTTGTTAGATAAATAATTTATTCGATTTAGTGTATTGTCATGAGGAACCCACGTAGTGTTTGTGAAGAAGAAAGATAGAACGATGAGATTGTGTGTAGACTACAGATAATTGAATAAGATAACCATTAAGAACAAATATCCTTTACCCAGGATAGATGATTTATTTGAAAAAATGTATGGAGCAAAGGTATTTTCAAAAATAAACCTGAGATCAAGTTATCATCAATTGAGGATGGAGAAGGGAGACGTGTCTAAGATTGCTTTTAGGACACGTTATGGTCACAAGTTTCTTATAATGTCATTTGGATTGACTAACGCTCCAGCAACATTCATGGACTTGATGAATAAAATGTTTCAACCATTTCTTGATAATCTTGTGGTTGTGTTCATTGATAACATCTTGGTGTATTTTAAGACTAAGGAAGAGCATATAAAATATTTAGAAATTGTGTTGGAGATTTTGATGAAAGAGAGAATTGTATGCTATAGTTTTCTAAATGTGAATTTTGGCTGAATAAGATAACTTTCTTGGGGCATGTAATATCGTGAAATGACATAATAGTTGATCTACAAAAGGTAGATGCAATGTTAAGTTGAGAGACTAACTAATGTGACTGAGATTATAATCTTCTTGGGATTAGCTGGTTATTATAAAAAGATTCTTTCAATATTTTTCTATTATTGTAATATTGTTGACTAGACTGACTAGGAAATAAGTGAGATTTGTATGGTGTGGGAAGTGTGAGAAAAATTTCCAATTATTAAAGAAGAAATTGACTATAACTCCAGTATTGGTGTTTCCTTCTGGTGATGAAGGATTTGCGGTGTATAGTGATGCGTTGCATCAATGGTTGAGATGGGTCCTTACACCTGGTGTTCACTGAGGGAAGCATAGTCCTCCCTATCACCACAGGAACGGCACCGCAAACAGCCACCATTTGAACCACCTTCCTGGTTGTCAAGTAGCCATCATCCTACAATATAATCATCGGCCAACCTACCTTCAACAAGCTGAAAACAGTTATCTCCACCTACCATCTGAAGATGAAATTCCCCATCGACGATGGGTAGGCGTAGTCAAAGGAAACCAACAGACCTCCTGGTCCTGCTACCTAAGTGCTGTCAAGGAAGAGAAAAGAACTGAAACCTTACCTCTCAAAGTAGAAGACTTCAAGGACGAAATGAAAACTTCTAGAGGGTGACCCATGGAAGAGCTGGCCATGATTCCCCTTTGAGAGGACCTCTCCCGGACAATCCAGATCGGCTCTAGTCTCCCTGAAGACCTCAGGGACGCTCTCCATTCCCTCTTTTAGAAGAACCAGGATTTGTTCGCTTGGTCTGCATTAGACATTCCAGAGATCGACCCCGAGGTCATTATACACATACTAAATGTGGATCTAGGACACAAGCCTGTCATTCATAAGAAAAGATCGTTCGCCCCAGAACGACAAGCCGCCATCAAGTCAGAGGTGGACAAGTTGCTCGAGGTTGACTTCGTCCGAGAAGCAGATTACCCCGATTGGGTGTCAAACGTGGTAATTGTCAGAAAAACTAACAGCAAGTGGCAGATCTACATCGACTTCACTGATCTAAACAAAGCCTACCTGAATGATAGTTTCCTTCTACCACGGATCGACCAACTAGTCGACACCACTTCGGGACATGAACTCTTTATCTTCATGGACGCGTTTTCTAGATATAACCAGATCTTTATGCACAATCCCGATCAAGACAAAATAGAATTCATTACAGGTCAGGGGTTGTACTGTTACAAAGTCATGCCCTTCAGATTCAAAAACACCGGCGTAACTTATCAAAGGTTGGTGAACAAGATCTTCCATGGGTAGATCAAAAGGAACATGGAGGTCTACATGGACGACATGTTAGTCAAAAGTGTCAAAGCCAGAAACCATAACTCTGACTTAGGAGAGGCATTCAAGTTGCTACGCAAACACAATTGAAGCTGAACCCAGCAAACTATGTATTCGGAGTGATCGGAGGAAAGTTCTTGGGCTTTTTGGTCACCTAGAGAGGGATAGAGGCCAATTCAGAAAAACTAAAGGCCATTCTCGGTATGACCCCCTAGAACAGTGAAGGAAGTGTAATGGCTTATCGAGCGAGTAGCCTGAACCCTGGTTCACCTCTTCTCAGCAGCCCGAACCAACCTAAGCCATACACCTCGAGACCCTCACCACCCCGAGCATTAATGAGATCCCAATGTTATCGGTCGTGAAAGAAGAAACATGGATGGACCCTATTCTCTGGTATTTCGAGACGGAAAGCTCCCTGAGTAGAAAAATGAAGGTAAGAAGCTCATTTCCCGTGCATCCCGATACGCGGTCATAAATTGACAACTATATAAGATATCTCTTACAGTACCTTACTTAAGGTGTCTTGGTCCTACAGAGGAGACCCTATTCTTCAAAGCATACAACTATGAAGCTGTCATCCCCTTGGAAATCGGAGTGCCGTCATTATGTGTACAAAACTTCAAGCAAAATAATAACGAGGAAGGCATACAAATGAATGCTGACTTTATTGACGAAGCTCGTGATTAATCCCAGATCCATTTAGCCGCCTACTAACAAAGATGAATCGGTACCTTCGAGTTACACGACCTCGTCCTCTCGGGTCCGAAGTAGAAGCTTCAAGTTACACAACCTCATCCTCCGAAAAAGCAAAGTGTCTCACCCCCGAGAAATAGGAAAGCTGATTCCAAATTGGGAAGGCCCGTACCAGATCAGGAAAGTGTGTCGAACAGGTACCTTCGAGCTTGATGAGTTAAGCGGCAAACCCATCCCCCACACTTGGAATGTGGAAAGCCTCTGCAAATTCCATTAGTAGTGTGTCCTCGAGTATAACTCGCCTCGACTCATTAATGAAAGTTGTAAGTACCAAAGGATGAATGAAATAAAAAAGATAAGTTAAAAAACCAAGGCTTCATTGATCGATACGATTACAAATGAGGCTCTACTAGGCTTTGTTTACACAAAAAACTATCTAAGTCTTAATGGGATGGCCTCTCTTCGGGAGCAACCTCGGTCTCGGGCCTCAGCTCGGCTGTATCCTCCTCGTTATAACCAGCACTAGCCATAACACCCTCATCATCCCTAAAGCATCCCAGCTCAAGGCTCGAGAAGTCAACCCCGGGATAGAGGGTCTCTATCTTTTTCTTGGCCTCGTAGAAGCCCCTGAAAAATTGTTGGCCGGCATCCTCAACAAGGGCCTCCAGATAAAAACAGAGTCCCTGAAAGAGGCCAGAGCCTCCTCCATGGTCCTTTTGGTGGCCTTAATGGCTTCATTCTTCGCCCGCCACTCTGAAGCAAAAGTAGCATCCCTTTCGGCTTGCACAGCATCCCAGACCAAGAGCAAGGCATCCCTCTCCCCTGCGGCCTCTACCTTGGCCCGACCCATCTTGGACCTGCTAGATGAGCTCATGACTCTCGTCCAATCTTTGTTGATATCAACCCAGTTTCTCTATCATGTCCAAGCTTTGGCGCGACAACACTCTAAAGAGCACGCTGGACTGAAACAAAATGCAAGTATCGTTAGCTAAAGCAAATAATTAGGGGAAACCCAAGAAAATAGAGTTACAAGGATTTTTACCTGAGAAGTCAAGGTCTCGGCTGCGGAATAGAACCCCTCAATGGGCTTCCGAGAGAGCTCAAGCATATCTCGTGGTGGGATCCCCATAACAAGATGGTCTTGGGCCTCCCGTGGATGGGCGAAAACCAAGTTATCCACCTTTAGAGCCTAGTTGGGTGTGAAGACCCCGACCATGGAGTCATGATTGGGGAAACCCTCGGTTCGGGAGAAGACATCAAGGAACTCTCCACTGCGATGGGCACGGAGGAGGATGCCCGCGGCCTCTTCTTTGAGCCTTGGGCTGACACCAGCTCCTTCCCCAATGAAGTTCGCTTATTCTCCTATGCGATTTTTTTGGCCCGCTCATTGGCTTTAGTTGCCAACTCCGTCTCTGCCAAGAACAAAAAAGCATAAGTGTGAATACTAAGTCAAAACATGAAGGGAAAAGTAAAGCACAATATTAAGAAAGAATTAAACGAGATTACCGTGCTCTAAGCTTGCCTCGGGGCAGTTGGGGTAGAGGTCGCGCCTTGTTAATTCATCATTATCTTACAAAACCTCAACATCCAAGGTCTTACATAAGAAGTTAAGGTCTTAGCTGCAGAATAGAGCCCCTTGATGGGCTTCCAAGAGAGCTCAAGCATATCTCGAGATGGGATCCCCATAATAAGATGCTCTCAAGCCACTCATGGATGGACGAAAACCAAGTCATCCACCTTCAGAGCCTAGTTTGGGCATGAAGACCCCGGCCATGAAAGGGGCCTATCGAGACTAGAACAAGGCCTGAGGAGGCTCGGGTGGAGACATGATTGGAGAAACCCTCAGTTCGAGAGAAGACCTCAAGGGATTCTTCACTGCGATGGGCACAACGGAGGATGCCCGCGACCTCTTTTTTTAGCCTTGGGCCGATGCCAGCTTCTTCCCTTATGAAGCTCGCTTCTTCTCCTGAATGATTTTTTTGGCTCTCTCTTTGGCCTTAGCTGCCAACTCCATCTTTGCCCAGAACGAAAAAGCATAAGTGTGAATACCAAGTCAAAACATGAAGGGAAAAGTAAAGCACAATATTAAAAAAGAATCAAACAGAAGGGCAAAAATTAAAAGCACCAACTACGAGATTACCGTGCTCTAAGCTTGCCTCGAAGCAGCTGGGGCAGAGGCTGCGCCTCGTTAATTCCTCATTATTGTATAAAACCTCAACATCCAAGGTCTTACCTGAGAAGTCAAGGTCTCAGCTGCGGAACAGAGCCCCTCGAAGGGCTTCCGAGAGAGATCAACCATATCTCAGGACGGGATCCCCATAACAAGATGCTCTCGGGCCACCCGTGGATGGGTGAAACCTAATTCATCCACCTTCATAGCCCAGTTAGGCATGAAGACTATGGCCACAGAAGGGGCCTCTCAAGATGAGAACGAGGCCTGAGGAGGCTCGGGTGGAGGCATGACTGAGGAAACCCTCAGTTTGGGAAAAGACTTCAAGGGACTCTCCACTACGATGGGCACGGGAGAGGATACCTGCGGCCTCTTCTTTGAGCCTTGGGTCGGTTCTTTCCCATGTGAAGCTCGCTTATTCTCCTTAGCTATTTTTTTGGCTTTTTCCTTGGCCTTAGCTACCAACTCTATCTCTGCCCAGAACGAAAAAACATAAGTGTGAATACCAAGTCAAAACATGAAGGGAAAAGTAAAGCACAATATTAAGAAAGAGTCAAACAAAAGGGCAGAAATTAAAAGCACCAACTATGAGATTACCGTGCTCTAAGCTAGCCTCGGGGTAGCTAGAACAAAGGCCGCGCCTCATCAATTCCTCATTATGGTACAAAATCTCAACATCTAAGGGCACGACCACCATGGCCCACAGCATTTGCTACTATCGATGCAGGAAGTGAAACTTTATACACTTGCTCGCACAGTTCAGACTCCAGCTGAGAGGGATTTGAAAGCTTTCATCGCTCTAGACGAAGAAAAATGACTTCTTTTATTTTTTGATTGAAGAAAGCTTCCTCTTCAGCAGCCTCCTCTTTGCCCTCGAACTGACCACAACCCATCTGGTCTGCCCGTGCTTGCTTATTTGGAAATGGGCTTTGAAGACATTTATATTCATCAAGCCACCTACCTCCGTGTACATGCAGATGAAAGCCAAGATGAGACACACGGAGTTGGGCACTAGTTGGCATAGTGCTATATTGAAATACCTCATCACTGCCCAGAAGAAGGGGTGGAGGGGAAACCTGAGCCCAACCTTTATATGTTTTTCGTAGACATACAGCTCATAAGGCAAACGGCTCAAGAGGGTATCACAGGCCCTCTCCCCAACCTCTGCTAGCCTGAAGGTGTACTTCCTCAAAATACGGTACACACTCTTAATAACTTTGATTTCCTTATCTCCCACGATGTTGGGCACGGAGTTGGCCACGTACAACCACTGAACTTTTTCCTCAACCACCATATCCCCCTTCACCTCGGCCAAGGTTCTATCAACTTCATCCTCACCTTCATAAGAGGAGTCTTAGTCCTCTCTCTTCTCCTCCCCAGGCATGTAGAGAACCATGGTAAGTGGTCCCTCCCGAGTAACAATCTCCTCCAAGGACTCATCCCCACTAAAGGACAGGCTCATGGCCTCCTCCAGCTCTATAGATAGATCACCGCTGTCTTCACTGCCATTACTAGCTTTATCATGAGACCTATCTTCCAAAGACATATTGAAAGGGTATGAGAATTCACCAAAAATTCGTGACTACTCCTAGCAAGTGATCACAACCACGGCCTTAGTCTCCTCTCCACGAATGTGCCTCCTACAATCTCCACCTAACTTCGAGCACTTCTAAAACTCTCGACCGACTCCAAGGAACCTTCAAGCTTCTACTACCCAAACTCTTGACCGATTTCGTGGGCTCTCAAATATTTCTCTAAATCACAAATGAAATAAAGTGAGTAGAAATGGGAAGGAACCACCCTTATATAGGATTAGAGGCATGACAAACGAGGAGCATTAACTTCACTACTGTTAGAGAGACGTGACACTTGGTGTAACCAAAGCACCGTTACTCTCCCTAAGGACTCTGACAAATGTATTGGCGCAACGTTTCATGTACCTGAGGCACCACTACACTCTCTAAGGCACCTTCAGTAGCAAAAATACAGTGCTCAGAGAACCCAAGGCAGCGTTGTATTCCCCAAGACAACAAAAACCGAACAATAAAACAAATGAGCACCGTTATTTCATCAAAAAGCAGCCGCATCGATTAAATGCCCAATGGCTCCATGATTAAAGACATCCCAACAGTTCAGCCATTAAATGATCCAACAGAAAGTTCTGAAAAATCAAAGGCCCACCAGAAGGTCCAAAAAGAGAAGTCTGCTAAGAGATCCAAGAAGAGAAGCCTAAAAGGCCCACTAAGAGATCCAAGAAGATATGGCCAAAAGGCCCAGTAGGAGATCCAAGAAATGAAGCCCAAGAGTCCACTAAAAACACTAAAAGTGCACGGAGCTCGGACAAGTGTCTCCAAGGCCGAGCATATTGACTGCTGCCCATATGCTTGGAACAATGTCTCAAAGACCAACCATATTGACTGCTGCTCATAAGCTCAGACCAATGTCTCCAAGGCCGAGCATATTGACTGCTGCTCATATGCTCGAACCAATGTCTCCAAGGTCAAGCATATTGACTGCTGTTCATATGTTCTGACCAACGTCTCCAAGGTCGAGCATATTAACTGCGACTCATATGCTTGGACCAACGTCCTCAAGGCCGAATATATTGACTGCAAGGTCTCCAACGACGAATATATTGACTGCTGCTCATATGCTCAGCCCAAAATCTCCTAGGTCGAGCATATTAACTGCTGCTCATATGCTCGACCCAAAGTCTCCAAGGCCAAGTATATTGACTGATGCTTATATGTTCGGTCCAACGTCTCCAAGGCCGAGCATATTGACCGTTGCTCATTTGCTCAGACTAACGTCTCCAAGGCCAAGCATATTGATTGCTGCTCATATGCTCGGACAAATGTCTCCAAAGCCGAGCACCAATGTCTCCAAGGTCGAGCATATTCACTGCTGCTCATATGCTCGCGCCCAATGTCTCCAAAGCCAAGCATATTGACTGTTGCTTATATGCTCGGTCCAATGACTCTAAGGTCGAGCATATTGACTGCTGCTTATATGCTCGACCTAATGTCTCCAAGGCCGAGCATATTGACTACTGCTCATATGCTCGGATCAACGTTTCCAAGGCCGAGCATATTGACTGCTGCTCATATGCTCAGTCAAATGACTCCAAGGCTAAACATATTGACTGCTGCTCATATGCTCGACCCAATGTCTCCAAGGCCGAGCATATTGACTGTTGTTCATATGCTCGGCCCAAAGTCTCCAAGACCGAGCATACTGACTGTTGCTCATATGCTCGATCTAATGTCTCAGAGACCGAGCATACCGACCGTTGCTCGTGTGCTCGGACCAAGGTCCCTAAGATCAGACTTGCTAATTGTTCCTTAGGAATGCTTGGTCCCACGTCCCACAGGCCGAAGCCCTACTATACTTCCTCAAAGCACACAAATTTGCTTGAAGAAGTAGGGGCCTATGATACAGCTAATAAAGGCACCCATCAATAGATCGCTGACATATGGAACAACTTCCTTCTAATGGACCTCTGACACATGGAACAACTTCCCTCCAATAGCAAGACGACACGCAGAATGGGTAGTTGACGCAACCATCAAAGTGTAAACGTGATTAAGGGAACTTAGCCCCTTCTGAACACGCGATAGGGGCCTTATAGTAGAGAAGCGAGATCTTAAGGATCTTACCATCCCGACCATGTGACCAGCCCATCTCAGAAACCCTATAAAAGGCCCAAAGGTATGCAAAACAAAGGCAGCTTCAGTTTTACAAACTCATTACCAAAGTTTTGATTATAACTCTCCCATTTTCTTATGACCTTGTACTGACAAGGAAGTCAGAGTGTCCTCGGAGGTATCACCCCCCTCTCCTCCGGTGACTCTCTAAGTTCACCCCTATTTCCTTGTGCAGGCCCCCAGCACCGACCTCCAACTCAGCAAAATATTTCAGGAATCAACACCTACAAAAAAAAAGGCTATCTCATATACCTCTTTACACTTTTTGAGGGATTTAAAATATATTCGTCCAAGACCACTAAGCACAAAAAACCAACTCGAACTATTCAAGTACATCTGATTCAACATATTTACAAAAAGAAAAGTAGATGTGAATAATTTAGAACTTTCAGATTTCCAAAAACAAAAGTAGAAATGACCACTTGAACACTTTCTTCAAAGCTTCTTATTGGGTCTCTGCTTCACCTTCCTTGATGGACTTGCATTTTGTGTAAGATTGGTTCTTATATTGCTCTCTTTAGCTGGTGGGATATGTACATACTGATTTAATCCTTGGTACACAGCAAATTAACAACATATTACAGAAGCTAAAACTAAAAACAAGTATTCTTGATTTTTTTTAAATGAACAAAAAATAAACTAAATAGGGATAAGTTCTACATTTGGCATCCATCTTGTGACAACTCTTGGAGCTGTAGGTTGACTTGATGCAGACTGAGTTGATGGTGGAGGTTGATTTAGGTCAGGTTGAGTAGATATAACATGTGAATGTCCGATCATCCCTACCTGCAATGATTGAAACAACAAGCATTATAAAGTCATAAGGTACAATCAGTGGCAAATTCATAAATTTTTCTTAGTGGAGGCAACATATATGCATATTGTAAATTATAAATATATATTTAAAAAAATGCTAACTTGTCACATTTAAGGCACAAGTTAGTATTGTGCTTTAATTTTTTTTGCCAGAATGTCCTTGATTCCTCCCTACCAGTACCATGTCATCAAAGTAGGGTATTTTTAGCATTTTAATTCTTTTTCACTTTTCTTCTCTAAAAAACAATGATCCCACACATTGCTGACGGTGTCTGAGGCATGTGTGGTTGATTGTGACGGAATCAGATCATCTCAATTAGATGGTTGACAGTAGTGGTGGTTTTCGGTAATGCTAGCCAAAAAACGCAGATCTAAGACAAATCTTTTCTCACACGGGCAACACGTGAGTGTTGTCAGGCAATCATTACCTTTTTCTCCTTTACAATTGTGAATTCAATAATTTATAATACTCATTGAAAAAAGCTAGATAATTGGCACTTAAATCTTTAAGAGAATTTTTTTTATTTTTTCTAATAAAATAAAAAAGTTTTACACGTGAGACAATTTGTAGGCAATTACATTAAAATTAAATAATTTACACATAAACTCAAAACTTTTGAAACACGTGTTACATTAAGTTTAAATAATTTTTTAATATTCGTGGAGAAAATTTATTTATTTTAATAGGGACAATTTAAAAAATATATAATATATATTTTTTTCTAAACATTAAGTGGACGAATCCCACTGTCCACAGTATAGATCCGTCCCTGGTACAATAAACATAAAAATTGAAAACATGATTAAATTTCAAATACAAAATGTACTTACTGGGTGGATAACTGACTTACTCATGGCAACCTTCCGGCCGCCCAACGACCTATTACGCTAGTCAATACTCCCACTAGGGCTAGGAAGTAAGCCCCACAACCCACAGCGGCGAAGAACAAATAGAATTTACTATAAAAGCCGGCTAACGAGGGTATTCCACCCCCCTCTTATTCTAGCCTTCCTTTTCGAAGATTAGAGCAGAAAAACTTCGTCACGGCACTTGCTGACATGATTATTGGCACACAATACAATAATAAAATTATCATATTAAAACCATGAAACAACTATTTTAAAATTAAAATGCTAGGATAAAAGAAGTCTTACATCTGGCATTAACCTTATGACAACTCTTGGACTTTGTGTAGCAGCAGACTCAGTTGAGTTCCCTCTCCCTATACACCTCTGCCTTGTCCTCTATCCCTCACACCTCTTCTCCTTACCTCATCATTCTTGCATGACCTTGCATTATAGCTTGTCTGACCATAATGGGAACATGTCATATCCACCCCATGTTTAGATAACCTTTTTAGAATTTCTCTGTGTGTCCATAATCTCATCAAGATCTCTCTTCTTTGCCTTTTTGGTCTCCTGACCTAGGTCTGTTAACATTAAGGGACTGCAAAGGTCGTTGACCAGTCTTAGGCCACATCTTTTGCCCATTGATAGGGTTAATTACATGTTCATAGATTTTATTGTATGCCTCAACATTGTAACACTCATGTACATAGGAATCAGGCTCTTCCCTATTATCAAATATTGTTGCAGTTGCATGAAGGCATGAAATTCCAGTTAAATTCAACTTCCTATAGCTGCAAGTTTTCTCACCTAAGTTTTCATATTCTCAACTTTTCTCTGAATCTTTGGATACAACCTACCTCCCTACCTACCATAATATTTCTCTTATTACAGATCCTAGTCATCAGTTTAGTTCTAATCATTTCAACTATGGTCAATATTACTTTATCTCTAACTTATCAAAAAAAATATTAATTTGTCTCTAGCTGGTAAAATGACTTTATTAAAACATTCAAACAAATTATTGAGCAACATATCAGATTTTGGGTGGGTAGAGAAATGAGATTTTGACCACTGACTTGGCGGCTTATCAACAAGCCATGAATAGGCCTCCTCAGGTCCAACTCTGCATCTTCAAATTCTACCAGGTAATTGGCTCTATCAACTCTCCACACTGCATCCTTAAAGGCCTTACCCCTATGTGCCTTCTTGAAATTCTCATGAAGATGCCTCACACAGAACCTATGCTCTGACTGAAGGAGCAAGTTCTCAAGTGAAGGCACCAAACCTTAAAACATGAAAAAAAAAATCACTCACAACATTAAAGATTCACTATTAAATAATTATTTCACAAAAAGAGAAAAAATACTATAAGGAGACTGACCTTCTGCTTATCTGACATGAAGGAGTATAAGGGTGAGTCAACTATACCAAAGTCATCACATATTAGTCTCAAAAATCAAGTTCAAAAGTTTCTGTTTTCATTCTCAACAACAGCAAAAGCCAACAGATAGATACATTCATTTGCATATATACATTCATTTGCATATATTCCAACAAAAGTTAATAAATGCTCCTTATACCTCCCTTTTGAAAAACAACCATCTAAATTAATGATGGGCCTACATAATGCCTTCCATCCCTTCTTATATGTATCCATGCAAATGTACAACTTTTCAAATATGCCATTATTGCTTCTGCAGATCACTATTAAGCATGGATTTGTCCTCATTACTTCCTCAATATAGTTCTATATCTTCTTATATTGCTCCTTGTGTGATCCTTCTAACATTTCAAGAGCAAGTTGCTTTGCCCCACATAACATACTAGGTTTAGCAGTTAAATTAAATTAATCCTTCAAATCATTAGCAAACTCACCCAATGATATTTTAGGATTGGACCTAAACCTATGCAAGTACCTCTTTGCTAGCCATTTAGTTTTGATCCTTTTGTTCCTAAACCCCTTCCTGTAAGTATGTACATAATCAAACCTTTTCACTTGAAATGTACCTTCATTTCTTATCTTGGCTACATAACCACTTACATTTTTCTATGCATATTGGCTGACTCTTACTCTTTCTCTATCATTGATTTCATATTTCACCCGAGTTGTTCTTGATGGCATACATATCTATAGCAGTTTTACCTTTCTAGAACCCAAAAAATACTGCCCCACAAAGAACTGAGGGTCACTAATGTCCACTTCTGGTCTAAACTCTTGAAATCTCTGTCTTCTAGTTCCATTTTCATCATCTGGATCACCGAAAACAGATTACAATGCATCACTATCACTATACTCACTACCTTCCCCATTATTATCCTCCTCAGCATAGCCTAACACATCATCTGGTTCTACATTAGGGTTGCCTTCAGGCTGAGTTCCATTGTCCACCTCAGTTCTTTCATCACATTATTCTCAAAAACTTCATCATCATCCTATACATCATTGTCACTTTCTACAAAGTCATTGTCCTGACTTTCATCTTCATCCCCACTATCTATCACTTCCTCCTCCACATTCCCTACACCAGAATGCACACTATTCTTATCTTTATCCCATATAATGATTTCTTCATAGTGTGCCTGGACAAGACTTACGAAAAGTAATATCATGTTGAGTGAGAAATTGTTTGAAGGGTGTTTGATCAAATTCTTTACCACTATTACTTTGAAAAATCTTTATTTTGGTTGAAAACTGATTTTCAACAAGTAATTGCAAAAGTGGTGAAAAAATTAGACTTTTTACACATAAGAAAGATCCAAGAATATCTAGAAAAATCATCCACAAAGATAACATAATAACAATAACCTAAATTGGATAAAATAAGTGATTGCCAAACATCTGAATGTATTACAACTAAAGGTTGTGCAGTACAATGCTTAACAAGGTCAAAAGGTAAATGTTTAGACTTGCTTAACTGACACTCTGAACAAAAACTAGAATATTTAAAAGACAAATAAATATAATTTTCTACTTTGTAAAAGAAAAAACACTCGGGAACCTAAATGACTTAGCCTACGAGGCTAAATATCATCAGAGACTTGACGAGAGACCAACGCTGGAGGAGAGGTAGTGACCGAATTGAGTTAAAGAGGGGTAAAAATGTAATATTTGTATTCATAAAATAAAGGTAAAGAAGTAATTTTACATATATCGTATTGAATTAAATAATCCATAGATGAAAGATTTAATATTGATTTGAAATAATATTGAAAATTTTATTGAAAAGAGTTAGAAATTTTTGAAGAAGAAAGTACTGAATTTTTTTTAAAAAAATTTGAAGTTGAAATAAAAGAATTTTGAAGCAAAATATGGACTGAAGTTGAGAAAAAGAATTAAATTTTTTTGGAAGAAAATAAAAATTTTATATTTCTCTATAATTTTTACAAAATTTTTGGGAGGAAAAAAGATGAAAAATCGATTTTTAAGGGGAAAATGGTAAATTTTAAATGATGGCAGAATTGTAATATGTAAATTAAAAAAAAACAGGCTTCATGTGAAGGCGGTGAAGGTAAGGTTAAAAAAAATATTATTAAAAAAATTTAGATATTCATACATATTGAATATGTTATATATATTGTTTCAGATAGGATATTGATAATGTAACTCTCCTGTTGAAGGTTGAGATTTGATGTGTGTGTGTGTCTCTGTGTGTGTATATATATATATGTATATATATTTAGTCGATGTATGTATTTAAATTATTGCATATATGTATCGTGCTGGGATTTCAAAACGTAACGACACCGTCTTGAGGGTGGCTAACCCAGGATGGGTCGTTACAATTTTGGTATCAGAGCCTTAGGTTTTTATGATTATGTAGACTGCATAAAAAATTTAAATAGTGGAAGATTTAAATAAACTATATTTTAATGCAGGGTTTGAGGATGACACGTGGACGAGCTAGAACTAGAGGTAGAGTACTGAACTAGAGAGGACGTGGTAAACCCCCAATATTTAGAAGAGTTGAAGCTGAGATGGATGTCGAGTCTGTGGTTCATGCAAGGGAACAAGTTGCTAGTACAGCTGGTACTAGTAGAGGTGTGAGAGAATATGATATTAGGAGAGATAAGTTGAGAGAAGTTCTTGATCGTGTTATAGAGAGAATGAATGCAGTAGAAGAAATGGTTGATAATTTACAAAGGAGACTAGAAGAAAGGGCTAGAACAGAACCTGATGTGGTGAGACAAGAAGTTTATGAGTGAGGGGGTGCATTTGCACATGAAATGTAAAGAGATTACTTTGTGAGATTTATTAAATTCAAACTCTAGTCTTTTAGAGGATCTGTAAATCCTATTGAGGCTGAGCAGTGGATTAAACATGTTGAGAAATATTTTGAAGTCTTACTAGTAACAGATAGGCAGAATGTTGCCTTTGCTTCATTTAAGCTGGAAGGTGAGGCTTCTCAATGGTGGGAGGATATTCTGCCTAGATTGAGTACACAAGTAGATCAACCCTTAACTCGGTGTAAGTTTAAGGACATGTTTCTTGCGAAGTATTTTTCAGATACGTTTCGAGCACAGCAAGAGAGAGATTTTATTCATTTAAGGCAGAACACTTTATCTGTGGTTGAGTATGATAGTAGATTTATAGACTTTTTAAGGTTCGTACCTAAGTTAGTAAATACAAAGGAGAGGAAGTGTAAGAGATTTTTAGACGAGTTACACTATGTGATTCAAACTAAACTCTTTTATATGGGTATTATGAATTATGCTATAATGGCGGATAAGGCATTACAGATTGAGAAAGATATGATGGAGTTTAGAGGTAAGAAGGATTGGCTGAAGAGGTCTAGATTTGAGGGACCCGAAGCTGGTAGTAGTATAAGTGTGTAGGGTTAGAGATCACCCCAAAGGGGGCTTTCCTTATCACAAAGAACCGTGATTCAGAGATAGAGACAAGTATGATCTGTTGCTTCTGTAGCTCAGAGTAATATTGGTGGGACCTTTAGATTTGGGAGACATGCAATATGAACTGAAAGTTATGGTTGAGGAATAAGCATGCCACCAAGGTGAAGTGGTAATCTGATATATGATCGATAGACAAGAATTTGCTATAGATGTAATCAGATAGGGCATCTATCTCATAATGGTCCTACTCTGATGTGCTTTGTATGTGATGAGGGAGAACATATTAGTGTAGATTGTCTAGTGGGGAAATATGTTGAGATAAGTGCCGGAGGTATTGGGAGAAAACAGGTGGAGAGAGGTGGTGGATTAAGGAGTCTGCGGGGCAAATGTAGATGACCAATAGCTGAGAGAGGACACGGTGGTCAGTTACAGCCCAGACATAACAGAGTCTATTCCTTGATCCAACAGGATGCACAAGCCACTCCTGATATTGTTATGGGTATGGTATCTATTCTTGATATACCTGCTAAATTATTGATTGATCATGGTCTAACCCATTCTTTTGCATCGAATGTTTATATGAAATCTATTGATGCTTATGTTAGTCCTTTGATGCATGCTGTTATTATTGAGGTTCCTACTGGGGTTATTATCAGGATTATTTATTAGGGTTGTGTGATTAGTATGGCTGATAGAGAATTTGAAGTTGATTTGTTGCCTTTAAATATGACGGATTTTGATTTAATTTTAGGGATGAATTGGTTATTTACATATCATGCTTGGGTAGATTGTTTTAGGATACCAAGATAAAATAAGTTTAATTTTCAGGGATAACATAAGATACTTGCCAACTGTCTTATTTCTGCTATGACTACTAGTAGATAGTTGAGGAAGGGTTATGAGAGGTATTTGGTGTATGTGGTGGATTCTAGAAATGAGATTAAGAAGTTAGAAGAAATCTTAGTCGTGAAAGATTTTTCTGATGTGTTCCCTAAAGAGTTGTTTGGTTTGTCTCCTAACAGGGAGATTGGGTTTTCTATTGAGGTGATTCCGAGATCAGCGCCCTACAGAATGGCACAAGCTAAGTTGAGAGAATTGAAAGTTCAGCTTCAGGAGTTGTTAGATAAACAATTTATTTGACTTAGCATATCGTCTTGGGGAGCCTCTGTGTTGTTTGTGAAGAAGAAGGATAGAACGATGAGGTTGTGCATTAATTATAGATAGTTAAACAAGATCACCATTAAGAATAAATATCACTTGCCCAGGATAGATGATTTATTTGAGCAGTTGTAGGGGGCTAGGGTGTTTTCTAAGATAGAGCTGAGATCGGGTTATCATCAGTTAAGGATAAAGGAGAAGGACGTGACTAAGACTTCTTTTAGGACATGTTATGGCAATCATGAGTTCCTTGTGATGCCATTTGGGTTGACTAATGCTCCTACAACATTTATGGATCTAATGAATCGGGTGTTTACACCATTCTTGGATAGATTTGTAATTGTATTTATTGATGATATTCTGGTGTATTCCAAGAATGAAGAGGAACATGTGAGACATTTAGAGATGGTTTTGGAGATTCTGAGGAAAGAGAAATTGTATGTAAAGTTTTCTAAGTGTGAGTTGACTGAATGAAATATCTTTCTTGGGGCATGTTGTGTCAAGAGATGGTATAACAGTTGACCCACAAAAAGTGGAGGTAGTGTTGAATTAGGAAAGACCAACTAGTGTGACTAAAATTAGAAGCTTTTTGGGGTTGACTGGTTATTATAGAAAGTTTATTCAAAATTTTTCTATTATTGTTGTACCATTGACCAAATTGACCAGGAATGAAATGAAGTTTATATGGTCAGAAGAATGTGAGAAGAGTTTTCAGCTGTGGAAAGAAAAGTTGATTATTACTCCGGTATTAGTGCTTCCTTTTAGTGATGAATGATTTGTGGTATATAGTGATGTGTCGCATCAGGGATTGGGATGTGTGTTGATGCAACATTGGAGAGTTATAGCCTATGCTTCTAGGTAATTGAAGAATCACAAGAGAAATTACCTGACCCATGATTTAGAATTGGTTGTCATAGTTTTTGGTTCGAAGATTTAAAGACATCATCTGTATGGAGCCATTTGTGAAATTTTTACTGATCATAAAATTTTGAATCATTTACCTACCCAGAGAGAGTTGAATTTGAGGCAGAAGATGTGGATGGAGTTGATTAGTGACTATGACTATACAATTCATTATCAACCAGGGAAGGCTAATGTAGTAGCTGATGCATTGAGTAGAAAATCTACAAGGAGATTAGCTATTATTGGGAGTCATGGTATTAGCTTGACGGTAGAATTGAGAGAAATGAGAATGCAATTAATTATCAGTGATAGATGATTATTGATAGCAAAAATAGTGGTACAATCTTCTATTATTGATCACTTATTAAAGATGTAGAGTAGAGATGAAGGTATAGAGAATATCAAACATGAAGTATTGAGTGGGAAGCCGATTGAGTTCGGAATTAAAGAAGATGGTATGATGGTCTTGGGACATAGAGTTTGTGTTCCCAGTGATGTTGAGATGAGAAAGGGGATACTAAGAGAGGCTCATAATTCTATGTATTCTATGTACCCGAGTAATAATAGGATGTATAGGGGGTTGAGACAGAATTATTGGTGGTCAGGGATGAAGAAAGATGTAGCTGAGTATATTTCTAGATATTTGAGTTGTCAATAGGTGAAGTTTAAGAATAGACATCCGGTAGGTTTATTACAACCTCTTCCAGTGTCTGAACGGCTATGGGAGAATGTTAGTGTGGATTTTGTTTATTGTTTTCCCCGTACTTAGAGAGGTCATGATGCTATATGTGTTATAGTGGATAGACTTTCTAAGTCTTCACATTTCCTTCCTATTAAACCTACCTGGAGTCCTGAAAAGTTAGCTGAATGGTATGTAGCGAAGATTGTGAGATTACATGGAGTACCTTTGAGCATTGTATCAGATAGAGATTCTTGATTTACTTCTAGATTTTAGAGGGGTTTTCATAAAGCTATGAGTACACAGCTGAAGTTTAGTACAACTTTTCATCCTCAAACTGATGGGCAGACAGAGAGAATCATCAAAATATTGGAAGATATGCTGAGGACAAGTATATTGAGTTTTTTAGTGAGCTGAGATGCTTATTTACCTTTGATCGAGTTTACATACAATAATCAGTATCAAGCTAGTATTGGGATGGCACAATTTGAGGCTTTATATGGTAAAAGGTGTAGAACTCCAGTATGTTAGGAAGAAGTTGGATAAAGAAAGTTATTTGGTCCAAAAATGATAGATTTGACTACTGAGAGGATCAAACTAGTTAGAGAGAACCTTAAAGCAGCACAAAACATACAGAAAGGATATGCTGATAATAGAAGATGACCCCTTGAGTTTCAGGTTGATGACTGTTGTGCGAATATCTACCTGAATAAATAGGTGAATAATCGTACTAGTTATACTTGCAAGTGCACAAGGTCATCAGTGTAGTCTAGTGTGCAAAAGCAAGGTCATCTCCACAAGGATTGGTAAAGTTACTTTTAGAATCAGTTTCTCTAAAGTAAAAAGAGATAAATAACTGTTGGAAGGTGATTTGATAATAATAAAGACATAGGGCTTTGGTATCCACCACTAGTCATACTTTCCCAATTTGTATAAGGTATCAGTGCACTAGCTTTATTATGTATATCTGCTGGTTGCCAACCTAAGGGCATGGTATCTTCTCCTTAAGCTATTGATTTCCCTAAGCAACGAGTTAGGCATGGTATCTACTCTAACTCTTTTCTTCCTTAAGGGATTCAGCATGGTATCTGCTTGAGTTGGTCCTTAAGAAAACATAAGTACTATGGAAATCGACAACCACATGACACCTAAGGCATGGTATCTACTCCCGGTTTCCCATGTTGATTAACCCGGGTATCCAGATAAGATATCCTTTATTACTAATGTTAGACCCATGACTCGGTCATCCAAATTGATCTAACTAACCTATCCATATCACATGCATACGTTGGCCTTACATATACATATGAGGAATTTAAATAAGCACATACATTAATCAAGTTAAGTAACATAATAAAAGCTATTGGCAAAGATTTTATCAATGAATATAAATATGGGAATGCATAACTAGGGCTTCAATCGAGCCCTATAAGAAAGTTAGTTACACATACTATCTGAAGTAAACATTATAAATAAACTAAACATTAAGGGAGAAGAATAAACCCGAGAGAAGAGGCGTTAATTCTCTCATAAGCTCTCAACTCCAAGTAAAAGAAAAGAGAAAAGTGTTTTCTATCTGAGGTGTGGTTATGTGTGTGAGTTACAAGTGTATTTATAGGTCTTTGAGAAGTCCTAAGAGACCTATGAGTTCCTAAACCTTCCTAAAACGAAAATTCTCTTATTTCCAAAATAGAGTTCTGCAGTTTACTGTTCACGCCCGTACATGTGCGCTCGATCGCATATGTCTTGTGCTCGATCGCAGTGTGCGCTCGATCCTTCATGTGTACGCACGATTGCATTGTGCGCTCGATCCTTCATGTGTGCACACGATTGCACTGTGCGCTCGATCACAATGTATGGCGCGATCGATCGCAATTTGTCCAGAGAATGCTCCAGGGATTCCAGATTTCTTCCTTTAAGTGCCAAAACTGCTTCTTTTTCTCCAAAACCCTATAAAAACATGTAAAACACACAAATGGAGTAAAAGAGACCAAATTAACGTAATTAAAGACCTAACAAATGTAAATAAGGGGGCTTAAATATGAATATTTAAGCACTTATCACACCCCCAAACTTACATATTGCTAGTCCCTTAGCAATACTAAATTAAAAACTAAAACGAAAAAAACATAGATAGATCCAATGTTCATGGTGTCAATCAAAAGTTTAGATTTTTCACAAAACTGTGATGCGCATTCATGAGCAAGCTTAACAAGTGTAAAAATATTTTTGCAATGAATAAGAGTTTTGAACGTAAATCATTTTCATGAGGTAGTTTAAGACATCACAAGTTTGACTTTAGTGTGTGGTGACTAGCACACAAAAGATTGGGTTTCCAAGAAATTCAAACGTGTATTGTTTCGATGACTCAAGATTCACCAAACTTCCTATTAGAGTCAACAAATATAGCATAGACTTTTATTTGTGAGATTTTTGCCAAGTTAGTTCCCTTAAGCTTTCTTGTTGACTCGTGTAACGAGCGTTTAGCCAATGACTCCCAAACCAGATGGTTTTAGGGCATTAGGTGTAAAGACACCCCTAAGGACTTACTAGCTCGAGTCAACAAGGCTACGAAACTTAACTGGTTTAAATGCTACCACTTAGAATTTTCCACCTTTTGACGTGATACTCAATGCTTACTGAGGCAAGAGGGCCAGTTACTCAGCGGAAGATTTGTTTTTATTGATCATTAGGAGCATTTTTTTTTTATTTTTTATTTTTGAGCACGAATCAATCTTTTCTATTTTTATATGCCAATGTTAATCTAATAGGTTATCTAGTTCATAGTCAAGCAAAAGAAACATACAAATCCAAATAACATGTCATACCCCACACAATTATGTGCTAATGTGCTCGTGATAATTTAAGTTAAACTTGTGAATTCTTAAATGCCTAAAGGGCAGTGATCTAGGTTCAAAACTTGATTATTGGCCTATATGTTCAAAGTGTTAAGCTCGCTGATGAAGTCGAATCATAAAGTTTTGTTTAGATCTCAAAAAAAAGTTTATTAGACAAAATGAACATGCATTTATCTACGAAAATAACAACAAAACAAAAAAAACTGTGTGACAAATGAGTGTGTGAATGTGTCCCCATATCCCCAAACTTAAATTGCACATTGTCCCTAATGTGTGAGTAGCATGAAAGGATCTGACCTGGGAGATGGAGAGCTCTATGGCTGTCATGGCTTGGAGCACGCCCCCAAACTTCAACTGGATGCACTGACACTGTCCTTGAAAAAGAAAGAAAAACAAAGATAAAATGGAAAACAAGTAATAGACAATAATATAAAAGTATAAAATATGAATAATAACATAAACTATAAAAATGATATGCATTGGGGTGCCTCCCATGAGCGCTAAGTTTAACGTCTTCAGCCAGATGTGGTATCCTCTCACTGCTGATCATCAGGTGGTGCAGTCGAAGAGGTACCGGGTGTCGGAGGTAGGCGATCAAGAATGGCCTGCAACATAGCCTCCTGGCGTGCTAACCGTGCCTCTAAACTATCCATGCGCTGATGCACGAGTGTGGTAGCAGCAGAGACCTCACCTCGGAAGGAGGACAGCTCAGCTAGAAAGTGCTGGGACTTGGTGGGTCCCATGTCCGAATGGTCTTCCTCACGTACTGGGCTAATGACCGGGGTCTCGGTCTCTGTGCGATCCTCCTCAACTCGTTCAGCTGCTGGAGCAGGTACTGGGGGTCCTCGTGGCATATGCGAGATACTGTGTGTCCACTAAGCCTTCCCGAAGAAGGGATGCTCTCGCACTGGCCCATCACTGTGGGTCCCCTTAATCCCCTTTTTCTTGAGGATGGAGGTGAGTAGGAACGGGAAAGGGAGGCCCCAAGCATTGGCCGTGGTGGTCTGACGGCCATGTACGTGATCCCAAAACTTGTGCAGCTGGCTCCAAATGACAGCCGGGATGGAGTATCAGTGGCTTCTATGGAAGGCATATATAGTCTGGAGAAACTGGTCTCGCCACTGTGTCTTGTGCCCCAATGGACACACGTTACGCTATAGGATCGTATCAATAAGCCACAGTTGGGGAGGCAGCTTGGACCGGCTGGCCGTATTGTTATGCCAGTCGGCATACTGGTAAGTGCACATGTCTGTGATGATCTCGGCCAGGGCAAAAGACTCCGACTGCTCCTCGATATCAGTGTCCTCAGGAGAGAACTCATCGGTACAATGAAGAACAGCGATGATATCGGCACTAGTCACCTCGATGGGCGTGCCCCGAACTGAAGAGGTGAAGACTCCCGGTCTGCTGCAGTCGAAAGATGGATGCTCATAAAACTGGACTACAAGCTGGGAGTAGGCAGTGGAGCACACTGGTTTAACAGCTGCTTCAACCCTCTATGTCGGAATGCTTGGACAGCCCATTGTGTGGTGTCCATGTGCCGAAATATGTCATCGATGGCGAATGTGGTCTCGAACAACAGCTCTCGTTGCTCGATACTGGGCCGGGATGAGGAGGCATGGCTGCTTGAGGCACCAGAGGTTGAAACAGTTGGTCTGGATATGCTTGATACTAGTTTCTGCCAAATTTGCGATTGATCGTGACTTGCGTGCACTCGATCGCACACAGTCAGGCTTTTCCTCGAACAGTTGATGTGCACCAAAAAACAAGCTACGATCTTGACGAGTTGAATGTGTGCCAAACCTCCTGCAAACAAACAAGCACTCAATCAAATTCAAGATAACATATAAGAATAAAGAGTTTTGTAAATAAAATATTAAAATTTGTGTTTGTGTGTGAAGAGTACCTTGTGGATTAATGGGGATGGGAATACGGGGTGGTGACAGTGGAGGCGATGGTGATTGCCAGTGATGGAGGCAATGGATTGGTGATGGAGGATGGTGGAGATGGAAGTGGTGGTGAATGATGGTGGCAAAGTGTGAGCGTGAGAGATGCGGGTAGACGGGAAGAGCAAGTGAGAGAGAGAGTGTAGGGTGAGAGTGAACACAGTGAAGAGGTGTGAGTGCGTGAGTGAAGGTTTTCAGATATATAAATTCGTCTGCCACGAATGCACTCGATCGCACACGGGGTGCGCTCGATCGCACACGGGGTGTGCTCGATTGCACTTGTGCACTCAAGCACGTTTGAAGGACACACTCGATCGAACATTTGCGCTCGATCGCAAGGAGGGCATATGGGCAAAAGAAAAACTTACCGTAGCTAACAAAAATGATAATTTATTGAAACAATACAATCTTACCATTTGTTAGTGGCCTCAGTACCATTAACCTCAATAGAGGTGCTTGAGCTTAATGGGAAATCAATTTTTTTTACTTTGCTGAAGCACTCTCTTGCTACCGTGCTATTTGTTTGGAGGGGGGCACTTAGAGCCCACCTCTTGTGGCTCTAATGCCTGTGTGTCAGCTGTACACTGAACCTCTTCAAGTGCCAAGTCTTCATCTCTTGGAGGCAATTGAATGTCGAGGTAAGGTTTGGCTCTGTGTCCATTTATTGTAAAGGGCTGAGTCCCGCTTGGGCCATAGACTTCTAATGCACCATGAGGGAAGACCTTGGTGACCATGTACGGATCGTACCATATGGATTTGAGCTTGCCTGAGAACAGTCTTAATCGTGAGTCATATAATAGCACTTATTGTCCTACATGGAACTCCTTCCGTACTAGTTTTTTGTCATGATAGACTTTTGTCCGTTCCTTGTACAACTTTGCATTCTCATAGGCATCATATCTCAATTCTTCAAGCTCATTTAGATGCAGCTTTCTTTTCTCACCCGCTTGTTTCATGTCGAAGTTGAACTGCTTTATGGCCTAATATGCTTGATGTTCTAATTCCACCGGTAGATGATATGCTTTTCCAAAAACTAGACGGTAGGGAGACATGCCTATTGGGGTCTTATAGGCTGTCCTATATGCCCATAGAGCATCATTTAGGCGTAGAGACCAATCCTTCCGGTTAGGCTTCACAGTTTTTTCTAATATTCCCTTGATCTCTCGGTTACTAATCTCCACTTGGCCACTGGTTTGAGGATGATATGCAGTGCCAACCTTATGAGTGATCCCATACTTCCGGAGTAGTTCGGCAAAAGAACGATGATGGAAGTGACTGCCCCCATCACTGATGATTGCTCTTGGAGTTCCAAACCGAGTAAAAATGTTAGCCTGCAAAAACTTGATAACTACTTTGTGATCATTAGTCCTTGAGGGGACAGCCTCTACCCATTTAGACACATAATCCACGCCCACAAGAATATATAAATGGCCGAATGAGTTAGGAAAGGGTCCCATGAAATCAATGCCCCATATGTCAAAAAGTTCTACCACATGAATATTTTGTAAGGGCATCTGATTTCGGGAAGAGATGTTACCTGTCCGCTGGCATCTATCATATGAGCTGCAAAAGGAGAAAGCATCTTTAAACAAATTAGGCCAATAAAAACCAGATTGGAGTACCTTAAGAGTTGTTCGTTTTGCCCCAAAATGTCCTCCATAGGCAAACTGGTGGCAGTGTTGCAATAAGCTAAAGTGTTCCTCTTCTGGGATATATCGTCTGATGATTTGATCGGGGCAAGCTTTGAAAAGATAAAGATCATCCCAATAGTAATGTCTTGACAGAGATATTAGCCGTTTCTTTTCTTGAGTAGTCATACCTGGGGGAAAAACTTTAACAGTTAGATAATTAACTATATCAGCATACCATGAAAGTTTTACCTCTAGTGTAAATAGTTGTTCATCGGGGAAGTTCTCATTCAAAGGTAACTCTTTATCATCACTCTCATATTGGAGTCTTGATAAATGATCTGCAACTACATTCTCACTGCCCTTTTTGTCTTTGATCTCTAAATCAAATTCTTGGAGTAAGAGTACCCATCTGATTAGCTTAGGCTTTGCATCTTTCTTAGAAAACAAATATCTCAAAGCAGCATGGTCAGTGAATACAATAACTTTAGAACCAATAAGATATGATCTAAACTTCTCTAAAGCAAAAATAACAGCTAACAATTCTTTTTCAGTAGTAGAATAGTTAAGCTGAGCATCATTTAACGTTCTAGAAGCATAGTAAATAGCATGAGGTACCTTATTGATTCTTTGACCTAAGACAGCTCCCAAAGCGAAGTCACTAGCATCACACATTAATTTGAAAGGGAGATTCCAATCCAGTGCCATCATTATTGGGGCAGAGGTGAGAACATTCTTCAAGGTGTTGAAAGCTTGCATACAATCATCATTCCATTCAAACATGGTATCTTTAGTCAATAGTGCACAAAGAGGTCTCAAGATTTTGGAGAAGTCCTTGATGAATCTTCTATAAAAACCGGCATGTCCAAGGAAACTTCTAATGCCCTTGACCGTGAGAGGGGGAGGTAGCTTTGAAATGATGTCAATCTTAGCTTTGTCTACCTCAATACCTTTGTTTGAGATGAAGTGACCCAACACAATACCTTGTTGAACCATGAAGTGACATTTCTCCCAATTCAGTACTAAATTACTCTCTTCACATCTCCTTAGGACATTTTCCAAATGATTCAGGCACTCATCGAAATTAGATCCAAAGACACTAAAATCATCCATGAACACCTCAATATATTTCTCTACCATATCGAAAAAAATGCTCATCATACATCTTTGAAAAGTGGCTGGTGCATTGCATAAACCGAATGGCATTCTTCTATAAGCAAATGTACTGAAAAGACATGTGAATGTAGTCTTTTCTTGATCCTCAGGCGCTATGAAAATTTGATTGTATCCACTATACCCATCCAAGAAGCAGTAATAACTATGACCGGCTAACCTCTCTAGCATTTGGTCAATGAATAGCAGAGGAAAATGGTATTTTCTAATTACTTTGTTTAATATCCGGTAATCAATGCATACTCTCCAACCCGTTGTTTTTCTTGTAGGTATGAGCTCCTCATCTTCATTCTTTACCACGGTAATCCCACTCTTTTTAGGAACGACTTGGACCGGACTCACCCATTTGCTATCCGATATAGGGTAAATGATGCCAACATCTAGTAATTTCAATATCTTGGCTTTTACTACCTCTTTCATGTGTGGGTTAAATCGTCTTTGAGCATCTCGAGTGGGCCTTACTTCTTCTTTAAGGTAAATATTATGCATGCACTTTGCTGGACTTATCCCCTTAATATCAGCAATGGTCCACCCAATGGAACTCTTAACAGCTTCCCTTCTTCCTCACTACTCAAGTTAGCAGCTACAATCACAGGTAAAGTCACATTTTCTCCTAAGTAGGCGTATGTTAAATGCTCGGGTAGCTGCTTTAGTTCCAATGTTGGTGCCTACACAATGGATGGAAGAAGAGTAGTATTAGTGGGTATGAGAGTTTCAAATGGAGGAGGATACATACTGGAGTGTTTTAGAGAGGTCGCAAGTTGGTGCACAGCTGTGATGATGTCATCAGTAACATCTTCATATTCTTCCTCAATATCCATCTCCGTGAAGCTATGAGTGAGAGTAGTCTCCAATAGATTAATGTGTTGGACCTGAAAAGCTTGTTCAACAAAGTTTTGTATCATACAAACATTAAAGCATTCCAAGTCATCTTGAGGGAGTTTAATTGCATCAAATATTTTAAACTCTATTTTCTCACTATTGATTTTCATACTCACTATACCATTTTTCACAAAAATCTTAGTGTCAGTAGTTCTCATGAAGGGTCTCCCTAATATGATAGGCAAAGGTAATGGCATAGAGCATTCTGCCATGTCTAACACAATGAAATCAGCAGGTAAAATGAACTCACCAACTTTCACTAAGACGTCCTCGAGAACACCCCTAGGTCTTTTAATACTCCTATCTGCTAACTGTAAGGTAATAAAAGTCGGTTGTAGCTCCCCCAAACCTAGGGTTTCGAATACTGTGTAAGGTAGCAAGTTTACCCCCGCTCCTAAGTCTAGCAATACCTTGTCAAATAGCTGATCACCTATTCTACAAGGGATAGTAAAACTACCTGGATCTTTCAGTTTTGGTGGGAATTTTCTTAGCAGTACAGCACTTACCTCCTCAGTTAATGCTACGGTCTCATGCTCTTGAAATTTTCTTTTATGAGTGCAACACTCTTTTAGGAATTTAGCATAGGCAGGTATTTGGTGAATTGCATCTAATAATGGAATATTAATTTCAACTTTCCGCAAGGTCTCAAAAATATCAAGTAGTTTATTGTCTTTCTTTTGTTTCACTAACCTTTGCGGGAAGGATGGTGCATTCACCTTCTTCGTCTCACTTACCCTTGAGGCTGATGGTGTCTCTTTGGATGCTGCTGGAGATTCCTCGGATCCGATCACTTTGCCATTTCTCAATGTTGTGACAACCTTTAGTTGTTGATGCCCCCCAGGGTTGGGTAATGTCTGAGCTGGGAGCTCCCCTTACTTTCTGCCACTGAGCTCTTTAGCAAGTTGTCCCATTTGTACCTCTAGTATTTGAATTTCTTGCTCATGTGCTGCATTAGTTTGTTTTTGCTGAGTCGTGAACTGTTTTTGTGATGTTACCAGTTGTCTTACTAGACTTTCGAGGTCGTTCTTCTTTGGTTCGGGAGTAGCATGAGCAGTGGGATGGGGGTTTCGTTGCTGTCCTTGATTGTTCTGGTTGTTGCTCCACGAGAAATTTGGGTGGTTTCGCCATCCAGGGTTGTACGTGTTGGCATATGGGTTGTTCTTCAGTGGATAGTTGTTAGGCCCTATGTAGTTGGCTTATTCCAGATCTGCAGATGAGTATAAAGGACACATATCAGTATTATGGTCGTATTGAGAACAAATTGCACATACCTGGAGTAGGGTGGATGGTAGGCTGGATGAGGCATTTTGAGTAGTCATGGCTTTTACAATCATATCTAGTTTCCTTTCCATTGCTGCCATTTGAGGGGAAGATCCTCCATTTATATTTACCTCATACATACCCTTACCCTTGGTCACATGTCAACCTCGAGAGGAGAATTGTTGGGTGTGCTCGCTGAGGGTTTCGAAGAGCTCCATTGGTTCTTCACTGCTTTTCTCCATCAGGACTCCTCCACAACCTAAATCAACAATAAATTTGTTAGTATCATTTAAACCTTCATAAAAGGCTTATACCAGTTCATCTTGAGGTAGGTTATAGTGTGGGCATTTGAGTAGCAAGTCGTTGAAGTGTCCCCATGCTTCGAAGAAGAAGTCCCCATCCTTTTGTTGGAAGGACTGGATCTCCTTCCTCATTTGTCTCGTCTTTTGGGCTGGGAAGAACTTCTTCAAGAACTTGCTTGCCAATTCTTCCCAAGTGTGGATGGAAACTGCAGGCAAAGAATTATACCAAAGTTTAGCACTATAAAGAAAAAGTGAACAGAATCAACCTTATTCCTTCTTGGTCTAGTCCTTGTATGTGCTGGAACTTGCAAAGATCGAAAAATTCTTGGAGGTGTAAGTGTGGATCTTCGTTAGGAGTGCCTCTAAAATGAGTCAAAGCATTCAAGATTTACGGAGATATGTAATAATTTCCCGCAGCCTCAGGTTGATATGCAATGCATGATGGTTGATCAATGTTTCGAGGGATGAAGGAGTGCTTCATCGGTACTCGTGCAGGTGGTTGCTGGTTCTCGAGCTGTTCCGCCATTTGTGTTTCGTTCTCGACTTCTTCTTCATTCTCCTCGAAGTTGTTCCTTAGCTTTTGTCGGATAGTCCGCTCAAGCTTGGGATCAAGGGGAAAAAATGTTGGATGTCGGGATCGTAGCCCGTGCATAAATCAGAAGAAACAGCTTCAGTGCAGCAGTTCAACTCTACTGCTCGGATACTTTCTGCCCTAAATGCGCTCGATCGCACAGGAGGTTGCGATCGATCGCAAGTGCCACAGAAAGTGTGAGTTAGGGTTTGATATGCCTGAAACAGAAAACAATTTAATTAGGTTTGATGAAAAATAAAGATAGTAAACAATAGTAGCGTAATAATAATGAAAGCAATTCTAAAAAGAACTTTAGCGCAATCCTCGGCAACGGCACCAAAAACTTGTTGTGCGAATATCTACCTAAATAAATAGGTGAATAATTGTACTAGTTATACTTGCAAGTGCACAAGGTCATCAGTGTAGTCTAGTGTGCAAAAGCAAGGTCATCTCCACAGGGATTGGTAAAGTTACTTTTAGAATCAGTTTCTCTAAAGTAAAAAGAGATAAATAACTGTTGGAAGGTGATTTGATAATAATAAAGACATAGGGCTTTGGTATCCACCACTAGTCATACTTTCCCAATTTGTATAAGGTATCAGTGCACTAGCTTTATTATGTATATCTGCTGGTTGCCAACCTAAGGGCATGGTATCTTCTCCTTAAGCTATTGATTTCCCTAAGCAACGAGTTAGGCATGGTATCTACTCTAACTCTTTTCTTCCTTAAGGGATTCAGCATGGTATCTGCTTGAGTTGTTCCTTAAGAAAACATAAGTACTATGGAAATCGACAACCACATGAGACCTAAGGCATGGTATCTACTCCCGGTTTCCCATGTTGATTAACCCGGGTATCCAGATAAGATATCCTTTATTACTAATGTTAGACCCAGGACTCGGTCATCCAAATTGATCTAACTAACCTATCCATACCACATGCATACGTTGGCCTTACACATACATATGAGGAATTTAAATAAGTACAGGCATTAATCAAGTTAAGTAACATAATAAAAGCTATTGACAAAGATTTTATCAATGAATATAAATATGGGAATGCATAACTAGGGCTTCAATCGAGCCCTATAAGAAAGTTAGTTACACATACTATCTGAAGTAAACATTATAAATAAACTAAACATTAAGGGAGAAGAATAAACTCGAGAGAAGAGGCGTCAATTCTCTCCCAAGCTCTCAACTCCAAGTAAAAGAAAAGAGAAAAGTGTTTTCTATCTGAGGTGTGGTTATGTGTGTGAGTTACAAGTGTATTTATAGGTCTTTGAGAAGTCCTAAGAGACCCATGAGTTCCTAAACCTTCCTAAAACGAAAATTCTCTTATTTCCAAAATAGAGTTCTGTAGTTTACTGTTCACGCCTGTACATGTGCACTCGATCGCATATGTCTTGCGCTCGATCGTAGTGTGAGCTCGATCCTTCATATGTGCGCATGATCGCAGTGTGCGCTCGATCGCAATGTATGGCGCGATTGATCGCAATTTTTCCAGAGAATGCTCAAGGGATTCCAGATTTCTTCCTTTAAGTGCCAAAACTGCTTCTTTTTCTCTAAAACCCTATAAAAACATGTAAAACACACAAATGGAGTAAAAGAGACCAAATTAACGTAATTAAGGACCTAACAAATGTAAATAAGGGGGCTTAAATATGAATATTTAAGCACTTATCAATGACTAGGTGTTTTTGAATATATCTCTGTGGAATGGTGTATTAAGATTTAAAAAGAAAGGAATGTTGAGTCCCAGATTTATGGGGCCCTATGAGGTGATTGAAAGATTTGGACCAGTAGCATATAGATTGGATTTTCCTCCAGAGTTAAAGCAACTGCACAATATATTTCATGTTTCACTTTTGAGAAAGTGTTTACATGATGAATCCCATAGTATCCCGAGTCAGGCTGTAGAACTTCAGAAAGATTTGACCTTTATGCAAGTACTAGTCAGAATTCTAGACAGAAAGGAACAAGTCTTGCGTAATAAATTATTCCTTTAGTTCAAGTGTTATGGCAGAACAAAGATATTGAAGAAATTACTTGGGAGTATGAGGCAAGAATGATAAATAAGCACCCCCCAGCTTTTTCATGAGTTAGGTAAGGAAATTTCGGGAACAAAATTTTTATAAGGTGGGTAGAATTGTAATATTAGTATTTATAAAATAAGGATAAATAAGTAATTTTGTATATATCATATAGAATTAAATAATCCATAGATGAAAGATTTAGTATTGATTTGAAATAATATTTGAAAGATAATATTGAAAATTTTGTTGAAAAGAGTTAGAAATTTTTGAAGAAGAAAGTACTGAAACTTTTTGAAATTTGAAGTTGAAATGAAAGAATTTTGAAGAAAAATATAGACTGAAGTTGAAGAAAATAATTTTAAAAAATTGAAAGAAAATATAAATTTTAATATTGCTCTATAATTTTTATAAAATTTTTGGAAGGAAGAAAAGATGAAATATGGATTTTTAAGGGGAAAATGGCAAAACAGTAAATTTTAAAGAATGATAGAATTGTAAATAATCGATGAAGGTAAGGTTTCATGTGAAGGCGGTGAAGGTAAGGTTAAAAAAATTTAAAAAATAAAAAAATATATTATTAAATTTTTTTTAGATATTTATGCATATTGGATATGTTGTATATATTGTTTCAGATATGATGTGTGTGTGTGTGGATATGTTGTATAATGTAACTCCCTTGAGGTTTGATGTGTGTGTGTGTGTGTGTGTCTATATATATATCATCACTGAAAGATTTGAGAAGAGTTCTCCCTGCACTCTTGTCCTTAATAACAATACGAGATGTATCAAATTTAGCAGAACAATTGTTATCAGAACATAAAATAAGTTGTGAGATAATTTTGGGACATGCAAGACATTTTTAAGATGAAGAAGTTTAGTGGAGTTGCGTAAGAAAGTAGAACCAACATTATTTATATTAAGCAATTGTCAATTACCAACCAAAATTTTAATTTTATCAAAATAAGCTGTAAGGTTAGTAAGGATACCTAATTGAGGAGTCATGTGAGCTGAGGCGGCCGTATTAGGGTACCACTGAGCGACATTAGACTCACCAAAGGACAGTAGCAAAGAATTTTGGCAAATCATGAGAGACAATAACATGATTGAACCAGTGAAGACAATTTAAAGTAAGGTGACCAGTTGTGTGACAGATTTTACACAGCGTGAAAGAGGATCCAGGATGCAGTCCCAATAGACCTTTATGACTGTAAAAGGAAGTACCAGTAGATCGATTAAATCTATGAGAAAAGTGAGAGGATTGATCAGTACTTGAACCATGCTGAGAAGATTCACCACGACCAGTATTGTGACCATGACCCCGATAACCTGAGCGACCCCTACCACGACCACGAGAAATGCTAGAGGTGGTGGTGGCTGCAAAGGCTATAGGAGGGTCAGAAGACTAAGAAGTGACCCAAAGATGCTTTAGGTGTTTTTCCTGGAGAAACAACTTGGTACACAAACTATCGAAGGTAAGGGTGATGTTGGTGTTGGTGTTGGTGACCGTAGTGATGAAACTTTCATACTCGGTAGGCAGACCTACTAATGCATAAGAGATGAGATTTTGGTGGAGAATGGGAAATTGATTGTAGCAAGTGCATCAGCGATATCTTTGAGGTCCCGAAGATACTGTTCCATAGACTTGCCATCTTTAGTACGATTGTGAAGCTTCAGGCAGAGTTCAAACTCATTGGCATTGGACTGATCAAGGTAACGCTGTTCCAATGCCAGCTAGACGTCTCGAAAGGTACGCAAATCATGGACATCTTGTAGGATGTCTGAATTAAGTGTAGCATTAATCCAGGAGCAAAGGCATTGGTCCGTATGGAGCCAGGTTTGAAAAATAGGGTTAAAGGTGGTGGTGCTATCACTAGAAAAATAATATTGAGTATGACAGGAGAAGATGCCATCAACATAGCTGATAAGGTCATAGCTTATGAAGATTGGGAAAAATCGAGAGCGCTAGAGGATATAATTAGTGTTATCGATTTTAAGACTAATGAGGTATATGATGCTAGAAATGGAGAAAAGAGGAAGATTAGGGAAAGTGGGGGGATTCAGTGTGTTGATAGGGGAAGGTATAATCGATTGCTCAGAAGAGAGACTGAGAGTTAGGGGAAGGCTAAAGTTAAGGGCGTAGGTAGAAGGATGAGGTGGTGGGCTTGCAAAGGTTGAGTGGTGGCGACGTGTGGTTGTGGGAGTAATAGGAGGGTTAATGTGACAAGATGAGGCATAAGGGATTTGGGTGACGTCATGGATGGGGAGAGATGTGGTACCGGCTATAGGTGGTGGGGCCACAAAGGTGGAAGGGTGATGAGTGGGGATGACAGGAAAGAGAAGGAGTATAGTGTGCCGACTTTAGGAGAGACATTGTTAGGGGTGAATGGTGGGGGGGGGGAAGAGAGAGGTAAGGATGGGCCGATGATGTGCGTGATGATAAAAGGGGTAAGTGGTTGTACGACGACGACGCTTCCTTGAAAAACAAGGTTATTTTCGGCCGCTAGGAAAGGTAGGGTTTGGGTAGGATTTTCAGAAAAAGTAGAAAAAATATTTTCCATGGCTTCAAGGTTTTGAGATCTTATTGTTCTGATACCATGTAGAGAATAAGAAATAGGTTTAGGAAATTTCTGACTGCTTGATTTACAGCAGCAAATGAACTTCATATATATAGTGTTATTTACATGAGAAATTACAATAGTGACCCTATGGTTAGGGTTTCCTAGGTGTTATTTACATATGCATTTACAATATTAATGTTAGAACTGTTCGTGGATTAAAGAAAGAAAAAAAAATTGACTAATCTGTTCACAATCTCTGAACAAATAGAATTACACTTAGAGAGCATGTCAATTGAATAAGAGATTAGTTAGTTTGTTAGTAGTTGGTTAATAGTTTGTTAATTAGTGAGTTAGAATGGTAGTTGGTTACTCTTTACATTGATCCCTCATATACTATATAAGGCATTATACACCCATTCGTAGAATCAAACAATAAACAAGAAACCTTTAGGGCATGTTTGGGGAGAGTTTTTAGTTTTCAGTTTTGAAAACTGTTTTCAAAAAGAGTTTCTGAAAACAGTTTTCAGTGAAATGTTGTTTGGATAAACAATTTTCGAAAACTGTTTTGAAAATAGAAAACTGTTTGGATTACACTTTCTTGTAATTGTTTTTAGCTTTTAGTTTTCAGTGTTCAGTTTAAATTTTAATATCTAAAATTAATTTTATTTCTTATATTTACTAAATATGATTTTTTAAGCACACACCAAATACTTGGAAATAATTAACATTATTTTATTTTTAAAATATTAGTATTTTTTATATATCATTGATCAAACATGACAACACTCTTCCCTTGGTCATGTCATGTTTGTTTGTTAAATAAATTCTTAAAAATAAAAATAAAAATAAAATACACAACACAACTTTTACAATTTGATAACATTTCAACAACTAACCCATTTTATTTCTCATGTTTATTTGTTAAATAAATTCTTAAAAGTAAAAATAAAATATACAATACAACTTTTACAATTTGATAAATTGATAAAATGGAAATGAACAACCCAAAATTCTTCCTTCAAACGGGTTTGTCTCAACTGCCCAATTTGGTTGGTTTGCCATCCTCACATCCTATAAGTCAAATAATATATCAATATGTGAAATAAATTCCTAAGAAAAAAAACATAATTTATTAACTAGAAAAAACTAAATTAACACAAATAAGGGCGTTAAATTAACTAAATTTTACCGATACAGATTAAAATGATTACCATATATTAAATCAAATGTCAAAACGGTATGCCCACATCTGATTGGCAATAAGCTCACGAGACGCAGCCATAGCTGCTGCACACGCATCAGACAAATCAACTGTATAATTATTTGTCAATGTGCTCGACCCTCCTTCACTTTCTACTTCATGGACCTCTGCTTCCCATTCATTAAACAATTGATCACTTTGAGAACACTGGCGTACAAAATTATGTACGACACAACAAGCAACAACTATAAGAGGTTGTCTAGCAAGCTTGAATCTAGACATCATTTTTAAAATTGGAAAGCGCACCTTTAAGACCCTAAAACAACGTTCTATAACATTCCGTAGAGATGAGTGCCTATAGTTATATAGTTCTCTATAACCCGTTGATTGTCTTGTTCTACCTTGATATTCATTTAAGTGATACCATTCACCCCTAAACGGTGGAAGAAACCCGGTTGTACATGGATAACCGGAATCCACCAAATAATACTCACCTATAAGTCATACAAATTCTCTTAGTACATATCAATCAATTAGTATAAAATTTCAAATTAGTACTAAAATATATTTACCATTAGTAGGCCAAGGAAATTGAGCATCCGATCGAGTTAAAGCGTCCAAAAGGACTCGTGAATCGTTAGCCGTACCTTCCCACCCACTATATATGTATGTGAATTTCATGTCGAATGAACATGCACACATCACATTCTGTGTGACAACCGATTTTCTACCCCTATAACTGGTAGTGTTTTCTGTTGGCGCCCATGCACTGATGTGCGTTCCATCAATTGCGCCAATGCATTTCTGGTGAAGCATTAAATTGCATACGATTAGACTCAGTTTGGTATTATATATTGTATATACAAAGCTAAACTAATAAAATGAAAATCAAGCATATGATACAATACCTTAAAATAAGGGTAAAACCTTCGATCATGTCTAATTTGTGGAGGCACCACGTGATCATTTGATGGACATATTATGTGCTTCGCAAACTTGTTCATTGCTCTCATCACTGTCTTAAAATGCCGATTAATTGTTTCTAATGAATGTTGAAACCGATTAGCTACAACTCTGTGCCTCACATTGTGCCCCACAATAAACAAGAAAATGACCATCATTTCCTCTACTGTGACATCCCTTGAGTCTTCTATATAATTATATTGCTTCAATGTGTTACATAAGTGCATAAATGTTTCTTTGTCCATGCGAAACAATTCATAAACTACCTCTGAACGACCATTTAACAATTCGGTTATATATTCTTGTCCACTCAGTTGTGATGTTCACATAGGTAAATTTATTCATAAATTGTTCATCATATTCGGCAAACATAGGAAGCATTAACAATGAGAGCATTTCATACTCATCTTCAGCAGACGAACTTGATGAATTAGATTGGCTACCACAATTATTGGGGTCTGAATTGTCTATTTCTTAACCTAAACAAAAAAATAAGTCACATTATGGTTATCATGTAGTATAGTTTATATTCCACAAATCTAAATAGATTGAAGTTTTAATTCTATGTTTTTTTAAAAAATCGACAGCACCTCCTTTGTTTTCTATGAATTATCAAATCTAGTTATACCTGTATACACAATTCTAATCATTCTTAAATAATTAGACCTATATACATAATTCTAATCATTCATATTCCAACAATACATGAAATATCAAACACATAAGTTTAATCCAAAGAAATAACATAACATCCATAAACTAAAAAAAGTAATAAAAATATCCAAGTACAAACATAAACACACAGCAACGAACAAATAGTATCCTTAACACACAAACATAATTTAAACCCAAAGGCAATGTCTCCAACTCTCAACCAATCTTAGCTAACCACGCATTCTTCTTCTCCAAAGACATTTTAATGAATGCCTCCCTTAACTCAAAATTACCTGTAAATTTCTCTAATGCCTTCAAATATGTGTCATCATCCACCCGATTTTCCATTTCATCAAGTACTTTCAAACACACTGCAACTGAATAATCAACAGAAACCATCGAACTTGTTACCTCAACGCTTTTCTCTCTATACCTCTCAGCCCTAGCCAAAGAAGCTACTGTCCTTGCTTTTGTGACCTCCATGAAACAGACAAAAACTTCACTCAATTGATTATTTCCAGTTTTCTTATGTTTTTTCTTTTCATTGATTTTAGACTGCTTAGCATAACGTTCTGGCTGAGTGGGCTGAGTGCTTAGGCTTTCAAGGTCAACCGGAGTATTTGGGTCATCCAGGTTACCAAGGCCATCAACATCAACATCTACATGCATGCCACTATTGAGAAAAGCTTTATGCAATGCATTCTCCTCATCGGAATTAGGTGGATCTTGGGTTGAAGCATGGTGAAGAATTTCTGTGGCGGTTGACTTGTTAAAGATTATCCCAAACAATTTGTAGTGTTCACAGCCTTGCTTACGAAATTGGGAAGCTTTTGGGTGTGCCTAAGAAAAAAAATTAAGATATAAAAGTAACTATCGATTTAAAAGAAATATTCGTAAGATAAATCCACACTATATAAGACTAGGGAGAAAGACAATACCCGAATGTAATTTTCCCAAGTCTCATCTAAGGTTGTGACAGTATTACTTTCAACATTCCAGCCAAACCCAGTTTGTTCAAGCAATTGACTAAACAAACGGTGTTTCAAATGCAACCTTTGAAATTTCTCCCTCAATTGTTTCAATGTAAAAACCTTGTTGGTCTTCAAATTCAATTCTTTGAGAATGATATCCCATATTCTTCTATGAAACACACCATCTTTCATGTGTCCCTTTTTTACCTCAGTAACCATGATATCGATAAATAATTTCTCTCTCTCAGAGCCCCATAAAGATATATCAATGTTTTCAGAAGCCATCTACAATAAAAGCGACATTAACAGATTATTAATGAACATTAAAAATTAACAGGAGAGAGGGCAGGAAGTTATTTTTGGGATGAATATTAATTATTGATATTGCAAAATATTTGATCTAGATTTCCTTGCTAGAAGGCATAACAAGCCTAAACTGACCTATAAACATGTCTTATTGCTATAATGCTAATTTTATTAATTCATGTTTTGGCATAGCATGTCTCTATCAAACAATCTGAGTAGCTGTAAACCGTGGTTTGGATTCTCTTTTAGGGTAAACAGAAAAATAATGCAAGTGAGCTTAAGCTATGTTTCAGATCAATATGAAAAAAGAATCTAAATTATAATTTTGAAAAACAAATGAATAGAACATGTAATATAATTTTACTAGGGCTGGATAAACTAGCCATGGTACCATTACACAAAAATAAATTAAGTCAAATTACTGATAAATTTAATCCCAAATAAAGAAGTGTAAAGAGCATAAGAAGACTGAAACAAGCATGGAAGTGCAGAGTTGCCCATTAAATTTTCTGATTCAATTAGCAGGGAGTGAAATGGTTTAACCTGATATGGAAAAGTTTGGACTGGGAAAACTATCCTGCTTCATGACCTCGAAACGGAACATTGGAGCATGACTGCCACTAGGAATGGCTAAAGGAGAAGATAGATGCATCACTACCTAGCTTGTTCTTACTATTTTTGGGTTTTCAAGGATTATTACTATTTGCAGTCTTGAAAATTCAATTATCCATTTGTCATTCAAACTCCACTAAACAATCTTCAAAGCTGATCAATAGGTACTTCTCAATAAATCTTGTGTGCCAATAACAAAATTCCACCGTATACCAGTGGAAAATTGAGTTCTCTTCAAGAAATGGCCAACAACCATGCCAAAAAATAAAATGAATACAGAACAGAAAGAAAAACTATACTAGTCTTTGACTTGACCAAATTAACTTCCTAATCCTCACTAAACAAAACAGAAGATTTTGATTTCTTAAGAATATAATGGTTAAATGTTTTTTTGTTAGGCACTTTAAAATGCTCATCCAACATGTCAGGAGTCTTAGATCCAAAGTCAAGTTAGACAAAAAGGGAAACAGGGTTGAGATGAGACAAAAGCAGGAAACTAGTATAAATAACATAATAACTTTCATGCCTTTTACAGCAAGTCAGAAAGAAAAGATAAAAGGAGTGGCAAGATAAGAGAAAGTAACCAGACATATTTCGATAATGTGAAACTAAAACCCACGTCATTGTGGAGAAAACATGAAAGAGAAACATAGACATACCAAAGGTACTAGAAAGACTTTGACTTCACAGAGCTGTAAACAAACTGATTTGCTCATGAACAACTTGAGGTCAACTCATTACGGGCCCATTTAACACAATTAATCACACCTCATGAACCAATCTCCTCCTTTAGTTTCAGGCTTGCTTAATTAACAAGCCAGTAACTGAGACTGATAAAAAAAAAAGTATGTAGTCTAGGAAGAAAAAAAAAACTTTTCTGTTTTCCTACTTTCCCCCTTATTTGTAGACTTAAGCAAGGTGATAGATGATTAAGGTTCATATTTTTCTTAAGATCGTCAGTTTGTTCCTTTTTCTTTCTTAATTAGAGATGCAATTAGAGATCATCATCATTAGGAAACACTATCTTGACACAAGCCATGTAATTCAACATTTTCTCTTTTGTAAAATTAATTAATTAAGTATTTATCAGCAACAGAAATTTCACCAAAGTAATAAAATCTATTGACAGAGTATTTAATAAACTCTAAAAGCATATGCTGACCATGAAGCTATTCAAACACAATCTTCCATGGCAGATTCAGTAAGAAATGAAAATGAGAAAATAAAAGTGGACTTAAACAGAACTTTAATGTAACAAGCAACCATGAACTATCAAGAACCAACTTTAAGAGCAAATAACCCTAAATCAAACAAAATTAACAGGTAATAACCAAACAAAATTAACTGTTGTTGGGAATTATATGGCTCAACACACTTGAATCAAACAAAATTCTCAAGCACTATCAAATAGTGCTCTGTGGTACTAATTACAGTCAATGTTTTGGGCTTTATCATCCACCCCATCAAACTAAATTCTCCGGCACAAATAGCAGAAAAAGCACTGAAAATTATCTACCAAATTGACAAAAAATCTAGAACAAGAGAGAGAAGGACAGAGACTTACCGTACGTCGGCTGCGTCTGGAGGAGTGACAGTGGCGGGATGAGCGGTCGCGATGGAGGTAGACGAGAATCTTCTGGGTTTCTAGGTTTGAGATCTATAGGTGCTGGAGTGGTTTGGGGTTTTTGAACCAGACGATGAGAGGAATTTTCTAGGGTGCAATCTTTTTGGGTTTGTCGCGATTTGTTGAAGAGAACAGCAGTGAGACTTGTAGAAAGTGAAAATAAATGAAATAGGGAGAGAGAAGGATGAAGGGTTGCAGAGCTCTGTGGATTGGAGAATGTGAGAAGGTGAGGTCATGAGAAAAGGCGAGGTCGCAAGAGAAGCTGAAAACTGAACACTGATTTCAGACTGAAAACGCAAAATAGCAGTGTTCTGGAATCAGTGTTTGAACACCATTTATGAAAACCGAACAATGAAAATTATTTTGGAACACTACCTTCCAAACGTGTCTGCAAATATTTGAACAGAGTTTTCAGTGTTTGAACACTGAAAAGAGTTTTTGAAAACCCTCCCCAAACATGGGCTTAGTTTGTAATTTTTCTCTATCTTCTTAAAAGTTTGGTCATTAACCATTAAGTAGTATCAATTATCCTTATTTTCCTTACAATTTACCATCAAAATCTATATTCGTCTCCGCTATCGCCAAGATTCGTTATCCATCCAAAATTTAGTTTGTATCATTTAGTGCTTTCGTTGTTATTCTTTCACATATTCTTTCAATTTGATTTCACTTTAATTCTCAAATACATTCCCCTATTGATTCATCACTTCCATCAATGGCTGCCTCAACTCGATTAAAAGATCTTAGATGGGACAATATAGCGACATTGATCAAGGAATTGCAAAACGAATTACGTGAAGAATTCGTTCACATTATTTCACTCCATGATCAAGTGCTCAAATTGCAGTCCTTTTCTCCTAGTGTAACATATGCAGAAACCAATTCTGTTCTTCCTGAAGGTATCCCATCAAACGGTATCAATTTGAGGCTGACAACAATTGGAAACCTCTTGCGACAAAACTTATGGAAGAGAGTCCAAAGATCACGAAACACAGGTCGAAGCTCGTTTCGACATAGCAATCGACATCAGCAACGACACGGTCGAGCGAGATCAATCAAGCACCCAAGGATTTGTAGCGAACAAAGGAGCAAATAGAAAAATGTAATGATGAGGAGGAGACTAGACAATAGTTGCTCCAAATCAAGAACAACCCAACAACGGTAAGGGTCTTGTTGTTGGTGTTGAGGAAAATCAAGAATTGCTCAACTCTGACACTGTGGGGGATGTTGGGTCTACGTTTTTTGTGGGAAAAACAATGGTCCTTGATGCTAATGGCATATTTAATAAACAATTGCATAATAATCCAACTCCATCAAGACTACCACCACCAAAATCACCGCCTCATTCAAAATCTTTGATAAACCTCCTTCACAATCACAGATTGGTACCATTCTCGGCAAACCTTGTGTTGATTTGAATTCTAGTTATGATCTTGATAAAGAATTTAACACTGAAATTTTTCTTGTTGATATGAAATGGTGTGGATGCTCATATAACAGCATGGATTTTGGTCTCTCTGTTTTTGTTGAAGAAGGGAAAATATCAATGTAGTTGTGGCTGCTATCGTGTTTGATCTTGGGGCGATGGGTGGGTTAGTCTTCAATTTTGTATTGAGATATGCAATAGCACATAGCATAGGAAAGGCAGAAACAGTGAACATGTGCAGATTTGGAGATCTATGCAAAGTGGAAAATACTATTCTGTTGCAATTGCCAATTGTTTCAATAGTCTACTGTAGTACACTTGTCTCATAGAAATGCTTACAACAAATGGTAAGTGGCAATGGGGATAACGTGCTAGAGAAATTCTTTTAATCATTTGGTGCAACACATGATATAAAATTTCATTTGGTAGGTCTCACCATTTTATATCCTGTTGCAACTGCCCATTAATTCACTCCATTTTCACATTTCTCACAGTTTCATTCCACCAAAACAAAGGTTACTAATCAAAGCATGCCAGCGAAATGTAAGCTATATATGATTCAAAAATTGAAAAAAGTTACTCTTTTGTAGCGGGAACTTTCAGCTACCCGCCAATATTTCTTTATTAAGGTAAGTCTACCTATCTAATTGTAATTCAAAAATCCTTCATCCATCAAAAAACCAAAAACAACAACAAAAGAAAAAAAATGCGGGCATCTTTTTTATGCTTTATACATGCAGAAAGAAAGAAAATTGCAGGTCAAATGGCTTTATCATCTGTTAAGAAAGAGACAGAAAGGCATGACATGTTGTTAAAAATGTATTGTTGAACGATTATCTACCTAAATAAATAAGCAAATAATCAAACTTGTTTTACTTGCAAGTGCACAAGGTCAATAATAGCATAATGTGCAAATGCGAGATCATCTCCACAGGGATTGGTGAATTTTGTTTTTAGATTCAGTATCGCAATATAAAAAAAAAAAGAGAAATAAATGTTGAGTTTGTATTAATAATGATAATAATATAGGGCTTTGATATCCGCCACTAATCATACTTTCCCAATGAGTAATGTGCCAATGCTCTAGCCCACTATGAGTACCTAATGTTTGTCAACCTAAGGGCATGGTATCTACTCCTTAGGCTATTGATTTCCCTAAGCAACGAGTTAGGCATGGTATCTACTCTAACTCTTTTTTTTTCTTAAAGGATTCAACATGGTATCTACTGAGTTGTTCCTTAAGAGAGCATAGGACCTGTGAAAATCGACAACCACACAGGACCTAGGGTATGGTTTATACTCCCGGTTTTTCATGTTGATTAACCCAAGAATCCGACGTGGATTTTTTTTGTTACTATTGTCAGACCTAGGACTCGATCATCCAAATTGATCTAACTAACAGGTCTATACCACATGCATACGTTGATCAGACACATACATATGAGGAATTCAATAAAACAGGTATTAATCAATAAAGCATCATAACATGGCTATTGGCAAAGGTAATCAATGAATATATATATGGAAAAGCATAATTAGAGCTTCAATCGAGCCTTATAAAGAGTTAATTACAAATGATGTTCATAAACATCATTATAACATAAACTAAAACTGAAAAAAATAAAACCCGAAGAATATTGTGGAGACAAGTCGTCAATTCCTCTCCAAAGCTTACAACTTCAAGGTAAAAGTAAAAGATAAAAGAAGAGATATGTTTTCTGTGTTTTACAAGCCTATATATAGGGTTCTAAGAGTGCTCCGAAACCCTAATTTCCAAAATAGGTCCGGAAGAAAGCTTTCCAAAATTGGCTCTGCCACCTCTCTGTGCGTGTGCACTCGATCGCTTGCTTCTGTGCTTGAGCGCATGGGTGCGCTTGAGCATTCTATGTGTGCGCTCGAGTGCCTGTGCGCTCGATCGTGGCTGTGTTGCGCTCGATCGCACTAGCTCTTCCCAGATCTTCAGTTTTCTTCCTTTAAAGCTTCAAAAATGCTTTCTTTTCTTCACAAGCCTGTAAAAACACAGAAAACATAAAAATGAAGTAAAACATAATAAAATACGTAAACAAATGGCTTAACAAATGTAAATTAAGGGGCTTAAATATGAATATTTAAGCACTTATCACACCCCCTAACTTACATATTGCTAGTCCTATAACAATACGAAACTAAAAACTAAATGAAAAACAATAACAAAGATAAATTCATCATTCATGCTATTTAAAAATTTGGGTTGCACACAAAACCATGATATTTGTTCATGAGTAGGCTTATAATAAAAACACATTTTTTTTTGTAATGAATAAGGATTTTAAAAGTTCATGTTACTTACACAAGGTTGGGTTAAGACATCACAAGTTTAATTTGTGTGTGGTGGATTAACACATAGAAGATGGAGCTTCCAAATAATTCTAATGTATAGTGTTTCGATGTCCAAGCCTTCATCAAGTTCCTTGTTAGAAAGAACAATAACGGCATAATTCTTTTACTTCTTTTCTTTTTCTTTCATCATGAGAATTTTTGCCATGTTGAGTTCCATTAAGCTTTCTAATTGACCATTGTAATGAGTGTTTAGCCAATAACCCCCAACCAAATGGTTTTAGGGCATTAGGTGTAAAGACACCCCTAATGACTTATTAACTCGAGTAAAAAAGGCTACGGAACTAACAAGTTTAAATGCTACCAAGTGAAATTCCCACCTTTTAGCGTGAACACTCACTGCTTACTGAGGCAAGAGGTCCAGTTACTTAGTGGAAAGTGTATTTAATGATCATTAGGAGCATTTTATTTTCTCTTTTTGCATGATAGACATTTTTCTTTATTTTTCTATGCCAAGGTGTTCTTCTAACAAGTTACCCGATTACAGTTAAGTCATGGAAACATATACATAAGAATTATATGTCATACCCCACACAATTGTGTGCTAATGTGCTCGTGTTAGATCTAGATCAAACTCGTGATTTCTTAAATGCCTTGAGGTAGGTAATTAAACTTTTAAAATCTTTATTACTAGACTATGTGTTATAGATTTTAAGCTTACTAATGAAGCTTATCATATTTGTTTTAAATCAACCAAAATTTTACACAAAATGAATATGCATTTATTTTTCTTAAAAAAAATTAGGACCTAGTGTGTGAATGTGTTTCAAGTGTGTGCATATGTTTCTCCCTAACCCCAAACTTAATATACACATTGTCCCTAATGTGTAAGTGACATAGAAAGATATGACCTGGGAGATGGAGAACTAGACTACTGGCATTGCTTGTAGCAAGACCCCAAACTTGAACTTGATGCGCGCACTATGTTCGCTGTGGGGTGCCTCCAATGAGCGCTAAGTTTTACGTCTTCAGTCAGACGGGATATCCTCTCACTGCTAGTCATCAGGTGGTACAGTCAAAGAGGTACCGAGTGCTGGAGGTAGGAGATCCAGGATGGACTGTAGCATCGCCCCCTATTAGGAAAACTATGCCTCTAAACCATCTATCCTCCTATGGATCAGAAGAGTCGCCTCTCTGTCCTCCCGGCGAATATTGAAGAGCTCGCACCGGAAGAAGAATAGCTCCTCAAAAAGGTGCTGATACTCTGTGGACCCTATGTCTGGCTGGTCCACCTCCCATGTAGGGCTCACTGTCGGGTGCTCGGCATCCATCAGATCATCCGCCATAGGCTCGGCAACTAGGACATACACCCTGGGTCCTCGGGGCATGTGGGACTGGATGAGGCTCCATTTGGCCTTCCCGAAGAATGGATGGTCACTGACTGGTCCATCTAATGAAAAGCCCCTAATCCCCTTCTTCTTGAAGATGTGGCTGAGCAAGAAGGGGAAAGGGAGCCCCCATGTATTAGCCGTGGAGGTTTGACGGCTATGCACATGATGCCAGAATTTATGTATCTGACTCTATATGACAGCTAGGATGGAGTACCAGTGACCCCGATGAAAGGCATATAGGGCTTGTAGGAATAAATCCCTCCTCTGAGTCTTGTGCCCCAATGGGCACACATTACGCTAGAGGACAGAGTCAACGAACCATAGGCGGGAAGGCAACTTCGACCAGCTCCCCGCATTGTTATGACGATCTGCATACTGGCCCGTACACATGTTCTCGATAATGTGGGGCAAAGAAAACGGGTCTGGCTGCTCCTTCATATGGTTGTCCTCCAGAGGGGACTCATCACAGCAGTGGAGGGCAGTGGCGATGTATGTGGTGGTTAGCTCTATGAATCTGCCCTGGACTGATGATGATAGAAACTCTGGTCGGGTGCAGTCATAGGTCAGGATCTCGTAGAAACTGACCACGGGTGTATGCCGTAAAACACACCGGCTTAAACAGCTGCTTGAGACCCCGGGCCTTGAATTCTTGGACTGCCCATCTTGTGGCGTCCAAGCTCTTGAAGTCTGCATCTATATTGAATGTAGTCTCGAACAAGATGTCTCGTTGTTTGAAATTAGGGCAAGTGGACTGGGAGCGACTGTTGGAGGCTCGGGAACTGGATGTCATATGCTTTAGGGAGTCTGGTGCAACTTCTGGTGTAAGTGTGCTCGATCACAGTTGAATGTGTGCTCGATCGCAAAGGCCTAGCGATCGATCACACTCGATCAGGCACTTTATCGAACAGCTTCTGTGTGACAGAAACTTGAAGCTGTGAAATTCACAAGAACTCAATCCCAACCTCCTGCAAATATGAAACAAATAATCATAACATGTGGTAAAGACATAATATAAGTAGATTATACATCAAGAAGCGTGTGTGTTGGAGTGTAACGGATTAGAAATGAAAATGGATATACCTTGTGTATTTAGGGGGGTTGGAGGTGTGTGATGGGGAAGGAGCATGTGGTGGCTAGGTGGAGGGTGGTTAATGGTGGTAGGGTGGTGATTAGGGAGGTTTGTTGGTGATGAAAGGGAGGCATGAGGTGGATTTCGTGGAGAACAAGGACGAGTGCGACAGATAGCAAAAGGTGTGCGCTTGAGCTTAAACAGATGTAAATAGTTTTTATGAGCTGAGTGTGATTTAAAAACCCTCACGTGCCTTCTCTGCCCCAAGTGCACTCGAGCGCATGGTTTTGTGCGCTCGATCGCACTTGTGTGCAAATGTGTGGTGTGATGCGCTCGCGCACTATTGAGCGTAGGGCGAGAGTGCGCTTGAGCACATGATGTAGCGCGCTCGAGCGCGAGGCAAAAAGTGCTGATAAACAATAAAAATAAAAATACAAAAATAAGGAAACAATATAATAAGAAACTGATAACGATACAACCATACCGAACTGTAGTGGCTTTAGTACCACTAACCTCGATAGAGGCGTTTGAGCTATAGGTTTATGAAAATGGGAATTGCTCAAGCACTTTCTATAGTAGCTTCAATGCTACTCTCTTTGAAGGGGGCACTTAGAACCCATTTAATGTGGCTCATGTGCGTTTGGTTCAGCTACACACTGGACAGATTGAAGTGTCAAATCTTCATCTCTAGGAGGCAAGTTGATATCAAGATATAGTTTGACTCTGTGTCCATTTACTATGAATGTTTGATTTCTATTGGGACTTTAGACTTCCAAAGCATCATGAGAAAAAACCTTGGTGACCATATAAGGACCATACCATCTGGACTTGAGTTTGCCTGGGAACAGTCTTAATCTTGAGTCGTAGAGCAACACCCTTTGTCCCACATGAAACTCTTTCCTCACTAGTTATTTGTCATGATAGGCTTTTGTCCTTTCTTTGTAAAGCTTGGCATTCTCGTATGCATCATACCTTAATTCTTCTAACTCATGCAAGTGCAGCTTCCTTTTCTCACCCGCTTGTTTCATATCATAATTGAACTATTTAATGGCCCAATATGCTCGATGCTCTAACTCTACCAGGAGATGGCATGGTTTCCCAAAGACTAGGTGGTATGGAGACATGCCAATTGAAGTCTTATAAGCTGTCTGATATGCCCATAGAGCATCATTCAAGTGCAAGGACCAATCCTTCCGATTAGGATTCATGGTCTTCTCTAGGATTCTTTTGATGTCTTAGTTACTTATCTCCACTTGGCCACTGGTTTGAGGATGATATGGGGTGCCAACTTTATGAGTGATCCCATATTTTCTGAGTAGTGTGACAAAAGAGTGATGATGAAAGTGGCTACCGTCATCATTGATGATTGCTCTTGGAGTCCCAAACCGAGTAAAGATGTTAGCCTGTAGAAACTTTACAACCACTTTGTGATTATTAGTCTTTGAGGGGATAGCCTCAACCCATTTGGACACATAATCCACACCCACAAGAATATATAAATACCCAAAGGAGTTAGGAAATGGACTCATGAAATCAATGCTCTATACATCAAAATGTTCTACTATATGAATATTTGTAGGGGCATCTGATTTCGGGAAGAGATGTTACTTTTTCGCTGGCATCTATCACATGAGCTACAAAAGGAGAAAGTATCCTTAAACAGATTAGGCCAATAAAAACTAGATTGTAATACTTTAAGAGCTGTTTGCTTAGCCACAAAATGTCCTCCACAAGCAAACTGATGGCAGTGTTGTAATAAGCTCAAGTGTTCCTCTTCTGAGACACATCGCCTGATGATTTGATCGGGGCAGAATTTGAAAAGGTAAGGGTCATACCAATGGTAGTGTCTAGACATAGATATCAGTCGCTTCTTTTTTTGCGTGGTCATACTTGGGGGAAAAACCTTAGCAGTTAGATAATTGACAGTATCAACATACCATGGAAGTTTTACTTGTAGTGCGAACAATTGTTCATCAGGGAAGTTCTCATTCAAAGGCAACTCATTTTTGTCATTCTCATAGGATAGCCTTGATAAATGATCTGCAACCACATTTTCACTGCCTTTCTTGTCTTTGAACTTCAAATCAAATTCTTGCAATAGGAGTACCTATCTGATTAACCTAGGCTTTGCATCTTTCTTAGAAAACAGATATCTCAAAGCAGCATAATCAGTGAATACAATAACCTTAGAGCCAATAAAATATGATCTAAACTTCTCTAAAGCAAAAATAACAGCTAACAATTCCTTTTCAGTTGTAGAATAGTTAAGCTGGGTATCATTTAAAGTTCTAGAAGCATAGTAAATAGCATGAGGTATCTTATTGATTCTTTGACCTAAGACAGCTCCCAAGGTGAAGTCACTTGCATCGCACATCAATTCGAATGGAAGATTCCAATATGGTGCCATCATTATTGGGGCAGAGGTGAGAACAACCTTCAATGTGTTGAAAGCTTTCATACAGTTATCAGTCCACTCAAACTTGGTATTTTTTGTAACAATGCACAAAGAGGTCTCAAGATCTTAGAGAAATCCTTGATGAATCGTCTATAGAAACCGGCATGTCCAAGGAAACTTTTAACACCCTTGACTGTGAAAGGAGGAGACAGCTTTGAAATGATGTCAATTTTAGCCTTGTCTACCTCAATACCTTTGTTGGAGATGGAATGACCCAACACAATGCCTTGTTGAACCATAAAGTGACATTTATCCCAATTTAGCACTAAGTTGCTTTCTTCACACTCTTTAGGACATTCTCTAGATGAGTTAAGCATTCATCGAAATTGGATCCAAAAATGCTGAAATCATCCATGAATACCTCAATGTATTTCTCCACCATATCAGAAATATGCTCATCATACATCTTTGAAAAGTGGCTGGTGCATTGCATAAACTGAATGGCATCATTCGATAAGCAAATGTACCAAAAGGACATGTGAAGGTAGTCTTTTCTTGATCCTCAGGTGCTATGGCCATCTGGTTATACCCACTGTACCCATCCAAGAAGCAATAATAGCTATGGCCAGCTAATCTTTCTAACATCTGATCAATGAATGGTAAGGGGAAGTGATCTTTTTTGGTCTTTTTGTTCATTCTTCAGTAGTCAATACATACTCTCCAACCAGTTTTTTTTCTTGTAGGTATGAGATCCTCATTCTCATTCTTTACCACTGTGATCCCACTCTTTTTCGGAACAACTTGGAATGGACTTACCCATTTACTGTCTGAGATGGGGTAGATAATGCCAACATTTAGTCATTTTAATACCTCTGCCCTTACTACCTCTTTCATGTGTGGGTTAAGTCTTCTTTGAGCATCTCGAGTGGGCTTTGCGTCATCCTCAAGGTAGATATTATGCATGCACTTGGTTGGACTTATCCCTTTAATGTCAGTAATGGTCCATCCAATGGCAGATCTATGCTCCCTAAGAACTCTTAATAATTTATCCTCTTCTCCAATACTCAAATTAGCAAGCACGATCACAGGTAATGTCTTCTTCTCTCCCAAATAGGCATAAGTTAAATGCTCTGGCAGCTGCTTTAATTCCAATGTAGGTGCTTGGACAATAGAAGTGAGAAGAGTAGTATTAGTAGGTATGAGAGATTTAAATGGAGGCGTATACTTACTTGGATGTTTTGGAGAAGCCTCAAGGAGGTGCACAGCTTTAATGATGTCCTCAGTAACATCTTCAGGTTCTTGCTCAATATCCACTTTTGTGAAGCTATGAGTAATAGTGGTCCCCAAGGGATCAATGTGCTGGACCTGAAAAGCTTGCTCAACAAAACTTTGCATCATATATACATTAAAGCATTCCACGTCAACTTGAGGTAGTTTTAATGCATCAAATATTTTAAACTCTATTTTCTCACCAGTTACCTTCATGCTTACTATACCTTTTTTCACAAAAATCTTTGTATCAGTAGTTCTCATGAAGGGTCTTCCTAAAATGATGGGTAGAGATAATGGCATAGGGTATTCCTCCATATCTAACACAATGAAATCAGCAGGTAAAATGAACTCACCTACCTTTATTAGGACATCCTCAAGAATACCCCTAGGTCTTTTTATACTTCTATCTGCCAATTGCAAGGTAATGGAAGTCGGTTGTAGCTCCCCCAAACCTAGGTTTTCGAATACTGTGTATGGTAAAAAATTTACACCCGCTCCCAAATCTAGTAATGCTCTCTCAAACAGCTGATCACTTATCCTACAGGGAATAATAAAACTACTCGGATCTTTTAGTTTTGGTGGTAGTTTTCTTAATAGTACATCACTTAAATCTTCAGTTAAGGCTACCGTCTCATGTTCTTGAAACTTTCTCTTATGAGTGCAACAATATTTTAGGAATTTAGCATACATAGGTATTTATTGAATTGCATCTAATAAAGGAATGTTTATTTCTACTTTCCGCAAGGTTTCAAAGATATCAAGCAGTTTATTTTCTTTCTTTTGTTTTACTAACCTTTGCGGGAAAGGTGGTGCATTCATCTTCTCCGTTTCACTCACCTTTGATGTCGATGGTTTCTCTATAGATGCTTTTGCAAATTCATCAGTCTCTATTACCTTACCATTTCTTAGAGTTGTGACAACCTTTAGTTGTTGGTGACCCCCTGGGTTAGGTAGTGTTTGAGCTGGAAGCTCATCTTGCTTTCTACCACTTAGCTCTTTAGCCAATTGTCCCATTTGTACCTCTAGCCTTTGGATGGCTTGTTCATGTTTTGCTGTGGTTTATCTTAGTTCAGTTTGGAATTGCCTCTCATCCGCCATGAACTGATCTTGTGAAGTCATTAACTATTGTTGTTGAGTTGCCAATTGCCTCACAAGACTTTCGAGGCCACTTTTCTTTGTTTCGGGAGCTGAGTGAGCGGTTGGCTGAGAGTTTCCTTCCTGTCCTTGCTGGTTAAGGGTATTCTAATTGTTGCTCCAAGAGAAATTTGGGTGGTTTCGCCATCCAGGGTTGTAAGCGTTTGCATATAGGTTGTTCTTTGGCAGATAGTTGTTTAGTCCCACGTAATTTGCTTGCTCCGGGTCTGTAGATGAATACAAAGGACATGTCTTAGTGTTATGATCAAATTGAGAACATATAGCACATACTTGGAGTGGTGTAGCTTGTGGATTAGGTGGTGTATTCTGGGCAGCCATAGCTTTAACTAGAAGATCTAGTTTCTTTTCCACAGCAGCTATTTGGGTAGAGGATCCTCCATTTAGGTTCACTTCATACATACCTTTGCTCTTGGTTCCATGTCTACCTCGAGAGGAGAACTGCTGGGTGTGTCCACTTAAGGTTTCGAATAGCTCTATGGCTTCCTCACTGCTCTTCTCCATCAGCACTCCTCCACAACCTGAATCCACAATAATTTTATTAGTATCACTTAAACCTTCATAGAAAGCTTGTACCAGTTCATCCTGAGGTAGATTGTGATGTGGGCATTTGAGTAGTAACTCGTTAAAGTGTCCCCATGCCTCAATGAACAGGTCTCCATCCTTTTGTTGGAAAGACTAAATCTCCTTCCTCGTTTGCCTCATCTTTTGAGCTGGAAAAAACTTCCTTAGGAACTTGCTGGCCAACTCCTCCCAAGTGTGGATAGAAACTGCAGGCAATGAAATGTACCACAGTTTAGCATTATCTTTTAAGGAAAAAGGGAAAAAAATTAACCTTATTCCTTCTTGGTCTAAGCCTCGGATGTGCTGGAACTTGCAGAGATCAAAGAACTCTCGAAGGTGCAAGTGTGGATCCTCATTAGGTGTACCCCTAAAGTGAGTCAATGCACTCAGTATTTGTGGAGATATGTAGTAGTTTCCTTCCACCTCAGGTTGATAAGCAATGCACGATGGTTGATCGAGGTTCCGTAGGATAAAAGATTGCTTCATCGGTCTTCGCTCAGGTGGTTGCTGATTTTCGATCTGTTCCGCCATTGGTGCTTCTTCCTCGAATTCCTCTTCTACCTCCTCAGAGTTATCTCTAGGCCTTCGTCCAATGGTCTGCTCAATCTTGGTATCGAGGGGAAAGAATGTTGGATGTCTGGATCGAAGCCCATGCATGAATCGATAACAATTTCTTCAGTGCAGCAGTTCAACACTGCTGCTCGGGTGACTCTTTGCCTTAAATGTGCTCGTTCGCACAGAGGGGTGCGCTCGATCGCAAGTGGCACAGAGAGTTCTGCTGGAGTACCTGAAACAGAAAACAAAAAGAAATGGATTAGGTTGTTGATAAAACAAAAATAAAGGTAAACAACAAAAACTTAAGATTTTTTATTATTGATAAAAACAAAACAGAATTTTTAAATAAAAATTACTAAATTAAACGAAAATAATTCTAGAAAGTGCACAAGGTCAATAATAGCATAGCGTGCAAATGCGAGATCATCTCCATAGGGATTGGTGAATTTCGTTTTTAGAATCAGTTTCGCAATATAAAAAAAAGAGAAATAAATGTTGAGTTTGTATTAATAATGATAAGAACATAGGGTTTTGATATCTACCACTAATCATACTTTCCCAATGAGTAATGTGCCAATGCTCTAGCCCTACAATGAGTACCTAATATTTGTCAACCTAAGGGCATGGTATTTACTCCTTAGGCTATTGATTTCCCTAAGCAACGAGTTAGGCATGGTATCGACTCTAACTCTTTTCTCTCTTAAGGGATTCAGCATGGTATCTACTGAGTTGTTCCTTAAGAGAGTATAGGACCTGTAGAAATCGACAACCTCACAGGACCTAGGGTGTGGTTTATACTCCCGGTTTCCCATGTTGATTAACCCAAGAATCCGGCGTGGATTTCTTTTGTTACTCAGACCCAAGACTTGGTCATCCAAATTGATTTAACTAACAGGTCCATACCACATGTATGCGTTGATCAGACACATACATATGAGGAATTCAATAAAACAGGTATTAATCAATAAAGCATCATAACATGGCTATTGGCAAAGGCAATCAATGAATATATATATATATATATATATATATATATATATATATATATATATATATATATATATATATATATATATATATATATGGAAAAGCATAATTAGGGCTTCAATCGAGCCCTATAAAGAGTTAGTTACACATGCTGTTTATGATAAACATCATTATAACATAAACTAAAACTGAAAAAATAAAACCCGAAGAATACTGTGGAGACAAGTCATCAATTCCTCTCCAAAGCTTACAACTTCAAGGCAAAAGTAAAAGATAAAAGAGGAGATATGTTTTCTGTGTTTTACAAGCCTATATATAGGGTTCTAAGAGTGCCCCGAAACCCTAATTTTCAAAATAGGTCCGAAAGAAAGCTTTCCAAAACTGGCTCTGCCGCCTCTCTGTGCGTGTGCGCTCGATCGCTTGCTTCTACGCTTGAGCTTTCTATGTGTGCGCTCGATCGCGGCCGTGTTGCGCTCGATCGCACTAGCTCTTCACAGATCTTCAGTTTTCTTCCTTTAAAGCTTCAAAAATGATTTTTTTTTTCACAAGCCTGTAAAAACACAGAAAACATAAAAATGAAGTAAAACATAATAAAATACGTAAACAAATGGCTTAACAAATGTAAATTAAGAGTCTTAAATATGAATATTTAAGCACTTATCATGCATCACGCCTCAAATGCGAATTACGAAGAGAATGAAAATGGCATGACCTCTTTACGCTTATGGATCGAAACAAGTTAGTTAGGCCATATCTCTTTTTTCTAATTATTTACCTTCACATATATTCCAAAGAAAATACGGGTATCCTTCAAATCAATGGAAAACTTGTAAAAACTAAACCAATCGACACTTAAACACGTATAAGTATTTGACACCTATATCCAAATCCGAATAACATAGGTGCTAATTAATACAACAATTAATTAATTGTGAAAATAAATGTATACCAAAGATTAATGAATTTTGGAGTATGTGATGACTGATGAAAATATATTTTAGGTAGATTGTTTTTTGGTAGATAAAACAGTCACCACCTAAGCAACTTGGCCATTAAGCTTTCCTGAATTATTGAATTTTGTTGACTGAACTCTGAACAAAAATGTCGTGCATAAATGTATATAATTATATGTTGTCTGACTGGTAAAAATATTAGAGTTGGATGTGAAGAATGCTGATTGTATTTGCCTGAGAAGTGCTGCGAGGATACTGAATTGAACCAGAAAACGGAATTTTCCTTTGGCCTTTGATGATGAGAGACCTCCCATCATGTGTAACATCTCCTCCTCCTCTAGCAGTACTACTGCCAATCACCACAAGAATCAAGTACACCCACCTAACCATCTCCTCTCTCTCCTTCCCTTCTTGCTCCTGGCTAGCTAGCTATAAGAAAGTTTTTGGCAGGTTTTTGGAACGTTAAGCTTAAGATTAGTTGTAAATATACGTACGTAGTGATTATTTAGAGATGATTAGTTTAAACAAATTGGGGTACCATTTCAGCTGGGCACCCCATATTAATGTAATACTGAAAAAGTGACACCACAGCACCGCAGCACAAATAATTCTTTCCATTAACTTTGGGATATTGGGCAATAAAGTAAAAGTAAATCAAGATTTTAAAATTTCTCATCTAATATAACATTTGAAGTTTTGGTTTATAGTTTACAAAATAACAAGTTTGGATAAAATATCAATATTTGATAAAATAATAGTAAAAATAGTTTTTTTGATACAAATTTAATTTTTTATAAACTATTTTTTAACGTTTGATTTTTTTACATAAACCACATCTTTTATGAACGTTTGATCTAACTTCTATTTGTTTTTAATGAAAAATAAAAATAATTTTATAAACTCTCTTAAACTATCTTGTTTTAAAAAAAAAACGATTTATGAAATTATTTTTGTTTTTAAAAAATTAACTATTTTCACTATCATTTTATCAATCACTAAACAATTTAGAACTTTGATATTATTTTATCATAAATCATTTTAAAAACTATTTTATAAAGCAAAATAAATAGTTTTAACTGCTAAGCCAAACTATATGTGTATGATCTCTATTGTACTGGTAGCGTTCTAAGTTTCATTTATGCGTACAAAACAAGAGCCCTAAAATGCCTCTTTCACTGAACTGAGGATTGAAGAACATATTCTAGGCCATAAATCTAAAGCCACTCAAATTAAGGTTATATCGGCGAAGTCTTGTACTAATTTATGTTGTCATAAATTCATATCGACAAATTAAAATATTGAGATCTAAATATACAAAACTAGTCTAACTAAAATATTGATGGATAAAAAATATTGATATTGATTTCAAAAAGTGATATAAATTTATAATAAAATCTAACATTTTTAAAACGGAACTTTGAAGATTAATAATAATTCATCCATTTATATAAATTTTATTCTATTAACTATAATATCGCGGATTATCACATGATAGTATTAACTCAAATTGATTTTAGGATTATTGAACTTTACATATAAATTATAATATTTTTTTATTATACTATCACCGTTAAATGTGTGAGTTATCATAGTAACATAAGTAAAGTATTGAGAATGATATATACTTTTTCTTTATTGCAAAATCTTCGTAGTAGTTTGAATATCATGCATTTTAAGGTAATTTTTTTTTATTATTTTCATTTTCAAGTTAAGTAATGATATTGACACTCAACAAATAGTAATTGACACCAATTTATTTTTTTAGTTGTTAAAACTTATAATAATACCTTAATTAATATTGTATCATATTTTGATTTTTGAAGCACAAAATGCCATAATTTATTCATTTCACAAGTTTTCAAAACACAAAACATTTTATTAGCACTTTTCTTCATCTCTAATTCTTTACCATTTTTCCTTTTTGCAGCCAAAACTTTTTCTTTCTTATTTTCACTTCTTTTTTTACCATGAGCTAAGAAAGAGTTAGAGAAAAGTAGATGGGGTCTCTGAATGATGATATATCACAATTCTAAAAGCAGAAAATTTTGAGTTTATAGCCAACCAAAAAAATGTGTGTGAATATTAAAGATGAGCTGACATAGTTCGATTTGAAAGAGAGAGGACATGCACATTAAAATTCTCATACACAACTCTTCGAAAGAATTTGCAACTGGTTTTGAGAAGAATGTATTTTACATTATGGGTATGGACATGGAGGGGAACTTCGCTAATACCAAAATTAAATACAGTATATCACATAAATAAATCAAAAAACAAATGACTATATTTAATTGCATCAACACATTATAAAATTTAATTGAAATCAATGTGATAAAAAAATAATATAAATAAAAAAATTATCAGTATCAATTGTGTTCAAACAAGAGAGATGATCATTGAAGCTATTTATATTCAAAAGATCATGAAACTCTTCAAGTTCTGAAATTTCTTTAGGATTAACATCCATTGCTATGAAAATATGAAGATTGAAGTAAAAAAAAAAAGAGAAAAAAATTTAGTTGCAAAGTGAAGAAGGTAAAGAGAAGAAAAAGTATCATTAGAATGTTTTGTATTATGGAAACTTGTGAAAAAAAAATAAATGGTAGTATTTTATATTTAAAAAGTCAAAAGAGGATCTAATAGTAATTAAAGATATTATTGTAAGTTTCAGCAACTAAAAAGATAAGTGGAGTGTCAATAATCATCTGTAGAGTGTCAATATTACTACCCTTTTAAATTTACCATTGTAATAATTACTAACATAGACTTATATAAAAGAAAAATTAAGGTGATTTTTGGAAAGATAATTAACTAGTTTTGTGGTTTAATTGAATTTTTTTATTTGGATAAATAAATAAAAACTTTCCAAAATGAGAAAGAAAGATCAAGAAAATAGGGTCTCGATCCCATCCTCTTTGTTTTGTTTTTGTTTTTTTTTTTTTTTTCAGTATTCTTAATTTTTTGGGTTGTCATTGCTTTAATATAATCTAACCATTTCATAAATAATTTCATCAATTGGTTAAATTGTTAATTTAACAAAATTAAAAGTTGAAAGACTTATTTTTCGTAGTTGAAAGCTCAGGGACCAATTTTATCGAGAGGGCAAACTACGGAGACCAACAATATTATTTGACTCTTAAAAGTTTTCTATGACTATTAAATTAGTTTTAAACCAATGTGATGCATGAAAGTTTTATAATTTTTTTATTTTGAATTTATTTTATCTAATTGAACGATAAGAGATAGTTTTGAATTGTTATCAAGCTAAGACGTTGCGAAGCTTTGTAGAAGTAAACATGCTATCTTCATTCCAACACTTCAACCATTTGTGAAGGCTACTTATTTATGTGCCACATTGGTCATTTTGTTAATCACGTGATTCTTACATGAAGTTTAAGCGAAAGAATTTCTATTACATTTTAGCCCGATGACTTGACAATTCAACCTATTGGTTTGATAAGTGACAGAAATTAACAGAGCTAAGAAAGAGTTAACAAGTAGGACTTAATTAAACTAAATTGAAATTAATTTGTGAATTTATTTGATGAAATTGAAACTTCAAGCACTTTTTTTTTACTAAAGTATCAAATTATAGGGACCAAGAGTAACATTTAATCGGAATTTTAATAAACTAGTTAGGCTAAACTGATTGCCAATATGGAAAATGAATTCAATCTCAACAATGAATCTCTTGAAAACGTTTTACAAACACCTAAAATGCACAACTTACTTCAACAACTGGACTTAGAGCTCCCATAATCAGAAATATTCGAATTAATGACAAATTTTTGTCTACTTGGAGTCATGGAAAATGTATGAACCAAAGGCATTGGACAACGTTCGATCGCATGAGAAAAGTTTGAAATTCTTTCCATCGAATGTTACTTGATGCCTCTGGTCTTATAAACTCAATGGCCTCGATCTAAACAAAAATCTCTCAAATTAACACACCCCATATCATCACAGTACAATACCCGAGCCAACAAGCCAAAGTGCAGCCACAATCAGACCTTCTGAATGATATATGAACCATTATATTACTGCTATTTCCTTTCTTTTTTTCATCTTTACAACTTCCTCAGATTTTCCTTCAGTTTCTCATCATCCAAGCATCAAATAAAACATTAAATTATCAAAGACGATTTCTTTGATAACTTTGAATTAGACCTTTGAATCTCACCCAATTTCTTGCTCAATCTCTGCTTGTAACCGATTCGAAACGGTCTCCAGTGCTTAAGCTTGCTCTGATTTTCTTGCACCTGAGCTTTCAAGCAAGACCCAAGAGGAAAATTAATCATCACCAAAATCAGGATTCCTGGTGACTTTTGAAAGCTTCCAAGCAAGACTTCACTGTTGACTTTTGAGGTACATTTTGGGTCAGGGTGGTTTTGGTGATTTTGATTAGTTCTCCATTTCAGTCATGGAAAAATGTGGTGGTTTTGTTGTTGTTGATGAGTTCTTCATTTCAATCATGAAAAAATGCAAAAAAAAGAAAATAGAAAAGAAAATGGGGTTTCAGCTCAACTAAAAAATTTTCGGTATATGATACAAAGATTTTGAGAGAAATAAAATTCTTGAATTCGGAAGAGTCCGACGAGTTGGTAAGTGGAAGTCCGAGGTGCTAAGTAGAAGATGGGTTTTAATGATGAGCTGTATTTATGAGATTTTGAAATTATCCAAAATCTGAAATGTTTTATTTGATCAGATGAAAAACAAGCGGATTTGAGAAGCCCATTAAGTGCAAACAAATAGGATTTAAAGGTCTAAGAACCAGGCAAAAAGTATCTAATTTTTTAAGAGCTTGAGTTGTATTTTAGAAAAGTTGGTGTCCATGACCTAGAAAAACCTCATCAATTACTTAATTTGGGTGCTTTAATTTGTAACAAGTGCAAGCAAAATGTATCTAATTTTTTTGTTGGGAATTTTGACTCTCAATCAATAATTACATAATCACAATAGTAAAAATAAAGAAAAAATAAAATGAGAATTTTAACATGTTTCAGCACAACTCATTGTCTAAGGATCAATCATTATTCCTCTTCTTTTGCAACTTTTAGATGGAGGAAAGCTATTAAAACTCACTATACTACAATACATAATTTTTCTAGAGAAAACTATGTGAAAGCTCTTCCCTGACAGCACACAATTTTTTCTAACTCTCCACAATCTCATAACTCAAACCCCAATACACCTAATGTTTACTAAATCCTTGGATCCCTATAAAAACATTTTTTACAAGCTATATTGTTATTTGGTTTGCTATACTATTCCTCTGATCAACTATTCATTCTTCAACTATTCATTCTTTAGGAATATGGGTGAGCAACTATCTCTTGATGGTCATATTTATATTAACTAGTATCTACATCATTTTGATACATAGACGACATGAGACTACTACTACTTATAATAACCCTTCTCTCCGATATGAGATTTGAGGAGTATTCTAACAAATTCTTCGCTTTAACTCAAATCCCCAAACACTTCGACCTCTAGGCTGGATTCACCTCTACCGGATCAAAACCCCTTATCTTAATCGAGTATTCAGTACCGCTTAATGAGATTTTGGGCTTAATTCTAACAATCCCTACCTAGGCTTAAAATCTTATTTTCAACGGCATATCTGACTTGTTTCTTCATCGCTTCAATTCTTTGAAATTTTGCCATTATCGAACCAGAATCTGACACTGCTTGTTGGAATATCTAATGAATCGTTGCATCTTAACTCTGATACCACTTGTTGGGAATTATAGCTCTCAATAAAAAACTACACGATTACAATAGCAAAAATAAAAAGAAAATAAAACAAGATTTTTAATGTAGTGTGACACAACTATTTGCCTATGTCAACAAGTCAATCACTATTCCTCTTCTTTTGCCACTTTTGGATGGAAGAGAACTACTAAAACTCACTACACCATAATACACAATTTTTCTAGATAAAACTGTGTGAAAACTCTTTCCAAGCAGTATACAATTTTCTATACAAAATTGTGTAAAAACTCTCCAATTTTACAACTCAAACCCCAATACACCTAGTGTTCACTCAACCTTGAATCAATCTAAAACCCTCTTTTACAAATTATATTAGTATTTAGCTTGTTACACTCTACATCTGACAAACTATTTCTTTTTTATGAATAGAGGTAAAAGACTACCTCTCTTAATATCCATATTTTTAGTAACTAATACACGCATTCTCTTGATACATAAACGATATAAGACTACAACTACTAATAATAACATTTATCTCTTATGTGAGATTGGAGAAATATCTCAACATTTTTTAATATCTAGTGTTCAATTTTTGAAAGAAGAAAAAAAATCTATGATTGTTCGTGTTAATTTAAAGTTTACTGAATTTCACTTGTTGCAGGGACAACACAACTGTTTTTCCTTGCTCTGTGCTGAGACCAGACATGGAGGATGATTCTAGACTCTAGGTTGCTCTGAAAAGTACTATTTGGATCACAAAAAAGAAGGAAAATATGTACTAATAAAAAAATATATAGCAGTGACAGATCTATACAATGTTGAGTGTTGACATCAAAATTCTCTGGTCTGTATCCACACTAGTTTTACACATTATTGCTGCCAGTAATAGGATATAGGTAACAAAGAAAACTCGTACAAATTTGATGAAAAGCATATTTAACCATTGTTGAAGATTTTTCCATCAGATTATTCAAACTTGGGGAGCAACCATATCCTCCAATTTCATGGGATAACACATTCATGTGCAGGCCTTTCCAAACATTGTCTGCGAGGATAGCATTCACTGCATGTTGGATGAAACTGATCCCACCATGGTACCAGATATGATTGGATGCATTGCTGCAAGCAATTTCTTTTGAAATGCAAATAATCCAACCCATTATATATCCCTAATCCACAGCAAGCATCGGTAGTGACATTGAAACCTGATTGCGAGCATAAAAATAGATTGCATCAGATGCGGATGATGTTAACAGATCTCTTTCTCTTAACAAAAATGTGAGAAGAACAGCCTTTATCCGATACCAAAATATGGATATATATAGCAAGACATTTTACAGTCAGTTCAACCAATAATTTCAAGACCAAAAAGTCAATGCAGAACAAGAATTGATAGAAAGCCTATAAAAAAATTAAGAATTTTCTGCACCTAAACATTTCTTCCAAATCCAACCAAATGCCAGGAGGCAACTCCATTAGCCTCACCTTACGCCTTCCTTTTGAGCTTTATCAATGCTAGATGTAACATCAAACCTATATACTCATACTATATAGTTCAGTGAATGGCAGTTATCATGTATGAGGTCTGTATATGTTGCTACTTAAACTGTGCATTTTGTTCAGATAATTAGTTTGAGAGTCCTCAAAACTCGAAAATTATTTGAAAAAATAATGTTTTAAGGAGTTAAATTTTGCAAACACTATTTTTTGGTTTTTGTTTTAAGGAGTTAAATTAAAGTAAACTTCTGTTATATTAATAAACCATGGTAGTTGGTACCTAATCTTATGATAGGTAGCTTGGGCTTATGTTTAGCTCATATTTTTGGTTTTTACTTCCTAGTGATTCAGTAAGTATCTATGTAACAAGAAACCATATACAAAGCAAAGAAGAAGACCTAATGATGTAAATCAGGCAGCTGATAAACTCAACAGCATTCTAAATACCTGAATTCTAAAACTAGAACAATCACCATACAAAATCTTCCCAAATAGCACACACAGCCATCAATATAATCTGAAAATTGGAATAAAAAAATAATTCTTATTACATCCTTTAGTCGATACAAGCTGAAAGATTAAATAGGGAAAAGGAAGCAACAGGCTGCCAATCAAATCCCTGAAAGTAAGGCAATAAAATAGAAACAGAAAAGATTACAAATCAGATAAGGAAACCCAACAGCTCATCTAATCTTTTCCAAATAAACAGGAATAAAAACAGAATCCCTTCAATTAAGGGAGAAAATTAACACATTTATTCTTTGTTCACACACGCAATTCTACACTCCCCCTCAAGCTGGGAGTAAATGTTGATCATTCCCAGCTTGGAACTCATTTCTTCAAAGCTTGTCCTTGGCAATGCCTTTGTGAGTACATCCGCTGTTTGTTGATTAGTAGGGATGTAAATTAACCGAATGACTTCTTCTTCGATTTTCTCCTTAATGAAGTGTCTGTCAATTTCAACATGTTTAGTTTGGTCATGATGAACAGGATTCTTGGCTATGCTGATTGCTGCTTGGTTGTCACAGAACATGTTCATAGGCCCTTGGAATGGCATTTTTAATTCTTCTAGAATTCGTTTCAGCCATATACCTTCACATACCCCATGAGCCAATGCTCGAAACTCAGCCTCAGCACTGCTCCTAGCCACAACAGCTTGTTTTTTACTCCGCCAAGTGACCAAATTTCCCCAAACATAAGTACAATATCCAGAAGTTGATCGTCGGTCAGTTATAGAACCAGCCCAATCTGCGTCTGAATATAATTCTATACTCTTGTTGGAATTCTTCCTAAAAAACAATCCCTTTCCTGGTGTCTTCTTGAGGTACTTGAGAATATGGTACACAGCATCAAAATGTTCTTCTGTAGGGTTGTTCATGAATTGACTCACAACACTTACAGAAAAACAAATATCAGGACGAGTATGAGAGAGATACATCAATCTTCCTACTAGTCTTTGATACCTCACTTTGTCAACTGGTGAGCTTTCTTCTATCTTTCCCACCTTGTTGATTGGGTCCATGGGAGTCTCTGTAGGTTTACACCCCAACATACCAGTTTCTTTGAGTAAATCCAGGGTGTATTTTCGTTAACAAATGACAATTCCCTTGCTAGATCGAGCTACCTCCATGCCTAAGAAATATTTAAGGCTTCCAAGGTCTTTGATTTCAAATTCAGTAGCCAAAAACCTTTTTAAACTCACCATTTCTCCCTCAAAGTCTCCTATCACAATAATGTCATCTACATACACTATTAAAATTGCAATTCTTGAATCTGTAGAATGCTTAAAAAATAGTGTATGGTCAGATTGTCCTTGAAAATACCCTTGCTTCTTTATTGCCTTAGTAAACCTGTAGAACCATGCTCGAGGGGATTGTTTTAAGCCATATACTGATTTCCAGAGCTTGCACACTTTATCTCTAGTGCTTGGTTCTTCAAGACCTTGTGGTATCTCCATGTACACTTCTTCTTCAAGATCACTGTTGAGAAAGGTGTTCTTGACATCAAGTTGATTTAAGGACCAATTCAAGTTGACTACCAAAGAGATCAGTACACGAACTGTATTCAATTTAGCGACTGGGGCAAAAGTCTCTAAGTAGTCAATGCCATAGGTTTGGGTGAATCCTTTCGCAACAAGCCGAGCCTTGTACCTTTCTATACTTCCATCAGCCTTGTGCTTAACAGTAAAAATCCATTTGCAAGCCACTGGGTGCTTTCCTTGTGGAAGATCTGTGATTTCCCATGTCTCATTTTTCTTCAGTGCCAAGATTTCCTCATTAATTGCCATTCTCCATTCAGACTTTTGATGAGCTTCTTGAAAGCTTCGAGGAACTTCAATCGAAGATATTTTTGACACAAATGCACGATAGCTAGGTGACAATTTCTCATAAGAGACAAAATTAGCTATAGGATGCTTTGTACAAGATCTTACCCCTTTCCTTATAGCAATAGGCATATGAAGATCATCAGTAGAGATATTAATTGTGTTACCTGATTGTGCTTCAGACAATTCAAGTCTAGGTTCTGACTCTTGGTGTTGCTCAGGTTGTATACCGGCTTCTATATTCTCTTGAGTTTGTGGTCTTGGTCTTCTAGTGTAAACACGTAGCTCTTGACTTATTGCTTCTTGTGTTTTTAGAGAGGTTTCTAGTGATTCTAGTGGTGCATGAGTCTCAGACTCAATTTGTGTTTTGGAGGACTCAGGTTGGGACTCAAACTCGGGTATTTGAACAGACTCAGGAATAGGAGTGGTATTGAAAGTAGTCGTATTGAAAGTAGTCGATGGTGTTGGAGTAGTGATGTTCAAGGTATCAATGCAAAACTAATATTCCTTTGTCTGATTCTCCCCCTGAATATGATTTTTGGGATAGTAGGGTTGGTTCTCAAAAAATGTAGCATCCATGGTATGGTAGAATTTACGATTGATTAGTGAGTAACACTTGTAACCCTTTTGGTTTGGAGAGTATCCCAAAAATATGCATTTAGTAGCCTTTGGATCAAGTTTACTTCGGTTGTGAGGGTAAACATGAACAAACACAGAGCAACCAAAGACACGAAAGGGTATGGTGGATAGGAGCCGAGACAATGGAAAGGCTTTTACAAGAGTGTCATATGGAGTGCTAAATTTGAGAACTCGTGAGGGCATTCTATTGATGAGATAGGCAGCAGTTAGGACAGCCTCACCCCAGAAGTGTTTGGGAACATTAGTGGAGAACATGATAGACCGAGTAACTTCAAGGAGATGTCTATTTTTTCTCTCGGCTATTCCGTTTTGTTGTGGAGTATCCACACAAGAACTTTGGTGAACTATCCCTTGTTTTTCTAAATACCCCCCAAGAATCAAATTGAAATAGTCCTTTGCATTGTCAGTTCTTAAATTTTGAATTTTTGTTTGGTATTGAGTATTTATCATGGAGTGAAATTTTTGAAAAATTGAACTGACTTCAGACTTTTCTTTCATAAGAAAGACCCATGTTATTCTGGTATGATCATCAATAAAGGTCACAAACCACCTGGCACCAGTAACATTATTTATTCAAGAGGGTCCCCAAATGTCACTACGAATTATAGTAAAGGGACGAGAAGATTTGTAAGGTTGAAGAGCATAACTATTTCTGACATGTTTTGATATCTGACAAATTTCACATTGAAAATGCTTTGGCTTTTTATTCTGAAATAATTCTGGAAATAGTTTTTCAAGATACATGAAATTTGGATGACCTAACCTATAGTGCCATAATATGATTGCACTATCATTTTTATTCAATGCAGAAATAGAAAGAGAATTACCACTTATAGGACACTCTAAAGAATCACAATTAGCATTTTGAACTTGTTTTCCTGGAAGACCTTGACCTTTGAGAATATAGAGTCCCGAACACTCCTTAGCATTGCCAATCATCATCCCCGAACTCAAATCCTGGAAAACACAACATGTAGTGGAGAATTTAGCATCACAATTCATCTCCTTGGTAATTTTACTTACTGACAGCAGATTATAATTCAAATTTGGTACTAAAAGGACAGGTTTTAGTTCTAAATCTTTAGAAATCATGATAGAACCTGTTCCAGCAACTTGAGAGGTAGCACCATCTGCTATTCTCATAGAAAAATGTTCTTTAATCAGGTTGTATGAGTGGAACAAAGTTTCATCTCCCGTCATATGATCGGAAGCACCAGAATCAACAATCCATGTGCATGTTTTTTCACATTTAGCATTTAGGGCTTTTGAAAAATTACCTTTTTGTGCAATAGTTCCAGTTCCAACTATCGAGGTCTTTGCAGTTTGTAGCTGTCCGAACATCCTTTGCAAGGTTTCAAGTTGCTCTTTACTGAAACAGTTGCTGTCAGTTGAAGATTTCTCATGAGTAGTAGCAATGTTGCTACGATATTCTTTCTTTTATTGAAAACAATTTTGAGATGGCTTCCAATCTGCTGGTTTGCCATGAATTTCCCAGCACTTGTCTTTTGTATGTCCTGGTTTACGGCAATGATCACACCATGGCCGCTCTTTTCGAACCCGATTGTCATGGTTCTGTGAATGATTCCCTCGAACTACCAAGGCAGAATTTTCTGTTGCTGTTGAATTATTCATGGTTGGAGAACCCATCATTACCTTCTTCCGAGTTGCCTCTCGCCGAACTTCAGAGAAGGTCTCACGAATACTGGGCATGGGACGTTGACTCATTATGCGACCTCTTACTTCATCCAGATTCCCATTCAGCCCCAGTAAGAATTTGTAAATTCTTTCTTTTTCCACTATTTTTCGATATTTGGCAGTGTCCCCTGGGTAATCCCATTCTGTTGATTCGAGGATATCAAGCTGCTGCCAATAACGAGTAAGAGTGTTGAAATATTGTTGTACCGATAGATCTCCCTGTCTCAGATCGTGCAGTTTTCCTTTTATTTCAAATATTGCTGAAGTATTCTCTCTGTCAGAGTATGTGACTTTGGCTGCTTCCCAAATATCCTTAGCAGTAGTGTAGAACATGAAGTCTTCACCTATGTCAGTGTTCATGGAATTGATCAACCATGACATGACCATGCTGTTTTCTGCCTTCCACACCTTGTATTTCGAATCATCAGAATTTGGAGCTGCCACTGCACCAGTGAGGTAGTCGTCTTTGCCTTTGCCACAGACAAACATAAGGACTGATTGTGACCATTGAAGAAAGTTATCTCCATTGAGTTTATGTGCTGTGATGGGTATCACTGAGCCTTCTGTCCCTCCAATAGAGATCGGTACAGTAGTGGGGCTTGAAATCACCCCCGAACTTGACTCTGTTTCTTTCTCGGTTGTCATCCCGTATTTAATCATCACGGTAGTCAAGGTTCAGAACCTTGCTCTGATACCATGAAAATTGGAATAAAAAAATAATTCTTATTACATCCTTTAGTCGATACAAGCTGAAAGATTAAATAGGAAAAGAAGGCAACAGGCTGTCAATCAAATCCCTGAAAGTAAGGCAATAAAATAGAAACAGAAAAGATTACAAATCAGATAAGGAAACCCAACAGCTCATCTAATCTTTTCCAAATAAACAGGAATAAAAACAGAATCCCTTCAATTAAGGGAGAAAATTAACACATTTATTCTTTGTTCACACACGCAATTCTACATAATCAATTACATGTTAAATCACCCAACCACATAGAATAATGTAAATCAGGCAGCTGATAAACTCAAAAGTAATTTGCAGCTTGTCATTGTTATAATAAAATGATTTTTTTTCAAAGGTTGGTTTAATGGAGTTCGATCAATGCAGTGATATTAGATAAGCCAATTCCACACCTAAAAACCCACTCATATTATTCAATAATGACACTGCTCCAGGCATAATGAAATTATATTATAGGTTTGTAACCAATAATAGCACCTGTGAGCAGTGCAGGTGCTGCACAGCAACTCCAAAGTACAAGATATATATTGCATACACTACCTTACTACGAGTTCTAGCATAAAGACATTTATAAAACTTTAAACTTATTCTCACCCTTAATTGCAGTATCCAATGTCTATTTTTCGGAAGGGTATCCATGTCTGTTATACACATGAAACAAGATTTTTTTTTTTTTTTATAAAAAAATAGTCAAAATTCAAGTTTTTTTACACTCCATTTGCAGTATCCCATTACCAAAAGCATAATAAACTTCAAGCTTCATATGCGTTCTAAGAAACAAAAAGATAAACTGCAAATGTTAAACATTGAAAACTCATGACTCATGCATCTGTATAATAGATGTATTAACTAGATATTCTTATATACGTATTGGACTATTGTTAAAGAAGCTGCGGTCATGGAAAGAACCTGATATTAGGACTCTCCAATCTTTGAAGGGCTCTGCAAATAATATTGATGGAGGGAATTACATTAGTAAGAATCTTTCATGGCAGAAGAGTAATCATCTTCAAAAATATAACAAGACGACTTACCAAAGAGCCATTAGAAATCCAAAAATAATCTATAAAAACCAAAAAAAAAAAAAAACAGCCCCTGCACGATGCCTTTACAAATCAACCATGCTTTACACTCATTAGTCATTACTACCGATACATATCATACAAGTTAATAAACAAGGGATTAAACCATAATCTAATTCTGCTATATAAGTAACTCTTTCCACAAACAATTGAGTACCAGTTACTCATAGAGCTCGGAGCAAACCGTCACTACACAACCCATGGAAAAAGAAAGCAATGATCAGTCATAAGAGAAATTAAAGATGATCTTGAGGGTAAAACAAAGAATTCAAAATCACAACCTTGAATTACCAGCAAAATCAATAATAGATCACCTCGAAATGAAAGTAGTAATTAACAGGCTCAAACCTGGAATTCTAAAGCACCAGCTGCGATTTAGATATGAAAATTTCAAAACAATCTTAAGTGATCATGCAATGCAATGAACCAGCCCATTCAACATGAGTGATTCTCACAAAAGAGCAAACCAACTCATTTTATGTTTCATGTCAGTGAAGCTTCTCACACTTGCTGATCAGAAATCAACTAATCTAAATTCTAAAGAACCCAGAAACTAAAACTGAAATTCAGTCATCAAGATCTTTCATCTCTCACCCAAGCAACAAATCACGAAGAAGGTAATGATGAGAAAGAAGTGAAAATATAAACAATGACCTAAACAAAAACATGGGTATGAAAGAATAAATTGTACATCAAGTTTTAGCTAGACTGCAAAAGAAGACCCACAAATAGTGTCACCAAAGTAATGAGAAGAGAATTTTGTGAAAAACGTAAGACTGGGTTAGGTAGCAAGAACCCAAGTGAAGTGGCCCTTTCTTTGAAGTAACAGTTTCCATACCAATTTCACCTTCATATTATCTAATTTTTTACAAGTGAAAGGACTCAACGATAACAACCCATTTCAATCCCAACATTGCAGGGTCCAAAAATATACTCCTACAGTCCTACTCTAACTGCTTATGTAACATCTTCAAAATCTAACAAGACAAGATCTCTTTCAAGTTAGTCTATTGAGTGGGATAAAAGCCAAAGAGCAGTTGAAAACAGTAACATATCTTGCAGTTATATTATAGCAGGAAGTATTACCATGAGCACACAGGAGCAGAAAGCCAGAAACTTTCCATGGTCAATCAAGGACTAAAATTACCAGCCAAACAAAGAGGAAGATAAGAAGCTCTTACATACTAGCATATCAGCCGTGCTTAAAACCCTTTAAACAATGACCCTTAATTAAACTGAGTAACTCCTAAAAGTCCCAAAAATTTCTTTCAACTGATCACCAAATCCAGCCCATCATTTTAGCCAATTATGGGTAATAAAAAAGATGAAGAAATTAGTAGAAAAGAGAGCAAAGATAGAACAAAGAGAGACATATTGGTTTGCCGGCATGAAAGAGAATGGGAGAGAAGAAAATGAGAAAGTAGAAGAAAAGAAGAAGATACACATACTGTCTTGATCTGACTGTAGGCGTGGAGGAGAATGGGCTTTGATGTCAGCGGTTAGGGAAGATGAGAGAGAGCAGATGGGGTTGCAGAGAAATAGGAGAGAAATGAAAGGAATTAAGCTGTAGGAACTGTTCAATATCGGCGATAATAAACAGTCAAGTTTCCAAATTTTTACCTTTGCAATTTGTCAAGCAGACCCTGAATATGGAAAATCACCTATATAAGGAAATAAAAAGACATTTATTAACACCAATCATCATAATGACCAAATATTCATCTAAGTTAAAATCATGCCAGTGCAGAAGCAGCAAACCATCCTATACATTGAACTGAAACGTTGGACAAAATTACTATATTCATAAGCTGAAGCTGAAAAACATCAGGTTCGATGGTGGATCTAGAGTCAACAATAATTTCCAATGACACCAGGAAGCAATGGAAGGGTGCTGCCATCCAAGATTCTATGCAACAGAACGGGAGATATTTCGCATTGTAGTGACCTTCTCTTTTATGACAATCCAAATTCCATAGGTCTAATTGTCTATATGATGATCTATTCAGAGTGCAATGGCTCTTTGATTTGTTGATCTAAGGTACTTAATGTACTGTAAATGACGTTCCTTTGAGGGTGAGAAAAGTCTCCAGCTTTAAAGACATTCTTTCTCTTCTCCACTTCAATCCAGCTGCATCCTGCCGGCTTTTTCAAATATCTTGTCCTCATCAGTTTTCTTATCTCCATGACACCATCCCATCTAGCATCTGCTGCATATAGGTTTGACATTAGGACGTAGTTCCCGATATTATTAGCATCAACTTCAAAAAGATGATCTGCCACAACACGGCCCAAGCCCACCTCATGATGGGTCCTACAGGCCCCAAGCAATGTCCCCCATACATTTGCATTGGCTTCAATGGGCATCCCACTCACTAAAGAATATGCATCAATAAGTTGACCCCCTCGAGCGAGGAGATCCACCAAACAAGCATACTGTTCCATGGTTGGTTTAATCCCATGAACCTTCTCTATTGAATAGAATATCTTCAATCCTTCATCTACAAGCCCAGCATGACTGCAAGCGGATAATATAGAAGTAATGATAACATGATCAGGCTTTACACCCAACTCAAGCATATGGGAGAAAATCTTAAGAGCTTCTTTTCCCATACAATGCGTGGCATAACCGCTAACAATAGCGGTGAACATAATCAGATCTTTACGAGATTCTACCTGAAAAAGTTTAGAAGCACTTCCTATGCTGCCACATTTTGCATATACATCCAATAGAGCACCATTCAAGTGGATATCATCAAGACCAGCTCTAGTAACATATGCATGGCACGGTCTCAGCAGGTGTATTGAGGCCATTTGAGTACACATAGGAAGGAGGCTCACAATAGTTACTGCATCAGGCTTCATCCGTTGAGCTTGTAAGTCATGAAAAAGACTGAGTGCTTCATCAGGAAAATGATTCTCAGCATACATTCGAACCATTAAATTCCATGTGGTGAGGTCTGTTCCAGGCATCATGTTAAATATCAACTGAGCATGATTTCCAGTATTCACATATCCTGAGATAATTGAATTGAATGTAACCAAATTCCTCTTCTCTGATAAGCAATGAAAAATCTTCAATGCATACTCCATGTTACCACATTTGGCATAAGCATCAAGTAATGCATTTCCAACAGTCAGTTCTACATCATTCTGTAAAAGACCAATCTTAACTGAATCGCACTGAGTTTCTTTAACTTTCTCCACTCTCAGAATATCAGCACAAAAATGAATAATGGTTAAGAAAGTAATGGAGTCAGGTTTGATTTCTTCCTTAAGCATCCAGTGCAATAGGTCCAGAAACTGAGTATGCTATCCACCCTCCTGAAAGGAGTCGAGCATAGAATTCCACGATATCAAATCCTTCCCAGAAATCATTAAAAATGTCCTATATACTGCTTCTACGTCACCACATTTTGAATAAAAACTAACAAGAACGTTCCAAACTGCTGTATCCTCACATAGACAAAGATGGCGGAGAATATAGCCATGCATCTCTTTGCCAACTTGCAAGTTTTTTAACTGTGCACATGCAGGAAGAATACTGACAAGAGTCACAGAATCTGGCCCAGTCTTCTCTGCATAAATTAATTCGCGAAATAAATCCAAGGCTTTAAACCATTCACTATTTGATGCATATCCAGCAATAATAGTGTTCCACGAAACCAGATCTCTAGAATTCATCCTTTGAAGCAACAATGCTGCTTCCTCCATCCGTCCTACTCTCAAGTAGAAGCTCACTAAAGCATTGCACACAGAAACATCTGATTCCAACTCAATCCTCTGCCAGACGTAACAGCGAATCTCTCTCCCAAAGTGGTAGGCAACATTCTTATCTACAGAAGCACAAACAGGCAGAATATTTGCAATCGTAGCATAATTTGGTTCTGTTGGTCCCTTCAGCATCCAACTAAACAACCTAAATGCATCATTCATCAACTTATTCTCAGAAAACCCGGCAATGATTGCATTCTAAGAAACCACATCTTTGTCACCAATGCTATTAAACATCATCGCAAACCAACCTGCATTTCGCATACATAGACACCAGCGCATTCCCAACAAGTGTATGAGTTTCTAATCTAGATTTAATAGCATATGAATGCACACTGTTCCCCGCATCTGAATCCCCAAGGCGAGTACATACAGAAAGTATAACAGCAAAGCTAATAGGGTTGGTGATGCAGGAGGATCCGAGTCAGATGATGCTGAGTTGTCAGATAACATGTTGTTGGCACTGAGATACCTTGAGTTGGCAGATCAGCGCAAAAATGGCAGGTGGACTACCTAGAACGGTTGACTGCCGTTGATTCTGTTTTAGGTCTTCAAATTTGCAGTTGATTCTGCCTTAATACAATCACTTAATTTTAGTAATTTCCTTAGTTTTCCACAGGATTATGTTTTCGAGGATTTTTTGCCTTTTTTAGCTTTAGCCTTATAAATAAGGAGGCCACGTACAAAAAGAATATTATTATTGGTATTTGCATAATTTTAAATAAAGCATCAGAGCTGTTCCTCTGTGTTTTTAGGTTTTTTCTTGTGTTTCTCCCTATGAGATATCTGTTATGACTAGCTTACAGAATAATCGCTATTCTGCCCGGCGTCAGTTGGTATCAGAGCTTTAGCATCTTCCTGGGGTGAGATTTCATCAGTTTCCATGGTTGGTGGTCGTGATCTTGGTCGTCGTGGGCAGGTTCCGAACGAGGAAGCCCCACGCCGTGATCGTAACGTTCAAGATGCGATGATTGAGGATTTACAGAGGCAAGTTGCAGAGTTAACCCAGCGTTTAGCGGCGCAGAATTTCGATGATCGTGAGATGGAAGATCACGATTCCGATTTCAGTTTCGAAAACCTGTATTACAATCATGCTCAATTCGAGGAGCACCGTTGTTGGAAGGATCGTTATAGAGACCTCGGTTTCAGAGTGGATCTGCCCGAGTTTTCTGGTACGTTACAGGCCGAAGGATTCGTCGATTGGTTGAATGAAGTAGAGCGTATTTTCGAGTATAAGGAAGTCCCAGATAGTGTCAAAGTGAAACTGGTCGCCATCAAACTCAAAGGCAGAGCATCTGTGTGGTCGGAGCAGTTGAGGCGCTCACGCGATCGGCAGGGCAAGGCCAAGGCCAAGATCACAGATTGGGAGAGGATGAAGAAGAAGATGAAAGGTCATTTCCTTCCTTTCGGCTACACTCAAGCCCTGTTTCAGCGACTTCATTCGTTGAGGCAAGGCACGAGATCAGTTGATGATTACACGGAGGAGTTCTATCAATTGATAGCCCGAAATGATTTATCTGAGACGGAAGAACAGATGGTGGCACGATATACGGTAGCCCCTAAAGGACGTCCTCAACCTTCACTCGCTGTGGACCGTTTCTGAAGCATACCAGCATGCACTTGCGGTGGAAAAACAGCAGAACAGAAGGCCAGTGATCAGAAGAGATCAAAGCAGTCGGCCAGTTCACCCTCAAGAATCCCTTCCTGCCCAGCAACCACCCCAAGGTAACTCTAACCCAAATATTAGATGTTTCAGATGTGGTGAACATGGGCATAAATCAACTGAGTGCAGGAAGCCTGCTGGTCATAAGGGCAAAAATATCCTGATTGAGGACGATGGGGTAGACGAAACTGAGGAGATTGGAAAGCCTGTGTATGATGATGATGATGATGAAGATGGAGATGTGTTGTATGGAGATGGTCATGAGACTTTGGTCGTTCGTAAGAGTCTACTGACCCCCAAGGGCGATTCAGGGGACGATTGGTTGAGAACCAATATTTTCCACACGACGTGCACAGTTGCCGATAAAGTCTGCAAGATGATCATTGACAGTGGTAGTTGTGAGAATGTAGTTTATGAAGAGGCTGTACAGAAACTGTAGTTGAAGACAGATCGTCATCATAAGCCGTATAAATTGTCGTGGCTGAATAAAGGCAGTGAGGTAACAGTAGATAGGCGATGCCTATTGTCTTTTTCGATTGGTAGGAAATATTTTGATAATGCTTGGTGTGATGTTGTGTCTATGGATGCATGTCATGTATTGTTAGGCAGACCTTGGCAGTATGATCGTAGTGTTATTCATGATGGGCGAAAAAATACATATTCCCTTAGCATTAAAGGGAAAAAGATTGTGTTGGCACCTCGTCGGGAAGGAACCATTCCTACCCCGGTAGCCAATAATACTAATCTGCTTTCGATGTCCAGGTTTTTAGCTGAGATTGAGAGTGAAGACGTGGTCTATGCTCTGCTGCCTTGTGGGAACAGTGCAGCAGACATGAATCCCGATTTACCAGCAGAGGTGCAACAGCTGCTAGCAGAGTTTTCTGACCTGATACCAGAGGATCTTCCTCCTGGGTTGCCGCCTGATGTCTTTAATGTAAAACACCTGAGTCAATGTTTTGTGGATTAGGATGAAGCTATTGTGAACTCGAGGACTAGTTCTTTCCAACCCGAGGCGACTGATGCAGGAGGATCCGAGTCAGATGATGGTGAGTTGTCAGATAACACGTTGTTGGCACTGAGATATCTTGAGTTGGCAGATCAGTGCAAAAATGGCAGGTGGACTACCTAGAACGGTTGACTGCCATTGATTCTGTTTTAGGCATTCAAATTTGCAGTTTTCAGTTTTAGAAAACTTTTCATTCACAATTTTCCTTTGTATTCCAGTCAGAATTGACTGCCGCTGATTCTGCCTTAATACAATCGTTTAATTTTAGTAATTTCCTTAATTTTCCCCAGGATTATGTTTTCAGGGATTTTTTGTCTTTTTTAGCTTTAGCTTTATAAATAAGGGGGCCACATACAGAAAGAATACTATTATTGGTATTTGCATAATTTTAAATAAAGCATCAGAGCTGTTCTCTGTGTTTTTAGGGTTTTTCTTGTATTTCTCCCTGTGAGATATCTGTTACGACTAGCTTGTAGAATAATCGCTATTCTGCTCGGCGTCAGTTGGGCTTAGGTTCATTAGCAACATGCATTGCATTGAACAATCTCATTACCTCAGCATCATAAACTCGAAAACCAGCAAAACCAGATAGGACAATGTTCCAAACAACAGGATCACGACCACCCAATTGCCTGAATAGCTTCTGGAAATCATCAAGATTTTTGCATTTAGCATACATGTTAAGCAGTGATTTTGACACAGCCTGACAGGACAAATGACCCATCTTTACAACACAACTGTGAAGAGCCCTCCCAAATTTGATAGCAGAGAGAGTAGCACAAGATTTTAGAACATCTGTAAAAACTCGGTAATCATGTCTAGAATCGAATGAACATCGTATGTTCTGAATAAAATTCCAGAAAGTTTCCTTGTGCCTACCATCCCTACAGCAACCACTGATCACGGTAATCCATGGTTTAGGATTTGGTTCAAGCATTTCTACAAACCCCTCTTGTGCTTTTCAGTTTAGTCACTATAAATCACACCATTTATCATAAATGATATGACCAGTTTTTACAGTTTATTTCAAAAGACAAAGAACTTCTTTTTCCCTTTTCTCTTTTACCAACATACATGATTTTGAAATATTGACAAGTATGGAAAACAGTCAACTGTGCAAGAGAAGCATTCTTAGACTCTGGTTCTACAAACGATGCAATTTATATGCAGCATACATTAGCTACTTCTCTTTAGCCTATGACACCAAATTGCAACTTCTCTCCAAATATCAACACAAGTAATTTGATGTTCAGGTTATAGCAACAGCTGTAGAATTATGTGCTTTTGGCAATGTCATTTCTACAAGCTAAACGGCCTTAATGAAACGCATTGCATTCATTAAAAAACCAACAAACAAGTGAACTGAGGAAATTAACAATCAGTACAGGAGTGATAATCATTAAAAAAAGAAGGGGGGGGGGGGGGGGGGGGAGGAGTTTGGTAATCATATACTATGGCTATAAATCTAAGAAAGATAACGAAGAAATCAAGAGACCCTATTCAATCAATTAAAAGCAAAGGGAAATGATAGCAACAAAAAGAAAAAGAAAGTAAATGAATGAACATAACAAAGCTAACCGTTGTTCCGAGTTCAGGCCGCGAAACTACAAATAAGAGAGAGAAAAGATTGATTTAGGCACTACGCCAGTGGCCAATGCTGAGGAGAAGAAGCTCTTGTTATTTCCATTTTTTCTTTTAGATACCTTCAGAATTGACCAAGGCACGAATAATGCTTCAAATCAGCAAAATAGGAAAACGCACACCCCCACCACGCCGTATGCTCGCTAGATTTGAACTCCAGCTCAACGCCATTAAGGAAGAAGCTCCAAACATTTTACAAATAAACCGAATAATTTCATAATTAGACCTTTTCCTCTCTCGAAAAAAGGTCTATATCTGCCTCACACTCATCCTTTCTAATCATGATATTGATCCTCTTCATAACCGTACTAGTCTCCATCTCTCTCTGCTACATAATTAGACCTTTTCCTCTCTCGAAAAAGGCCTATATCTGCCTCACACTCATCCATTCTAATCATGATATTGATCCTCTTCATAACCGTACTAGTCTCCATCTCTCTCTACTACCTTCTCCTCCACCTCTCTTCTTCTTTCTCCAGCACTACTAGCAATTGTGATACTCTGTTCAAATGCAAGTATGAAATAATACTGGAAGCAAATTTCATAGGGCTCTTCGTATGGGCCAGAAGTTGCTGAAGGCCAGAAGTCACCCATTTGTCAAACTGGATTTTCTTATCAAGCCCGGCCCATCACTCAGCCCTTACATGGACTCACGTTTTTGGGCTCCAATTGCCATTTAGTACTACTCCCGCCCTCCCAATTTATATGCCACTGTACCATTTATTTAATTAAATTAATAATTTTTTTAATTTCAAGATAATAAATTAATTAAAATTTTAAAAATATAGTTTAATAAAGTTTACAAATATTCAAAAAAAAAAATTTATAATTTTAAATCAATAACATATCTTCAAAAAATCAAATGTGATATAGAAATTGGGATAACGGGAGTAGTAATTTTTGGTTACATTGACCGCTATGGGATCAAACCAAAGTCTCATGTATGGAGAACCAGAAAGTAATCTATGTGGGTAAAAATACACTACCTAATGAGAACCCAATCTGTGACATACCTCAGAGTCATGTTAGTAATTTCACATAACAAACTTGATCTCAGAGACATAAGAGACACTTGGCTTGCAAAGACATTATCTCACTCAATGGGTAAAATGGTATTTTCAAATGAGAGACCCCCCACATTTTTTCCACTATGGTAAGATTTCTAGCACTATAAAATGGCTTGTTTTTCCAAGCATCACATTCTTTACACACTCTCCCAAATATTTCATTCTTTTCTATACCCTCTCTTTATCTCCTTACTTCATCTTTAGTCATCAACTAACTTAAGCATCGAAGAGTCCTCCCCAGATAACAAAACTCTAGGTAGATTTTCTTTTTAGGTGACCAAGCTCTCCCAATGTGGATCTGACCTCATCTTACAATCGAACTTGACGTGATTAATCCTTATCTACTTTTCGGCATCAATAGATTGGTGCCATCCATAGGAATAAAAAATTTATCTGGGGGATGCTGCTGAAAAAAATCTCTCAACCTACTTTGAGGAGCACTATTCACCTGATCTCTGAGGTAGAGAGAAGAAAATTAGTTGAACTTCTTTTGCCCTTATTGGAAAATCACCTTCTTGTGGAATCCCAGGTTGTGATCTTTCCAAACACCCCAAATCCACAATGATTTGGACAGAACAGAAATCAAACAATCAAAGAAAGAACACAAGCAATTGTTATCGAGGTTCGGCAATATGCCTATGTCCCCGTAAGCTCCTCTGAGCTCTCTGCACTAAATCAATGGGGTTCTTACAATTACAGCAACACCTCTTCAAGAACCTTCTTGTTCTTGAAGAATGAAAGAAGAGAAAAAGAAAGTGATAAGGACTAAGTGTTTCCCTGGAATTTTCCCCAAGAAAATTCCAATTACAAAGCCCTTGAATCCCCAATCTATTCTACTCTCTCTCTAAACAACCAGACTCTCTTGAATGAGTCTCTAATGTGTTTAGTGTTTTTACACTCTCACACATCATGTCATTCTTTCTTGTTGAGATGATGTCTTCACTTGTTGTTAGAAGACCCTTTATATAGAGCAATGACTATCTTATCCAATCTTTTAGATCAATCTCAACTCTTAGATCTCAAGAACCAAACACCCATGGCTCTCTAAGAGTCTAAGTAATCTTGTGCATTTTAACCAAGTCCTACGCACCATCACAAGGTGTTGATTAAATGGTGTCAGGTGTGCCTTCGTGCTATGGCTCAGAACAAGGCATGTCCCGGCTCAAAAAGGGGTAACTTGTTGCCATGCTAGAGGCCGCGGCTAAAGTGGGCTATGTCGCGGCGCACAGGGTCGTGCTGCGGCGCGCACACCTTGAGCCACGGCGCACACCACCATCCTCAACTTCTGGACTTGTTGCTGGCCGCGTCGCACACTCCTTGTGCTGCAGCGCCAAGGCCTGACGAAGCTTCATTCTTCAACCCGTTTAATCCTTAGACAAATACCAACAATCTCTACCTTTGTCTAAGCTATTAAACCTGAACCCATTGTGTAGAGAACTCAGGATCCAAACTCAACTTGAGTCATCATATCAACCGACTCCAATCCTAAGAAGTCCAAGGCAATGATTGAACTTGCTTAGAGATAGAGCTTTAGTATCTAAATCTACAAGATTTTCTTCCGTTGCGACTTTGTCCACATGAATGCATCCTTTCGTAACATTTTCCCGAACGAAATGATACCGAACATCCATATGCTTAGTCCTCTCATGGAACACTGGATTCCTACATAGGTGCAATGCACTTTGGCTATCCGAATACACCACCACCTGTTCTTTTAGAACCTTCAACTCTTCTAAAAACCCTTTGCACCACATAGCCTCCTTTATGGCTTCTGTTGCCACTATGTACTCTGCCTCGGTTGTTGAGAGTGCTACCATCGGCTGCAACTAAGCCTTCTAACTTATACAACATTCGTTTAAGTTAAAGAAGTAGGAGGTAATCGATTTTCTCTTATCCCGGTTTGCTTCATAGTCCGAATCCGCATAACCTTCAAGACAAATGGACTACCTTTCTTCTCGTACACAAGCCCCATATCTAGGCTTCCCTTCAAGTACCTTAGCAACCACTTCATCCCAAGCCAATACTCCTTTCTGGGATTACTTATAAACCTACTGAGAACACTAATTGCATGAGCAATGTCGGGTCTAGTGCTTACCATCATGAACATGACTGATCCAACCACACTAGAGGAAGGGACATTTTCCATTTCCTTTTTCTCCTCATCCATTCCAGGACATTGTTCGCTAGAGAACTTGAAATGACCAGCAAGAGGAATCTTCACTGGTTTACCATCTTCCATAGAAAACTTATATATCACCTTTTCTATGTAGGAAGACTGAGAAACGTTCAACCTGTTTCTCTCTCTTTCCCGAATTATACTCATCCCAAGGATCTTTTGTGCAAGGCCAAGATCCTTCCTCTCAAACTTCGAACTGAGTTGAGACTTCAACCTTTCTATCATCTCCCTGCTTTTACCAACCAACAACATATCATCGACATAGATGAGGATAATCACCATTTCCTCCACCTTGTATCCAGGTGAGAAAATTTCTATGAAATCTATGCCTTCTCTTTACGTGAACCCCTTTGCCACCAGGCTAGCCTTGTACCGGACTTCATCCTCTGGAGGGTTCCTGATTACACTCAAAGTATAACGTGGTAGTTGTAACACGGCTTTGGGGTGTCGATTCCACAGGGAGACAAGCAAACTACAAGAGAAGATGTAAACTTTAATATGAAATGATAAAAGTTAAAGGAAAGAATCTGAGTTTGAAGTAGTGTGAAATAATTGTGTAAATATAATAGAGAACAACAAGGGTCCGGGAATCCTCTCTAGGTTCATTGCCTTATTCTAATCTTAATTCAGTTGTTTTTATCTCGATTGCAAGTTTCACATCCCAAACAAGCAATCGACAAATATTCAATTAAAGCACATATATAAACCCTAATGTAATTGTTATGAAATACTCTTTACTTTCAAGCACACATGACCTAACTTATAGATTATCAAGAAACGACAATATATCATTAACGACAATACCGCAGTAATGGACAAATCTATAAGAGAAATCTACCGAACTCAATTACACCTCAACAACATCACATAAGAAGAGCATGACTAGACTTATATAGGGGAGAAAGATGTAATCACTGGATTAAGGAGAAATCTTCTAATTAGATTAAAAATTAAATCATAACAATGTTTAATGATAATAAATCCAAACTACAACTGAATCAAGAAAAGAAAATAAGAACAACTACACCTAGGGATTCATCCTTTTGCCTTGCTTGGAGGTTAGTCGGCCATGGGGCTCATGCTTGAGTTTCTCGTCCTTTGGCCCTCTAATTGATCATATTAAATCCTTTTAATATCAAACCCTAAGTGATATATTTATAGTACAAAGGGTCCAAGGGTGTTTTAGGGTTTAATCTATCATAAAAACCCTAAATTAAGTTCTGACTCGGAGATAGAAAAACGTGGTGCGCGCTGCGGCTCTTCTTTGTGGGCGCCAAAGCCTTGCCTTTAACTTTGGGTGTGGAAGTGCTGGGCACCGTGGCTTGGGATGAGGGTCGCCACGGCGAACACTGGTGGTTCTAGAGTGGAGGCTTCTGGGCGCCGCGGCCCTGCCTAGTCCAGGCCGCGGCGTACACTGATGACTTGATTTTTCTTCATGTTTGCTTCTCCGCAACCACTTTGACACTTTGTTATGCATGGAATCTCGGCACTTTAAGCAATGATCGCTTTTCCTTCTCTTTTGGACAAAAAATACCTGAAAATACACCGAAATAAGTTAATGATCTAAGAACATCACTTTAGAGTTATTAAGGTATAAAAGTGCAATTAAAACCTAGATCAACTCTAAAATACTAATAATTAAGCACTTTTGAGATGCATTTTATGGCTCTAATCACAACCTCCAACTAGCTTATTTCTAGTCCATAGCAATTCAAGCGAAAACAAGAGATGAATTCTAAGGTAGAAGTCAAAACAAAGTGAAGCAACGTTAGTGTTAATCCAAGAGTAATTCATCTTTTTGTCTCAAAAATTGCACATAACACACAGTATATAGAATCATTAAATATCACTCAAGTCCAAAAGTAATCCAAACATCAGTCTCAAAATTGTTATCGACTCTTAACATCCATCTTACCACAATCCATTAATCCGAACACCCGGATGATTTTATGCATAACATTCAAGAATACAAGTCTTGGCCTTTAAAAACATAATAAATTGCATGATATCAATCACATAAACAAGCTCTATAGGCTTATTTTTCAAATCACTCTCCACTATTGTAGAAAAATCACACTTCATTGGATCAATAGGTCTTTAATAAGCTTGTAACGTTAGGCTAAGGTAAAGGTTAAGGAAGAAAGGGAAGGATTTGCAAGTAAAAGAACTCAATCTCTTAGCTTTAAACACAACCAATTTTAAGCACTGAATAACCTTACTTTAACACCCAACTTTTTCAACCATTTTTTATAAGAGCATATCTCTCAATAAGTCACCACTTTTCTTTTTTCTTCTTCTTTCTTTGCCATATTTTATATTTTTTCTTTTGTATTTTTTTTGGCATAAGACCATTCACCTCTTTTTCATTCTTTTCTTTTTTTTTCTCTTTTTTTTCTTTTCTTTTCCACAACCTCCAACTTATCTCTTTTAATGTATTTAGGTTATGGTAGTAACACAATTTTTTTTTCCATATTTCCATCCTTACTTCTCTCAAGTGCTTCGTAACAAATGTGTATGACTAAGTTCTTTCAAAAGAAGGGTAAGGATAAAATATTTTTAGGCTCATGAAGGTAAGTAAATGGGTTATCGAAAGAAACAAGGCTCAAATTCTTTTTTGAGAAAAGGCTTAAACACGTGACTAGGGATAAATATAGCAATGGTAAGTTTGAAAGACTCAAACGGTTCAAAAATGGCCTATATCATATTCTAAGCAATGTACATTATAGGAATTCACCTCAAGTGATTATCAAATAAGTTCTAGAGCTTGTCAAGACCACAAAAGTATTCACAAAGCAATCACACATAAAACTTCTCTAGATGCTTTAGACTAATCATACAATCTTACCGCAAACTAGAGTCTCAAACCAAATGAAGATTGACACTTAAATTATTCTCAAACCGAAACAAGATTTAACTTCTTCTAACTGTTGTATGCTATCTCAATTAAGCTCAGATCATTGACATGTGAATTACATCCAAGGCTAACACAAAGCATGCTAAAAATAAACAAAAAGGGAAAATGACACCAAACAGTTCAATGGAAAAAGAAAAAAAATGTATGGAAATAAAGAATATGGAAACAAAGAGATGCGTTTCCTCCACCCCCAACTTAAAAATTGCATTGACCTCAATGTAAAAGAAAGAGTAAAGGAAACTCCCTTTGTAGCCAAAGGTGCACAAAAACTGAAAATTGTGCTCCACCATTTGAACCGCTTCGTATATTTGTCCCTGAAAAAGAAATACTAAGTTAATACTGGAAAACAGAAAAAAAAAATACGAACAATAAAAAAGAAATATGAAAACAATAAAAGTAAAAGGATATGTTGTGGGGTGGCCGCACCGAAAGGTACGTACGGTGGAGGTTGGTTGAAGATGATGTTACGCAGCGTTCAGAACCAGCCTTGAAGTGAATGAATTAGAAAGAACGAAGAAGTAAAGAAATGAGACGACTTTTTCTTGAACTATATCATAAACTAATCTTCCCCTCCACACCAATCACGAGTTTTTCTCCATTCTTATCATATATCGTCGTAACGCCCTTAATGCTAGGTTTTGAAAAAGACTTTTCATGTCATTCCCATTTAGGTCCGATTCGGATCCCTCCGTTGTTTCCTTTTCCTCCCGCACCTTTTCCTCGAAATGAGAAAGAAAATGGTACCCCATTAGTGCTAAGTTTTATGTCTTCAGCTAGACGCTCTTATTCCCTCCTAGACAAACATAAGTTGAATGCACCAGCAACTACTTCACTGCCAAATTTTGTGCTTGTATTCTTTGAAGAGACCTCAAGGATGTTTTCAGTAACATCTCCAGGTTCTAGCTCAATATATGGTCTTGTGAACCCATGGGTGTGGATTGACTTCAATGGATTAAGGTGATGGACCTTTTTCATGGGTGAATCAATCATATATACTTGGTGGCTCTTGCCCACATCCTTTAGTTTGTTCGGTGTTGGGATGTGTAATGGCTTACCACTACGTGTCACAATGGCATTCACCTCCTTTAAATTCTTTTGTGCTAAATGTTGTCCATGGTGTATGGACTGAGCTTGGGAAGGGAACCTACCTCGCTCATTCACACTCAAGGAGCTCATCAACTTAGATACTTGGCTCTTTAAATCCTTATGTTCTTCAACAACCTGCGTAATTAAAGATTCAAGCTTTTAATTAGTCTTATCTTGTGCCTCAATAAAAGAATGCAAAGTTTCACCACTCCGGATTATAGGTGTCAGAGAAGGGTGAAAAAGGCTTCTTGTACATACCTAAGGCATTACATTGTTCCTTATACACCCCTCTCATCTCCGTAAATGTGGGACATTCTTGGGTGAGATGATCTACCCCGCCACACACAAAACATGGTTCAAAGAACCTTGCATGATTAACTACGTGTGTTGGCTGTAAGCTCTTAGTCTTTAACACATCTAATTCCCTAGTGAGCATCTCGACCTTAGCCTTTAGGTTATCCTCTTCCCTAAGATGGTAAATTCCACCACCATTTAGGTTCCCTATAGGTCATGACTTATTTGTGCTTTCAGTAGCACTAGGTCCAGTCCAAGTGTGAGCTTTTTCAGTAAGCTTATTGAGGTATTCTATGGCCTCATCAAGATCTTTTTCTAAAAACTCACCATTACACATCATCTCTACAAATTGGCGCTTCTTATAGGTAAGTCCTTCATAAAAGTAGCTCACTAAGTGCCAATTCTCATACCCATGGTGAGGGTACATACTCAACAACTCCTTAAATCTCTCCCAAGACTGATACAAAGTCTCACTATCATTTTGTACAAAGGTGGAGATTTGCCTTTTTAAAGCATTGGTCTTATCTTGGGGGAAGTATTTATTAAAGAAAATCTGAGTCATCTCAGTCCACGACCCAATAGATCATGGTCTCAGTGAGTCTAACCAACTCTTAGCTCTATCCTTCAAAGCGAAAGGAAAGAACTTAAGTCTCACAATGTCAGCAGTTGCATCGTGACTACGAAAAGTCGCAACTACTTCCTCAAACTCTCTAATGTGCACATATGGGTTTTCACTTTCGAAGCCATGAAATGTAGGGAGTAATTGTATCATCCCTGTTTTAAAATCTAAATGGCAAGTATTGACTGGAAACATGATGCATGATGGTGTGGCTGTTCGTGTAGGCTGGCTGTTCGTCTAGGGGGTTGATCTTCATGTTCACTCATTTCTTCGAGATTAAATGGGTTGTCAAATAAAAGATTTAGAAAAGAATTTAATTCTGACTCTAACACAGGCCTACAAGCAAATCTACCCAAAGTGTCTCTATATCGGGGCATGCAAGATCACAAAATAATAAAAAAAAACAACAAAAAATAATGCAGCAAGCAAAAAAAGGGAACGAAGTTACCGCATTTACAAACTGTTGAAAAGAAAAACTATTCACAATTCTTTTACTATCGTGTCTCATAGTTGACAATCTTCCTTGTACTTAAGTGCATCTCCCCGGCAACAGCGCCAAAATTTGATTACGCCCAAAGTATAACGCGGTAGTTATAGCACAGCTTTGGGGTGTTAATTCCATAAGAAGACAAGCAAACTACAAGGGAAGATGTAAACTTTAATATGAAACGATAAAAGTTAAAGGAACGAATCTGAGTTTGAAGTAGTGTGAAATAATTGTGTAAATATAATAGAGAACAACAAGGGTCCGGGAATCCTCCCTAGGTTCGTTGCCTTATTTCAATCTTAATTCAGTTGTTTTTATCTCGATTGCAAATTTCACATCCCAAACAAGCAATCGGCAAATATTCAATTAAAGCACATATATAAACCCTAATGTAATTGCTATGAAATACTCTTTACTTTCAAGCACACATGACCTAACTTATAGATTATCAAGAAACGACAATATATCATTAATGATGATACTGCAGTAATGGACAAATCTATAAGAGAAATCTACCGAACTCAATCACACCTCAACAACATCACATAAGAAGAGCATTACTAGACTTATATGGGGGAGAAAGATTCAATCACCGGATTAAGGGGAAATCTTCTAATTAGATTAAAAATAAATCATAACAATGTTTAGTGATAATAAATCCAAACTACAACTGAATCAAGAAAAGAAAATAAGAACAACTACACCTAGGGATTCATCCCTTTGCCTTGCTTGGAGGTTAGTCGGCCATAAGGCTCATGCTTGAGTTTCTCTACCTTTGGCCCTCTAATTGATCATATTCAATCCTCTTAATATCAAACCCTAAGTGATCTATTTATAGTACAAAGGGTGCAAAGGTGTTTTAGGGTTTAATCTATCATAAAAACCCTAATTAAGTTCTGACTCGGAGATAGAAAAACGTGTGCGCGTTGCGGCTCTCTTTTGTGGGTGCCACAGCCTTGCCTTTAGCTTTGGGTGTGGAGGTGTTGGGCACCGCGGCACACATTGGCAGTTCTAGAGTGGAGGCTTCTAGGCACCTTGGCACACTGATGACTTGATTTTCTTCATGTTTGCTTCTCCGCAACCACTCCAACACTCCGTTATGCATGGAATCTTGGTGCTTTAAGCAATGATCACTTTTGCTTCTCTTTTGGACAGAAAATACCTAAAAATGCACTAAAATAAGTTAATGATCTAAGAACATCACTTTAGAGTTATTAAGGTATAAAAGTGCAATTAAAACCTAGATCAACCCTAAAATGCTAACAATTAAGCACTGTTGAGATGCATTTTATAGCTCTCATCAGTTCCCTTCTTTGATCTTGTAAATCAATTTACAATCCACAACTCTCTATTTTTTTGGAATGTGCACCAATTCCCAAGAGTTGTTCTTCCTCAAAGATTCTATTTCTTCCTTAATAGCTAGCTTCCATATTGACGAATCCTTACATCCCATGGCATCAATGTAAGTTTTTGGTTCACTTATCCCTCCTTCTGAATAAGGAGCTGCTACATTAGCATTCGCAAAACCAATATCTCAAAGGTGGTCTGACCAGCCTTTTTCCTCGATCTTTTATGAGCTAATAGTCATTCTAACTTGTAGCATCATCCCCTTTGATGAGAGTCATAAGATGCATCTTAATAATACTTATTGGTTAGCATTTTAGGGTTGATCGAGGTTTGAATTACACTTTTATACCTTAATAACTCTAAAGTGATATTCTTGGATCATTGATCTATTTTGGTGCATTTTCAGGTACTTTGAGTTTAAAAGATATGGAAAAGCTATCATTGCTTAAAGCTCGAAGATTCCATGCGTATCGGAGTGAATGAGTGCTTCCGAAAGGACAAGATGAAGGGTTTATGGGCAAGGAATCCTAGGCACCCAGAAGAGAGAGCCTAGGCGCCCAGAAGCTCCAGACTCCACCATCAGAGAAGGCCTAGGCACCCAGAAGAGAGAGCCTAGGCGCCCAAAAGCTCACCCTCAAAGGTAGAGTCGCGGCATTCAGAAGCTCTCCAGAACAAGGAATAGACAGAGCCGCAGCGCGCACACGAAACTTTATTTCCGAGTTATGACCTAATTAAGATTTTAATGATAGTTTTGACCCAAAGACACATTTAGACCTCTTATATTATAATAGTTCAGTTAGGGTTTGATAAGATGATTATTGATAAAAGGCTGGAAAATATAAGAAGACTGCCACACTCTTCATCAAAATGTTCAAGCATGAGCCCCATGGCTAACTAATCTCCAAGTAAGGCGAATGGATGAATCCTTAGGTGTAGTTGTTCTTATTTTTCATTATTAATTCAGTTATAGTTTAGATTTATTATTAAAACTTTGTATGAGTTACTCTTTAATTTAATTAGAAGATTTTTCTCTTAATCCAGTGATTGTATCTTTCTTCTCCATATAAGTCTAGTCATGCGTTTCTTATGTGACGTTGTTTGGGTATGATTGAGTCCGGTAGATTTATCTTTTAGTTTTGTCCATTACTGCAATATTGTCATTAAAGATATATTGTCATTTCTTGATAAATCTATAAGATAGGTCATGTGTGCTTAACTTGAAAGTAAAAAGTAATTCATATCAATTACATTAGGGTTTATATATGTGTTGATTGAATATTTGTCGATTACTTGTTTGGGATGTGAAACTTGCAATCGAGATAAAAATAACTGAATTGAGATTGGAATAAGGCAACGAACCTAGGGAGGATTCCTATAACCTTGTTGCTTCCATTATATATATTTTTATTACAATTACACAATTTTCTCACACTACTCAAATTCTCTCATTTAGATTCTATCGTTTCATATTAAAGTTTACACTTTCTTTGTAGTTTACGTTTTCCTGTGGAATCGACACCCCAAAGCTGTGCTACACTACCGTGTTATACTTTGGGCGTAATCAAATTTTGGCGCCATTGTCGGGTAGACACGCTTAATTCAAGGAAGATTGTCAACTTTGAGACAAGATAGTAGAAAAATTGTAGATAGTTTTTCTTTTTAACAGTTTGTAAAGGGGGTAACTTCGTTCCTTCTTTTAGCTTGCTGCATTATTTTTTTCCTTCTTTCTTTTTCAGGTATTTTTTTTCATTATTTTACCCTGCATGCACAGACATAGAGATGCTTTTGGTAGATTTGCTTGTAAGCCTGTGTTAGAGTCAGAATTAAATTCTTTTCTAAATCCTTTATTTGACAATCCATCTAGTCCCGAAGAAATGAGTGAACATGAATATCAACCCCCTAGGACCTTTCAGGATTACCTCCACCCTACACACATAGCCACACCATCATGCATCAAGTTCCCAGCCAATACTCGCCAACTAGATTTTAAAACAGGGATGATACAATTACTCCCTACGTTCTATGGCTTGGAAAATGAAAACCCATATGTGGACATTAGAGAGTTTGAGGAAATAGTTGCGTCCTTTCATAGTCAAGATGCACATGATGATACTGTGAGACTCAAGTTTTTTCCTTTCACTTTAAATGATAGAGCTAAGAGTTGGCTATACTCACTGAGACCACGATCTATTGGGTCGTGGGCTGAGATGACTCAGGTCTTCTTCAATAAATACTTTCCCCAACATAAGACCAATACTTTAAAAAGGTAAATCTCCACCTTTGCACAAAAGGATAGTGAGACTTTGTATCAGTCTTGAGAGAAATTTAAAGAGTTGTTGAGTATGTGTCTTTACCATGGGTATAAGAATTGACATTTAGTGAGCTATTTTTATGAGGGACTTACATATAGAGAGCGCCAATTAGCGGAGATGATGTGTAATGGTGAGTTCTTACAGAAAGATCCTGATGAGGCCATAGAATATCTCAATGAGCTTGCTGAAAAAGCTCACACTTGGACTGGACCTAGTGTTACTGAAAGCACAAATAGGTCATGACCTGTAGGGAACCTAAATGGTGGTGGAATATACCATCTTAGGGAAGAGGATAACCTAAAGGCTAAGGTCAAGATGCTCACTAGGGAACTAGATACGTTAAAGACTAAGAACTTAAAGCCAACACAAGTAGCTAATAATGCAACGTCTTTGGACCATGTTTTGTGTGTGGCGGGGTAGATCATCTCGCCCAAAAGTGTCCCACATTTGCAGAGATGAGAGGGATGTATGAGGAACAATGTAATGCCTTATGTATGTACAAGAAGCCTTTTTCACCCTTCTCTGATACCTATAATCCGGAGTGGCGCAATCACCCTAATCTTAGTTGGAAGTCTAAAAACCAGCCGCCTGCACCATATCATGCACCTGCACCATATCATGCACCTGCACCTTCTAGAGTCGTTTAGATGAAACTTTGCATGCTTTTATTGAGGCACAGGGTAAGACTAATCAAAGGCTTGAATCTTTACTTACGTAGGTTGTTGAAGAACATAAGGATCTAAAGAGCCAGGTGTCCAAATTGATGGCATCCTTGAGTGTGAATGAGCGAGGTAAGTTCCCTTCCTAAGCTCAGTCCACACCCCATGGTCAACACTTGGTGCAAAAGAATTTAAAGGAGGTAAATACCATTGTGACCCAAAATGTTAAGTCATTACACATCCCCACAACAAACAAATAAGAGGATGTGGATGAGAGCCACCAAGTATACATGATTGACTCACTCATGGAAAAGGTCCATCTCCTTAATCCATTAGAGTCAATCCACACCCATGGTTTCACAAGAGCATATATTTAGCCAGAATCTGCTGATGTTACTGATGACATGCTTGAGGCCTCTCCAAAATATAGAAGCACCAAATTTAGCAGTGAAACAGTCGTTGGTGCATCCAACCTATGTTTGTCTAGGAGGGAATAAGAGAGTCTGGCTGAAGACGTAAAACTTAGCTCTCATGGGAGGCATCCCACAACTTATCCTTTTAATTTTATTGTTTTTCATATTTCTTTTTCTTGTTTATTATTAGTATTTTGTTGTTTTCCAGTATTAACTTCATATTTTTTTTTCTTTTCAGGGACAAAGATAAACACTCTGTTCAAATGGTGGTGCACAATTTTCTGCTTCTGTGCACTTTTGGTTACAAAGGAAGTTTCCTTTACTCTTTCTTTTACGTTGAGGTCAATGCAATTTTTAATTTAGGGGTGAAGGAAACGTATTTCTTCCTTTTATTAAACTGTTTGGTGTCATTTTCCCTTTTTGTTTGTTTTTAGCATGCTTTGTGTTAAGCTGTAGAATTAATTCACATGTCAATGATATGAGCCTAATTGAGATAGCATATAGCATTTAGAAGTTAAATCTTGCTTCAGTTTGAGAATAATTTAAGTGTCAATCTTTATTTGGTTTGAGACTCTAGTTTGCGGTAAGAATGCATAATTAGTCTAAATTATCTAGGGAAGTTTTATGTGCGATTGTTTTGTGAATACTTTTGAGGTCTCGACAAGCTCTAGAACTTATTTGATAATCACTTGAAGCGAATTCCTAGAATGCACATTACTTAGGATATGATATAGGCCATTTTTTTTGGATTGTTTGAGCCTTTCAAACTTATTCTTACCATATCTATCACTAGTCACGTGTTTGAGCCTTTTTCTTGAAAAAGAATTTGAGCCTTGTTTCTTTTGAAAACTTATTTACTTACCCTTATGAGCCTAAAAATATTTTATCCTTACCCTTCTTTTAAAAGAACTTAGTTGTACACATTTGTTGAGAAACACTTAAGAGGAGTAAGGATGGAAATATGAAAAAATATTACTATCATAACCCAAGTATATTAAAGGAGATAAGTTGGGGGTTGTGGAAAAGAAAAGAAAAGAAAAGAATTAAAAAAAAGGAGGTGAATGGTCTTATGCCAAAAAAAGAAAGAAAAAGAAGTGAATTATGGCAAAGAAAGAAGAAAACAAAAAAAAGTGGTGATTGAGAGAAAATGCTCGAAAAATGGTTGAAAGAGTTGGGTGTTGAAGTAAGGTCATCCAGTGCTTAAAGTATGTTATGTTTAAAACTAAGAGATTAAATTCTTTTATTTTTTTGAATCCTTCCCGTTATTTCTTAACCTTTACCTTAGCCTAACGTTACAAGCTTATTAAAGACCTATTAATCCAAGAAGGTGTGAGTTTTCTACAATAGTGGAGAGTGATTTGAAAAGTGAGCCTATGGAGTTTGTTTTTGTGATTGATGTCACTCAAATTAATATATTTTTAGAGGCCAAGACTTGTATTCATGAATGTTGTGCATAAAATCATCCGGGTGTTCGGATTAATGGATTGTGGTAAGATGGATGTTAAGAGTCGATAACAATTTTAAGATTGATGTTTGGATTACTTTTGGACTTGGGTGATATTTAATGATTATATGTGTTGTATGTTATGTGCGATTTTTGAGACAAAAAGCTGAATTACTCTTGGTTTAACACTAGCATTGCTTTACTTTGTTTTGATTTCTACCATATAATTCATCTCTTGTTTTCGCTTGAATTGCTAGGGACTAGCAATAAGCTAGTTGGGGTTATGATGAGAGTCGTAAAATGCATCTTAATAGTACTTATTTTTGAGCATTTTAGGGTTGATCGAGGTTTGAATTACACTTTTATACATTAAAAACTCTAAAGTGATATTCTTGGATCATTGATTTATTTCGGTGCATTTTCAGGTACTTTAAGTTTAAAAGAGATTGAAAAGCTATCACTGCTTAAAGCTCAAAGATTCCATGCATATCAGAGTGAAAGAGTGCTTCCGAAAGGATAAGATGAAGGGTTTATGGGCAAGGAAGCCTAGGTGCCCAGAAAAGAGAGCCTAGGCGCCTAGAAGCTCACTCTCAAAGGCCATCAGGTAGAGCCGTGGCCTGGACTAGGGAGGGCCATGGTGTCCAGAAGCTCTCCAGAACAAGGAATAGATAGAGCCGCGCCGCGAGTAAGTGAAAGCCATAGCGCACACATGAAACTTTGTTTTCGAGTTATGACCTAATTAGGATTTTAATGATAGTTTATACCCAAAAACACCCTTGGACCTCTTGTATTATAAATAGATCACTTAGGGTTTGATAAGATTATTATTGATAAAAGGCTAGAAAACACAAGAAGACTGCCACACTCTTCATCAAAGTGTTCAAGCATGAGCCCCATGGCTAACTAATGTCCAAGCAAGGCGAAGGGATGAATCCCTAGGTGTAGTTGTTCTTATTTATCCATTATTAATTCAGTTGTAGTTTGGATTTATTATCAAAACTTTGTATGAGTTACTCTTTGATTTATTTAGAAGATTTTTCTCTTAACTGTTGATTGCATCTTTCTTCTCCATATAAGTCTAGTCATGCTTTTCTTATGTGATGTTGTTTGGGATGATTGAGTCCGGTAGATTTATCTTTTAGGTTTGTCCATTACTGTAATATTATCATTAAAGATATATAGTCGTTTCTTGATAAATCTATAGGATAGGTCATGTGTGCTTAACTCTAAAGTAAAGAGTAATTCATATCGATTACATTAGGGTTTATATATGTGCTTGATTGAATATTTGTCGATTGCTTGTTTGGGATGTGAAACTTGCAATCGAGATAAAAACAACTGAATTGAGATTAGAATAAGGCAACGAACCTAGGGAGGATTCCCAGAACCTTGCTGCTTCAATTATATTTTTTTATTACAATTACACAATTTTCTCACACTACTCAGATTCTCTCATTTAGATTCTACCGTTTCATATTAAAGTTTACACTTTCCTTGTAGTTCACGTTTCCCTGTGGAATCGACACCCCAAAGCCGTGCTACACTACTGCATTATACTTTGGGCGTAATCCCTTCTAGTTCAGCCTCCTCTTAAGTGTCCGGAGCTTGGCCTTCATCAATGGGCTCTACCTGGTCCGAACCCTCTTGCCTTCCTTGCTCTACATGAACAAAATTTTCCTTGATGCTATGCTACACATAAACCGGGCTGGTTTGCCCACTATTCCCTGCAGGGTTAGTTTTCTCCAAATAGGTAAATACATGCTCATTAAAAATGACATCCCTACTTATTATGAGTTTCATTCCTTTTGGTTCTAAGGACCACAACCTATACCCCTTAACCCCTTCACCATATTCTAGAAACACACACTTTCTAGATCTTGGGCTAAATTTATCATCTTTTTTATGTGCAAACGCAGCACACTCGAAAGTCCTAAGGTTGCTTAACTCCGGGGGTTTTCCACTCCACATCTCCTCGGGAGTCTTAAGGTCCACAGCCCTAGAGGGCGATCTATTAACTAAATACGTAGCAGTAGACACCGCTTCCCCCCAAAAACATTTGGGTAATCCGGAGCCTATAATCATGCACCAAGCCTTTTCCATAAGGGTCTTATTCATCCTCTTAGCAACTTCATTTTGCTAAGGGGTTTTCACAACCGTTTTATGTCTTAAAATCCCATTTAACTTACAGAATTGTTCAAGTTCCTTGTTAAAAAATTCTATGTCATTATCGGTTCTTAACACCTTAACTACCCTGCCCGTTTAAGTTTCTTCCAGCTTTTTTCACACCACAAACTTATTCAAAGCATCTGTTTTATTTTTAAGCAAATAAACCCATATCTTTCTAGAATAATCATCAATTAAAGACAGAAAGTAAAGGTTACCTCCCTGTGTTGGTGTTCTTGCTGGCCCCCAAAGATTGGCATGAATATAGTCAAGAATTCCCTTAGTCTTGTGCACTCCGGTGTTGAAGATGACCCGATGTTGTTTCTAAAGAACAAAACATTCGTAGAAATCAAGTTTCTCTATCTTCTCACCATCAAGTAAACCATTCTTGCTGAGAACTTGCAGCCCCTTTTCGCTCATATGTCCCAAGCGATTGTGCCAAAGTAATGCCTTATCAATCTCAACCATCAAGCTTGTTGCTTGATCCTTGATGTCCATCTCTCCAATCATCTCAGAGAGACCGTCCTTCATTGCTGCTTTGATCACTATCAAAGATCTCTTGGTTACCTTGATCTTTCCTCCCTCTGCCTTGTATGTGTACCCCATAGAATCTAGCTGCCCCAATGAAATCAAAATTTTTCTCAACTCCGGAAGATATCTCACATTCCTCAGCAGCCTAGTAACTCCATCAAACATCCTCAAATGGATGTCTTTCATGCCCCTCACTTGGCAAGAAGTATCATTCTCCCAAAAAAACTTTCCCTCATTGGTTTCCTTGAAATTCTTAAACCAATCTCGGTGAGGACAAATATGATAAGTGCTCCCGAAATCCAACATCCATCTCTCGTTGCCTTCTTGCCCCTTGCTCACATTTGAGAACATAATAAGAACATCATCATCTTGCTGTTCTCCCTTGGCAACCGAAGCCTCTCCATTGTTGGTATAGCTTATTTCTCCCTCTTCTCTTAACATCATCTTCTTGCAATCTTTCTTGAAATAACCCTCATTATGGCAGTAGTAGCATCTCTTTCCTCCAAATCTCAGTTTAGAGTGCACTCTCCTATGGCTTTGTCCTCTACCTTGTGGTTTGTCTCGGTAGTAGCCATGTATGTTGCTGCTATATCGAGTTGTTGGCCTTCCTCTAACGAACAACCCTTCTCCACTTGATGCTTCCCTCATCTTGGCTTTGAAATCATGAGCCCTTATAGCATTGGTCACAATTTTCTTGGTTAGTGTATCTCTTCCATATTCAATAGCATTAATCAAACTTTCAAAATAATCAGGAAGAGAATTCAATAACATAACATCCAATTGTTCATCCGGGAATGTTATACTACAACTAGCCAAATCTTGAACTAGTTTATTAAACACATCAAGATTATCTTGCAACTCTTTATTAGGATCCATTTTAAAAGCAAAGATTTGTTTCAGAAGATAAATCTTATTAGGGAAAGTCTTGGTAAGAAATAACTCATCTAGTTTCTTCCAAATGACAGCTGGATCTTCCAAGTCTTCGTACTCCCTTATGACACTATCTGACATATGTAGAAAGATGGTGCTATACGCCATCTTCTTCATCTCATTCCGCTGGACCTCCATGATTCTTTTTGGAAAATCATCATCTTCTCCAATAGCCAAGTCCACCTTTTGTTGCATAAGAACAACTTTGATTTTCCGCTTCCAAAGGGCAAAGTCTCATTTTCCATTAAACTTCTCAACAATGAAGTTTGAACCCATCTTGCGGAGAAAATCCCAAGATTTATGCAGCACCTACAATTGTTTTCCAACTTCTAAACTTCAAGAACACGATCAAATCTTGATCTCAACACCGTTTTTGAACCTCAAGAACCCGTTCAACTTTTGATCTCAACAACGTTCTTGAATCTTCCAAGAAGTTTTCTTTGATTCTTGCTCGGATGCCCACTGTATCACCACCAAAGAATTCTTTGATTCTTGGAACTGTGCTCTGATACCACTGTTGCTAGAACCAAAGCTCTGATACCACTGTTGGAAAATCACCTTCTTGCGGAATCCCAGGTTGTGATCTTTCCAAACACCCCAAATCCACAATGATTTGGACAGAACAAAAACCAAACAATCAAAGAAAGAACATAAGCAATTATTATCGAGGTTCGGCAATGTGCCTACGTCCCCGTGAGCTCTTCCGAGCTCTCTACACTAAATCAATGGAGTTCTTACTATTACAGCAACACCTCTTCAAGAACCCTCTTGTTCTTGAAGAACGAAAGAAAAGAAAAAGAAACTGATAAGGACTAACTGTTTCCCTGGAATTTTCCCCAAGAAAATTCCAATTACAAAGCCCTTGAATCCCCAATCTATACTACTCTCTCTTTAAACAACCAGCCTCTCTTGAATGAGTCTCTCTTGTGTTTAGTGTCTTTGAACTCTCACACATTATGTCATTCTCTCTTGTTGAGATGATGTTTTCACTTATTGTTAGAAGACCCTTTATATAGAGCAATGACTATCTCATCCAATCTTTGAGATCAATCTTAACCCTTAGATCTCAAGAACCAAAGACCCATGGCTCTCTAAGAGTCTAAGTAATCCTGTTCATTTTAACCAAGTCCCACGCACCATCACTAGGTGCTGATTAAACGGTGTCAGGTGTGCCTTTGTGTCGCTGCTCAGAACAGGGCATGTCATGGCTCAGAAAGGGGTAACTTACTGCCATGCTGGAGGCTTCGGCTATGGTGGGCTATGCCATGGCGCGCACACCACCATCCTCAACTTCTGGACTTGCTGCTGGCCGCAGCGCACACTCCTTGCGTTGTGATGCCAAGGCTTGATGAAGCTTCATTCCTCAACCTGTTTAATCCTTAGACAAATACCAACAGTCCCCAAGACTTACGAATGGACACAACCCTCATCATGCCTTATGGAGCTGTCAAAACCCCGAAGCAAATGATAAGGGGGCCTAACCTGATCTGCTAGAGGCCCCTTGAGCCAAGAACCTCTTGGCCTCGATTAACTAAGTTAAGAACGAGGTACTTCAATGTTGGTATGAAATTTTGGCTGCCTTGGTAGCCTAGATGGTACCAAAATCCACTCGGGCTCATCCCTATCTAGAACACCTCAATGAGGTCAGTGTTGCCACAAAGGAAACTAGAGCAAAGCCTCGTGCCCCTAATGCTCACGTCGTCGAAATTCAGTCTAGCTGACATGAATACTGAGGTAAAAATAGCCAAAGTCAAGCCCACCTAACCGAAAAGGCCGACTGCAGCATTAAAGAGCCCTAACTCTCTAATCATGAAGCTGAGTCCAAGTCCAACTCTCGACTACTAAGGATGCAAAAGGAGCAAGAACATTTGAAGGTCAATAAAAAACCAAGGGAAATTAATAAACATATTAGACTCTCACTAAGAGGTAGTTTTCTGAACATCTTGGATGAGATAAAACCTTTTGAGAACCCATGTTCTAAAGAGATCATGGACTAGTGATAACTCTGAATAAATCATGTTATTATACTTCTTTTAGGCACGTTTTTGGTGTTGATCTTAAGCATTAGAATTGTGTTTCATGTGTTTTTAGCAATTTTTAGTTTAGTTTATTTTATTCTACTAATAGTTGTTTTAGTTAAATGATCAATGCTAAGTCTTGGAAATCTACTGTGCAGACACTTGGAAATCGGAAGAGACTAATATTAGCATTAACGAAGAATTTTTGGATGAGAAAATATTTTCTATTTCTTCGTTTAATTCTGTTTTATCGGTGTCTGAGACACCATGGTTTACTTATTTCACTAATTACCTTGTAGGAAACTGGATCCCAGGGCACTTCACTTATCAACAAAGAAAGAAATTCTTATCCGATGTGAAACATTATTTTTGGGAGGATCCGCATATATACAAATTGTGTGCAGACCAGGTGATTCGCAGATGTGTGCCAGAGCATGAGTTTAACAGTATTTTGTATTACTGCCATGACAGAGAAGCTGGGGGACATTTCGATGCAAACCGAACAGCAGTAAAGGTATTGCAATCAGGTTTCTATTGGCCGACTCTGTTTAAGGATGCCTAGGCTTACGTCGCATCATGTGATAGGTGTCAACGAATTGGTAACATCTCTAAATGAAATGAAATGCCTTTAAACAATATTCTTGTTTACGAAATATTTGATGTTTGGGGTATTGATTTCATGGGACCCTATCCTGGATCCTTGTCAAATCAGTATATTCTAGTTGCAGTGGATTATGTGTCTAAATGGATAGAAGCCATAGCAACCCGCACTAATGATGCTAAAGTGGTTCTCCAATTCCTCAAGAAAAACATCTTTACCCAGTTTGGAACCCCTAGAACAATAATTAGTGATCGAGGTAAACACTTTGACAATCGTCAATTTAGAACCTTGTTAGGAAAATATGGAGTAACTCATAAACTCAGCACTTTATACTGTGCACAAACAAGCGATCAGGTGGAAGTTTCAAATCGGGAGGTGAAAAGAATTTTAGAAAAAACCGTGAATACTTCTAGGAAAGTTGGGCACTCAAATTAGATGATGCGTTGTGGGCATATAGAATGGCTTTCAAAACACCAATAGGAATGTCACCATATAGGTTGGTTTTTTGAAAAGCCTGTCATCTTCCTGTCGAACTCGAGCATAAAGCATATTGGGCCACCAAATTCTTGAATTTTGATATGACCATTGTAGGACAAAAACGTTTGTTGCAGGTTGATGAATTGGAAGAACTTCGACTAGAAGCATATGAGAATGCAAAGTTATACAAGAAGAAAACAAAAAAAATGGCATGATCGACACATCTCGAGGAAAGAATTTGTTCCAGGGCAACAAGTTCTTCTGTACAATAGCCGACTTCATCTATTTTCGGGAAAACTGAAATCTTGGTGGACTGGACCATACACCGTGATGAGTGTCTCACCTTTTGGTGCCGTTGAATTACGACACGAGAAAAACAAGGAGACGTTCAAGGTCAACGGGCACAGATTGAAGCACTATATCATGGGGATGTGTGACCCTCAATCGTCCACAACTATTCTCCAAGAGCCATAAATCAGAAAGTCAAGCTAAAGACTATAAATTAGAACTAACATTTTGTTTTTTTTTTCTTGCCTTTTGAATTTGTTTTGTGTGTTTATTTTCTTTGTTTTGTTTGATTTGTTTGTTAGTTAAGTTTTTATTGTTTAAAAATGGGTTATTGTTGTTTTATTTTCAGGAATTGATTGGAGTCAAAACAGAGACTCCACGCTGCAGCCATACACTTTGGGCGCTGCAGCGCTGATCAGACCATTAAGCGCAGCGCCAGGTCGCACTCTGGGTTTTCAAATAACACGATATCTCACTATTAGGTCATGTACAATTTCTGATTCCCAACACTTCTCTCTCTCCAAATCACTAAAATTCAACCTTCCTTCCTCATCGCACTACCAAAGTAGGGTTTCTTTGCATCTCCCACCATGGATTGCTCCAGCTCTTCACGGAAATTTCACCTCTCAAGTGCTTTTAGGCAACTTTGCTTTCTTCCAATCAAGTAAGGTTTCTTCATCTTAAGACAGCAAAAATTCAGATCATTGAGTAAAATCACTCGATTTGTTTCTGTTTGCCTTACAATACATGGTAATTTGATGAGATATTGAGGAAGGTAGAAACGGATAAGTTGCAATTTCTTAGTTTTAGTAGGAATTTTTTTTTAACTTGGTTGTTCGTTGGGAGAGAAGGGTGATTGTGGCTACATGAAATTCTGGTGATGTTGGGTTGGTTATGCACTATATTATGTTGGGTAATTTGAGACTCGTTGATTGAAGACATTGCAAAACTTTGATTGAAAGTTTTTTTTCTGCAAAAATTATTTGGGAATCTGTGTGTGTGGAAGAGGGTGTTGCTCTAGGTTGTTTTCTGCAGTTTAGAGTTTGGATATTTACAGAACAGAAGTCTTGATCAAATGGCTCCTCCCAAACGCGCGAGACCCAGCTCTACCAGTTACAATTCCGAGCTCTTTATTTCGAAGCAGAACAGAGATTTGAGCGTTCTCAACTCAAGAAAGTCCCAATCCCTGAACTGGGATTTAATATCACCAAGGGACACTTTCCACTCATTCACAGGATCATCACTGCCCGAAAATGGGAAACATTCTGCACAACACCAGAAGCTGCAATTATTTCGGTTGTGCGTGAATTTTATGCAAATACTGCTGAGCACACGAATCTGAAGGTGAAGGTTAAAGGGAAATTAATGGCATTCGACAAAGGCACAATTAACAAACTGCTCGCTACTCCCAACATCCCAATGGATGAGTACAGTGCTTATGCCAGTGCGCTTGACCTCGACAAGGTAATCCGAGTTCTCTGCAAAGTTGAGACACAATGGAAATTGTCTGGTGATGAGCGGTCTTCATTTCCATCGAGTGCAATGGATAGGACAGCGAAAGCTTGGCATTACTTTGTGGGCGCTCGTTTGCTTTCGACAACCCATTTAAGTGATGTCACAAGAGACAGAGTAATCCTGTTATTCGCCATCTACCAAGGATTGAGTATTGATATGGGAAGCATTATCCAAAACAGCATTTTATACAGCGTGAATTCGATCAGTGCGGGGTTGTATTTCCCATCTTTGATAACAGCCCTTTATGGCTCGTATGGTGTTACTTGGACTGCGGGGGAACAAATTAAACAACCAATGCAACCTCTGGATCTCAGAACTATCTATAGGATCACGGATATAGATCAAGCACTGAGCCAAGGAGCCTCTTCCTCACAGCCTCTACCAGCACGCCAACAACAGAATATGTCACTTTATGATCGTTTAACAGGGGTTAAAACGGAGCTTCATGAGCTTCGGCATTGGGGTCAGCAGCAGGCATCATACATTGTAGGTTATTTTCAAACCAATGATCAGATGATGAGAATTTTTGCCACTCATTTGGGAATCGACACACAGCAGCTTCCTCCACTACCACCATATCCCGGTCATAGCAGTGATCCGGAGGATAAGGACATTGACAAGGACGATTGATTTGGCCTCCAACTAATTAGGGGAGTTCCTTTCTCTTACTTTATGATTCAAATTTTATACATTGCGGACAATGTGTCATTTAAGTTGGGGGTGGGAACTTTATCTGAGTGTTGTGTGCTGCTTACGTTTCTAGTATTTTTTCTGTTTGTTTTATTTGAGCGCTTTCTGTTATTTAATTTTAATTTTGCCGATGATGAGAAATAGATTGACTTGATTATAGCCATTGAAAATTTGAAAAATGTTGCGTTTGTCTGTGTGCTTGAATTTGTTGTTGGATTTATTTTACATCGAACTCTTTGAACACAATGAGCACTTACACCTAAGCACTTTGTTGTCTTGCTATTTCAGAGAGCGTTTATGTGAGCAATGTAGTTTCTTGAGATCTCTTGGACTCTAGAACTTGTTTGAAGACCACTCAAGGCGAAATCCTTGGTAGTATAGTACCAAAGAAAGGATCCAGGCCACGTTTGGAACGTTTGAGCTTTTCTAGCCAACCCTTGATATGTGATTATCCTTAGTTTTCCCTTTTTGAGCTTAGATATCTATTGTTTTGTCACCTGATCATCTAACCTATTTCCTTTCCTTAAAAAAAAAATTTGCTACAACTCTACCTTTCACCTGTAAGCACATCGATTAATGAATGGACAATTCTCTTAAGTGGTGGCAGAGGATTGAGCAAGAGAAAGCGGTCTTCAACTTGGCTATATTAAGTATCAAATATTTCCCATTGAGAGTGAGCAAGGAACCCTAGTCATAAAAGGGTAAGGGAAAGATCGAAGTTGAAAAGGTTTATCACACGAACTATTTGATCAAGTTGTATTTTGCCAATCATAGGCAGCTGGCAAAGCCGTGTTTGATCGTCGTGTACATGCTATGTTATAGTTTCATTCATGCACATGGAAATAAAGACTGGTGCTACTATAGTACAAGTATACGAGAAAAAAAAAAGAGAAAAAGAAGAAGAAGAAGAAGAAGAAGAAGAAGATGTGACAACAGCAAAAGTATTGGAGTGTTACATGATAACTAAGGGAAAGTTTGAAAAAAAAAATTTATTGGTTGATGTACTTAAGGTGATGTGGGCCTCAAATAAATCTTTTACCATACCTTAGCCTTAGCCAAAGTTATAAGCTGAATAAATTCCTGGTGATCTCGGGCATTGTCATGGCCTATATTAGTGGAGAGTGGTGTGAAAAGCAAGCTTATGGACTTTGAAAGATTAGCATTATCCTACTTGCTTGCATAAACTGATCAGAGTGGCGAGACGATTAAGTTTATGAAGGTGTTACACACACACACACGTTTAAAGAATTTGATGTAAGATATGGCTGGCAATAAATTTGAAATTCTAGACATTAGCAGTATTTGGAAATTTTTCTTGCGTTATGATTTATATGCAATCTTTGAGGCATGTTATATCAAATCTAATCAAACCATCTCTCACTCTTAGGATGTGTGTGTTAGGATTTTGTTCTAGTTTGCTCGAGGACTAGCAAAAACATAAGTTTGGGGGTGTGATAACTCTGAATAAATCATGTTATTATACTTCTTTTAGGCAGGTTTTTGGTGTTGATCTTAAGCATTAGAATTGTGTTTCATGTGTTTTTAGCAATTTTTAGTTTAGTTTATTTTATTCTACTAATAGTTGTTTTATTTAAATGATCAATGTTAAGTCTTGGAAATCTACTTTGCAGACACTTGTTGGAGTGCTGGCCTTCGGATTTAGAATATTATAAATAGAAACTGTTGCTGAACAAGAGGGGGAGCAAGGCTGTTGAAGAAAAAAAAAGAGTTAGAGGAGACGAGACGCAAAAGGGGAGTTGGAGACACTCCTGGAGGCTACTCAGAAGCTTTTAATCATTCTTCTCCGGTTTTGTATTATTCTTATCTAGTTATGTTGATGTTTTATGATATGAACATGGTTTGTTTGAATATTATTATGGAGTAGATATTTTTGGTTTAAGGATAGATGAATCCTAAACCTATGTCTTGAGTTGCTATTTGGACAAGTTGGAATTTACTTTGTTTTTCAAAGAGTGTGTTTTATTGTTCTTAATGTTGTTTATTATTTTGATTCCTTCTTTAGGCATGGTGATGCGTCGAGTAAAGAAGCTATGCTTTTATGAATGGTTGAATTAATAAATATGATGTTGGATTGTTATCTATGCAAAGGTCAGGGTAAAATATGCCATGAATGGAATAGGAATAACTGAATAGGGATTCTAGGAAGTTTATGTGGTCCGTTTAAATCGTAACCGAATAAGGAGATTTAACTGAAAGGAATTCCATTGAACTTAATGCTTTTTAATTTGAATTAATCTAGAATAGACCTGGAATATGGATATTTGAAGTTAATGATTCTTGAGATTGTGGTTAGACCTGGAATATGGATAACCAATTTATTGGGGATTCTACCATATTGAAAAATGTATTAAACAAAACTTGTCCATTCGAAACTCTTGTCAATAATGGTTTAGGTGAAGTCGAATCCTTAGCACGTTAGTTCATAAGAGTCTTCATTCCAAAGTTTGCACATCTTCCGTTATTTACTATTGTCATCTGTTTTTCCCTTTAGTTAATTGTTAGTAAATTTTTCTCCTACAATTATTTGTTTGCTCAAATAACGGTAAGAGTTAAGTCATAATTTTTATAGTATTTGTTCAGTCCTCGTTGGGAACGATATTTACTCATCATTTTATTACTTGAACAATTAGTGCACTTGCTAGTGTCAATTTCATCGCATCGACTAGAAAATTCCACCCAACTTTAAGATGTCTCACTTTGAAACCTTACATTGGAAAGACATGCCATATTGATCACTTTGAGACTTTCAAGTCTTTAATGTTCTTCCACAGACACTCTAAGGCGGCCATGTGTCGAGCCTTCCTTACAACCCTGCGCGAAACAGTGCGAACTTGGTTCTCTCGCCTGCTTTCCAAATCAATCAAATCTCTTGACGACCTTAGTGAAAAATTCGCAACCATTTCTTCAACAGTCTCGACCTCAAGAAAACTCTAGAAAGCCTACCCAGTATGCTTATGAAACTCGTCGAGATTATATCTCTTGCTCCACCTCGACCATGGTGCAAGTTAGAGATCTAGACCAAAAGGTGAAAGTGATGGCCTTCGTCAATGGTCTTCGATTTCAGTCATTACTTATCCAAAAACAAGTTGCACATCATGTCAGCTTTCCTAGCGAAAATTGATGAATTTGTTGTTTCTAAGGAAGATCGACCCTTTTGAAGGCAAAAAGAAGAGGCTTTGACGAGCAAGAATAGGAATGAGTCAAAGGGGTCCAAATGTAAGATTGATCAGAAAAAGAGAGACCGAGATTATGCCCACAAGAATTGAAAATTAGAAGGGGCTTCTCGATGATTTGAGAGTTACACCCCTCTCAATACCTTGAATTCAGACTTCTTGATGAAAATTGCTAACCAAGACATTATTCGATGGCCCCCAAGATTAAGTCTCTTCTTAGTTAGAGAGATATAAGCCGATTCTGTTGATTCCATAAGGATAATGGTCATGATACTGATGAGTGTAGGCACTTAAAGGATGAGTCAAAAGCTTAATCCAAATAGGGTATCTCAAGAAGTTTATGAAGGCCAAACCTAGGCGTATTCCACCTCGCAAAAGAAGTCATAACCACCATGAAAAGCATAAGCTAAAGTGAAGCCCTAACAAAAGGGGCCAAGACCGAAGACATCAAACTCATGAAATGAAGTTGGATAACGCACCTATGGCACACGTCATCTAAACTATCTTTGGGGGGCAACTTCTAATGGAGAATTCGTAAATTCTCGCAAAGTCTATGCTTATTTTATTGGTTTAGTAGAAGGATTGAGTAAAAGACTCAAACTAATCAGATCATCAGCTTCACCAATGAAGATCTAGAATGAAAACAATTCCTTAATGACGATGCAGTAATATTAACATTGATTGTCATAAATTTTGCTGTTGAAAGGTTTTTGGTGGATAACGGTTTGTCATAAGATATCTTATATTATAGTGCGTTCAAAGAAATGAAGTTATCAGATAACCGATTGAAACTTATCAGGCATCCCCTGTTCGGCTTTTCCAGGGATCTAATCTATTTGAAAATAAGTACAACTTTACTGGTAAGGATAGGGACCTCACTTCGTTAAGCCACCATCATGAGCACCTTCCTGGTGATAGACCTCCCCTCATCCTATAATGTCATCTTTGGTCGACTGGGATAAATGTTATGACAACAATAGCCTCAACTTACCATTTGAAGATGAAGTTCCCTATCGAGCATGGAGTGCACGAGGTTAAGGGAAACTATGACATAACTTGTACTTTTTACTTAGCCTTAGTAAAGGAAAAGAACAAGACTGATGTCCTTTAAATTGAATACTTAAGAGATGAATTAAAGAGCCCGAAAGGGAAGCCAGTAGAAGAATTGACTTTAGTCCTCTTAACAGAGGATGAAGAGAGTGATAAGGTAGTTCAAATTGGATAAAGTCTAAAGGGAGAACTTTGACATCAACTAAACTTTTTCATGAGAAAGAACCAAGGTATTTTTTTATGGTCAGTTGCAGACATGCCAAGGATCTATTCCATAGTCCATCACCTAAATATTAACCCCGAGTATAAATCTATTATACAAAAAATATATATATATTTTGCCCTAAAAGACATTAAGCTATTGACACTTAAGTCAAAAAAAATCCTCGATGTTGGATTCATCCAAGAGATTGACTACTTGAAGTGGTTAGCTAATGCTTTCACGATCAAAAATTTGAATGAAAAGTGGTGAATCTACATCAAATTTGCCAACCTGAATAATGTTTATCCCAAAGATAGATTTTCCTTACCAACGATTTATTAATTGGTTGACGCTACGTCAGGTTACGAAATTCTCTATGAACCCAACCAGACAAATAAGCCTTTGTCATTGAAAAAATCCTTTACTATTAAAAAGTGATGCTATTCGGGTTCAAGAATGTCACGGTCACTTATCAGAGGTAGGATAACAAGTTGTTTAAGGAATAAATCAGTTGAAACACGAAGGTGTATATTGACAACATGTTAGTTAATGCATATAAGTAATGAACCATGTGGCTGATTTTGAGGAATGTATTTTAGCGTTAAGGAAGCATCAGATGAAGCTCAACCCATCTAATTGTTCCTTTAGAGTGATGTCAAGAAAGTTTATTACGTTCATGATGATCTAGCAATGGATCAAAGCAAATCTTGAAAAGATCAAGGCCGTATTGGATAAAGATGCACCACGAAATATGAAAGAAATACAAAAAATGAGTGGCCGCATAACTGCCCTCAATCGCTTCATGTCCAAATCGAGGGATAAGTGTTTGCCTTTCTTCAAAAACTTAAAGAAAATCCAAGACTTTCAATGAACAAAAGAGTGTCAAACATCCTTCAAAGAACTGAAAAGATACCTAAGTTCCCCACTCCTTCTCACCAAACCTATGGAAGTAGAAGAACTATACTTGTACTTAGCCGCTAGTGATATGGCCATAGCATCATATTGATTAGAGAAGAAGGTAGAGTCCAAAGGCCAATTTACTATATAGCCAAGTTTTTCAAGATGTCGAGAGAAGGTATCAACCCATTGAAAAAGTGGCATATGTCGTTATTCTAAACCGAAAGCTACAACCATATTTTTAGTCAAACCTCATTATAGTTCTAACAGATCATTTGCTTTGGCAAGTTCTTCAAAATATTGATCTCTCAGGCAGACTAGACAAGTGGTCCATTGAGTTGGGTGAGTTTGAAATCAGGTAAAAGCCTTAGTCGGCCATCAAAGCCTAAGCATTAGCTACATCGTCGAGTGCAACTTTCCTGATTACCCCATTGGAAGAGACCAAAACACAACCAAAACTCCCGAGCTAGAATCTTTTTTGGATGGCTTCTCTAATGAGTCCAGAAGTTGAGCTAGTCTCATTCTTATCGGCCCCAAAAGATTTATTATTGAGTATGCTTTACAGTTAGACTTTAAAGATTTAAAAAATGAGTCTAAGTAAGAGAAACTCCTTGCTGAAATGAAGTTAAATCATTCTCTCCTGGTCCAAGCATTGGAAGTGTTTAGTGATTCACAACTGGTCATAAATCAAGTGGCAAGAGAATATGAGGTGAATGAGATTCAAATGATCAAGTACTTATCCAAGGTTAACGAGGAAGTTCAAGAAGATAAAAATGGTTTGCGTAACCAAATCGAAGAACGCTAAAGCCGATACCCTAGCCCAATTAGTATCTTCCAAAAATTTTGAATTCTTGAGATTCGTTTACATTGAAGTCTTATTTGATCCTAGCATAGAGGAAGCTGAGATAATGAATATAGATGACAAACCAAGTTGAATGGATCCAATTATCAAGTAACTTTAGAGCGGCGAACTCCATGAGTCGAGGTTTGAGGCAAAAAATATGATGTATCAAGTGGCTCGATACTGCATCATTGGAGACCAATTGTATTGGAGGTCCCTTAAATTTTCATACTTAAAGTACCGACACCCCAAGAAGTCGATTAGACTCTTAGACAGATTCATGAAGGAATTAGCGGGAGCCACTTTGGTGTGCGAGCTCTCGCACACAAACTTCTAAGGCAAGGGTACTACTAGACGAGACAACAAAACAAATCACTTAACGTTTTTTCAAAAAAGTGTATCAAATGCCAAAAGTTTGTGCCAATCCCTTCTTTCCTTATCAATGATCTAATGCATTTTGCAATATGGGGCATCAATATACTTGGTACCTTTCCTAAAGCCTTTGGTTAACTACAATTCCTAATAATAGCAAATGATAACTTTATAAAGTGGGTAGATACCAAACCTCTTGGAAAAATCATATATAAGAAATCAAGAGACTTCCTCTGGAAGTCTATTTTTTGCTGGTATGGAATACCAAAAATGTTGGTGTCTGACAATGGAAAGCAATTTGAAAGTTCTCGCTTCAAGAAATTTTGTGAGGACCTAAATATTGACCACTTGTTTGCCTCCATTGGATGCCCACAAGCCAACGGATAAGTTGAGGTGACAAATAAAACCATTTTGCAAACTTTGAAGAAGATATTTGAATATACTAAGGAGTCATAGGTCAAATAACTCATACGCTTTGGGCCTACAAGATCACACCCCGATTCTAAATGGCGAAACTCCATTCTTCTTAGCCTTTGGATCCTAAACTGTGGTCCCCTTTGAGGTGGTAAAGCATTCTCTCTAAGTGTAATTCTTCGACACTAGTAAGAATGATGAAAGATTGAAGATGAAACGAGATGTGATAGAAGGAGTTCGAGATGAAGCGCTACCGAAGCTTGCAACATATCAATAAAGGATCACTAATTACGATTCAGGCTTGGAGGCTTGCTACTCCATAGGAAAGAGTTCTATGATCCTCATGATACTAAGAAGCTCTCACCTAATTGGGAAAAACTGTATAGCAGCAAGAAATTGATTAAGCATGGAACCTTCAAGTAAGAGTGATTGATGGAATTCCTATACCACGCAGATGAAACTCTGAGAATCTGTACTAATTTTATCAATGATGTATTTTCTTTCACTTTCAAAGAAAGCTTGAGAAGCTATGTAATATGTTGACCTCATATTAATTTTAATAATGACAAAACTATGTTAAAGTATTCTAACTATATTTTGTCTAAGATTTGACTTAATCAAGATGGCATGCACACACTCTGAGAGGTACGCACGCATGTATCTCGACTTGCACACATTCCAGTTGGTCGAGTTGACTTGGAAAAGGTTTTGTTAAGGTTAATATATCTCTCCCTTTCAACTACTTAGATTTTGTTTGGCTCAAGAATCTACTTTGACAAGTTTCTTTAAATCAAATAAGTTTTCCAAACTTAGCTTTAAAATAGTTTTCAAGTAAAAATTAAATGGGTACAGTTGATTGTGATTTAAGGACAGTCTACTACCAAAAGATCTAGAGGCTTTTAACAACAACTATAATGTCTTACGCAAAAATCTTCTGTTTTTTTCATTCAAAGACAATTAACTGTGATATTAAGATAGTCGACTATGATTTTAAAATATGCCTAAACTTTTCAAATTTTCAAAAGATAGTCGAATATCATATTTTCATAGTTGATTGTCATGTCATGTATATCAATGAGTTTTCAAATATTGTGGAGTGGGATAGAGCATTTAATACACCAAACGGTTATTACTTGTGTCTAACGTCCATATTGAGTTAAGACTATAAATATCCATCAGAATGAAGATTTTAAACCACCTAGAATAATCAGTTTCTTACATAGCTTATTTACTGCTCTTCAAAGCTTTCAACATTTGATTATTGAGCCATTTTAAAGCTTTGTTCTTGTGAGAGAGAAAAATATTTGAGTTGTAAGCATTAATTGCATTCTCTCTTAGGTACCAAAAACTCCTTATTCAATTCTATCTTGTAAGAAAGAGTTGGTGTAACTCTTGTGAGTGTTTAGGAGTTAAACGCTAAAGTGAAAATATCTTGCGTGAGAAAAACTTACAAAGGTTTTAGTAACACCTTGGAAGTTGCTTGTTCGTTTTAGTGAAACCTTCAAAGAGAAGTCATTAATAGAAGTGGATGTAGGGTCGGGTATGATTCTGATATTGTCGAACCACTATAAATCGAGTTTTCACGATCTTCTCCCTTTCTCTTTTAATTTCCAACAAGCTTATTTTATTGTTATACTACTTGTTCTTGATTGGTTGCTTAATCTTGTGATCATACTTGTATTTGTTGAAAAAAATTTAAACTCAATTCCCCCCCCCCCCACCTTTGAGTTGCCTTAGTTAACATAATGTAAACTTTTCAAGACATTAATCAAATATTATTATCTAATTTTATTATAAGCCTATTTTATCTAACAACTCGCATACCAAGTGGAAAAACTAGGACATCATGGAAGATCAAAGTTAACACTCCAAAGAGAAGCCCTAACTCGATCAAACTCATATAAAACCTATCATCCAACACTTAGGAAAAATCCTAAGTGATATTACTCAAAAGCCTTGAGCTCAACTAAGAATCGATCTTAACCTGAAATCAAAGCACCACTAGAGAGATTCTTTGATAGAGGATATGAAGCTTGTAAACCAAAGTGATGGATCGAATTCCAACAGTTAAGCAATTTGAAGGCAAAAATAACATTCACAACATATATTAGCAAAAAAAGAAGAAGAAATAAGACATATAACAAAAGAAGGTCCATTCCATTCATGTTATCAAAGGGATTACAAAAGTAGGGCACTAGGGTTGATTAAAGATAATGAAAGAAAAACTAAGTCTTATTCCTCAGCAACCTCCTCATGGCAAACTAAGGAGTTCACCTTCGCATTGGGCTTTATTCGCCCATCTCCACCTTGGACCAAAGTGCCCTCAGTCTTAGGATCGATAATGACCAAGGAGGCCTAATCAATTTTAGGCCATTTCTTGGCCCATTCCTCCATAGCCATGTCGAAGCCCATGCCCAAGCATTCAACAGCCTTGTCAAACAGTTTCTTATTATAGGACATCGGATCTTGAACTCCTCCACAACAGCCTTTAGGGCCTTCTTAAGCTCCTCATCCTTATTCTCTTGAATAGACTTGGTCATATCGATATCGTGGTCAAGTTTACCTGCAAAGAGAACTTTGAAACCTTAAGGGGCTTCATTCTCTCCTTCTCGATGGCCAGTTTCACCTACATCTAGTTTTCGGTGGTTTGAAGATCAAGGATGACCTTGTCCATCTAAAGAATCCACTCTTGGGAAAAATCAACCATCATTCCCTTCTGCAAAGTTAAAGTCTAAGTTAGACCAACACAAGATAAAAGCTAAAGCGATAAAAAAATATATACAAAGTGTGCAATGACATACTTTTAAATCGAATTGTGCCAAGATTGACACTAGCATCTTAGGGAGATAATCCCTTATCACCTGCTCATCGATAAGAATGATAGCCCCCTTAAGAAGAGCAGCAATAATGTACTTATCTCTGAGCACGGAGTCAGTGACCTTCACTAACCAATAACCACAGAAGATGTTAGAGCTAGAAGAGGCACTAGCATCCACAGGAGGGTTTAGTGCCTGAGGAGCTCGAGGTAGAGAGTCGATAACCCTCATTACAAGTACTAGGGACCCATCGCGAGGGACCTCGATAGGCTCTTCCCCTCTTAAAGAGTCTTTACACTATCACTTCCTACTTTCATCATATAAGGTCTCTTTGGTGGAAATCAGTTGCTTGCACTTATTCAACAGTTGGTTCTTGTTAAATATGGCCGCTGCAAAAAAGAACAAAGGAAGATAAAAAAAAATAGCTCAAAATTGTAACGAAAAAACAAAGTGCGAGAAATTAAATACGACAATATTAATAATAACAACCAACTACTGTCATCCGGTTGGATCAGACAATACTGAATCAACAAACTCTCATCCTCTAAATCCTTAACTGTTAACTTAGGATTGGCACCAAATATGGATTTGACGGTTTTTTCCTCCTCGGTAAAGAGGGCCAAGAGCTTACTTTTATAATCAAACAATTTGAAGTCCCATTCTCTTAGCATCATGAAGAGCATGGGCCTAAGAACGAAGAAGAATTTTTTCTTCCAATTCTTTATAGAAGAAGGCACATCGAGAATCTTTCAATCTTTTCTCAAATGGAAGTTAAATAAACCGAACTTTGTGTGCTTATTTATAGTGTAGAAGCTCTTAAGCATATTGTTTTTATTGATGTTGTCCCTATGAACATACCAGACATGAATTCGAAAACTTAGAATAAATCCAATAATGGCCCTCATTGCATTTTTCGACGATTGAGCGAGGTTGACATGGAAATGATTCATCAACCACACTAAGTCTAGGTCCAGAGATAATCGTAGGCCAGTCTTCAAGTGATCCAGATAGCAAACCATCTCATACAATGGCCCAATTCCTACAATTGAGCAAGATTTTTTGTTGCAATCTAACAATCGGAGTTAGAACACCTCGGGGAAACAATACCTCACCCATATATCCTTGAGCTCTCTCTCCAAAAATCTACACATCTCCTCTTTAGTCTGATAGTGGACCCTCTCGTAGTCTAAGGCCATGGCAGCCTCATTTTCTTCTATTATTGGCCCTCCTATGACAAAGTGGGTCAAGTCTATTAGTGAATGCCTCTAATCGGGTTGCTAGAAGTGGAAATTTTAGAGTCAGAGCTAGACTTCTTATCTTTCTCAGTCCCTCTCTCATCAGCTTCTAAATCTACTACTACTCATCATTACTAGTATAAGAAGAATACATAATGAAAATTGCAAAAACGCACAAGTGCTTACCAAAGAGTTTTGGATAATCAAAGTGGATGAAGTGGAATATTGAAGCAAAGGGAAGAGCTCTCAAAAGGAAGTTGCTCAAGGAAAATAAGAAAGTGTGCGTAAAATGATAACTCACACCCTTTATTACAGACTTCAAAAAGTAATTCATTAAATACCTTAGTTATTAAAAGAATACATCATCCTAAGAAGTCAAAAAGATATATTGGGGAACCCAACAATCCCATCAAAGAAGAGCTCTACATTGGGCCTACTGAAGCCCTAAAAACTGTAATGAGTGGACTAATGTGAGTCACTCATTAGGATCCATTGAAGTTCTAATGAACAGAAAGAGTGAACCGACGTGAGTCACTCAATTGGGCCTATTTAAGCCCTAAAGACCGAAGTGAGTTTACCAACATGAATCACTCACTAGGGTATACTGAAACCCTTAAATTCAAAGTGAGTGGATCGACATGAGTCACTCAATGGGGCCCACTGAAGCCCTAATGAACGAAGTGACTGGACTAACATGAGTCACTCACTAGGGCACACTAAAGCCTAAAAAATCAAAGTTAGTGGACAGACGTGAGTCACTCAGAAGGACCTACTAAAACTCTAAAAACCGAGGTGAATAGACTGTTGTGAGTCACTCATTAGGGCATACTAAAGCCCTAAAAGCCGAAGTGAATAGACCTACGTAAGTCACTCACTAGAGCCCACTAAAACCCTAAAAAATGAAGTGAGTGGACTGATGTGAGTCACTCACAAGGTCCTACTAAAGCCCTAAAAACTTAAGTGAGTGAATCAATGTGAGTTATTCACTAGAGCCCATTGAAGTCCTAAAGATCTAAGTGAGTGGACCGACGGGAGTCACTCACTGGAGCCCACTAAAGCCCTAATAACCAAAGTAAGTGGATCGATGTGAGTCACTCATTGGGGCCCACTGAAGCCCTAAATTCAGGAAATCTTATTTGTCCTAGTGTTTTAAATGTAGTTTAAAGAATGTCCAGGTCATATAGAATAATTATTGAGAAAGTGAGATTTAGGCTTAATTCTTGTTATGCCTAAATGAATTCAATGCTTTAAAATGGAAGAATGAATATGATATTTGTGAAATCTGCATTCATATATGCATTCATATACACATTCATCGTAACATTAGTTAGAAGTGGGCATGGTTCTTATTTTAGAATTATTATTGTATATTGGTTGCAAGGAGGACTAGGGTACTAGCACCCCAACTTTTCGCGTCTAACTTTCTTTTGAGCTTTTGAGGTGAGCGGTTCTCTACACGTATCTTATGGTTACTTTCATTTCTATCTGCTTTGATATATATATATATATATATATATATATATATATATATATATATATTAACATATGCTTATGTTAGGTAAGGATAACATAATAAATTTATTTATTATGTCTTGATTGAAAAATTAGTTTGTGGAAAATGAGCAAAGTTAAGTTTTCATAAATCTTTTTGTATACTTTTATAAAATATGGGTATGGTTGAAAATGTGATGGAAATGCTACCCATTGAAGGGCATGAGATTTAGAGGATGCATCATGCGCAATGAAAAGTGGAATGAAAATCCCTATAGTAAGTGTATTATATAAATTATTTGATATGTGATTGGCCCAATGAGAGGAGTATGATGTGGTTGGCCAAGTGAAAGACGTATGATGTAATTTGCTCAGTGAGGGGCATATGATATGAATGGTCCATTGAGAGGCATGTGATATGTGGCTTGCCTAGTGAGGGGATTGATGTATGCTCGACCTTTATTTTCATGTTTTATCAAAACTAATCTTTATATGTCTATTTAAAAGAGAAACTATTTTCTCGGGTTATATGAACGATTTCTTGGTTTATATAAGTTTTATGAGATGTATCATAACTTGTCAAATGTTGTTTATCTCAAAGCATGATTGATAAATTAAATTGTTGTTTTGTTATTTTTGTGATTAGTACATTCTTTGAAAGTTATTAAACTTCAGAGGTAAAATCATGATGATTCAAGTAATTAAATGCAAATGAAAATGTATTTAAGTTGAATTTTTTATCGTCTTACCTAACTTTGAATAGGTGTGAAGGTTTCAATAGGTTATTTTGATTTTTAATTTTTGTTGCTTACTCGTCTTTGAAGAGGTTTATATATGAACAAATATCATGCTTAAATAGTCTGATGAACAAAGTTATTTGAATTTCATCAACTTAATATATATATATATATTGTTTTTAAAATAAAACATGCGCTCTCTTATTTTGATTTTGATATAAATTTATAAAAAATAATAATAAGAGAAAAAGCAATGTAACACCTGCGTGATGTAAAGGTAGTGTGATATATTTGATAATCCTCTTAAATGTATTATGCGTTATCTGTTAGCTGATAGGAATAAGGTCTTGTTCCCAAGACTAGTTTATTTAATTGTGTTTGTTAAGTCCTCTACTACCCTTAAAAAAAGTTAACGAGGATTCCAAGGCCCAAGTAAGCATTTCATGCTCCCCTTGATGATCCCCCCTCCCACTAGGGATGGCAAAAGTATTTGACTTCGATGAAACTTCAAAATTCTTCTATCTATCGGGGACATGTATGAAGGGGATTTTATGTTGGAAATTTTATTGGAAAAACAAGATTCAGCTGACTGAAAGATTGTTTCAGTAAACTAAATGAAGAGCATAGAGTTACTATTTGTTTTTTAAGTCGACTGAATAAATCATTCAGTCGACTAAATACCCGACACCTGATATTTTGCAGCTTTGAATGTTGATTCAATCAACTAAATTGAATAAAACATTCAGTCGACTGAATGTTCGAAAATTTTGAATTCGAATTTTAACAACTATAACTTTTCAAAAAGTCATGTCTTTTATTTGAAGAGCTACATTTTTAATTCTTCTTCTTCTTCTTCTATTTTCTCTCTGAAAAATACATCCATTGTTAATAACTATTTCAATGAGAGTTCTTAGGGGATTCTACATATTTACTATCTGTAAATCCAAAAGAATTTGTGTATCCGAGAAGATTTTTTGTAACCCATTAGCAAACTCCAAATGGAGTGGGGACAAATGTGTATTCTATTTTCTCTCTAAAAAATACATCCATGTTAATAACTATTTCAAAGAGAGTTCTTAAGGGATTCTACATATTTGCTATCTGTAAATCCAAAAGAATTTGTGTATCCTAGAGGATATTTGTTTGTAACCCATTAGTAAACTCCTAATGGAGTGGGGACAAATGTGCATCCTACGTTTTCAAATGATTACTCTTCATTTTCATACTGTTGGAAGTTCAAAATTAAATCTATAAATACTTCTAATAATTTCTAAAATAAACTACTTTACTTCACTTTCTTTTCTACTTTACTATTTTCTCTCTGAAAAATACATCCATTGTTAATAACTATTTCAAGGAGAGTTCTTAGGGGATTCTACATATTTGCTATCTGTAAATCCAAAAAGAATTTGCATATCCTAGAGGATATTTGTTTGTAACCCATTAGCAAACTCCTAACAGAGTAGGGACAAATAAAATCTTAAGGAAAACATTGATTAATGTGATTCAAAGTCTTGAATTTGTTTTCCTTAATCTTCTTCAATATTTAGTCTTTGATTCCTACTCCAAAATTTGTACTAACAATCTTAAGGCTTTATTCGTTCTCTACGAATAGAGTCGGAGTCAATCAAACTGATGGATCTTGATGGGTGTAGAAATTCAACAGAGATGATGAAAAATGCAGTAAATATGGAATCAAGTGAGACACAAATTTCTTGGTTAATATGCAGTGGCATATATGCAAGGTACATGTGATTTAATTTTTTTTCATTGATTTGATATCCGGTTTGGTATTTTAGTATTAGTTGTTTCTATTTTCTATTTGATTGTTTTAATCTAGGAGTGTACTTTTTTTTCACTAGAAGTACAATGTACATTGTAAGAAAGAATCTGAAAAGATGTTCTTTATTGTGGTCCATTGATGGCTTAAAAGCATCAGAGATTTGGAGTACAAAATGGAGCATATGTTTAATCGAGCTGATATTATGCAAAAACATGACTTACGTTTATGCATATGTCGTTAAGAGGTCACATGAAATGAGATAACATTACTAGATTTATTTATAGAAATATGTGTTTAGATAACAATATCTTGCTTGAGATGTTACTGTTACATATAGTTTGAAGTGTATGTCTTAAAAAGATAACATGAATATGAGTAGCATTGTGTTGAAGCACAATGATAGGAGTTGTTGTATTTGTGCATAAAAACTAACATAGTTAGTACATGTGAGAAAAATTGATTGTAGATGCACATGAAATATGATTACTTGTTGATCATGTTAATCTAAAAGTTTAATGGTATTTTAAATTGTGAGGGTTTAAAATTTTGAATATTGATGTAAAAGAAGAGAATATATATATATATATATATATATATATATATATATATATATATATATATATATATATATTGAGTACTTATAAGTTATGAAAAAGCAGAAAATTGAGTTTATTGGAACTTTCAAAGTGTGGGGGTATTTAGAATAATATAGAGTCCAAATCCTAAAAGAAAATTGAAGTGAGAAAACATTTATGCTTTGAGTATGATAATGTACAAAATTAGTAGAATCTTTGGTTATCTAAAAGAAACCATAGATTTGATATGAACCAGTTGTATCAAGAGGATACACTGATACCATGATAATCTGGTTGTACAAGAGGATACATTGATGCTATTTGGATGACAAGAGTGAGAGATAATACCCAGAAAGAGGTGATGTTTCTTGAACGAGCAAGAAACAAACCTGTGTATATTTCACACAATGAAATCTGAATTAATTGCCTTGATATAAATTGAGAAAGAGGCTAAATAGATTAATTAGAAATTTATTGTTGGAAATAAATTTTGTGGCCACATCCTATGCCTTCAAAATATGTCCTTGTGTTAATGAAGTTTTGTCAAGAGTTGTAGTGATACCTAAAATGGTAAGTCTAGACATCGGAGTTTAAGACATGAGTTTAAAAGACAATGGCGTTAAGATGAGACAATCATAATTGTCTCTACGAGATCAAGAGAAAACTTGATTTTTTCTCTTATAAGAGTTAGTAAAATTGATATATTTTGGTATGGGCTGAAACCTTATATGTATTATCACCAGTAATGGAAACCCGGCCCCATTCTAGTGCTTAACTAGCTATAAGGTTTAATGGGTAAAAATAAGTTACAGTATAGTGATTGTTAGTACTGACAAATATGAGCTCGTAAAATAGAAAGTAGGTATTGTCTGTTACTGTAATACTCGTGTTCTTAAAGTATGGGTAAAAAAGAAATTTGATAAATATGATATAGAATTAAAATAAAATAACATATATGTGAAAGGTTTATTATTTGAATAAAATAATTCTTTCAAAAAAAAGTTGGACGCGCGATGGTATGGATACAAAGAAAAAAAAGAAAAGGAAAAGGAAAAGGAAAAAAAAGAAGAAAAAAAGAAAAATGCATCACCAGAAGGATAATAAGGAAAAAAAAAAAGAAATGGCTACACCTAGACGCCTAGGTGTAGCCTTTGCCTCGCATGCATTGTGCATGCAAGACACAAGGATTTTGCAAATAGTGAGAATATATATATATATATATATATATATATATATATATATATATATATATAGTTTTTCCTTTATTTAATCATTACTTACCAAATCCTATTTGGTTTTCTCCTTTCCTCAATTCAAACTACTCTAATTCTTTAAACACTTAGCGACCGAAAGAAAGATTAAAAGAGTAAATTTTTGAAGGGGTTTACAGGAGAATTTTATAGAGAGGCACGGGAAGCTCTAAGAAAAATAGAAGGTAATAACGTGAGTTTTATTTTTTGAAATCTAGCATACATGAAATTTCCCGGAATTCAATGTGAGAATTTTTAAAGGGTGTGAATTATGAAGGAATTGAAGAATAAATTAGAAATTTTAATATAAATATTATATCAGGTGTTGACGATTAGCAACTGAGAGAAATTGCTGAGAGGAGCAGGAAAGGCAATGAGGTGATCCACGGGTAGCTCTAAGTGCTATGTGGTGAGTTAGATTTACTTAAAGTAATCAAGATAAATATGAAATATATAGTGATAGTATTTGAATAAATCATTAACTTATGATTTGGTGATAGATGAAAGTTGGTTGATAAGTATGATAGGAATAGTGGATGTGTAGAGAATTATTTTATGAGAAATAATATTATTGGAATAATGAGTCGATTTAATAATAAAGGCGATAAGTGAAATTCTTGACGAGCTATGGTTGATGATTTGATATGATTTATGAGAAGAAGAATTTAGTGAAAATTTTTAAATAATAATTTGAGAATAATCAGGATAGCTAGTTTAAATGTCTGAATACATGCTTGTTTTATTTTATTATTCATATGCATATGTATGAAATAAAAGAACCGGGAGGGCAATCGATCTAAACGAAAATAAAAGAACCAAGAAGGCAGTCGGTTTAAATGAAAATAAAAGAATCAGGAAGGTAGCCAATCTAAATGAGAATAAAAGAACCGGGAAGAGAGCCAGTCTAAATGAGAATGAAAGAACTGGGAAGGCAGCCGGTTTAAGATAAAAACATGTCGACACGTGGGAAGATGTTCCTAATAATACTAACATTTAACTTCACGAATTGAATTTGCTTTAAATATTGATTGTTATTACTTGATATGTTAAAGTGCTATTTATGATTGTATATCTATTAATATAGGAATGAGTCTCACAGAGAGACAAATATGCTAAGGAAGAAATATGGAAATATGTCTGATAAGTAACTTAAGAAGAGATTGTGTAATAGAAGAATTATAAAATTGAATAGTGATTACAAAATATTGTTATTGAATTATTTGAGAAAAAAGATGAATGAATATCAGAAGATTTTTTTTAGAAGTAATTGAATTATAAGATGTAACTCGGAGTATAAAATTGAATACTTCTAGCAAATTTAATTCACTGAGCTTGTGAAGCTCACTCCTCATTGTACAATGATTTCATGTAGCAGGTAGGACAGATAGTTTGGTGAGTTGAGATTCAGACGAACTCATTATCTGTAAGCCACGTGTGTGTCCACATCCTCAGACTAATGGAAAACAAAAATAAAAATTTATTTATAAATATTCATGCATATTACGTTGTATATAATGTTTAAGTCAAGATCTGAATGATGTATCTCCCTTGTTGAGGGTTGAGGATTGATGTAAATAATTGTAGTTGGTATATTTTTTTATTGTTGCATATATGTGTCGTGCTGGGATTTTCAAAATGTGACAACACCGTCTCGGGGGTGGCTAACCTGGGATGGGTCATTACAATTTTGGTATCAGAGCATTAGGTTTTATGATTCTGTAGATTGCATAAAAATAAAAAGGTGGAAGATTAAAACAAATTATATTTTAATGAATAGCTTGAAGATGACACGTGGACATGCTAAAGCTAGAGTTAGAGTTGTTCATTTGAGAGGGCATGGTAGGCCCCCAATATTTTGACAAGTCGAGGTTGAGTCTGAATCTGTGGTTCATAGAAGGGAACTTATTGACAGTATAATTGATATTAGTAAAGTTGTGAGAGAATCTAAAGTTGAAAGAGATGAGCCAAGATAAGCTCTTACACATGCTATTGAGAAAATGAATGTAACAGATGATAGAGTTGATAGCCTATAGCATAGACTTGATGAACAGGCTAGAGCAATGCCTGAAGTTGCTATAAATCTAGTAATTGTAAATGTTAAAAAGGGGAAAAATGAGTTTATGCACGAGATTCAGAGAGATTGTTTTGTTAGATATATTAAGTCGAATGCTTTATTGTTTAAAGGATCTATGAATCCTTTTAAGCCTGAGTTTTGGGTGAAACATGTAGTCAGATTATTTGGTATTTTACTAGTAACTGACAGGCAGAGGGTTGCCTTTGCTGCGTTTGAGTTAAAAGGAGAAGCTTTCGAATTGTGGGAAGATACTCTTCCCAAAGTAAGTGCATGTGTTGGTAGACCCTTAACCTGGAATAGGTTTAAGGAAGTTTTCCTTGATAAATGCCTTCTTTATACCTTTAGAGCCCAACAAGATAGATATTTTATTTATTTGAGGCAAAAGTGTTGACTATGACTCAGTATGATAGCAGATTTATGGCTTTGAAAAGGTTTGTATCGAAAATGGTAGACATAAAGGAGAAGAGGTGCATAGATGGACTCCATTTTGAGATTAAATCGAAACTAATTTACATAAGGCATATGAATTATGTTACATTGGCGAATATAACACTTCAGATTGAGAAGGATGTGATAGAATTTAGAGGTAGAAGGAATTGACAGAAGAGGTCTAGATTTGAGGAACCCATAGGTGGTACCAGTATGAGTATGCAGGGTAGGAGACCAACCATAAGAGGTGTTCCTTGTCACAAGGAACTGTAGTACAGAATCAGAGGCAAGTAAGATCTATTACTTCTGTAGCTCAAAGTAATATCGGTGGAACCCTTAGATTTGAAAGACAGGTTATGAGAATTGGGAGTCATGGCGGAGGAAGTAAGTATGCCACCAAGGGGAAGTGGTAATCTTATGTATGATTGAGAGATAGAAATTTGTTATAGATGTATTCAGATAAGATATTTATCCCAGAATTGTCCTAATTTGAAGTGCTTTGTATGTAGAAAAGGTGGACATATCAATGTTGGTTGATCTTAGTGCAACCCATTCTTTTGTATTTAGCATTTATATGAAGTCTATTGAAGTGTATATTAGTTCTTTGATGCTTAATATTATTGTTGAAGTTCCTATTAGAGATAGAGTGATAATCATAAATGTTTACAAGGGTTGTGTGATTCGTATCAGCGATAGAGAGTTTGAAGTTGATTTGTTTTCTTTGAATATGGTTGACTGTTTTAAGGAAAATGTACAATTCATGATACATGGACAGAATGAGTTTAACTTTCAGGGAAAAACTCAAGATACTTGAAAATCATCTTATTTTTGCTCCAACTACTAGTAGATGGTTGAAAAATGGTTGTGAGGAGTATTTGGCATACATAATGGATTCTAAAAAGGAAAATAGGGAGTTAGAAGAAATCTTAGTAGTGACAGATTTTTCTGATGTATTTTTTTTTATCTATAAATAAAGATTGTATTGATCAAAACTTGTACAAAAATCACTGGGCATACCCAGGTGATTTATAGTGAGAGCATATACAGAAACCAAAAAAACAACTTACAAAGGAAGCTAATTCTTTACATAAAGAGCTTACAATGATACTAAAGAAGCCCATGGGGATGACAATGCTAGGAGAAAACAAAAGCATACAAGCTGGACTTACAGCAGCAGCCTAATCTCAGGGAAAAAAGCATACACAATTCTATAAATTACAATTCAAATCTTCTTGGCAAGACTAGAAGGTAGAACAGGAGCATGCTCAAAATTTTTTGCATTTCTGGCCATCCAAATGCTATACACTGTGCATGCTAGGGCAATTCTTTTTGCAATGGCTGGGGGGCCAGTTCCCTTAACTTTTTGAGTCCACTTGATTGCACTTTCAATTGTAGACATTTGCCTTCTACATCCAAGCCATTCTTTGATAGATTTCCATGTTTCCTTGCTGATCCTACATGAGAAGAAGATGTGCTCCCTAGATTCATCTTGATCTTTGCATAGGGGGCAGAGTTTGTCTTCCCCTTCAAGATGAAGTTTATCTTTAGTGAGAAGCCTATTCTGAATGGCAAGCCAAAGGATAAAAGAGTGCTTTGGGGGGGCAGTGGCCATTCCACACCAGTGAGGCCCAGCTGACCACATTTCCTTTCTGTCTGATTGAGTTATACACCTTTTTAATGCACAGATCATCCTGGACCCTCCAGTCCATAAGTCTATCCCTGGCTTACTGTGTAGAGGATGGCTGATCAGATAAGTCATCCCTGATTTCAAGAATTCTCTTCCAAAGAGGGGAGTCATCCTTACTAGCCATGATCTCCCAAATTGATCTGTTCATTAGGTAGTAATGTTGCACCTATTGAATCCATAAAGAGTCTTTCTTCATGTGGATGTTCCAAAGGACTCTAGTAAGGAGAGCTTTGTTCCAAGCTCTAAGATCAACCAATCCTAAACCTTCTTCTAAGTTAGGTTTACAAAGGTCTGCCTAGGCTTCAAGAGCCTTCCTTATGCCACTACACTTACCATTCCATAAGAAGGTCCTACACATCCTAGTAATTTTCTCTAGGATGTTACTAAGAATAAGGAATATGGCTAGCCAAAAGCACTCCACACCTTAAAGCACTGACTTGATCAGTTCTGTTCTGTTAGCATAGGACAATGAAGAACCTGCCCAGACATTTATGTACCCAACTATTTTGTCAATGAGGGGGGAGTAATGTGTAGCATTTAATCTAACTGATGCCAGAGGAACCCCCAAGTATTTGAAAGGGAGGCTGCCCTCCTCCATTCTAGTGATTCTTCTGATTTCTATCAACTCCTCAGCCTTGACTCCAGCATGATATATTTTGTCTTGGCCAGGCTTCCTTGCAGCCCAGAACACTCACTGAACTGGTTGATACACTTCATTAGCAGCCCAACAGATTTACCCTTCCCTCTGGCAAAGAGAATGAGGTCATCAGCAAATGCTAAGTGGGTGATCTTTAGTTTGTCACATTTAGGATGGTATCTGAATCAATCCTCTTCCTTTAACCTCCCAAGGAGCCTGGATAAATACTCCACAATCATGATAAACAGGTATGGGGAGAGGGGATCACCTTGTCTAAGGCCTCTTTTACCAGCAAAGAACCCATGCATACTCCCATTGATGGATAGAGAGAAGGATATTGTAGTGACATATTCCATGACCCAATCCCTAAATTTTCCAGGAAACCTAAGACCCTCAAGTAAACTGTTCAGGAAATCCCATTCAACAGTATCATATGCTTTTCTGAGGTCTATCTTGATCATACATCTTGGAGAGATTCTTTTCCTACAATACTTTCTGAGAAGTTCCTGAACCAAATAAATGTTCTCTGTCATACTTATAGATTTGATAAAAGCAGCTTGAGCTTGGTAGACAATGAAGTTTAGGCATGGAGCTAATCTAGAGGCAAGGATCTTGGAAATGATCTTGTATATCACATTACAACAGGCTGTAGGTCTGAAGTCGTCCACTCTAGATGCTTGTTTTCATTTAGGGATCAATGCAAGGGAGGTGTGGTTTAACTATTTTAAAAGTCTCCCATTCTGGAAAAATTCCTGAACAGCCTCAACGATATCTTTGTTGATTACATCCCAGGCTTTTTTGAAATATCTGGAAGAATAGCCATCAGGTCCAGGGGACTTGTCCTCCCTTATACTCCACAGAGCTTCCTTAATCTCTTTTTCAGAGACATCTTTGATCAATTGGTCAGATTGACTCTCTTGGACTAGAGGGCCTGCTCAAAGGACATTAAGGTCTAGAGGGCTGCAATTAGAAGAAGAGCCTAGGAGGTTCTTATAGAACTTAAGGAATTCCTCCTTCACTTTAGCTTCAGAGGTAGTCAATGATCCATTAGAGGAAACAACAGCAGCTATATGGTTTTTGCTAGTTCTCCTTTTAACCAAGGCATGAAAGAACTTAGGGCCCCTATCACTATTGAGGAGGTATTTACACTTAGCCTGCTGAGATAGGAAACTCCTCTCAGTTTTTGCCAGTTGAAAGGCCTTCAGTTTCACAGAAGCCACCATAGATCGGAGCTCTGGGTCAGATGGGTTATCATAAAGCTCTTTTTGAAGACTAGCTAGGTTGGAGGAGGCCTCCAGTGCTCTTTCAGAAATGTGACTAAAGTGTTTTTCATTAAACAGTTTGAAGTGAAGTTTGAGAGCTTTCAGGTTTCTACAAAGTTTGAACAGTTTAGTACCCCCCAAGGTTCTGCCCCAGTGAGCTCTAACTGTATCTAGGAACTTATTATGATCAGTCCACATATTAAAGAACTTAAAAGATCTTCTTCCCCCACTAGCATTATCCATCAAACTTACAAGGCATGGGGAGTGGTCAGAAAGATAACCAGCAAGTAGGAAGGAGGCTTGGGCTCTCAGCCCCTTTTGATACCAAACATTGTTCACCATTATCCTGTCCAACTTACTCCAGACTTTATTGTTAGTCTAGGTAAATAGGCACCCTGTAGCACTGACATCAAATAAGCCTGTTTCTCTACAACAAAAGGAGGGGTCCCTTAACTCATAGTCTGTTACAGACAGACCATTAGCTTTCTCATCAGCTGCAAATACATTATCGAAATCCCCCAAAACAAGCCAAGAGGCTGAGCAATCATAACTAAAATTACAAAGATTATCCCACAAGGGTCTTCTAGCCACAATGGTGTTACATCCATAAACAAAACTAATTACAAATTTACAAGAAGTAATTAAGCAAAGAACATTACAATGAATAACTTGAGGGCTTGCTTCTATAATAGATAAACTGACCTTAGAGGGGTCCCATAGCACCAAAATTCTGCCAGAAAGATGGGCAGTAAAGTTGTTAATCTGACTCCACTGGTTGAACTTGTTACCCATGATTCTGAGCAGCTTAGTTTCATCAAGCTTGCACTCCAAAATTCCCATCACATCAATTTTTTTGCTCTTCATGAGGTGCAACACCCCATTGTGTTTCAGGGGTTTGCGAAAATCCCTGATGTTCCAGCATACTACAATCATTGGGTAGGCTGGGAGGTAGTCCCTCCCTTCCTGATTGAATGTGGTTCTTTCAGATCTGATCTTCCTTTTTTCTTCTTAGCTAACTGTATGCTACTCCTTTGCATTCCTGTTTCCTTGGCCTTAGCACAGGAGTTAGGGGGTTCATTTGGTTGGATGGCCTTTTTAGAGGGTTCCACTTGAACAAGGCCAGGACCAGGCCTTTGGTCACATTCCCCCACTGTTTCTACACACCTAGGGCCCTCCCCTCCAGGTTGGGACATTTCTATGCTACTCTACTAGATTCTTGAGTTGTCTTCCTTTTGGTAGGAGGAAAAAGACTAGGGTCAACCCCCCCTGTCACTGGCTCAAGGACCTTTCCCCCATTGTCATTATGAGGAAGAGACATAATCCCTTTTTGCCTTGGTATTTCTATCCCCCTGCCACTCTGTTTTCTATCTTTGCCTGCCTTCCCAATAAGGCTGCATGAGTGAAGGTCGTGGCCTAAGATCTTACACTTAGAGCAGAACTTATGGAGGTTTTCATAAGAAATCTTTTGCTCAAAGAAGTTCCCATTAGAGAAGCTCACTGGCACTGAGAACTTAATCTTCTTTGCTACATCAATCTCTACAAGCAGCCTAGCATATGAAATTCTCTCTTTAGTGTTTGTAAACTGATCAGCATAGAGAGGTTTCCCAAGTTTGGTGCCTATCTTACTAAGACTATTGGCAGTCCACAGCTCAAGAGGCAGGCCCTTCAACTGAATCCAAACAGGGATAGTGCTTATTTCCTCATTACCAAATTGAAAGAACTTAGGCATGGATTTCAAAAGTAAAGGTCTACCATAGACTTGGTAGGGTCCTTCTTGAAGCACATTCATACTAGTCTCAGCATTTTCAAATTTGAATACAATCCATCCACTATCATGAAATTGAGTTAAAAATTTTACCTTCCATGAGTCTGTGAGCATCTTCAAGGCAGCTCTCCCTGGGAATCTTCCAGCAAAGTACCCAACTAAGTAATGTGGCTAGCCTCCAAACACCTCATCAATGTCTTCTTCAGTAATGCATACTGTGTCTCCTTCACTTTCAATAGAGTGGAGCTACAGACCCTTGCTTTGCTTTCTATTCTCAGCAAATAGACTAACCCAATGGGCTTTCTTGCTTCCATCCAAGGGGGATTTAGCATTAAAGCCTTGCTCTTTAGTGCTGGTTTTACCATGAGTATCAGCGGGATCCTCCTGCCTTTGGGGGGACTCTTTGGAACTGGAACCACTGTAGGGACTCCCATCCCTCAAGGAAGAGAGAGGACAGGTTCTTTTTCTCAACTCTTCATTTCCTTTGCTTGCAGCTGCAGGCCTCCCGTGAACAGTAGCTTGACAGCTAGAGTCTTCTTCCTCACTAGAAGAATAGGATTCAGCCTGGTCTGAGGCCTCACCATCCTCACCACTATCTTCAGAGGAGCTTAGGGACCCATCCTCTAAAGCCTGGGTATCTTCCTGCATTGCCTTCTTTACCATTGTTTGATTTTGGTTACTGTTCACCATTGAAGCTCTGAGAGATCTTTCTTCATTTCCCGAGCCAGAGCCATCCAACTCAGGCCTCATAGACTTTGACCCTTTCTCTCCCAAGGAGCAGGATGAGCTATCTGACACCTTGCTTAATCTTTTGGACCCATTCTTGCTGGAGTCCTCTGGAACTTCTTCTCGCGAATGCAGTACTGTAGCAGCTTTATTTTTGAAATGATTTTGGACAAATTCCAAATCATTTTTCTCTTGGACTGAGGGGTAGGGCTTCCTAGAGGATATCTTCTTTCCTATGCTAGAGAGAGCACTGGTTTTGACTCAAAGAAGATGAGAGGAGGAGAGAAGAGAGGGAAAACATGGACAAGGTACTGTAGCAGTTGAAAGCTTCTCTCCTTACCTTACCCGCGCTTTCTGATGTATTTCTTGATGAGTTATCTAGTTGTCTCCCAGTAGAGAGATTAAATTCTCTATTGATGTGATACCAGGTCCATCAAATATATCTATAGTACCCTACAAAGTGACACTCACTAAGTTAAGAGAGTTTAAAGTTCAAGATTTGTTAGATAAATAATTTATTCGATTTAGTGTATCGTCATGAGGAGCCCACGTAGTGTTTGTGAAGAAGAAAGATGGAACGATGAGATTGTGTATAGACTACAGATAGTTGAATAAGATAACCATTAAGAACAAATATCATTTACCCAAGATAGATGATTTATTTGAGAAGTTGTGTGGAGCAAGGGTATTTTCAAAAATAGACATGAGATCAGGTTATCATCAATTTAAGATAGAGAAAGGAGACGTGCCTAAGACTACTTTTAGAAAACGTTATGGTCATAAGTTTCTTGTGATGTCATTTGGATTGACTAACACTCCAACAACATTCATGAACTTAATGAATAAAATGTTTAAACTACTTCTTGATAGTTTTGTGGTTGTGTTCATTGATGACATCTTGGTGTATTCTAAGACTAAGGAAGAACATGAAAAATATTTAGAAATTATGTTGGAGATCTTGTGGAAAGAGATATTGTATACTATAATTTTCAAAATGTGAATTTTGGTTGGATGAAATGACTTTTTTGGGGCATGTAATATCTGGAGATGACATAACAGTTGATCCATAAAAGGTAGATGCAATGTTAAGTTGGGAGATACCAACTAATGTGACTAATATTAGAATCTTCTTAAGGTTAGCTGGTTACTATAGAAGATTCTTTCAAAAAAATTTATTATTATAGTACTGTTGACTAGACTGGCTAGGAAAGAGGTGAGATTTTTATGGTGTGGGGAGTGTGAGACAAGTTTCCAAATACTAAAGGAGAAATTGACTACAGTTCCAGTATGGGTGCTTCCTTATAATGATAAAGGATTTGTAGTATATAGTGATGCATCCCATCAAGAGTTAGGATGTGTGTTGATGCAACATGAGAAGGTAATGGCATGTGCTTCTAGATAATTGAAGAATCATGATAGAAATTACCCCACCTATAGCTTAGAGTTGCCTGCCATAGTGATTATTTTAAAGATTGGAGATACCATCTGTATGGAGCCACTTGTGAGATATTCATTGATCATAAGAGTTTGACATACTTAACTACCTAAAGAGAGTTGAATTTGAGGCAAAGATGATGGATGGAGTTAATTAGTGACTATGATTTTACATTTCACTATCATCTAGAAAAGGTGAAGGTGGTAGCTGATGCATTAAGTAGAAAGTCTACATGAAGGCTAACTGTTATTTAGAGTCCTGATGTGAAACTGATGATAGATTTAAGAGAGATAAGAATGAAGTTGAATATCAGTGATAAAGGATTATGGTTAACAAATATGGTTATACAATCATCCAAAGTAAAATATTTTTTAGAGATGCAAGATAGAGATGAACTAGAAAGCAATATAAGTTCAAAATTTGAAATGAGGCTATTTTGATTTTGGAACATAGGAATTGTATTCCCAATAATGTTGAGTTGAGAAATGAGATATTAAGAGAGGCACATGGTAATGTATATTCAATGCAACCAAGCAACAATAAGATGTATAGAGGATTGAGACAGAATTACTGGTAGTCAGGATTGAAGAAGGATGTAGCTGAATATATTTCTAAATGTTTGGTTGGTCAGTAAGTGAAGTCAGAGAATAAACATCTGGGAGGCTTACTACAACCTCTTTCTTTGTTTGAATGGCCATAGAAAAAATATATATGAATATGGATTTTGTTTCTTCATTTTCCCATACCCAGAGAGGTCACGATATAGTGTAAGTGATAGTAGATAAACTTTCTAAGTCATTCCAATTTCTTCCAATTAAAACTAAATAGAATCCTAAAAAGTTGGTTTACCGGTATGTTGTGAGGTGGTATGGAGTACTATTAAGTATAGTGTCATTTAGAGATGCTAGATTTACATATTGATTTTGGAGAGGCTTTCGGAAAGCCATGTGTACACAGTTGCAGTTTGTTACATCTTTTCATCCTCAAACAATTGGCAAACAAAAAGGATTATTAGAGCACTAAAAGATATGTTAAGGGCAAATGTGATGAGTTTCTCAGTAAGTTGGGATGCTTACTTTCCATTGATGGAATCTGCTTATAATAATCAACATCAATTTAGTAATGGAATGGCACCGATTGAGACATTGTATGGTAGAAGGTGTAGAACTCCTATATATTGGAAAGAAATGGGAGAGAGAAATATATTTGGTCCATAAACTATTGAGTTAACAACTGGGAGGATCAAACTGGTTAGAGAGAACCGTAAAAGAGCATAGAGTAGACCGAATAGCTATGCTGATAATAGGAGAAGACCTCTTGAATTTCAAGTAGGTGATTGGGTGTAATTAAAAATATCTCCATGAAAAGGTGTATTGAGATTTAAACAAGAAAATAAAGTTGAGTACGAGGTATGTGAGACTCTATAAGGTTGTTGAGAAAGTTGGGTTAGTCGCGTATATCCGAGAATTGCCTTCAAAGTTGAAGCAGTTACACAATGTGTTTCATGTTTCACTTTTGAGAAAGTGTTTACATGATGAATCTCATAATATTTCGAGCCAAGTAGTAGATATTTAGGAAGGTTTGACTTTTATACAAGTACCAATGAGAAATTTAGACAGAAAAGAACAAGTCCTGTGTAATAAAGTAATTCCGTTAATTCAAGTTCTGTGACGGAATAAATATGTTGAAGAGATTACATGAGAGAATGAGGCAACTATGAAGAAATATTATTCAAAATCGTTCTTGAGTTAGGTAAGGAAATTTCGGGGACGAAATTTTTATAAGGTGAATAGAATTGTAATACCCGTGTTCTTAAAGTATAGGTAAAGAAGTAATTTGATAAATATGATATAGAATTAAAATAAAATAATATATACATGAAAGGTTTATTATTTGAATAAAATAATTCTTTTGAAAAAAAATGGATGCATGATGGTACGGATACAAAGAAAAAAAAAGAAAAAGGAAAAAAAAAAGAAAAGAAAAAGAGGTGGCTACACCTGGACGCCTAAGGTGTAGCCTTTGCCTTGCATGCATTGTGCATGCAAGACACAACGATTTTGCAAACAATGAGAATATGTTATATATATATATATATATATATATATATATATATATATATATATATATATATATATATATATATATATATAGTTTTTCTTTTATTTAGTCATTACTTACCAAATCCTGTTTGGTTTTCTCATTTCCTCAATTCAAACTACTATATTTCTTTAAACACTTGGGGACTGAAAGAAAGATTAAAAGAGTAAATTTTTGAAGGGCTTTATGGGAGAATTTTATGGAGAGGCATGAGAAGCTCTAAGAAAAACAGAAGGTAATAACATGAGTTTCATTTTTTGAAATCTAGCATACATGAAATTTCCCAGAATTCAATGTGGGAATTTTCAAAGGGTGTAAATTATGAAGGAATTGAAGAATAAATTAGAAATTTTAATATAAATATTATGTCAGGTGTTAACGATTAGCAACAGGGGAAAATTACTGAAAGAAGCAAGAAAGGCAAGGAGGTGACCCACGGGTAACTCTAAGTGCTACGTGGTGAGTTAGATTTACTTAAAGTAATCAAGATAAATATGAAATATATAGTGATAGTATTTGAATAAATCATTAACTTATAATTTGGTGATAGATGAAAGTTGGTTGATAGGTATGATAGGAATAGTGGATGTGTAGAGAATTATTTTACGAGAAATAATATTATTGGAATAATGAGTCGATTTAATAATAAAGGCGATAAGTGAAATTCTTGACGAGCTATAGTTGATGATTTAATATGAATTATGAGGAGAAGAATTTAGTGGAATTTTTCAAATAATAATTTGAGAACAATCAGGATAGCTAGTTTAAATGTCTAAATACATGCTTGTTCATATGCATATTCATATCATTATTCATATCCATATGCATGAAATAAAAGAACCGGGAGGGCAGCCGGTCTAAATGAAAATAAAATAACCGAGAAGGTAACCCGTCTAAATGAGAATGAAAGAACCAGGAAGACAGCTGGTCTAAATGAGAATGAAAGAACTAATAAGGCAAACGGTCTAAGATAAAAACATGTCGACATGTGGGAAGATAAGATGTTCCCAATAATAATAACATTTAACTTCATGCATTGCATTTGCTTTAAATATTGATTGTTATTGCTTGATATGTTAAAGTGCTATTTATGATTGTAAATCTATTGATAGAGGAATGAGTCTCACAAAGACACAAATATACTAAGAAAGAAATATGGAAATATGTCTGATGAGTAATTTAAGAAGAGATCGAGTAATAGAGGAATTATGAAATTGAGAAGTGATTACAGTATATTGTTATTGAATTATTTGAAGAAAAAGATGAATGAATATTGAAAAAAAAATTAGAAGTAATTGAATTTTAAGATGTAACTGGGAGTATAAAATTGAATACTTCTAGTAAATTTAATTCACTGAGCTTGTGAAGCTCACTCCTCATTGTACAATGATTTCAGGTAGGACAGATAGTTTGGTGAGTTGAGATTCAGACAAAATCATTATCTGTAAGCCACGTGTGTCCACATCCTTCGACTAATGGAAAACAAAAATAAAAATTTATTTGTAAATATTCATGCATATTACGTTGTATATAATGTTTAAGTTAAGATCTGAATGATGTATCTCCCCTGTGGAGGGTTGAGAATTGATGTAAATAATTGCAGTTGGTATTTTTTTATTGTTGCATATATATATCGTGCTAGGATTTTCAAAATGTGACAACATCATCTCGGGGGTGGCCAACCCGGGATGGGTTGTTACAATTGCGTATCTTAGAGGTTGAGATCAACTCTTAATTAAGCCTAAACAATTTTGTAAATGTATCCTAAGTAATGGAGACACATCGTAGAGCATCACCGACATGAACTTAGAAGTGGTGCCGCTTCTTAAGAGAGTTTAAGGTTTACTCTCAGTAGTGTTCATGAAACAAGGTACAAGCATATGGCCATAATGATGCTAAGTAAAAATTAAAACTTTTCACCGAGATAGGAGAGCAATATATGTGTGGTATCTCTGATTCTATAACAAAGAGTTCCTAATTTAATGCTATTAAGTAATTAGATACTCTATAGAGTCTTGAGATACTTACACTAAGTAAAGATTTGATTCGAAAGATATCTTTACATATGTATATTAATCTTAGGTTACCTTCGCTGTAAATTTTCTTAAAATTGTTTCTGAAATGTTTTGTTTTTCAAATAAGAGTGGGGGATTTTTGGAAGTTTTGCTGAAAAAACAATATTTAGTTGACTGAATGAAGGACAGAGAGTTACTATCTGTTTTTTTTTTCAGTCGACTGAATACCCAACACCTGATACTTTGCAGTTTTAGATGTTGATTTAGTCGACTGAATGTTAAAAAAAAATTGAATTCGAATTCTAACATCTATAACTTTTCAAAGAGTCGTGTCTTCTCTTTGAAGAGCTATATTTTTAAATGATTACTCTTCATTTTCAGACTATTGGAAGTTCAAAATTAAATCTATAAAAACTTCTAATAACTTCCAAAATAAACTACTTTACTTCACTTTCTTTTTTTATTTTTCAGAATTCTTCTTCTTCTTCTTATGGAATTCTAAATATTTGCTATCTGTAAATCTTCTTCTTTTTCTTCTTTCTAAAAAATACAACATTGTTAATAGGAGAGTTCTTAGGGGATTCTTCTTCTTCTTCTTCTATTTTCTTCCTGAAAAATACAACCATTGTTAATAGGAGAGTTCTTAGGGGATTCTACATATTTGTTATCTGTAAATCAAGAGACTTTATGTATCATAGAGGATATTTGTCTGTAACCCATTAGCAAACTCCTAATGGAGTGGGGATAAATAAAACCTTATTCTTCTTCTTCTTCTATATTTTTTTTTTTTTTGAAAAATACAACCATTGTTAATAGGAGATTTGTGTATCCTAGAGGATATTTGTCTGTAACCCATTAGCAAACTCCTAACGGAGTGGAGACAAATAAAACCTTAAAAAAACATTGATTAATGTGATTCAAAGTCTTTAATTCCATTTTCCTTAATCTTCTTCAATATTTAGTCTTTGATTCCTACTCCAGAATTTATACCAACATTTTATCCCTATGTGGATAGGGACGAAGATTTTTAAAAATCTTAAGTCTAAACGGGGATGGGGACGAAGGAGGCAGTCTTTGCCCCATAAAATTCCCGTCCTCGTCCCCTGTTACATTAGGTTTTATGTTTATATAAATATAATAGATAAACTTGATAATTACTTAGTTACCTCTTAGCTATATAAATTTCCATTTAAAGTAGAAATTGGGTTTCATTGCTCATTTACTCAGTTTTGGCCGCACCACTTTCTTATTCATACTTACACGTACCAAAAAGTAGAATGAATTTTTTTTCTTTTTCTCTTGATTGATTTGGGCTTTAAAAATAGAAAGGAGACGAGACCGGGGTCGAGGATAAAGATCGAAATATTCTGAAATCTTTGATGAGAACCAAGGACAAAATGAAATCTTCGAAGGGAATGGAGACGAGGATGAAGAGTATTTTTACAAACGGGAATTGGGACGAAGACGCCACTCTTCACTTCAAACCTGCTTCATTGCCATCCGCACTTCCTTCTTAGTTGTCAAGTTAATTTTTTGTATCAGAATCCAAGCAAGCTGACATGCATCCAACTCCTGCTTTTTTTTTTCACAGCAAATTTTCTCTCTTTCCTTTTTTGTGAAATTGGCAAAATCCAATCAATTTAGAATTAGTTTGATCTATGGTTTATAATTTATAAAAATAGTTTTTAAAATAATTTATGTTAAAATAGTATTAAAATTATACTATATTTAATAAAATAACAATAAAAACATATTTTTCCTCAGATACAGGAATGAGAAGGACCACTGCGCCATTTTCACTTCTTGCTAAAAAGAGCACATCATTTATCCTTATATTTATTACAACCATTCACTTCTTGCCAATTCACATGTTTTACTCGCATACAATAAATTAAAATTGAAAAATATATGTACATTTCATATATATATATATATATATATATATATGCTTTCAAAGCACTGTCAATTTTGATTTTTTTATTTTATTTTGAAAATAGACAATTTTGTGCTTTCGTTTTCATTGTCGCACCACGTTTTGGCATCTTAGAGTTTTTTTACACAGTCAATTTCATAGAAACAAAAAATCGTTTAATAAACCGGTTTTTAGAGACCATTTTATAAACTTTAACTAAGAAAGTTGTAATCATAATTTATGTTGCAATGTTTGGTTGTAACATAGAGCGGAGAAGCTTTGTAAACCACATAAATTATCCCTTGAAAAAGCGGACATGTAGGTAGTAGAAAATGCCATATAATTACTTAAGAAGCGGCCGAGCTAGCTAAGTACTTCTAATGATTTTCAAAATAAATTACTTTACTTCACTTTCTCTTTTTATTTTTCATAATTTTTTTTTTATTTTCTCTCTAAAAAATACAACCATTGTTAATCACTATTTTAAAGAGAATTTTTAAGGGATTCTAGAGACTTTACGTATTTTAGAGGATATTTGTCTGTAACTCATTAACAAACTCCTAACGGAGTTGGGATAAATAAAACCTTAAAGAAAACATTGATTAATGTGATTCAAAGTCTTTAATTCTGTTTTCCTTAATCTTCTTCAATATTTAGTCTTTGATTCCTACTCCAGAATTTATACCAACATTTTATCCCCACAGGGACAAGAACGAAGATTTTTTAAAATCTTAAGTTTGAAAAAGGATGGGGACGAAGGAAACAGTCTTTACCTTTTAAAATTTTTGTCATCGTCCCCTATTACATTAGGTTTTATATTTTATATAAATATATTAGATAAACTTAGTAATTTCCTAGTTACCCCTTAGCTATATAAATTTCCATTTAAAGTAGAAATATGGTTTCATTGTTCATTTGCTCAATTTCGGTCATACAACTTTCTTGTTTATGCTTTCAGGTACCAAAAAGTAGAATTGGGTTTTTTTTTTCTCTTGATTGATTTGGGATTTGAAAACAGAAAAGGGACGGGGATGAGGATAAAGATTGAAATATCATGAAATCTTCGGCGAAAACGAAAACGAAAGATAAAATGAAATCTTTGAGAGGGATGAGGACAAGAGCAAAGAGTATTTTTGCAAACGGTGATTAGAACAAAAAGATCACTCTTTGTTTCAAACCCTTCTCATTGCCATCCCTACTTCCGACCTCCCTTCTCAGTTGTCATGTTAATTTTTCGTATCAGAATCCATGCAAGCTGACATGCATCCAACTCCTGCTTCTTCTATTTTCACAGCAAATTTTCTCTCATTCCTTTTTTGTGAAATTGGCAAAATGCAATCAATTTAGAATTCGTTTGATCTATGGTTTAAAAATAATTTATGTTAAAATAGTATTAAAATTATACTATTTAATATTTAATAAAATAACAATAAAAACATATTTTTCCTGAGATACAGGAATGAGAATCTTGACCACTGCACCATTTTCACTTCTTGCTAATAAGAGCACGTCATTTATATTTATATTTATTACAACTTACCATGATTGAAAATTGCCAATTCACATGTTTTACTCGCATACAATACATTAAAATTGAAAAATATATGTATATTTCATATATATATAATATATATAATATAAAAATATATATGCTTTCAAAGCACTCTCAACTTAGATTTTTTCTTTTATTTTGAAAATAAACGATTTTACGCTTTTGTTTTCACTCTCACACCACGATTTTGCATCTTAGATTTTTTTTACACATTCAATTTTACAGAAACAAAAAATCGTTTAATAAACCGGTTTTTGGAGACAATTTCATAAACTTTAACTAAGTTGTAATCATAATCCATGTTGCAATGTTTGGTTGTAACATAAAGTGGAAAAGCAAAGCTTTGTAAACCACATAAGGTATCCCTTGAAAAAGCGGACATTTAGATAGTAGAAAATGCCATATAATTACTTAAGAAGTCGGGCCGGGCTAGCCAAATCAAAAAAAAAAGTTTTTATTAAATAAAGTGTTATACAAGATACATTATGAAAAGTTAATTTTATTATTAAATAATATAAAAAAATATATTTTTTATTTTTATTTAAAAATAAAATAAATTTTTATATCACGTCTCATTCATCACACTGTTTTTTTTCCACCATGATGGCTTGCTACTGCCTATGTGATTGGTAGACACGAACCGACAGGTAGAGTCAAGGTCGGCAGCCAGCTTCTAGTTGCATGAACAATGAAGAACCTTCCCAGAAATTAATTGGTTAATACAAACAGTGACTGAAAGGGTTCATTTCACTTGGACCTTCTAGTACTTACCAAATCATTTTAGACAGTGACGTTTTTGTATCAAGTGGTAAAATTTTATTTTATAATTACTTTAGTTTTCTCTTGATTGGTAATTACAGCTCATTAAAATAATGCTGCTGCAAATCGTATAAGTCATGGCACTTTCAATTCTCAAAAGCAAAAAAATCCCATTTGGTCAACTTGGATTAAAATAAAGAAATTGGAGGAACCTCTTCCAATTGGATAAGATCCATAAAATAATATGTCTAGATGAATCCTTAACAAAGCAAAAAGGTTTGCCAGGTCGGCAATGTCCGAGTAACTTCCTCATTCTTTTTTTGTCTTCTAATCCATTTAAGGTCATGCCCTACGTCACACATCAGTAGTATTCCACTGTCCAGACAAGGATTTCAGATTTCACATGAGATTTCTTTTTCAACTTACTTTTTGACCATCAGATTGTTTTTCGTCTAATTTCTTTTTTTTTTTTAATTTAAAATGTAGTCAAATGAACTCATTAAAAAAGCGATGAGAAATTGAGAATTGCTCAACCTCAACCTCCAAGTGCAGTGTTTCTTTTTCTCCCACTTAAAAAAAATGCTCCATAATTTATATTTTTCTAGTTTCTGTTTTTTCTTTTAACTAATTAAACCTCAAACCTTAATTTCAATTTAACTCAACTAATTGATTATATGTGCAAAGTCAAGTTCACACAAACTCAGTTAGTGTAATCAACAATTTCCTTCATCAAGGGTAATTTTTAAGCTATAATTGATAAGAAAAAAAAATAAAGAAAAGAAGAATTAATGGATAATACTCTTTTATTGATTAGTAAAAAAAAAGTAAATGATTAATGTTTTCTTTTAATATATACAAATCACAATTATATTAAATTAAGATGATTGAGAAGTGAAAGTTAAAATAAATTAATTTTTTTTATTATTTATTTCTTTTTCATTGCTATTTATCATCTTTACTAAACAAACTATAATAAATATCAATCTTATTTATTTTTTCTATCCTACCTCTGTTTTTTTGTTCCATTTTTCTTTTCTGTTATTAATGAATTAATATTGCATTTGCGTTGACTTTTACTATTAATGTGTCAAACTTGTTAATACAAATTTAATGTTGTTAACTTTATTTTGTTGACAACAAAACTTCATCGTGTTGATTTAAAATTTGATGCTTAATTTAAAAGGGCCAAACAATATTGTATTTTTTTTTTCTATTTTAAAACAAATCAAACTCTGTGGATGATAACCAATTGAAAAAAGAAGGGGTGAATTCTGGGAAACTTGGAGCAGTCATATAGTAATATAAAAAAATAGAAAAAATAATTAAGGATAAAATTGTTTACACATCTTTTGAGATACAATATAATTACAAATATTGTAATTGCCCGATAGCTCTCACATGAAACTGGTCTGTTCCATTATCCTCCATTTTTTTTTTCAATTTTCTTTCTATACCTACTTTTTTTTTTGAATAATAGACCATTACGACCGTCTCCACAATCTTTATCTTAGGACCCTGTGGAGGATGTAAATCGTAGGATGTGCAGCGCAATGGCAGGACTCGAACCCGAGACCTCACGGGGGAACCGCCATTCTCTACCCACTTTGATTCTATGGTAAGTTAGCTCTTTGCTTCTTTAATTTGTTTATGTTGGAACAAATCAGCTTTAAGAGTTGATTTTAGATTATTTTAAAGTCTTAATCTACGCTAATTAATAATTATTAAAAAAATTTAATTAGGTGCATTCAATAAAACTCAAGTTAGAGTTTTAACTGGTACTTATTTTGGTTCAAAATTAATCTTAATATGTGAGTTTAAAATGAGAATAAAGTGTTGTTTAAAAACTCAACTTGGCTTTGTCCCACATTGATAAGAAAAATAAAAAAAAAAATAAAATACTTTATAAGCATTTATTTGGAATTTTTATCTACTTCTATTAAAAGAATGATAGAGTGAAGTGATTGTAAAGTCGCATTAGCGCTTTAGGCGCACTTTGCACTTTTGGGTATGTAGATTTTGGACAAAAACACAAATCATAAATTAAAAAAAAAAGCATCAATTTAAATCTAAATGTTGTGATTTAAACAGAAATGTGTTATTTAAATCTTAAAGTTGTAATTTAATGAAAATGTGTCAAATTGTTTAACTATTTCTTAATCAGAAATAATCTGGTCCGTTAAAAAATTAACAAACATGATCGTAAGACTCATATTTAATATGAAAAATCATGTCTTTCCAACTTGAAAAAAACCATGTCTTTCAGAATCATTTGAAGATGTGCTTCTGCACCTATAAATACCCTTTCTCCCTACATTTCAGAATAATTTTCATTTTTCATTCTTCCTTCCTTCTTTCTTTCTTCTCTTTTTTTCTCTCAAAACTCTACTATAATATTTCTGTATTTCAAAGCTGGATTAAATCCGAAGTTCTTCAGATTTTGTTGTTTGCAGAATCCAAACTTGAGACTTGGTTGTATCCTAGAAGACTATTTGTCTGTAACCCATAGCAAACTTGTTTATATAAGTGGAGATGAATAAAGCCTTAAAGACAATGTTTATCACACGTCTCTAAGTCTTGATTCTCATGTTTTGTTCTCGTTTAGAAAAAAGTTTCAACAATTTTAAGGCTTTATTCTGTTGAACAAAATGGAGACAAAACCATTCAAGGTGATGAATCACGACTTCGTCAAGCTAGACAGATTCGATGGAAATGATTTCAGCCGGTGGCAAGACAAGATTATGTTCTTGCTTACTGCATTGAAAATTTCTTACATACTGGATCCTAATCTGCAGCCTATTCCTAATGATCTAGTACCTAAGGAAGGAGAGCATCCTTAAACAGGTTTGATCGAACAACGACAGAAAGAATGGAAGAAAAAAGAGAGGATGACGAGTTGTTATATCGTGGGCATATTCTGAACACATTGTCAGATCACTTGTACGATCTGTTCACAGATATCAAATCTGCTCGTGATATTTGGAATGCTCTTGAATACAAATGCAAAGCGAAGGAATAAGGTACAAATAAGTATTTAGTTTCTAAATGCTTTGATTTTAAAATGGTTGACAATAAACCTATTTTAGAACAAGTGCATGAATTACAAGTTGTTGTTAATAGAATCTAATCTTTAAAAATTATTTTGCCTGAATCATTCCAAGTTAGAGCTATTATAGCTAAACTTCCCATTTCTTGAAAGGATTGTGGAAAAATATTGTTGCATAAGTATGAGGACTACACTTTAGAAAAAATATAAAAACATCTTTATATTGAAGAATAATCACGTTTATGTGACAAAATAAATTATGTTCAAAGTGGTTCTTAAGTGTGTCATGTGGAGGCAAGCAAAACTAAAAAAACATGATTTACAAGTGAAAGATGGAGGAAAATTTAAGAAGAATGCAAGAAAAAAGAAAGGGAAATGTCATGTGTGTGGTAAACTCGGATACTATGCTCGTGAATGCAAATTTCGTAAAAGTATAGACGTTAACAAGGCTAACATGGTTGAAGAGAACCTTATAGCAATGATCACCGATCTGAGCCTTATGACTATGATCTCCGAGGTTAACATGGCAAATGAGGTGTTTGGATGGTGGTTAGATTTCGGTGCTACTGTCCATGTGTGCAATGACAAAAGAATGCTCAAGAAATTCGAGAAAGTGACTAATGGACAAGAAGTACAAATAGGAAATGTTGCACGAATCTAAGTTTGTGACAAAGAAATAGTCGAGATTGATTTCACATCCGGAAAGCGTCTGAGTCTTCTTAGTGTTCTCCATGTACTATAAATTCGAAAGAATTTAATTTTTGTTGATAATTTAGACAAAAAAATGATTTTGAGTTCCTGTTAAATTCGGTAAGGTCGTACTTTCAAAAAATGGCATTTTGTTGGAAAATGATATGCTTGTAATGACATGTATAAGCTAAGTATTAATAATAATAATAAAACCATGGTTTCTACTTATATTGAATCTTATTCTTTATGGCATAGTCGTTTAGCATATACTAATTCCGGTTATTTAAAGAGCATGCATAATTTAGAATTAATAAATATTGGAAATGATGACTTAGGAAAATGTGAAATATGTGTTCAATCTAAAATGGTAATTAAGTTTTTTAATTTATTATATATTTAATATATTATTAATATTAATTAATTTCTTAATTAGTTAAACCGTCGAAATAATTAAAAAAAATTTAACCATCAATTGATCAATTAACTGATATATATATTATTCAACTAATTAATTTAATATCAATTTAATTGATTAATTAAACTATTTTAATCAAAACGATTAAAAACAATCAATTAACTGATTTTAATCATTTAATGAATATCTATAAACAAAAATACAACATTGCTTTCAAAACAAGAATGAGACTTTTGCAATTATAGTGTAGCTCAAGGAGCATATAATTTACCTGTTCGCAACGTCACCCACCAACTCTACACTCACCACTTAAAACTAGGAACGTTGGCTTCAAGTAAGCGTCAAACTGGTCAAGTATTGTTTTATCATCCCTTTTTTTGTTTCTTGCCCGATGGCGTGAAAAATAAATCTGAACAGGTATTACTACGGATCGGATTCCCTCCAGTATTGTTAGGTCCATTTTTTAATTAAATTAATATTGATTAGTGTAATTTTTCCCTCTTCGGTTAACAGATTAATTAAGATAAATTATTCAATAGTTTATGAACCTATAAATGTAAAATTAAATAAAAAACTTCGATGAAACACCAAAGAGAAATAAAAATTTCATGTGTCTTACATGTTTCAATAAATAATTTTTTTTTATTTTTATGCAGTTTATTTTCTCTTTTGTTGCAATATATATATTCTTGGCAAAATAATATTAATATAAACAATCTAATTAAAATGAATTTAAAAAATATTGTTTTTAATTATTCATAGAATTTTTAATTTTTTTTTTAATTGAAGGGATTGAAAAGTATCATACTTTATTTAAAAGTCTTAGGCCTATAACTTTAGAATCATGGAATCCGTATTTACTCTCAAATTTTTAATCTGAGACAAAAAAAAGGCACACATGAAGACTTATATTGGTTATTTGTTACCACTGACACAGGACTGATGTTAATTAAAAAAGTTAAAGTTTTAAAAATTATAATAAATCGTTTAAATATCTCAAGATTTTTTTTTTGGTAAAAAAAAGAGTAAGTGTATTGAGCTCTAGCACATAGAGTAATTTTGAAGTAGCACCTACGTTTTGATCGAAGTTAAGGATCATTTCGCACTCTATGCGATAGAAACTTAAGTTTAACACTAAAAAATACTTATTGGGAGGCTCGATCTCAAGAATTTCAAGTGAGGCGACGAGTTTTTACCATTGAACCAAACACTTGTTGACCAAGTTTATGTTTTGTTGATAAGAAAAAAAATTAAAATAGTATCTGGTATATTGCTAAAAATATTTATTTTTTATTTTCTCAATGTGAATGCGAAATAACATGTTTGATAATACAAATTGCTCTATATATATTTTCATTATTTTTTTACTATCTTATTTATCTCTTCTCTTACTCCATTTTTTTTTTATCTTATCTTCGTCAATCTCACAAATTTCATTATTGTCATTATCACTATTAATTGGGTTCATATTCATTTTAATGCTGCATCACCAATAGAGTATATAAAGAAGATGAGTAGAAAACAACCCTGCTATAAAATTCATCCCAAAATAATTTGTGTCGTGCATGCATCCTCAATTACTTTGCTACCAATTAGAATAAAGTCATCATCCATTGCAAACAATAAACAAACACTTGGATTGCACACTGGAACCAATTCCAACACTGCATATTACACAACGAAAAACACTTTGTAGCAACATAATTGAATACCAACAATCATCAATCACTCGTAAATATACACATAAAATTAGAGAGAGGAAGATAAGATTTTGTTTTTCAGTTCATTTCTACAAGAGGAACTATGAGAGAGGCACTTGGAAAGATGAAGATGCGATCACGTGGAAAGCTGACAACAAGTCTTGTTTTTCGTTTCTTTTAAAAGAAGCAGCTCTTGTTAAACCATGAAGAATTATGTGGTTAATATTGATTTCTGTAGACCAAATCCTCTTAAAATGTTAAAATAGAATAAAAGTTTCAATGTGTTGGCTCGAACTCAGGCCACAGAATGATACGCAAGGCGGAAATAAGTTCCGCTTAGTTCCATGTTTCTAATTTGTTTTCAAAATTTGTGAAAACAATCTTTTTTTTTTTTATTTCCAGTTTTTCGTTGCACTTTGGTTTTTCTTTTCAAATTATTATAAACGAAAAATATAATAAAATATATCCAAACATGTTTTTTTGGTATCCTTTTTATTCTTTTGAAAACAGGAAAAAAAATAAATGCCAACAATACAAAAGCGAATCCTTATTACTTGTTTCTTTATTTATGTGTAATATTTAGTTTCCTAAAATGATTTTTCGTGAATTTAAAGTTTTTTTTTTCCTCTGTTGATAAGAATTTTTTTTCCTTTCAATTTACTTGTTTCTGTTTATTGTATCAGAACAAGATTATAGAAAACGTGTTAATTAGATTAGAAGGCGTTGAGCCGAGTTTAGTAAACGTCCAAGGCAAATGACGGAAGCAATGACAGAATCACCCGAAGTAGAGACCCATAATTAGAAATCTGACACGTGTGAGATGCCACCGGCTGCGGTCAGCCTTGGTAGAAAAAGAAACGGTAGGCTCTCTTTGTTATACTTAACCCGCGTTTTTGTTCTAGATACGACCTACACACAGTCTCTCCCTATCACACGTGTCTAAATTACATTTATATTGTCGCTATAAAAGCTTCTGGTCTCATTTATGTTCGTTGATTCAAGTGTTACATTTACAAACAGAAGCACAAAGGAAGAAAACAGAGGACAAGAAGGAGCTTAGGGATAAGATTTTTTGTAAGGAAAAAAGAAAATAAGGAAAATGAATGGAGAGCTAGAGTTACCGCCAGGTTTCAGATTTCACCCGACAGACGACGAGTTAGTGAATCACTATCTGTGTAGGAAATGTGCAGGGAAGTCTATTTCTGTTCCGATTATTGCAGAGATTGATCTCTACAAATATGATCCTTGGCAACTTCCAGGTATTTCAAATTTTCAATTCTCCCCGATTCAATTTTTTTTTCTTCAATTCTTCCCTTTTTCTTCGTTTTGCTTATCAATTAAAGAAGAAGAAGAAGAAGAAGAAGAAGAAGAAGTAAAAGTGTTTCTTCATGGTCAATTTGATTAATTAGTCTAGTTTAGGGAAATAGGGGTTGCTAGATCTGACTTCAAGTTTTACTTGATTTTCATTTACTTTCTGGTAAAACGGCTAATTTTTATGAACTACTAATCAATTTTAGAGTTAAAATCTATTATCTTCACAAACTAATCTGATGTGGCAGGTTCTTATAACTCGAAATTTTATTCTTTATTTTTCAAATTTAAATTTAGACATTTTTTTATTAGGACTATTTGTTTCTCTCTCTCCTTTTCTTTCTAAAAATTAACATGTATACGATATTTTTTTTCTTTTAAAAAAATTAATTAATTGTTGTTTTGTGTATTTTGATGCAGAAATGGCGCTGTATGGTGAAAAGGATTGGTACTTCTTCTCTCCAAGGGACCGGAAATATCCAAACGGGTCGCGCCCGAACCGGGCGGCTGGAAGTGGGTACTGGAAGGCAACCGGGGCGGACAAGCCAATTGGGAAGCCGAAGCCACTTGGCATTAAAAAGGCACTTGTCTTCTATGCTGGCAAAGCACCCAGAGGTGTCAAAACCAACTGGATCATGCATGAATATCGTCTCGCTAATGTTGATAGGTCTGCTGGCAAAAACAACAACCTGAGGGTACTTTCTCCTTTATTGATTCTTTCATTTCTTTCTTCCATTTTGCGATCTAAGTAATTTTTTAAGGACAAATAAGACATTTCATTGGGGGTTTTTTGGTAGGGTAACCATCAATAATTAACTTTGTTTTATGATCTTATTGCAGCTTGATGATTGGGTATTATGTCGAATATACAACAAGAAAGGAAGCACAGAGAAGCACAATCCCACTATTCGAAAATCAATAAAATACCCTGAAGAAGAGGATCAGAAACCCAACATTTTCATGCCTGGGCAGCAAAATATACTATCATTACCGAATCAAACATTACCAATGAATAATAGCGAACAATTACATACGGACACGTCGGATTCAGTACCAAGGTTGCACACCGACTCAAGCTGCTCGGAGCACGTGTTATCGCCTGAGTTCACGTGCGAGAAAGAGGTCCAAAGTGAACCCAACTGGAACGAATTCGGGAATGCATTTGATTTTGGGTTCAATTATATGGATGCCTTGCAAGATGACCCTTTTACCCATCAAGTTCAGTACCAAATGGACCAGCTCTCACCTTTGCAAGACATGTTAATGTTTCTGCAAAAGCCATTTTGATCATCGTAAAAAGACCTTCCCAAAAAAAAAACATTCAAATTATAAGGCACGCTATGGACCCAGCACAGTTTTATTCTCAGACCAAAAATACTTGGTTAAATATTAATTTTATACTCATTTGAAATTTTATTAGTAATTTTAAAAATTTTGTTGATAATATTGATATAAATGTAAAATCTTAAAAAATAAAATCATTTTATCAACAAAGTTTCGAACCAAGCTAAAATAATCTGATTTAACCAAATATTTCTCTTCATAAAATCTGTGTGATTTTGAACGTGCGGATGACTATTCAGTAATTAGCAAACGGTTTGTCTGATTCAATGGCGGGTACTGTGGCGAAACGGAAAAGCGAAGAGGAAGAAAAGGTGCACTGCAGTGTATTATAATACGGTGGTGATTTGATTACAACTGATTGATATGCGGTGCAAGATAGCTGGATTGGCTTGACCTCCGCTGGTCGGGTGATTGGACGGCGCATGTTCGATTTGCCTCGTGTTAATATGTGATCACATTGTAGGAAATTCTTGTAAGATTGTAGAAGAAATTTTTATTCATTTTATATGGAAGAAAATATTATATTCGATGCAGTTGAAGGAAGTCATAGATTTCTTCTGATGCAGTATGAAAATTTTTGGTAAGTAAGAACTTCTCGATGACTCTAGTGTATGGGCTTGGGGGGATTAATGTGGAGAAAATACCAAAAAGTCAACATCTAATTAGATAAAAAGTATTGACCAGGGGAGGGGGAGATCAGAACTTTCTTGCATTTGAAAGAGATTTATTCCTTCTTATTGGATAGGTAATTCAGAGGATGGTTATTAATTCTAGAAACTTTTTGCATCTGATTTTAATTTTTGGGTTGGTGAAGCGACAATCTTAACTGTGTACGTGTTTGACCGTTGATTTCAAAGTAAGGAAAAAAAGAAGCAAAACATATGGAAAATAAGACTTATGTAATGGATAATGAAAATGGAGAGATGGCCTACTTTTCATCTCAAATGGGTGTGAAGACTAGCATTAACTCATCTGAAGATCAATTAATTTATAAAATAGTGAACTATAATTTGCATTATATCCTTCTAGAGTTTCTACCAACGTATATATACACGAACAGAAAAGAAAAAGAAAAAACAATATAAATATAAACATTCCACTCTTACAATAGCCTTGAAGCTCTTTGTAAGTGGGGTAATGCTATGCGACTGATATCCAAGTTAAATATACAAGGATAAAAGAGTAATCTTTATCATCATCAAATATTAGCAGTTCTGGACTTTGGAGGCTTATTACAATTTGCGGGGACCCATCCAATTTCTTGATTTTCATTGTGGTAAATCACCATTCTATCTTGCATTGATATGTCTGTTGAAAGGACAGAAAAAACTTGTTTTCAACAAAAGAAAAACCATAAAAGGTGCAAGTTCAAGGGAGGGATATTGATTAGTTAATCCCTCATGTTTATATATGCTCCATAACTTCGTAGAGAAACAACACTTACCTCCAATGAGGTTTAGATCTTGCAGCCCTATTTGGGTGCCATTCAGAATTCCCAAGCAAACATTCCTCTTCTTCTGCCAGGCATATATTGTTAGTATTTCAATGTGCAACTTCTACTTGTAATTGAGAAAAATGTGAAAAACCAAAAATGAGAGACAGAATGATAAAATGAAGGCATTGCTTACTGAATTTATTAGATAAGCTTCAGGGGGTAATTCAAAGAGAGTCTTAGCTCTCCCACCGCTTGTGAAGCTCAGGGATAGTGGCTTGAAGTACTTCTTCACTTCGCGAACATTTTTGATAGGTTTACGGCCTTTCCAACAGAGTGGGAGTGTCTGATCATCTGGTGCTTCTTTTAAGGGCTTTCCAGTTAGTTCTCTCTTCACCTATAAACAGATAAGGCATCAGCATAGTGAATCAAGTTGCAAGAAAATATCAAATATTTTTAAAATCATAAGCAAATTTTGAACGTGGCATAACACGTGAAATCATCAAAATTCCACAAGGATTTCGATATAGATGATAAAGAACAAAAGAGAAAAGCTACAATCTGAGCGAAGAAGAAACAATTTCATATGATTTTCCTTCTTTTTGGGCAACTAAACACTAATTATTTGTTCTGTAGATGAATGTTTTGTAAACAATTGAAATGTACAAGAGAAAAACTGGTTACAAATTCTATATCACCAATGCTGGGTTCATAGTGTAACACTACAGATTTGAAGAATATTGTAAAATTGTATGACTCACCAAAAGCGTTAAAGATTGATATGCCTCAGAATTAAGATAGGTATAAGAGCTTCCACTGTCAAAAAGTACGAGTAGATTTTTCGACACAGTGGTTTTCCCATTAAAAAGGAGTTCTGCAACCCCAGGAGAATAGTGCTTGCTGTCATAAAAATTCAAGTAGAAAAAAATTTGAATTAAAATTAAGAAGAAAGTATGAATTATAATGAAAATATACATTTGAAATTAAACAAAGGTGGATCAGGAAGGGCTGATTACGAATAATCACGTGACATTGGTGTCCAAACTACACGTGAAGAATCATAAAGGTCGTCTCCAAAGAAGAGAAATCCCCCACCTCGTCCGCTTAAACAGTGGCCAACAACATTCCTGACCAAACCCTGACTATGAAGCTGTGACAGGATGCTGGATTTTCCCCTCCCAAGGCCAAGCACACCATCTAATGGATGATGAGATTCACCTGGAATTTGATCGTATCCACATCTGCAAAACAGGGTTCAGGAACTTTGTCTTCAAAGGAAACTTCGCTTTCACTTAAAATTTCATATGGCATAAGCATGAAGCAGTGAGAAAAAGAGACCAACCTGCCTTTCTGGATGTTGAAAGAGCTATTATACATAGAGGGTTGACAAAAATTCAGTTCTTTTTTCTTTTTTAGAGAGAAAAGGGTAATCCTATATTTGATCTTCCTTTTTCACTCCCCCTCTCTTATATTAAACAGAAAATAGAGAGACTAATTTGATCATTTGGAATCATCCTCCTTCCATTTGAAGTAATTTATTCTAAAAAAAAAAGATGAGAAAAAGAGAAGGTCCACAATGACAATCACCTTCTAAGGCATGACTCCATGAGACTGCTTCTAAAAGAGCCATATTTTAAGAGAACAGAAACTACAACTATGTAAATAAAATTAGAAGAACAAAGCAAGCAGAATTACGAACCCGAGGCCTAGACGAGGACTAAGCCGGATTCCATTTGTATAGTTCAGTGTAAAAACATCTCGAACAAGAACACCAAAGGATGATCCTCCATCTGCATACTCAACCTCATAGTCACATTGCTCTGGAGTTTCACATTCGTGGTTACCAGATGAGTGCAACGCCACACAGAGCGGATCCTTACAGGACACCAGGTCGTTACTTGGTGGGTAAAGTGGATGAGGTGCCTGCAAAAAAAAGGTTTATCTATATCCAAAATTATGCTGAAAAAGATAAAGAAGCCTTTTCATGACAATTTACCTCGACACACCGGACACAGGGAGCATCACATTGGAGCCATGTGAGGTCACTACCAGTGTCAAGATCAAGAAAGTAGGGCTTTGGGGGCTGACCTATGTTGAGGGTAACATTGTAGTACCTGCCCCCAATAAATGAAACCGTCATAAATTTTTATACAAATAATACTACTCCCTAAAGAAGATTTCAAGCTAAGATGATTAAGCAGATAAAATAAAGTTCACAAATAAAGCAGCCATCATATTTCATAAATGGAATAAAACACAGCATATGTAGAATGAAGGGGCTGTACACAGAGCAAAGCTGTTGAACCCAACCGCAGTATCTAGTTCAAAGTTGGATTATAAAAGTAAAGAAAGCCTGAAAGTATAAAAAAAGATTTCAGTGATGTAAACCATTTATCATTAGCATCTCTGATATTACTTGGTGGAAATGTAAACTAATGGCAAATGTGTTTTTAGAATTTCGAAGCAAAACACTTTATCCGTAACAGAGATGTACACATTTTGATCAGGAATATAAAATTTGGGCAAGAAATGGAAGGAAGCCATGTCTCTTGTGCACATACCCAGTAGGATAGACATTTCCATGAATTGGAAACAGGATTGAGGAGCCGGCTCCATCGAGTGTCATCGACGACGTCGTTTCAGGTGGCAGCATTAATTTCCGCCTCCATTTCTGATCAGAAGCTGAAGAAAAGCCCAAAGCCAGTGATAGCACCAACACCCACATCAAATAACCCACCTTCCCTTTTGTCATCGTTTCTTCTTTACTTCTCTTTTGTTTGACGATTATTAAAAACGAATCGATTTCACTGAATTAGGTGTTCGATAAAATGAGAAATGAACAAAAGACTAGGTTAATTAATGCTTCAAATAAGTCAAATTTCGGTACTATTTATCACAAGATGGATGTGACATGGGGTCTTTTACTTGCAGATCAAGCATTCAAAGCTATTGCTTGTTTCTCCGCATTATGTTAATTACCTTTCTTCTCTATTAGGTTTTGTTAGAAAGAAAATTTTCATTTATTCATACTACGTAAAATGAGATTTCTTCCAATCTATGCATTGGCAGGGTTCTTTATTCTTTTCCTCCCATTTGTAATTGTGGATTTTGGAGCAAATTTAGCATATTACTGCATACAAAACAAGTCAAGAAGTCAACAATCTTAAGGAAAGGAAACCCAAAATTTTAGAAAGGGTTTAGGTATAATTACTGACAAAGCATATTCAGTTTGAACCTGTAATTTCTGGGAACCTTCTTTGAAATAGGAACCAACAAACTAAATCTCTCATGCTTAAGAGGAAATTACAAATTGTTCCAGCTCAGGACATACCCCTTTGGTTTAAATCGATACAATTCTAATCACTGCTATCTGCCATCTGGTATGTCTGTAATTGTTTTATACTTTTAATTAAAATAAAGAGATTTTATTTGATTTACATCCTTACATTTTTGGTTTAATATCAATTTGCACCATGCATGTTAATTGAATCAACTTTAATCTTAAAAATAATTTTCAGTTGGTCACTCTGGCTTGAAATTGAGTTTGGGAAACCAAAATTAAGCATATTTATGGGACATGCTTAATATTGTGGCATATATATAAAGATTTAAATAGACTTAAATGTGTGTTCGTAAGTAGAGACTTTGACATTTATTTATTTAGAGCTTTGTCGGTATGCCTTTTTATACACAAAGGTTAACTTGAGATATTGAGTTGTAACTGAGACATATAAGCTTATTATTGAAATCATAAAGACCTTCTCTTCTGTGTTTATACTGCTTAAAGAAGAGAAATTAGTGATCGCCAAGAAAAAAAATAGCATATTTAGATCACCAATGAATGTTTTTTTCTTATTACATTACCACATTGAATCTATGTCTATGTAGTTGATTGACTCGAGTGATCACAGAAAACTCTGTGTCACTCAATGATGTAGTTACCATTATGATTCGACGTTATATTAGACCAGATTGACACTTGGAGTAGTCTTAAGATCCGTTATTTTAAAAATAAGGCACCTATAAAGTTTTACAACGTTTTACATTGATATTTGTTTTCAAAACTAATCACAATTAATATTAGCCAAATGAGAGAATGTTAAAAACTTGCATAAAGTGGGCTTACATTAACTATATCTTTTGAGTTTTGTCAAATCAAGTTAATTAGGAGTTGGTCTATTGGTGAGACTTAAAGATACCCAAAATAAAATGATCTAATTACTTGGGCCTAAATCCTATACTCTTATTGTGTTTAATATTGGTTGGCTATTGTAGGCTTACTAAACTATAAGGGTCCGTTTGGTTAAGGGATAAGATTATGGTGGGATAAGATTAGGATTAAAATGGGATAGGATTAGATGGGATTAAAATGAGACTACCTTAATACTATGTTTGGTTAATGAGATTTCTGAATTGAGATTAAATTAGGATAACATGTATATAGACCAAAATACCCTTGTAATTTCTCAATCTTATCAATCTCTTTGCCACATACATTCTATTTCTAACAAAAAATTAACACTATCTTATTCTCTCTCTAACAATCCATAACATCATCACAAAATCCAGAATTGAAAATCAACACAAACCGACAAAATTATCTAACAATCAACACAAACCCACAAAATTATCCAACAATAAACACAAACCACAATGTAAAATATTATGGAAAAAATGAACCAACCCAGTTGTGCAAATTAGAGAAGAAGAGGTTGCACGATGGTGCAGAGGGGAGGCAACCTAGAGGAGGGGTGACGCAGAAGGGAGGCAACGTAAAGAAGAGGCAGAACAGATATGGAAAAATAAGTAGGAGGAGAGAGGAAGGAGGAGGAGGAGGAGAAGAGAGGAAGAAGGAGGAGGAGAAGTGGCATAGATCTATGAAAGAGAAGGAGGAGGAGGAGGAAGAGGAGAGAGGAAGACTGTGGATGAGAAAGAGGAAAGTTGGAGGAGGAGAAAGGAAGGTGGAGGAGAAAAGAGGAAGAAAGTGGAGGAGGAGGACGGTGGGAGACGATGGAGGAGATAAGGGAAAGCAGTGGATGAGGAGAAAGGAAGGTGGAGGAGGAGAGGGGAAAATGGTGGTGGAGCAGAGATGAGAGACGAAGAAGGTGGAGAGATTCTCTAAAGATTAGAATGAAGAAGGAGAAATTGGAAGAAGGGGTAAAAGAGATAAATTAGTCTCAATGGGGTGGGATAAAGTCTATCCCTTACCCCCTATGGGATTAATTTTGAGGGATAAGGATTAAATTTATCCCTCTTCAATCCCAAATGTACAGTAAAAAATGCCAGCTAAACATGGACAAGGGATTAAGGTGGGATTAAAATTTTCCAATCCCACCTTAATACCACAAATCAAACTAGCCCTAAGGGTTGTGATAGGGATGCTAATGGGATACTATATAAAGATTAGACTAGGTCTCCACTCATGTTCTGTTGCAACACTCTTTAATTCTTTACCCATTAAAAAAGCTAGTTATATGGAGACTAAGGAGGAGAAATTTCTTTTCTTGCAGTTCTTCCGAGTGTGTTTGTTTAGGCTCTTGTCCCTTGATTATGTACTATTCAACATAAAGCCTAAATTAGGCACGTAATTACTTTATCTTTAATGTTAAGTGCTCTATGTCTCATCAATGGTGTTATTGAGGTTTGAGTTGTTTATAGCAATCCAAACCAGGGTAATTTTGCATGACATGTAGTTGGCACATAAAATGAGTTGGTCTCGTGATCAAGTGGAAGGACATTCGACGGAAGTCGTTGAGGCATGTATATCTTCTGTAGAAAATTTTTCTGCTCTTGGCCCAATTTCTTCTAATCAATATATGATGCTACCACAGTTTGAAAATGTTCTTTCATATATGTTAAGAGAACAAGAAATATGGTAGCTCATTTCTTAGCTCAAAGAGCGCTTAGCTCTACTGGTTTTTCTATTCGCCAAGAGGTAGCTCCCTAGTGTTTGAGTCCATATTGTAGTTGAATTGTTCTTAGTTTCTTTGAAAGAATTTTATTGCTTTCGTGAAAAGGAAAAAAAGAGGCTAAAATACAAGTGTAATTTGGATAATTTTCATAACAAATGCTGAGCTTTTTTTCGAGTACATAACAAAACATTTGGTTTTAATTAGTTGCAATGTAACCCTTTTAAATGTTATTCATAAATAAAACTGTCTTAAAAACTTAACAACACAAAGAATTTGATCATATTTTTTGTATGCATACATAGATAAATGTGATCTACCATGAAAAAAATATAAGAATTTTTTTACTATTGGTTTTTTACTATTAAAGATTAAAAAGTCACAAAAATAGCATGCGAGTGAAAAATTCTTCAAAATTCTTGAATGATCTTCAAATAGTTTATAGAATTTATTGAACATCAATATAGTTAATCTCACACCTAAATGGGTATAGATAGTAGAGTTAATGGAAGCCAACTCTATGCTAATAGTGCCACTATAAGAAACTGGACTTTCAGTGATAGAGTATCACCTCGGTGATAGTGACTTTCAACGACAGCTTATCACTGAAGGACATGTGTTCCTTGATGATTAGGGAAAAAAGTGTCACCGATGAAATTTTTCGTCAATGATACCCTTTTCATATCGTTGTTAAGTTTTTTCGTAAGGGAATTAAATAACTATTTTTATGAAAGAATTATTATCATTGAGGGAGATTGACCCTTCAGTGAAAATAATTTATTTAACATATATTAAAAAAAGGTTTTAAAATTAACTGCATAATTTTTTTAAAAAAATACTTATCATCGAGGGAGTTATGTCCCTTAGTGATAATTTGAGAAATATACCAATTATCATCGGGAGACACATGGTTCCTTGGTCATATTGTGTCAGGGACTTAATCCCTTTCACCAACTGACTTGTGTTCGTCGATGACAGATATTAAATCCCTAAATCTTGCAGAAACCCCTTTTTTTCCTATTCTTACACGATTTTTTTTGCATTTTTTTCTACGTTGAATCTCTTTCTCTCTCTCCACCATGAAATCTTTGTCTCTTCGTCGTGAAATATTTCTCTCCTCCATTCCTCTATTCTTTCTTATTCTTTTTCTCTTTTGCCTTTTCTTTTCTCTTTCCACCTACCGCGCTGCCTCCACCATTGTGGGTAAGCTCATCTTTCTCATATATTTTATTTTATTTTATTCTATGTATTTGTATTTCAAATTTATTTTACAATATTAGTTTAAAATGAGCGAAAATTATTCATTTTTAGTTTATTTGTTTGAATGTGGTTGATGATAGAGTATAAATCCTAAGGGTTGTTAGCTCATGGAACTATGAGGACATCATGTGAACTTGTAATAGGTCACAAGCTAAACTATGCTAAGAGTTTTATGCTAATATAAGGAATTGTCTACCTTTGTTTTTCTTTGGACTTAAATTCTTTTTTTCGTTGTTGTTAAATTTTATGCCACATGCCTTTAAATACTAACTAAAACGTTTAACTTGTTTATTATTGAAAGCATTACAATGCTACAAGAGAGATATGAATAGATTATTAATTGTTGACTAATGCAACCCAAGAAGGGGTTAATTGAGTTTTATTTTTTCTTCAATTAATTAAAAATTAAACACAAATTAATCAAGCAAGCTAAGGAAGAAAACAATATATGAAAAATAATTATAAACTTGCTGAAAATAAGAGAGTTGAGGAGGAGAGCTTGCAAACTTGATTTATAGTCATTCAGTCACTAGTTATGCCTAGTCTACTCCTCTAGAGATCTTCTTGAGAGTTCACTTCACTATTCCAAGCAAAGCTACACAAAGTAACTTCCAAGGTGTTGCTCAAACCTTTACAAGAGATTTTATCTCACTAGAAAATTCCTTACAAGTGTTTGACACCTAAACACTTAAGAAATCTCATAAAGAGTTACACCAACGCTTTTGATAACAAGAGAATAAGAGGAATGATTGTGGTACAACAAGAGAAAGCTCAATAAATGATTATACAATGGCTCAATTTTAAAAAAATTGAAAGCTTAATTCTTGCAATAAATGAATTCTAGTATGTTCAAGATGGTTATTAGAGCTTATAATGGCTGGGTTAGAAATAACTCCATCTAGCCGTTTGAAATAAAATATGACCATTTAAAGCATTAAATGCAACTGTCCCGTGTTAGAATTTGAGGAAATTAACTGTTAAAGGACTAGTGTTGTCGATTATACCCTTGATCTAGTTGACTACACCTTTATGAAATGAATATTTAATGTAATTTTAAGCTTATAGTCGACTATAATGAGGTGTAGTTGACAATAAGAAGGTTTGGATGAATTTTCATCCTCCAGTAGTCGACTGCTGATGCCTTGTATAATTTTCTATTTTCATCATGTCTTAACTTTTAACTTTAATCTAATTTTATTAATTTTTTTTTTTGGTTTTAGGCTTTATTGTTGTCATTTAATTTATTTCAGGTTTAGAAGAAGGGAAAGATCCAAATTTTAGTGTCCTATCGTCAAGGGACTCTTTCTCTTGTTTCAAAAAGCAAATTTTAATTGAAGACTTTGGAGCCTGTATAAAGGAAAGGGAGAAACCCTAATTAGAAGAGACAGTGTGCAGCCCTAGAGACACAACCCTAGAGAGATAGCTAGCAACCCTTTCCTCTTCATCCGGTAGCACAACAGCCCTCCACAGCACCAGCAGCTGCCGCCTCCAGCAACTGCTTCCTCACAGCTGGCACCTACCTCGCCTCTTGCTCGGTATCCAGCACTGATCGCACAACAGCCCTCCACAGCACCAGCAGCAGCTAAACGCACACTGGTTTACGGAATTATGGTGAATTCGTTGCTGTTAAATTTAATTTTCAGCATGAACTAAACTTTCTTTATTATAGGAAAATGATGTAATTTAATTTCAAACTATGCTTGCTTTTCTATGCTGATTTGCAGTAATTATCTTCTATGTTTGGCTGATTTATTTTGAATGTATTGCTTCTAATTGATTGGCCATTAATTAGATGATCTTGATCTTGTGATTTGCTGTTGAAAAAAGGAATTATAGGATAGAACTTGGATATTTCAACATAAGTAAATATAGGAATCGAAAGACTTATATGAACTTATGTAGTCTAAAAAAAAATCTTTGGTCTTAATGCTTTCTTATTTTATTAATTTGCGTACTTTTGTGTAGAATGATGAACAAGAATATTTCCAATTGACTATCGAAAGAGGCTTTTGGATAAGTTAGAGATTTCGCTAACAAATAGAGAGACTTAATTTTAATTAGTTAGATGAGTTAAGCATATTGAGGAATTAAGTGAAATCGGTTTCCTAGAAGTTATTTCTCTTATTAATTTGATATTCGAAAAACAACTTTATTTTCCTTTGATTATTTCTTCTAAATTGATTTTATTTCATATTGCAATTACAAACAATAAAAAGAGATTTTTCTAAATAAAATCCATATTAGTATAATTTCGGTACTTGTCAGAAGTAAGTTACCAATCCCTGAGGATGATACTCATCTTATCAATTTACTATAAAACTACGATACTGTGCACTTGCAGTTTTGTAACGATCAAGTTTTTGGTGCCGTTGCCGGGGATTGATTTCTTCTTATTTTTGCCAATATCGATACAAAGCAATCTTGGTTTTAATTTAGAATTTTATTTTATTTATTATTATTATTGTTCTATAGGTGTGTTTTTGACGTTGCATGCGCCGTGCTAGATATCGAAACATTACCCCTTTTGATCGAGAGACTGAAAGAACCTTTAGATCACGAAGAAAAACTTAAGTACTAGCGATGGCTGACGAACAACATGATGCACAATCACGCACCTTGAAGGATTATATACGGCCAGTTATGAATGATAACTACTTGGGTATAAGACATCAACCCATTCATGCCAACAATTTTGAGCTCAAATCGGCCTTAATCAGTATGGTGCAACAAGCCCAGTTTAGTGGATCGCTACTGGATGATCCCAATATTCATTTGGCAATATTCTTGGAGATTTGTGACACTATGAAGATTAATGGTGTTACTAAAGACACCATTAGACTAAGATTGTTTCCTTTTTCCTTAAGGGACAAGGCAAGAGGTTGGCTACAAGCTCTATAACCGAGAAGTATCACTAACTGGCAGGAAATGGATGAAAAGTTTCTTGCTAAATTCTTCCTGCCTGTAAAAATAGCTCAACTCAGGAGTGAGATTGGTCAATTCAAGCAAAATGATTTCGAGTCACTCTATGAAGCATGGGAAAGGTATAAAGATTTGATTCGACGCTGCTCTCAACACGGATTATCGGACTGGTTGCAAGTTAAGATGTTCTACAATGGATTAAATGGGCAAACTCGGACCATAGTTAATGCTGCATCTGGTGGAACTTTGATGCCAAAGACAGCTGAAGGCACTACTTCTCTTTTAGATGAAATGGCCGCAAATAAATATCAATGGCCAACTGAAAGAACTATGGTTAGGAAAGTTACTGGAATTCATGAATTGGATCCGTTAGTAGCCCTTTTAGCTCAAGTTGCTTCTCTATCTCATCAAAATTCAGCTTTGACAACACAAAGAATACCGCAAAGTGTAGAATATGTTGCAGCCCCAAGTATGATAGTTCCAAGTAATGAATCAAGTCAAGAACAAGTTCAATACATCAACTATCGAAACTACAACTATTGTGGTAATCCTATGCCAAATTACTACCATCCAAGGCTTCGAAATCATGAGAATTTATCTTATGGAAACACAAAGAATGTGCTGCAACCTCCTCTAGGATTTCTTAATCAACCAAGCGAGAAGAAGATGTCACTTGAGGATGCCATGGTTTCCTTTGCTGAGGAGATAAATGCAAGGTTAAAAAAGAATGATTCATGGTTAGACAACATTGAGACTCATTGTAGCAACATGGGAGCCAATATGAAGAATATTGAAGTGCAAATTGGGCAGCTAGCTATAACTATCAATGCCCAGCAAAGAGGAATATTTCCTAGCAACACAGAAGTAAATCCAAATATGAATAATGCAAGTCCATCACACTTAGGAGTGGAAGAGAAATTGAGAGGTAGCCATCAAAGGAAACCAAGTCCACCCCTGAGAATCTTCATAATGCATTCTTGGGTGATATTAACACATTTTCATTGATTGTTGCTGCATCACTCACACCCAAAGAATAGGAAAAGCTGTTGCATGTGATAAGGAAGCATAGAACAACCTTGGGATAGACTATTTTCGACATAAAAGGTATAAGCCCCTCCATTTGCATGCACAAGATTTTAATGGAGGAATTTTACAAACCATCAATCGAGCACCAAATAAGATTAAATCCAGTAATGAAAGAGGTCGCGAGAGCTAAAATTTTGAAGCTCCTCAATGCTGGAATTATCTATGCTATTTCAGATAGGTCATGGGTAAGTTCAGCGCAGGTTGTACCAAAAAAAGGTGGAATGACAGTGGTGAGAAACGACAACAATGAGTTTATTCCTACAAGAACAGTCATGGGTTGGCGTGTATGTATGGATTACCGCACGCTGAACAAAGCAACAAGGAATGATCATTTTCCACTACCCTTTATTGATTAAATGCTAGATCGATTGGCTGGGTATTTGTCGTGCAAAAATATACCTAAATTAATAAGCAAATATTTGAACAGTTTTACTTGCAAGTGCACAAGGTCAACAGTAGCATAGTGTGCAAATGCGAGATCATCTCCATAGGGATTGGTGAATTTCGTTTTAGAACCAGTTTCACAATATAAAATGATAGAAATAAATATTGAGTTTGGATTGATAATGATAAAGGTGTAGGGACTTAATATCTACCACTAATCATACTACCACAACAAAACAATAGGCCAATGCTTTACTCACACTATGAATACCTAATGTTTGTCAACCTAAGGGCATGATGTATACTCCTTAGGCTATTGATTTCCCTAAGCAACAAGTTAGGCATGGTGTCTACTCTATTTCTTTTCTTTCTTAAAGGATTCAGCATGGTGTATACTAAGTTGTTCCTCAAGAGAGCATAAGATATATGGAAATCGACAACCACATGAGACCTAGGGCATGGTGTATACTCCCGGTTTCCCATGTTGATTAACCCAATAACCCGGTGTGGATTTCTTTTGTTATTATTGTTAAACCCAGGACTCGGTTATCCAAATTGATTCAACTAACTTATCCATACCACATGCATATGTCGATCAGGCAAACACATGAGGAATTTAAATAAAAACAGGCATTAATCAAGTTAAAAATCACAACATAAATATCACAAAGGCGCTAATACTGAATTATTGAGTAAACATAATTAGGGCTTTAATCAAGCCCTTACTAAGAAGTTAGTTACACATGATTGTGATGCTAAACATCTTCATAAATAAAATAAAGGAAAGAAGAAACCCGAAAACACTATGGAGAAAAGTCGTCAATTCGTCTCCCAGTCTCTCCGAAAATTCAAACTAAAAGAAGATCATTTTTCTGTGTTTTACAAGTCTATTTATAAGGTCTTAAGACATATGGAAACCCTAAATAGAAAAACATAACCCTAACTCTACTTTCCAAAATAGGTTATGTCGTTTTATTGCACTTGTACGCTCGATCTCATGCTGGTGCGCTCGAGCCTTCTTCTTGTGCGCACGAGTGCTTGTGTGCTCGATCGCATTGTATGCAGTTTTCAGCTCTTCCAGTTCTTGTTCTCCAAACTAGATAATGCTCTATTTTCTCTAAGAACCTATAAGAACACAGAAAACACAAAAATGAAGTAAAAGAGAATAAAATGCGTAAGCTAAGAGCTTAACAAATGTAAATTAAGAGGCTTAAATATGAATATTTAAGCACTTATCACACCCCCAAACTTACATATTGCTAGTCCCTTAGCAATACAAAACTAAAAACTAACTGAAAAATAATAGTAAAGATAAATCCAACATTCATGGTATCCAAAAATTTGGGTTGCACACAAAACCATGATATTTATTCATGAGCAAGCTTAAAATAGTAACACATCTTCGCAATGAATAAGAGTTTCAAAATCTAATTACTTACGCGAGGCTGGTTAAGGCATCATAAATCTGACTTAATGTGTGATGAACTAGCACATAAAAGATGAAGCTTCCAAATAACTTTAACGTGCAATGTTTCGGTGTCTCAAAATTCACCGAATTTCCTATCAGAATGAACAATAATGGCATAGTTTTATTTCATTCTTTAATTATGAGATTTTTGCCAAGTTTAGTTCCCTTAAGCTTTCTAATTGACCCATGTAGCGAGTGTTTAGCCAATTACTCCCAAACTAGATGGTTTTAGGGCATTAGATGTAAAGACACCCCTAAGGACTTACTAACTCGAGTAAAAAAGGCTACGAAACTAACTGGTCTTAATGCTACCAAGCAAAATTCCCACCTTTTGACGTGAACACTCACTGCTTACTAAGAAAAGAGGTCCAGTTACTCAGTGGGAAGTTTATTTAATGATCATTATAAGCAAAGTTCCCACCTTTTGACGTGAACACTCACTGCTTACTGAGGCAAGATGTCCAGTTACTCAGTGGAAAGTTTATTTAATGATCATTATGAGCATTTAATTTTCTCTTTTTGTGAAATTTTTTTCTTCTATTTTTTTATTCTAAAGTGTTCATCTAACAAGTCATTCGGTTTCAGTTAAGCCATGGAAACATACATATTAGAATTACATGTCATACCCCACACAATTATGTGCTAATGTGCTCGTGCCAGATTATATCAAACTTGTGATTTCTTAAATGCCTTAAAGTAAGTAATTAAACTTTTAAAACTTTATTATTTAGACCATGTGTTCTAGATTTTAAGCTTATTGATGAAATCTTATCACAATATACGTTTAGATCAACCAAATTTTCAAAACAATATGAACATGTATTTATCTTTTCAATAATAAAAAAAAAAAATTGGGACAGAGTGTGTGTCCCATACCCCTAAACTTAAATTACACATTATCCCCAATATGTGAATAACATGGAAAGATTTGACCTAGGAGATGGAAAACTAGCTGGCTGGCATGGCTCATAGCACACCCCCAAACTTGAAATGATATATGCACCTTGTCCCTGAAAAAGAAAAATGAAAGTAATACCGAAAAACAAAAGATACTTAATAGTTATAAAGATAAATACTAATAACAAATGTAAAAAATACTATAAATAAAAGGATATGTTGTGGGGTGCCTCCCATGAGCGCTAAGTTTTACGTCTTCAGCCAGACAGTGCACCTCTCTAACTACTGGTCATCAGGTGGTGCAGATGATGAGGTACCAGGGATGGGAGGTAGTCGATCAAGAATGGCCTGGAGCATCACCTTTTGCCTCATAAAGTGTGCCTTCAAACCATCAATGTACTAGTAATGTAGCCTCCCTATCTTCCCGTCGAATATCAGAGAGCTTACACTAGAAAGAGGACATCTCCTCAAGAATGTGCTGGTACTCTGTGGGTCGCATGTCCGGATGGTCCTCCTCCCAAGTCGGGCTAGCTACAAGATCCTTTGTCTCCATAGGGTCATTTGCTACTCTCTCTGCAGTTGGTGCCTGCCCCCGGAGTCCTCGAGGCATATGTGACTGGCTCTGTGTCCACTGAGCCTTCCTAGAGAATGGGTGCTCCTTGACTGGTCCATCGATGGATGAGCCCTTAATCCCCTTTTTTTTGAAGATGTAGCTGATGAGGAATGGGAATGAAAGCCTCCATGCATTAGTCGTGGTGACCTGGCATGCATGGGCGTGGTCCCAGAACTTATGTAACTGGCTCCAAATGATAGCAGGGATGGAGTACCAGTGGCCTCTGTGGAATGCATATAATGCCTGTAAGAACTAGTCATGCCTCTGGGTCTTGTGCCACAATGGGCACACATTTCATTGAAGAATGGAATCCACGAGCCAGAGTCGTGGAGGCAACTTGGACCAGCTCCCTGCATTGTTGTGCCAATCAGCGTACTACCCAGCACACATATCCTCAATGATGGAGGGAAAGGGAAAAGACTCTGGCTGCTCATCCATCTAGGTGTCCTTTGGAGGAGACTCATCAGAACAATGGAAGGCAGCAGCTATGTCTGAAGATGTCACGTCGATGTGCTTGCCCCTAACTGATGAGGACAAGACACCCGACCTACTGCAGTTGAAAGACAGGTTCTCATAAAATTGGGCCACGAACCAAGTGTAGGCAGTAGAGCATACAGGCCGATGCTTGAATTCCTTGACCGGCCATTGAGTGGCTTCAAAGTTTTTGAAATCATCTTCAATGTTGAATGTGGTCTCGAACAAGATCTCCCATTGTTCAAAGCTGGGCGGGGAGGACTGTGCACGACTACCTAAGGTGCGGGATGAGAAAGTAGTATTTTTAGGCATTCTGGACAAGGTTTCTGCAGATGTTACGCTCGATATCAGTGATGTGCACTTGATCGCACTTTTCCTATCTGCTCGATCGTACTAGTCCCTGCACTCGATCGCACTAGATGGTTTTTCACTGAGTATTTTTATCGAACAGTTTGTAGGCAACAAGGACTTGAAGCAATAGGCGATGAGACTTGTAGTTCCCAATCTCCTATAATTTCAAAACACAACCATACAAACAAAAACAACACATTGTATATGCAAATATTTAGTAAAATGATAAATCAAGAATGTGTGTGATTGTGTGTGACTGTGAGTGACAGATCAAAAACATTTATGAACATACCTGGAGTCACGGAGTGGTGGTAGCATGTAGGTGAAATATGGGGAGTGGTTTTGTGTGAGTGGGTTTGAGTGCTGTGTGAGAGTGATGAGAGTGAGCAGAGAGGGTCTAAGAGTGAAAGTGCGAGAGTGATAGCGCAGATGTGATAAGTGTATGGAATGTATTTAAAATAAGCATGTGACTCTCTGCCCCGAGTGCACTCGATTGCACTTGTGCGCAAGTGTGTGCGTTGGTGTGGTGCACTCGCGCTCCATTGAGTGCATGGTGAGGTTGCGCTCGAGCGCACTATGGGGTACACTCGCTCGCAAGGGTAAAAAGTGCTGACAACTAAATGAACTATAAAAAGGACTAAAAATTAAAAATAATGAAAACAATTAGCAAAAATAAATAAAACTGTACCGTACTCAGTGGCCTCAATACCATTGACCTCAATAGAAGTACTTGAGCTACACATTTATCAAAGTCTGAACTACTCAAACGCCCTCTACAGTAGCTTTAGTGCTAGTCTTTTAGCAAGGAGTACTTAAAGTCCACTACATGTGGCTCAAGTGCTCTTAGTGTTGCTGCATATTCATTATGACTTAATTCTCCCAGCTCATTCAAATGCAACGTCCTCTTATCACCCGATCTTGGATGTATAGGAGAGACTTCAGGGAGGTGCACAGCTTCAAAGATGTCATTAGTAACATCTTTAGATGTAGGCTCAATATCCGATCTTTTTAAATGCTGGGTTATGGTGGTCTTCAACGGATTAATGTGCTGGACCTGAAAAACTTGCTCAGCAACACCTTGCATCCAACATACATTAGAACATTCCATATCCTCTTCGGGTGAATTTAATGCATCAAATATTTTGAATTCTATCTCCTCACCATTTACCTTCATAGTGACAATACCCTTTTTTCACACAAATATTTGTATCAGCAGTTATCATAAAGGGTCTTCCTGAGATTACGGGCAGAGGTAATGGCATAGGACATTCTTCCATATCTAATACAATAAAATCAGTAGGTAAAATAAATTTACCTACCTTCACCAAGACATCCTTAAGAATAGCTCTTAGTCGTTTGATGCTTCTATCTGCCAGTTGCAAGGTGATGGAAGTTGGTTGAAGCTCCCCTAACCCTAGTGTCTTGAATACAGCGTATGGCAACAAATTTACACTTGCCCCTAGATCCAATAATGCAAGCTCAAAAATCAGGTCACCTATCCTACAGAGAATGGTAAAACTACCTGGATCTTTTAGCTTGGGTGGTAGTTTCCTTAACAATACCGCGCTTACCTCTTCGGTTAAAGCCACTGTTTCATGCTCCTGAAACTTCCTTTTATTAGTGAAACAATATTTTAAAAATTTAACATAAGCAAGAATTTGTCGAATTGCATCTAATAAATGAATGTTTATTTTTACTTTTCTCAAATTTTCAAAAATATCAAGCACTTTATTTTCTTTCTTTGGCTTTACTAACCTTTGAGGGAAGGGTGGTGCATTCACTTTCTCCATTTCACTTACCTTGGATGTGGATGCTTTATCTGGAGCTGCTTGTGCAGGCTCATCAGCTACTATGATCTTACCATTTCTGAGAGTTGTCATGGCATTCAGTTGCTGATGTCCTCCTGGATTAGGTAGTGGTTGGGCTGGAAGTTCACCCAGCTTCCTTTCACTCAGCTCCTTAGCTTATTGCCCCACTTGTACCTCTAATCTTTGAATGGTTTGTTCATGTTTTGTAGTGGTTTGTCTTAGCTTAGTCCGAAATTGCTTTTTATCTGCCATGAACTGATCTTGTAAAGTCATCAACTGTTGTTGTTGAGTTGCCAATTACCTCACAAGACTCTCTAGGTCATTTTTCTTTGATTCGGGAACTGAGTGAGCTGCTGGTTGGGAGTTCCTTTGCAGCCCTTGAAGGTTCAGGGTATTCTGATTGTTGCTCCAAGAGAAGTTGGGGCGGTTTCGCTATCCAGGATTGTAGGTGTTTGCATATGGATTGTTCTTTAGTAGATAGTTGTTTGGTCCCACATAATTCGCTTGCTCTGGATCTGTAGATGAATATAAAAGACAAGTCTCAGTATTATGATCAAAATGAGAACATATGGCACATACCTGGAGTGGTGTTGGTGGTGGACTAGGTGAGGCGTTCTGAGCAGTTATGGCTTTAACAAGCAGATCTAGCTTCCTCTCCACAACAGCTATCTGATTAGAGGATCCACCATTTAGGGTTACCTCATACATCCCTTTGCTCTTAACTCTTTGTCTACCTCTAGAGGAGAATTGTTGGGTGTGCTTACTTAATGTCACAAACAACTCCATGGCTTCTTCACTGCTCTTCTCCATTAGCACACCTCCACAACCTAAATCCACAATACTTTTATTAGTATCACTCAAACCTTCATAGAAAGCTTGTACCAGTTCATCTTAAGGTAGATTGTGATGTGGGCATTTGAGTAGCAACTCATTGAAATGTCCCTATGCCTCAAAGAACAGGTCTCCATCCTTCTGTTAGAAAGATTGAATCTCCTTCCTTATTTGTCTTATTTTTTGAGCTGGGAAAAACTTCCTGATTACACTCAAACTAATACGCGGTTATTGTGTATAGTTGAGGTGTCGATCCTATGAGGAAAAGCGATCTACAAAGGAAAATGGCAAACCTTAACACGAACGATAACAATCAAGTGAGAAAATATGAATTTTGATAATGAAGTAATTGTGGGAAAATACTGTAAATAGATTGAAGAATAGAATAAAAGAATAACAAGGTTCCGGGAATCCACCCCAGGTTCGTTGCCTTATTCCAATCTTGATTCAGTTGTTTTTATCTCGATTGCAAGTTTCACATCCCAAACAGGCAATCGGCAAATATTTGATCAAAGTATATGTAAACCCTAATGTAATTGATATGAATTACTCTTTACTTTTGATTTAAGCACACATGACCTATCCTATAGATTTATCAAGAAACGAAAATATATCTTAATGACAATATCGCAATAATGGACAAACCTAAAAGATAAATCTATCGGACTCAATCACATCCAAACAATCTTGACATAAGAAGAGCATGACTAGACTTATATCGAGGAGAAATATATAATCATCAGATTAAGAGAAAATCTTCTAATTAAATTAAAGAGTAAATAATGTTTTAACAATAAATCCCAACTATCGCTGAATCAATAAAGTAAAATAAGAACAACTATACCTAAGGATTCATCCTTTCGCCTTGGTTGGAGATTAGTTGGCCATGGAGTTCATGCTTGAGCACTTTGATGGAGAGTGTGGTAGCTTTCTTGGGTTTTTTAGTCTTAATGATGTTTTTTTTATCAAACCCTAAGTGATCTATTTATAATACAAAGGTCCATGGGCAGTTTGGGGCTAATCAATCAACTAAAACCCTAATTAGGAAAACATGGGTTCGTGTGCGCGCCGCGGCTCTCACTTATGTGGGTCGCGAATCTGCCTGATGCTGAGCTTGTGAATGCTCTGGGCGCCGCGGCCCTCATTGGTCCAGGCTGTGGCTCTGTCTGATGATTTCTTTGTAGAGATTCTGGGCGCTGCAGCTTAGCCTGGTCCAGGCCGCGGTGCACGCTGAAGACTTCCTTGCTCTTTTGGGCTTGGTTCTGGAGGCTGACCATTTACTTTAAAAATCTGACAATCTCTAGTATCCTCTATTTCTACCACCCCATTTTCAAAAACATTCTACACTATAAAAGGACCAGTCCACCTCGATCGAAGTTTTCCTGGATGCTTATGGAGTCTAAAATCGTATAAGAACAGCCGATCATTTGGCTTAAATGTTTTCCTCAAAACATTTTTATCATGAAACACTTTCATTTTAGCCTTATAGATTCTAGAGTTCTCATAATCATCATTTCTCAACTCCTCTAACTCGGTCAACTGAAATTTCCTAAGCTTACCCACTTCTTCTATGTCAAAATTGAAAGACTTGATAGCCCAATAAGCTCGATGCTCGAGCTCCACAGGTAAGTGGCAAGGCTTTCCAAAAACAAGACTATAAGGTGACATACCTAAGGAAGTTTTGAAAGCTGTACGGTAGGCCCAAAGCGCATCAACTAGTCTCAAAGACCAATCCTTGCGATCCGGGTTGACCATTTTTTTCTAAAATTTGCTTAATTTCCCTATTTGCAAGTTCTATTTGTCCACTTATCTGAGGGTGGTAGGCAGTAGAGATTTTATGTAACACCCCATATTTTCTCATCAAAGCTTCAAAAGAACGGTTGTAAAAATGCGTACCTCGATCACTAATTATAGCACGTGGTGTACCAAACCGAGATAACACATTTTCTTTGAGAAATTTAATTACCGTTCTATTATCATTGCTTTGGCAAGCTGCTGCCTATACCCATTTTGACACATAATCTATTGCCACAATGATATATTGATATACGAAAGAAGGAGGAAATGGTCCCATAAAATCAATGCCCTAACAATCAAAGATTTTAATCACTAAAATTGGGTTTAAGGGCATCATATTACGACGAGACACAGCTCCTAACTTCTGACACTTTTCACATGAGTGACAATAGATGTTTGCATCTTTAAACAAGGTAGGCCAATAAAATCCACACTGCAAAATTTTTGCAGCGGTTTTTTTCATTGAAAAGTGGCCTCCACAAGCTTGGGTGTGACAAAATTCCAAGACGTTGGCAATCTCTTCATTAGGGATGCACTGCCTTAAAATTTGGTCAGGGCAGTACTTGAAAAGACATGGGTCATCCCAATAAAAATTACTTACCTCATTTAAGAACTTCCTCTTGTCTTGAGCACTCCAATCCATTGGTATCTCACCGGTAGCCAAATAATTCACGATATGAGCAAACCATGGTAGAGAAGTAATAGAGAGTAATTGCTCATCGGGAAAATCATCCTTGATTGGTATGTCGTCAGAGGTGTCCTCAAATGTGAGTCTTGAGAGATGGTCAGCCACTACATTCTCTACTCCTTTCTTGTCTTTGATGGTGATGTCAAATTCTTGTAAGAGTAGGATCCACCATATTAGTCGTGCCTTAGCATCCTTCTTTGTAAGAAGGTACTTGAGAGCTGCATGATCTATGAAGATAAGAATAGGAGAACCAATTAAATAAGCACGAAACTTGTCCAAAGCAAATACTATAGCTAGCAATTCTTTTTCAGTAATGGAGTAATTCATTTAAGCACTATTTAGGGTTTTACTAGCATAGTAAATGACATAAGGTTTCCCCTCTCTTCGCTGTCCAAGAACAGCACCTACAGCAAAGTCACTAGCATCACACATTATTTCAAAAGGTAAAGTCCAATCAGGTGATTGCATTATGGGTGCTGAAGTAAACTTGCCATTCAGCATTTTAAAGGCCGCTTGACAAGATCATGTCCACTCAAATGGGGTATCTTTAACTAGGAGGGCACATAGTGGTCTAGATATGTTGGAAAAGTTTTGTATGAACCTCCTATAAAAACTAGCATGACCAAGGAAAGATCTTACATCCTTTACTATCTTAGGTGTGGGTAAATTAGAGATTAATTCAATCTTAGATTGATCAACCTCTATCCCCTTAGAAGAAACAATATGCCCTAAGACAATACCGGATGGTACCATGAAATGGCATTTTCCCAATTTAAGATTAATTCCTTCTCCTTACAATGAGTCAATACTCTTTCTAAATTCAATAAGCATGCATCAAATGAAGATCCAAAAACAGTTAAGTCATCCATAAAAACTTCCATGTAATTTTCAACCATATCATTAAAAATGCTCATCATGCAACGTTGAAAATTGGCAGGTGCATTACACAATCCAAATGGCATTCTACGAAAAGCATAAGTGCCAAAAGGACAAGTGAAAGTGGTTTTATCCTGGTCTTCTAATGCAATTTCAATTTGATAATAACCAAAATAACCATCTAAGAAACAGTAAAAAGGATGACCAGCTACACGCTCAAGAATTTGATCAATAAAAGGGAGTGGGAAATGGTCTTTCTGGGTGGCAGCATTCAATTTTCTATAATCAATGCACATTCACCACCCAGTCACAAGTTTTGTAGGGACTAACTCTCCTAGGTCATTCTTTACCACAGTGACACTGGACTTTTTAGGAATGACTTGTGTAGGGCTTACCCATTTACTATCAACTATGGGATATATAATTCCCGCATCTAATAGTTTTAACACTTCATTCTTCACTACTTCTTTCATAGTGGGGTTAAGCCTACGTTGAGGGTCTCTACAAGGACTAGTTCTTTCATCCAAATTTATCTTATTAGAACAGATCAGGGGACTAATACCTTTTAAATCAGCCATGCTCCAACCTAAGGCTGATTTATGTTTATTTAAGGTCCAAATTAATTTCTTACCTTGAGACTAAGAAAACTCAGATGAGATAATAACAGGAAAAGTATCACCTGGACCGAGGAAAACATGCTTCAAGCCCTTAGGTTGTGGCTTCAATTCAACTTTGGGTACCTCCACACTTGAGGAGATTTGTTTCTCGCTTCTTTTAAGCAACTCTTCAAACTTCGATTGCCATGCTCGAGTGCCATAATCCTGAGATTTATCAAAAACAGAACAAATATCAATTATATCAGATTTATCATTAATATAATCAATCTCAGAATTAAGAAGAAAATACTCAAGATGATCAAAATCATGAGCTATGGAAACTCCCCTAATCGATGAGTGACTTGATAATGTATAACTGGTGGTTCTCGCCTCATCTTCAGGTTTTGCAACATTGAAGATGTTCACCTCGAGGGTCAAGTTTCCAAAGGATAACTTCATGAGTCCATTCCTGCAATTAATTAGAGCATTTGCAGTAGCAAGGAAAGGTTTACCCAAAATTAAAGGAATTTTAGAGTTAGTGTCAACAGCAGAAGTAGTATCAAGGATTAGGAAATCAACAGGATAATAAAATTTATCAATTTGAATTAAAACATCGTCTACCACACGCCGGGGTACTTCGACTGAACGGTCAGCCAATTGCAATACCACAGTGGTTGGTTTGATTTCTCCCAAACCCAACTGCAAATAAATAGAAAATGGCATCAGATTTAAACTAGCTCCTAAATCTAGCAAGGCTTGTCTAACCTCATGATTTCTAATGCTACATGCAATGGTTGGACAGCCAGGATCCTTGTATTTTGGGGGAATTCTTTACATGGTGCTTCCTCTTAATGGTACACAAATCCTTGAGAACTTTTGCATAGGTAGGAACTTGTTTAATCACATGCAAAATGGGAAGATTAAGTTTTACTTGCTTTAGGTTCTCTAGGATTTCATTTTTTAGGTCTAGATTTTTCTTGTTCAATTTTAAGGCTTGAGGGAATGGTGCCTTAACAGGACTTTTGGTAACCTCAAGGTCCTTGGGCAGCTCCAATCCATTGCTACCTTGACCCTTTTCCACATCCCCGGATTTGTTCGTTGTTAGGATGTGTAATGTCTTACCACTTCTTATTACAATAGCATTCACAATTGGCGCTCTCTATAGGTAAAGTGGCTCACTAAGCGCCAACTCTCATACCCATAGTGTGGACACATACTTAATAACTCCTTAAATTTCTCCCAAGATTGATACAAAGTCTCATTATCCTTCTGTGCAAAGGTGGAGATTTGGCTTTTTTAAGCAATGGTCTTATGTTGAGGGAAATATTTATTGAAGAAGACCTGAGTCATCTCATTCCATGTCCCAATAGATCGTGGTCTCAGTGAGTATAGCCAACTCTTAGCTTTATCCTTCAAAGAGAAAGGAAAAAGCTTGAGTCTCACGATATCATCAATTGCATCTTGACTATGGAAAGTCGCAACTACTTCCCTCAAACTCCCTAAAGTGTACATATGGGTTTTCATTTTCAAAGCCATGAAACGTAGGGAGTAATTGTATCATCCCTGTTTTAAAATCTTGATGGCGAGTATTGGTTGGAAACATGATGCATGATGGTGTGGATGTTCAGTTTGGATGAAAGTAATCCTTAAGTGTCCTAACAACATTCTCATTGGGGTTATCAGCCATGTTAACAAAATTCTCTAAGTTCTCATTTGGGTGTACACTATGGTTTGATCTAGGCGAGGTTTCACTAACGGACGAGGAAGGAGAGGGTAACTCTATTTCAGGTCCCTTAATGAATCTGCCTCGCAAATCTCTCGGTCTAAGCATACACCAAATGAGTTAAAGGAGAAATAAATAAATGAAACAAAATAATAAAGAAAACCAGAAAATCAAAAACTTATAGAAAGGAATGATATTACCGTCTTGTCTCAGAGTTGACAATCTTCCTTGTACTTAAGCGCGTTTCACGACAACGGCACCAAAATTTGATTACGCTCAAACTAATACGCGGTTATTGTGTATAGTTGAGGTGTCGATCCCACGAGGAAAAGCGATCTACAAAGGAAAAGGGCAAACCTTAACACGAACGATAACAATCAAGTGAGAAAATATGAATTTTGATAATGAAGTAATTGTGGGAAAATAGTGTAAATAGATTGAAGAATAGAATAAAAGAATAACAAGGTTCCGGGAATCCACCCCAGATTCGTTGCCTTATTCCAATCTTGATTCAGTTGTTTTTATATCGACTGCAAGTTTCACATCCCAAACAGGCAATCGGCAAATATTCAATCAAAGCATATGTAAACCCTAATGTAATTGATATGAATTACTCTTTACTTTTGATTTAAGCACACATGACCTATCCTATAGATTTATCAAGAAACGAAAATATATCTTAATGACAATATCGCAATAATGGACAAACCTAAAAGATAAATCTATCGGACTCAATCACATCCAAACAATCTTGACATAAGAAGAGCATGACTAGACTTATATCGAGGAGAAAGATATAATCACCGGATTAAAAGAAAATCTTTTAATTAAATTAAAGAGTAAATCATAACAATGTTTTAACAATAAATCCCAACTACCACTAAATCAATAAAGAAAAATAAGAACAAATACACCTAGAGATTCATCCCTTCACTTTGCTTGGAGATTAGTTGGCCATGGAGTTCATGCTTGAACACTTTGATGGAGAGTGTGGTAGCCTTCTTGGGTTTTCCAGTCTTAATGATGTTTTTTTTTTTTTATCAAAACCTAAGTGATCTATTTATAATACAAAGGTCCAAGGGCAGTTTGGGGCTAATCAATCAATTAAAACCCTAATTAAGAAAACAGGGGTTCGTGTGCGCGCCGCGACTCTTACTTATGTGCCCATACTTTAAGACTTGATTTCTCTTCATTTTGTTCTTCCACAACCATGCCCTCACTTGAATGTGCCTCGAAGCGTCGTGCTTTAAGCTATGTTAGCTTTCCATCTCTTTTGAACTCAAAGTACCTGAAAATGCACCGAAATAAGTCAATGATCCAAGAATGTCACTTTAGAGTTATTAAGGTGTAAAAGTGTAATTCAAACCTTGATCAACCCTAAAATGTTAACAAATAATTACTGTTATGATGCATTTTATGACTCTCATCACTTCCTTGGGAACTTACTAGCCAACTCTTCCCAAGTATGGATAGAAAATGCAGGCAATGAATTGTACCATAGTTTAGCATTATCTTTTAATGAAAAAGGGAAAAGAAGTAACCTAATTCCCTCTTGGTCTAGGCCCTGGATATGCTGGAACTTGCAGAGATCAAAGAATTCCCGAAGGTGCAAGTGTGGGTCCTCAGTAGGTGTACCCCTAAAATGAGTTAATGCACTGAGTATCTGCGGAGATATTAATAATTGCCTTCCGCCTCTAGTTGATAAGTAATGCATAATGGCTGGTCGAGGTTCCGTGGGATGAAGGATTGCTTCATAGGTCTTCGCTCAGGTGGCGGTTGGTTGTCAAGCTGATCCGCCATTGGTGATTCTTCCTCGAGTTCTTTTTCTACCTCTTCAACTTTGTCTCTAAGCCTTTGTCGAATGGTTCACTCAAGCTCTGTATCGAGTGGGAAGAAGGTTGGATTCCTGGATCGAAGCCCTTACATGAATTAGCTAAAACACTTTAGTGCAGCAGTTTCAGTACTGCTGCTCGGGTACTCTCTGCCTCAAGTGCACTCGATCGCAGTGCCACATATTACTCAGTTGCAGTACCGAAAACATAACAGAAAACAAAAATAAATTAGGTTTTTGATGAAACAGAATAAAATAGAACAGAAAAAATAAAATTGAACGAAAAATAATCCTAAATAGAAATTTAGCTCAATCCCTGGCAACGGCGCCAAGAACTTGTCGTACAAAAATATACCTAAATTAATAAGCAAATATTTGAACAGTTTTACTTGCAAGTGCACAAGGTCAACAATAGCATAGTGTGAAAATGCGAGATCATCTCTACAGAGATTGGTGAATTTCGTTTTAGAATCAGTTTCAAATATAAAATGATAGAAATAAATATTGAGTTTGGATTGATAATGATAAAGGCATAAGGACTTGATATCTACCATTAATCATATTGCCACAACAAAACAATATGCCAATACTTTACTCACACTATGAATACCTAATGTTTGTCAACATAAGGGCATGGTGTATACTCCTTAGGCTATTGATTTCCCTAAGCAACGAGTTAGGCATGATGTATATTCTAACTCTTTTCTTTCTTAAGGGATTCAACATGGTGTATATTGAGTTGTTCCTTAAGACAGCATAAGATCTGTGGAAATCGATAACCACATGAAACTTAGGGCATGGTGTATATTCCCGGTTTCCCATGTTGATTAACCTAAGAACCCGACGTGGATTTCTTTTATTATTATTGTTAAACCCAGGACTCAGTCATCCAAATTGATTCAACTAACTAATCCATACCACATGCATATGTCGATCAGGCAAACACATATGAGGAATTTAAATAAAAATAGGCATTAATCAAGTTAAGAATCACAGCATAAATATTGCAAAGGCACCAATGCTGAATTACTGAGTAAACGTAATTAGGGCTTCAATCAAGCCCTTACTAAGAAGTTAGTTACACATGATTGTGATGCTAAAAATCTTCATAAATAAAATAAAAGAAAGAAGAAACCTGAGAACACTATGGAGAAGAGTCGTTAATTCATCTCCCAGTCTCTTCGAAAACTCAAACTAAAAGAAGATCATTTTTCTGTGTTTTACAAGTATATTTATAAGGTTTTAAGACATCTGGAAACCCTAAACAGAAAAGCAGAACCCTAACCCTACTTTCCAAAATAGGTTATGCCGTTGTATTGCACGTGTGTGCTTGATATCATGCTGGTACACTCGAGCGCAAGGTTGCGCTCGAGCCTTCTTCTTGTGCACACAAGTGCTTGTGTGCTCGATCACACTATTCTGTGCTCGATCGCACTATATGCAGTTTCCAGCTCTTCTAGTTCTTGTTCTCCAAACCAGATAATGCTCCATTTTCTCCAAGAACCTATAAGAAAACAGAAAACACAAAAATGAAGTAAAAGAGAATAAAATGTGTACGTTAAGAGCTTAACAAATTTAAATTAAGGGGCTTAAATATTCACTTATCAATATTCCTACTATTGCTTCTTAGATGGTTATTCAAGGTATAACTAGATTTCCATAGCTCTTGAGGAGCAAGAGAAAACTACATTCACATGCCCCTACGACACATTTGCTTTTAGGAGAATGCCATTCGGATTGTGCAATGCCCCAGCGACATTTCAACGTTGCATGATGGCTATTTTTTTTGACATGGCAGACGAGATAATGGAAATTTTTATGGATGATTTTTCAGTTTTTGGTACATCTTTTGATCATTGTTTGCATAATTTAGCTCTTATTTTGCAGAGATATGGATACAAAAATCTAGTCCTAAATTGGGAGAAGTGCTATTTCATGGTTTAAGAAGTGATCGTGCTTGGCCATCGAGTGTCATTTAAAGGAATTGAGGTTGATCGAGCTAAAATTGCAACCATATAAAAACCACCACCTCCAAAGAATGTGAAGGGAATTAAAAGCTTTTTGGGACATGTGGGATTTTATAGAAGATTTATCAAAGATTTTTCTAAACTCTCTAAACCTTTATGTAATCTTCTTGAAAAAAATTCTGCATTTGACTTTAATAATGCTTGTTTATAGGCCTTTGATGCAATCAAGGAGAAACTAGTTTCAGCACTAGTTATGACTGTACCTGATTGGAGTCAACCTTTTGAAGTCATGTGTGATGCAAGTTACTTTGTAGTTGGAGCAGTATTAGGACAAAAGCGAGACAAACTGTTTAGGGCCATCAATTACGCAAGCCAGACTTTGAATGATGCTCAACTAAATTATACAACAACTGAGAAGGAGATGCTTGTTGTTGTGTTTGATTGTGACAAATTTCGGTCTTACCTCATTGGTATAAAATTGATAGTGTTCACTGATCATGCAACAATTCTTTATTTGTTTGGTAAGAAGGATGTTAAGCCTAAGCTGATTCGTTAAATCATGCTTTTTTAAGAATTTGATTTGGAGGTTCGAGATAAGAAGGGAAGTGAAAATTTAGCTGCTAATCATCTCTCTCAGCCGGAGTAAGAGGAAGTGAGACCAAATTCAGAGATCCAAGAAGCATTCCCTGATGAGCAGTTGTTTGCATGAGAGATCAAGCTTCCTTGGTATGCTGATATTGTAAACTACCTAGCCTGTAAAGTATTGCCACCCGATCTCACTTACCACCAACGCAAGAAGTTTCTACATGATGTGAAATATTATTTTTGGGATGAACTTTTGCTGTTCAAAAGATGCCCTAATCAAATCATTCCAAGATGTGTACCAGAAAAAGAGATGCAAGCCATTCTCCATCATTGCCATTCATCATCATATGGAGGACATTTTGGAGCAACACGAACTGCAGCTAAGGTATGTCAAAGTGGTTTCTTTTGGCCATCTATCTCTCGTGATAGTTATACTTTGGTGAAAACTTGTGATCTGTGCCAATGTATGGGAAATATTTCAAGGCGTGAGGAACTACCATTGAAAAATATCTTAGAAGTTGAGTTATTTAATGTTTGGGGAATCGATTTTATGGGTCATTTTCCTTCTTCTTTGAGCTTTGTCTATATCTTATTAGTAGTGGATTATGTGTTAAAATGGGTGGAAACAATTGCTACAACAACAAACGATGCAAAGATTGTGCTCAAATTTCTGCATAAGAATATATTCACAAGATTTGGCACTCCACGAGCTATTATTAGTGACGAGTGGACCCACTTTTGGAACAAGTTGTTTGCCAACCTTCTTGCCAAATATGGTGTGAAGCACAAGATATCACTTGGCTACCATCCTCAAACTAATGGCCAAGTTGAAATTTCAAATTGAGAAATCAAGAACATCCTCGAGAAGATGGTCAACACCAATAGGAAGGATTGGGCAAAAAAGCTTGATGATGCTTTGTGGGCATACTGTACAGCTTTCAAAACACCCATCGGGATGTCTCATTACCGATTAGTGTTTGGAAAAATGTGTCATCTTCCTATTGAGTTGGAGCATGGAGCTTATTAGGTTGTAAAGAAGTTTAATTTTGATTTAAAAGTAGTAGGTGAAAAGCGACTCTTATAATTGAATGAGATGAATGAATTCCGGAACGATGCCTGATTACGCCTAAAACATAGCGCAGTAGTTGTAGCACTGCTTTTGGGTGTCGATTCCACAGAGAAACAAGTTAACTACAAAAAAAAGTGTGAACCATAACACAAACGATAAGATTTAAGTGAGAAAATATGAATATTTGACAATGAAGTAATTGTGTAAAACAGATTGTAAAATATAATAAAGGAACAACAAGGTTTCGGGAATCCTTCCTAGGCTCGTTGCCCTAATCCTAACTTGATTCAGTTGTTTCTATCTCAATTGCAAGTTTCACATCCCAAATAAGCAATCGGAAGATATTCAATAAGAGCATGTATAAAAACCCTACTGTAATTGTTATGAAATACTTTACTTTTGCTTCATGCACACATGATCTATCCTATAGGTTTATCAAGAAACGACAATATATCTGTTATGAAAATACTGTAGTAATGGACAAACCTAAAGAATAAGTCTACTGGACTCAATCAAACCCAAACAATCTTGACATAAGAAAAGCAAGACTAGATTTATATCAAGGAGAAAGATACAATCACCGGATTAGAGAAAATCTTATAATTAGATAGCAAAGTAAATCATAACAATATTTTGACATTAAATCCCTACTACAACTGAATCAAAGAAAGGAAAATAGGAACAACTAAACCTAGGGATTCATCCCTTCGCCTTGCTTAGAGATTAGTTAGCCATGGGACTCATGGTTGAACACTTTGATGGAGGAGCATTGGTTGCTTCCTTGAGTTTTCCAGGTTTTTCTGAATGTCCTTTATCAAACCCTAAGTGGGCTATTTATAATACAAGAGGTTAAAGGTATTTTTAGGGTCTAAACAATCATAAAAAAACCTAATTAAGTTGTAACTTGAAGATAGGGTATCGGGGTCGCGCCTAGGCTCAGATTGGGTCAGGTCATGGCTCAGATTGTGCTGATTTCCTCTCCTTCTGTGAGCCGCGGCCCAGCTTGATCCAGGCCGCGGCTCACGTTGATCCAGGCCACGACCTGACCTGATGTTTCTTCCTTGCTTTTCTGATGCACTTTTTGGAGGCCGAGGCTTGGATAATTCTAGGCCGCAGCGCACACTCTATAAACTTTATTTCTCTTTATTTGCCCTTCCGCAACCATATCTTTACTTCGGTGTGCCTCGAGTCTTTGTGCTTCAAACAACAATAACTTTTTCTCCTCTTTTGAACTTAAATTACCTGAAAATGCATCGAAATAAGTTAATGATCCAAGAATACCACTTTAGAGTTATTAACGTATAAAAGTGAAATTAAGATCTAGATCAACCCTAAAATGCTAATGATTAAGAACTATTAAGATGCATTTTATGGCTTTCATCACAACCCCCAACTTGCTTATTGCTAGTCCCTAGCAATTCAAGCGAAAATAAGAGATGAATTCTACGGTGAGAATCACAACAAAGTAAAGCAATTTTAGTGTTAACCAAGAGTAATTCACATTTTGTCTCAAAAATTTCACATAACATACAGCACATAGAATCATTAAATTTCACCCCAAGTTTAAAAGTAATCCAAGCATCAATCTTGAGATCGTTATTGACTCTTTACATCCATCTTACCACAATCCATTAATCTGAACATCCAGATGATTTTATGCATAACATTTGTGAATACAAGTCTTGGCCTCTAAAACATGATAAATTGCGTGACATCAATCACAAAAACAAGCTCCATAGGCTTACATTCGAAACCTCTCTCCACTATTGTAGAAAAATCACATTACATTGGATCAATAGGTCTTTAATAAGCTTGTAACGTTAGGCTAAGGTAAAGGTTAAGAAAGAATGGGAAGGATTCACAAGTAAAAGAACTCAATCTCTTAGCTTTAAACACAACCACTTTTAAGCACTAGATAACCTTTCTTCAACACCCAACTTTTTTTAACCTTTTTTCGAGCATTTTTCTCAAATCACCACTTTTATTTTCTTTTCTTCTTTCTTTGCCATAATTCACTTCACTTCTCTTTTCTTTTGTACTTTTGCATAAAACCATTCACTTCTTTTTTTTTTTCTTTTCCATAACCCCAACTTATCTCCTTTAATGTACTTGGGTTATGGTAGTGATATTTTCTCATATTTCCATCCTTACTCCTGTTAAGTGCTTCTTAACAAATGTGTATAGCTAAGTTCTTTTAAGAGAAAAGTAAGGATAAAATATTTTCTTAGGCTCATAGGGGTGAGTAAATGGGCTATTGAAAGAAACAAGGCTCAAATTCTTTTTCAAGAAAAGGGCTCAAATAGGTGACTAGTGGTAAATATAGCAATGGTAGGCTTGACAGGTTCAAACGGTCCAAAAATGGCCTATATCATATCCTAAGTAATGTGCATTCTAGGAATTCGCCTCAAATGGTTATCAAGTTAGTTCTAGAGCTTGTCAAGACCAAAGAAATATTCACAAAATAATCACACATAAAACTTCTCTAAATGTTTAAGACTAATCATACAATCTTACCACAAACTAGAGTCTCAAACCAAATGAAGATTGATACTTAAATTAATTTCAAACTGATGTAAGATTTAACTTCTTCTAAATGCTATCTGCTATCTTAATTAAGTTTATATCATTGACATGTGAATTAACTCCAAGGCAAACACAAAGCATACTAAACACAACAATTAAGGAAAATGACACCAAGCAGTTCAATGAAAGAAAAAGAATGTGTTTCCTCCACCCCCAACTTAAAAATTACATTGTCCTCAATGTTAAAGAAAAGGTAAAGGAAACTTCCTTTGAAGCACAAGTGCACAGAAGCTGAAAATTGTGCACTTCTATTTGAACTACATGCTATACTTCTTGTTAAAAGTTCGATCTACAACATAGAACAAATAAAAAGAAAGCAACTGCGGTGTACCATTAAGATTCCCACCATATGTTAGCACATGATATGGAAATAAATAAGGGAAAATGAAAATAAAGTATGAAAAATAACGAAAAAGGGAGAAATACAATAAATGTTAGTATAGTTATCCGAAAAAAAATAAAAATAAGAGAAACAACAAAATAGTACCCAAAATTAATCCTCTATATCATCATCCTAGTTCTCATTCTCTTCTTCATTCTCTTCTCCTTCCTCGGGAGGGGGATCAAAAGATGAATCCGGGTAGGGTGGCAAAGTAGAAAAATGATCCATGTTACAACCAGTAGCGGAGGCAAGATGTTGGTATATTTGACCAAAAGAAGAGTACACCCCCGCTTGATAATCGGCTTGCCTAGCCAAGAATCGTTCTTGACGATTAAAGAAGTGTTCTTGATGATCGAATCTATCATGCAAAAATTTCTGATGTTCGTCAAAACAAATCTCTAAACGCTCAAGGCATTCGGCAACAGTGTAATGCCTAGAGGGGGGAGGAAGGGGAGCAGCAATGGCAGCTCTTCCTTGAGGCTTTTATTAGAGTGAGCAGGCCATCATCGATGGGTTTCTTGGGTGGATGGGTTTCTTCATTACTATTGTAAGGGACATCGTCTTGGAGGTATAATTGGGTAATCAATAAAGGCAAGTATAAACCAAGCTTGTGTCGCACAGTGTGTAGGATAGAATTGAATATGACTTGGCCCACATCTATGGTCATACCCATCAAAATGACATATATCAAAACAACTCTCTCAACGGACAGGTCACTATAATGTGTAGCTAGCATCATCCGTTGATATACAAAATATTGCCAAGCCCGAGCATTGACAACAAAAGACGCATCGAGCAAGGTTTTGTGGGTTTGACCCGTCATTTTCCAAGTGGTGCCCGGAATACAGAGAGTTTTGCAAATCTCATCATAATCAATTCTAGATACATATGCAAGATACTCATAGTGGGAAATGTCATGTAACCCATAGATCCTATTAATGGATGTGCTGCTAAAAGAGACTGTTTTTCCCCTCACCATTACATTACCATTCCGATGTTCGTTGGCATTGACATAGAATTCTCTAACTATATTTGGGAGGGAATGAGAAAGTTGTTTTGTAAAAGTGCCCCAATTCCTAGCAATAATAATTCTAAATAAGTCTGGATTCCTCCTCTCAATGATATTGAATCCTCTCTCAGGAATGATTTTCTTAGCATTTAACAAGCTAAAATAACGCTCACTAGCCTCAAAACTAGTAAATTTTCTCTCATCATATTCTTGAGGTTGTTTCCCTCTTGGCCTCTTGGATTTGGGTGCCATGTGAATAAAGTGTATAGAATAATAAAATAAAGTCAAAATCAATCACCTAAATAGCACGAATGGACAATAAATAGAAGAGATTTTGATTACTTGATACTCAAAATTGGAGAGAAGAAGAACTAACCATCAACTTGAAGTTTGCTTGATGAACCCAAAAATTTTCTTAGAACCAAGTTGATTGGAGAAATTACCAACAAAAGTTGTAATATTAGTGCAAAATCCTACAAGAAATAAAGTTAAAATGAAGAAATTTCGAGGAAAAGTGAGAGGGGAGGTTAGGGTTTGGAGAGAGAAAGAGAAAGAGAGAAATGGGCTGCTGAGTTTGTGTGTTTTAAATGAAGAAGAGAAAGTGCAGAAAAGGGGGTTTATTTGTGTGCAGATACGGGTGGCAAAACAGGTCAAACCGCGACTTGGTAGAGGGTGCGCTGCAGCTTGAGCTGTGCGAGTGTGTGCTTCATTATGTGGGGCGTGGTGCAGAAATAGCTGGGGCGAGGCGCGGGTTTTGGTGGGCCTAGGCGTGGCCCGGATCTGCTCCTAAAGAAGATGCATCTTGTTTGGTGCTAAAAGGAAGAAAAAAATGAAATAAAATTAGAAAAACAATTCTTAACCAAAAATTAGATTAAACTAAAATTAAAAATTGAAGAAAACTGAATTAAAAACAAAACAAAACAAAACAAAAATAAAAGTAAAAACGTACCTTTGTTGTGTGGTCAAGGTGAATAGACCGGATCCATAAGCAGAATGTCTTCCACTTCTGGATATTGTCTATCGATTAAGATCTTAAGTCGTTGACCGTTTACTTTAAAGACCCATCCATCTCTAGTATCCTCAATTTCTACCGCCCCATTTTCAAAAACATTTTTCACTATAAAAGGGCCGGTCAATCTTGACCGAAGTTTTTTAGGATGCTTATGGAGTCTAGAATCGTATAAGAACACCCGATCATTAGGTCTAAATGTCTTCCTCAAAATGTTTTTATCATGGAATACTTTCATCTTGGTCTTATAGATTCTAGAATTCTTATAAGCATTGTTTCTTAATTCCTCTAACTCGGTCAATTGATACTTCCTAAGCTTACCCGCCTCTCCTATGTCAAAATTAAAAGACTTGATGGCCCAGTAAGCTTGATTCTTGAGCTCTACAGGCAAGTGGCAAGGCTTTCCAAAAACAAACTGATAAGGCGACATACCTAAAGGAGTTTTAAAGGCTGTACGGTAAGCCCAAAGCGCATCAGTTAGTCTTAAAGACCAATCCTTGTGGTCGGGGTTAACCGTTTTTTTTCTAAAATTTGTTTAATCTCCCTATTAGCAAGCTCTACTTGTCCACTAGTCTGAGGATGGTAGGTAATAGAAATTTTATGTAATACCCCATATTTGTTCATCAAAGCTTCAAAAGAACAGTTGCAAAAATGTGTACCTCGATCACTAATTATAGCACGTGGTGTACCAAATCGAGATAACACATTTTCTTTAAGAAATTTAATCACCGTTCTATTATCATTTCTTCAGCAAGCTACTGCCTCTACCCACTTAGATACATAATCTATTGCCACGATGATATATTGGTATTTGAAGGAAGGAGGAAAGAGTCCCATGAAATCGATGCCCCAACAATCAAAGATTTCAATTACTAAAATAGGTTTAGGGGCATCATATTTCGGTGAGACACAACTCATAATTTTTGACACCTTTCACATGAGCGACAATAGATGTTTGCATATTTAAACAAGGTAGGCCAATAAAATCCACACTGCAAAATTTTTGCAGCGGTTTTTTTTCATTGAAAAGTGGCCTCCACAAGCTTTGGAGTGACAAAATTCTAAGATACTTGCAATCTCTTCATTAGGGATGCAACACCTTAGAATTTGGCCAGGACGGTACTTGAAAAGATAGGGGTCATCCCAATAGAAATTACGTACCTCATATAAGAATTTCCTCTTGTCTTGAGCGCTCCAATCCATTGGTATCTCACCTGTAGCCAAATAATTCACGATGTGAGCAAACCATGGTAAAGAAGTAACGGAGAGTAAATACTCATCGGGAAAGTCATCTTTGATTGGTATCTCGTCGCAAGTGTCTTCAAAAGTGAGCCTTGATAGATGGTCAGCCACTACATTCTCCACTCCTTTCTTGTCTTTGATGGTGATGTCGAATTCTTGTAGGAGTAGGATCCATCGTATTAGTCGTGCTTTAGCATCATTCTTTGTAAGAAGGTACTTAAGGGCTGCATGATTTGTGAAGATAAGAATAGGGGAACCAATTAAATAAGCATGAAATTTATCTAAAGCAAATACTATAGCTAGCAATTGTTTTTCAGTTGTGGAGTAATTCATTTGAGCACTATTTAAAGTCTTACTAGTATAGTAAATGACAAATGGTTTTCCCTCTCTTCGCTGTCCAAGAACAGCACCTACAGTGTAGTCACTAGCATCACACATAATTTCAAAAGGTAAAATCCAATCCAGTGACTGCATTATAGGTGCGAAAGTAAGCTTGCCGATCAGCATTTTAAAGGCCTCTTGACAAGCTTGAGTCCATTTAAAGGGGGTGTCATTAACTAGGAGGGCACATAGTGGTCTAGATATGTTCAAAAAATTTTGTATGAACCTCCTATAAAAACCAGCATGACTAAGGAAAGATCTCACATACTTTATTGTCTTAGGGGTAGGTAATTTAGAGATTAATTCAATCTTAGATTGATCAACCTCTATTCCTTTGGAAGAGACAATATGCCCTAAGACAATACCGGATGGTATCATGGAATGACATTTTTCCCAATTTAGGACCAATTATTTCTCTTCACAGCGAATCAATATTCTTTCTATATTCATTAAGCATGTATCAAATGAAGAACCAAAAACAGTTAGGTCATCCATAAAGACCTCCATGCAATTTTCAATTATGTCACTAAAAATATTCATCATGCAGCGTTGAAAAGTAGCAGGGGCATTACATAATCCAAATGGCATTCTACGAAAAGCATAGGTGCCAAAGGGACAAGTGAAGGTGGTTTTTTCTTGGTTTTCTAATGCAATTTCTATTTGATAATAAAAGAATAACCATCTAGAAAACAGTAAAAGAGATGACCAGCTACACACTCAAGAATTTGATCAATAAAAGTTAGTGGGAAGTGGTCTTTCTGGGTGGCAGCATTTAATTTTCTGTAATCAATGCACATACACCACCCGGTCACAAGTTTGGTAGGGACTAGCTCTCCTAGGTCATTCTTTACCACAGTGACTCCAGACTTTTTAGGGACGGCTTGTGTAGGGCTTACCCACTTACTATCAGCTGTGGAATATATAATACCCGCATCTAACAGTTTCAGCACTTAATTTTTCACTACTTTTTTCATAGTGGGGTTAAGCCTCCGTTGAGGGTCTCTACGAGGACTAGTTCCTTCATCCAAATTTGTTTTATGGGAGCAGATTAGGGGACTAATTCCCTTTAAATCAGCCATGCTCCATCCTAAGACTGATTTATGTGCATTTAAAGTATGAATTAATTTCTCACATTGGGTCTCAGATAATTCCAATGAAATAATAATAGGAAAGGTATCACCTGGACCGAGAAAGGTATGTTTTAAACCCTTAGGTAGTGGCTTCAATTCGACTTTAGGTGCTTCCACACTTGAGGGGACTTGTGTCTTGCTTCTTTCGGGCAGCTCCTCAAACTTTGGTTGCCATGCCCGATTGTTATAATCCTGAGATTTGTCAAAAACAGCATAAATATCAATTATATTAGTTTTATCATCAAATAAATCTATCTCAGAATTAACAAGAAAATTTTCAAGAGGATCATAATCATGAGCTAAGGAAACTCCCTCATTGATGAGTGACTCGATCATGTAAAGCTGGTGGTTTTCATCCCCATCTTCGGGCTGTTTTGCAACATTGAAAATATTCACTTCAAGGGTCATGTTTCCAAAGGACAGCTTCATGAGTCCATTCCTACAATTTATTAAAGCATTTGCAGTAGCAATAAAAGGTTTACCCAAAATCAAAAGGATTTTAGAGTTAGTGCCAACAACAGAAGTAGTATCAAGAATTAAGAAATCAACAGGATAGTAAAATTTATCAATTTGAATCAAAACATCCTCTACCACACCCCAGGGTACTTTGACTAAACGGTCAGCCAATTGCAATACCATGCCGGTTGGTTTGATTTCTCTTAACCCCAGCTGTAAGTAAATGGAAAATGGCATCAGGTTTACACTACCTCCTAAATCTAGCAAAGCTTGTCCAACTTCATGATTTCCAATGCTACATGCAATAGTTGGATAGCCAGGATCCTTGTATTTTGGGGGAATTCTTTGCTCAATTAAAGCACTCACTTGCTCAGTTAGGAATGTTGTTTTCTTTACATGGTACTTCCTCTTAATTATGCATAAATCCTTGAGAACTTTTGCATAAGTAGGAACTTGTTTAATCACATGCAAAAGTGGAAGATTAAGTTTCACTTGCCTTAAGTTCTCTAGGATTTCATTATTTATTTCCATATTTTTCTTGTTGGATTTTAAGGCTTGAGGGAATGGTGCTTTAACAGGACTTTTGGTCACTTCAGGGTCTTTAGGCAGCTCGACTTCACTACTAGTTTGACCCTTTCTCTCATCCTCAGGTTTATTCATTGGTGGGATGTGTAGCGACTTACCACTTTGGGTCACAATGGTATTTATATCTTTCCAATTTTCTTGTGTCATATGTTGACTGTGAGGTATGGACTGATCTTGGGAAGGGAACTTACCTCGCTTAGTCACACTTAAGGAGCCCATTAATTTAGACACTTGGCTCCTTATTTCTTTGTTCTCCTCAACCACTTGTGTAATTAATGCCTCACACCTTTGGTTTGTCTTGCCTTGTGCTTCTATAAAAGCATGTAAGATGTCTTCTAAAGAGTTCTTAGAGGATGAGGGTGCATGATAAGGTGCTGGGTATGATCTAGGGGGTTGTGCATGCTGCTGATTTTCAGATTTCCAGCTGAAGTTGGGGTGATTTCGCCACCCCGGATTATAAGTGTTAGAGAAGGGTGTTGGAGGCTTCTTGTACATGCCTAAGGAATTACATTGTTCTTCGTACAACCCTCTCATATCAACAAATATGGGGCAATCTTGAGTGGGATGATCAACCTCGCCACACACAAAGGTTCGGCTTGATTAACCATGTGTGTTGGCTTTTTAGTTTTTAATGCCTCTAACTCCCTAGTAAGCATTTCGACCTTGGCTTTCAGGTTGTCTTCCTCCCTAAGATGGTATATTCCCCCACCACTAGGGTTTCCTATAGGTCGTGATCTATTTGTGCTTTCAGTAGCACTAGGTCCAGTCCATGTGTGAGCTTTTTCAGCAAGCTCATTGAGGTACTCTATAGCCTCATCAGGGTCTTTTTGCAGAAACTCACCATTACACATCATCTCTACAAATTGGCGCTATCTATAGGTAAGACCTTCATAGAAATAGCTCACTAAACGCCAATTTTCATACCCATGATCTGGACACATACTTAACAGCTCTTTAAATTTCTCCTAAGACTAATACAAAGTCTTGTTTTCCTTTTGTGCAAAGGTGGAGATTTGTCTTTTCAAAGCATTAGTCTTATGTTGAGGGAAGTATTTGTTAAAAAGACTTGGGTCATCTCATTCCATGACCCAATTGATCGTGGTCTCAGTGAGTATAACCAACTCTTAGCTTTATCCTTCAAAGAGAAAGGAAAAAACTTGAGTCTCAAGATATCATTAGTTGCATCTTGACTATGAAAAGTCGCAACTACTTCCTCAAACTCTCTAATGTGCACATATGGGTTCTCATTTTCCAAGCCATGAAATGTAGGGAGTAATTGTATCATCCCTGTTTTAAAATCTTGATGGTGAGTATTGGCTGGAAACATAATGCATGATGGTGTGGCTATCCAGCTAGGATGTAGGTAATCTCTAAGTGTCCTAGCAACATTCTCATTAGGGTTTTCAGCCATGTTAACAAAGTTTTCTAAATTTTCTATTGGGTGTTCACTAGGATTCGATCTAGGTAAGGTTTCACTAATGGACGTGGAAGGGAAGGGTATTTCTATTTTGGGTCCTTTAATGAATCTCCTTCGCGAATCTCTCGGTCTAAGCATACACCAACTGAGTTTAAAAAGTGATAAATAAAATGGAACAAAATAAAAAAAATCAGAAAATCAAAACTAATAGAAAGGAACGATAGTACCATCTTGTCTTTGTAAGTAACCGCGTTTCCCCTGCAACGGTGCCAAAATTTGATTACACCCAAAACATAACACGATAGTTGTAGCACAGCTTTGGGGTGTCGATTCCACAAGGAAACAAGTTAACTACAAAAGAAGGTGTGAACCATAACACAAACGATAAAGATTTAAGTGAGAAAATATGAACTTTTGATAATGAAGTAATTGTGTAAAATAGATTGTAAAATATAATAGAGGAACAACAAGGTTTCAGGAATCCTCCCTAGGCTCGTTGCCCTAATCCTAACTTGATTTAGTTGTATCTATCTCTATTGCAAGTTTCACATCTCAAACAAGCAATCGGAAGATATTCAGTAAGAGCATGTATGAAAACCCTAATGTAATTGTTATGAAATACTTTACTTTTGCTTCATGCACACATGATCTATCCTCTAGGTTTATCAAGAAACGACAATATATCTTTTATGACAATATTGCAGTAATGGAAAAACCTAAATAATAAGACTACCAGACTCAATCATACCCAAAAAATCTTGATATAAGAAAAGCAAGACTAGATTTATATCAAGGAGAAAGATACAATCACCAGATTAGAGAAAATCTTATAATTCGATAGCAAAGTAAATCATAACAATGTTTTGATATTAAATCCCTGCTACAACTGAATCAAAGAAAGGAAAATAGGAACAACTGCACCTAGGGATTCATCCCTTCGCCTTGCTTGGAGATTAGTTAGCCATGGGACTCATGGTTGAACACTTTGATGGAGAAGAATTGGTTGCTTCCTTGAGTTTTCCAGGTTTTTTTGAATGTCCTTTATCAAACCCTAAGTGGGCTATTTATAATACAAGAGGTTAAAGGTGTTTTTAGGGTTTAAACAATCATAAAAAAACCTAATTAAGTTGTAACTCCGAGACAGGGTATCGGGGTCACGCCTAGGCTTAGATTGGGTAAGGTTACGGCTCAGATTGTGCTGATTTCATCTCATTCTGTGGGCTGCGGCCCAGCTTGATCCAGGCTGTGGCTCAGCCCTCCAGGCCGCGGCTCACCTTGATCCAGGCCGTGGCCTGACCTGATGCTTCTTCCTTGCTTTTTTGATGCACTTTCTGGAGGCCGAGGCTTGGATAATTCTAGGCTGCAACGCACACTTTATAAACTTGATTTCTCTTCATTTTCCCTTCCACAACCATGTCTTTACTTCGGTATGCTTCAAACAACAATAGCTTTTTCTCCTCTTTTGAACTTAAATTACCTGAAAATGCACCGAAATAAGTTAATGATCCAAGAATACCACTTTAGAGTTATTAACGTATAAAAGTGAAATTAAGATCTAGGTCAACCCTAAAATGCTAACGATTAAGAACTATTAAGATACATTTTATGGCTCTCATCAATGCCTATGAAAATGCGAAGATCTACAAAGAATAGTGGCATGACAAACAGATTCTTAGGCATGAGTTTGCCCCAGGATAGCAAGTTTTACTCTTCAATTCATGACTCAAACTCTTCCCGGGCAAGTTAAAATCAAGATGGACAAGTCCTTATATAATTGATAGTGTTTCTTCTTTTGGAGAAATAGACTTGAAGGACAAGACATGGAATATATTCAGAGTTAATGGCTAAATATTGAAGCACTATTATGGGGAACAAGTTGAGAGGAACTGTGCACTTATTCCTCTCGAAGACCCTAATTGAGGAAAATGAAAAAGTCTGGCTATAGACTTAAAAAAAAGGCGCTTCTGTGAGGTAGCTCATAGAACTTTCTTTCAATATTTTTATTTTGAATAATTTGGATTTTGATGCAGGTTTATTAGTAAGAATAAAGAGTTGGAAATTGCAAACTACAGTGGATTCACTATGAAACCAAGGAAGTTCCTTTCATTTCTTCAATCTTTTTCTCATTTGAATCATAATGAGGACATTTTTGAGTTTAAGTGTGGGAGTGTAAACTCCTATTGTCATTTTTGTCCTCTTTATTGCTGGTTATTTTAATTTACTTGTGATTTTACCAAGCATGCATTTGAGTATGATTGAATTCTCTATGAATATGAAATTTGTAATTGAGGATAGGACTGTAAAATTTTTTGAAAATTTCTTTTATGTCAGGCTGAGTTTTGTGTATACTTTGATTTAAATCTTTGTCCTTGAACATAATTGAGAACACAGTCATTTTTTTCCTTTATTTTCATTTTACTGACAAAGAGAATGGGTATAATCAAATGAGTCGGGGAGTTCAATCTTGCTTTACTTTAGAATCCATTGATGGATCCTTGAGGCGAAATCTTAGTTGATACCAAATATTTGAGAAATGATCTAGGAGTTTTTTGTCATTACCAGAAAGCTTTCCCAGCCGTCCTAGTTATCATACCATCATTGCATGGTGTACTTCCATAGTCAACTCCTCTTGAGCCTTACTTTATTTAAGCTGTTATTTATTCTTTTAACTACATTAACCATTCCCATTCTAAGCCTGAAAAACCATGAATTTACCTTTTACAGTTTGATAAAATACTTTGGTGGGAATCTACATTTAAAGAGAAAGTTAGTTAAAAGGAAATTATGCTCTGTTTGATCCAAGTGTATCTTCAAAAGAAAGAAAGAAAGAAAAGAAGTATTTTTGCTGGGTTTGTTTTTTGCCTAGAGGTGATTTATCCATCATGGAAGGAAGCATAAAATAGAGAAAACTCAATGAATGGAGTGCAGATCACTTCAAATTTTGTTAAAAGTGTACTTGGTATTGCTTCATTAAGCACATCAACAATAATGTCACCAGTATGAGCATGCAGTCGAGAAAGAGTTATGGTTTGAAACCAGCAGATATCTCTTTTATTGTTCTTTCCACCAAGTATTTTTGTAGTTTGCTTTAATTTTCTTGGTCCATTTCTTTCTTAGCCCTCACCCCGTGGCCTGTCATTACAACCTGATTAAAGACCTTTTGATCTCTGATTTTGGTGTTGACTACATTAGTGGAGAGGGTTTATGAAAATTGGACTTATGGAGTTAAGTTTTGAGAGAATTCCTCTAGTTTCAGTTGTTTTACTTTTATCTGAGTTTGCAGGTGGTTTGGAGTTAAATTGACTATATCACACACATACTCAAGGACTTAGCTTTAGGTTGAAGGAGTCTCTTAACTCTTGCTTAACAAATTGCTAAATTTTTTATTGATTTTCCCGCTATCCTTGATATTAAAAGAGTAAGATGGTAGTAATGAAATCTAAATTCAGATCATGGCTTGGTCAGTGATGAAAATTTTCTATGGGTTCATTTTATTTTTATTTGAGGACAAATAAAGTTTTAAGTTTAGGGTGTTTGATGCCGTGCATAATTTCTTATTTTTATCACGTCTTAACTTTTAACTTTAATCTAATTTTATTATTTTTTTTTGGTTTTAGGCTTTATTGTTGTCATTTAATTTATTTCAGGTTTAGAAGAAGGGAAGAATCCAAATTTTAGTGTTCTATCGTCAATGGACTCTTTCTCTTGTGTAAAAAAGGAAATTTTATTTGAAGACTTTGGAGCTTCTAAAAAAGGAAATTTTAATTGAAGACTTTGGAGCCTATATAAAGGAAAAAGAGAAACTCTAATTAGAAGAGACAACCTGCAGCCCTAGAGACATAACCCTAGAGAGATAGTCAACAACCCTCTCCTCCTTATCCAGTAACATAGCAGCCCTCCACAGCACCAGCAGCTGCCTCCTCTAGCAGCTGCTTCCTCACAGCTGACACCTACCTCGCCCCCTGCTCGATATCCAACGCTGATCGCACAACAGCCCTCCACAACACCAGCAGCAGCTGAATGCACACTGGTTTACGAATTTATTGTGATTCATTGTTGTTAAATTTAATTTTCAGCATGAGCTAAACTTTCTTTATTCTAGGAAAACGATGTAATTTAATTTCAAACTATGCTTGCTTTTCTATACTGATTTGCAATAATTATCTTTTATGTTTGGCTGATTTATTTTGAACGTATTGCTTCTAATTGACTGGCAATTAATTAGATGATCTTGATCTTATGATTTGCTGTCGAAAGAAGGAATTATGGGATAGAATTTGGAAATTTCAGCATAGGTAAATATAGGAATCGAAAGACTTATACGAATTTATGTAGTCTAGAAAAAAAATCGTTGGTCTTAATGCTTTATTGTTTTATTAATTTGCATACTCTTGTGTATAATGATGAACAAGAATATTGACTATCGAAAAATGTTTTTGGATAAGTTGGAGATTTGGCTAACAATTAGAGAGGATTAATTTTAATTAGTTAGATGAGTTAAGCATAGTGAGGAAGGTTTCCTAGAAGTTCTTTCTCTTATTAATTTGATATTCAAAAAACAACTTTCTTTTCCTTTGATTATTTCCTTTAATTTGATTTTATTTCATATTGCAATTACAAACAACAAAAATAGATTTTCTAAATAAAATCGAGAGTAGTATAATATCGGTACTTGTCAGAAGTAAGTTACCAATCCTTGAGGACGATACTCATCTTATCACTTTACTATAAAACTACGATATTGCTTACTTGCAGTTTTGCACCGATCAACTGCATCAACCTTGTAGTTGACTATGGCTTCAAGAAATTTTGATTTTACTTTAAAACAATAATAAAAATGTGTTTGGACGATAAATAAAACATTTTACAAGAAAAACTTTGAGCCATAATTGATTTAATAGAACAGAGAGGGATTACACATAAAATTTAACCTATGCTAGACTAAAAATCTTTTGCGTTGCTTCTTCTTCTTCAAATTAACTTCAAAGCTTGTTGATGCAAAAAAAAATTTGCTAGATGAGCTCACAAACTCCTGCGCACAAGAAAGACATATAAACTAGAAAGTCCCCCGGATTGTGCCTTGAGGGGACTCTTTGACATCAAAGTCAGTGATATGAAAGAATAATTAGAGAATAATAAATTTGAAAAGTTGTATGATTGTAAGTTGTGTGTACTTATGACAATGAGAGTCCCCTTTTAATAGATTCTTGGAGCAAAGTCCAATTAGAAAAGTGATTGATATTTAATATCATGATAGAATCAGAATTTTTATAGACTGGATTATTTTGATACAACTAGGGTTTCCATAGGCTAGAGTGTTCTGATAAGACTAGGGTTTTCATAGGCTGGAGTGTCCTAGTAGGATTAGGATTTTGGTGTGAAATTATCATTATGCCCTTTGTCATGTGTAGACATTCAATTGGTTGTTATGTTTTGTCTATAAAATTACCTTTTCACCCTTAAAAGGTTCCACATGTCATTATATCATTGGACAAGGAATTTTCCCCTATATTAGATGCTCTATACTTCCTTGAGTGCAGTTATGCGGTCGAAAAAGTAGATTGTTAAAACACGAGTAGTATTAAGTTCTGAAACAGTTTTTTTTGTGTTATATAACTCATATCAGGTCTGAGATTGTCAAGGTACTCGGGTACTAAAATGATCTAGAATAGTGGCTCGAAAATTTGAGTGATCAAAGTTTGAGGAAGAGAATAGCTCAGTGTTGTCTGCTTGGAGAGAGATGTATAAGGTCCGAGGAGATAGATAGGTCATCACTGTCTCCTCGAAGCAAGATTTATAGGGTTTGAGGTGGTAGATAGTTTGGCATTGTTTCATTGGAGCCCTAGTGTATGTTAGGTCTAAAGAGGATAAAAGCTCGGTATTGTCTCCTTAGAGTGAGATGACGTATAAGGTCTGAGGAAGTAGATAGCTCAGTATTCTCTCTTCGGAGTGAGATGATGTATAAGGTCTGAGGGGGTAGATAGCTCAACGTTGTCTCCTCGGAACGAGAGTGTAAAGTCCGAGGAGAATAAAAGCTCGGTAGTGTCTTATTGGAGCAAGATGACATATAAGGTCCGAGGAGGTAAATAACTCAAAGTTGTCTCCTCGAAGCGAGATAATGTATAAGGTTCAAGGAGGACAAAAACTCACTGTTGTATCATCGGAGCGATATAACGTATAAGGTCCAAAGAGGTAGATCGCTCGGTGATGTCTCCTCGGAGCGAGAATGTATGTAAAGTCCGAAGAGGATAAAAATTTGGCATTGTCTCCTCAGAGCGAGATAACGTATAAGGTCTGAGGAGGTAAATGGATTGGCATTGTCTCTTAGGAGTAAGATGATGTATAAAGTCCGAGGAGGATAAAAGTTTGACGTTGTCTCCTCAGAGCGAGAGTGTATGTAAGGTCCGAGAAGGTATGTAGCTCGGTGTTATCTTCTTGGAGTGAGATGACGTAAAGGATCCAAGGAGGCAGATAGCTCATTGTTATCTCTTTGGAGTGAGAGTGTGTGTAAGGTCCGAGGAGGATCAAAGCTCATTGCTGTCTCCTCGAAGTGAGATGGTGTATAAAGTCCGAGAAGGTAGATAGCTCGACATTGTGAGGTTCTTGAAGTTGAATTGTTTTGTGGAATCTAAGGATTTAAATAGCTCGGGGCCATTTCCTTATAGTTGAAAGAACTGTAGGGTCTGAGGAGTGAAACAACTCGGGGCTATCTCTTCGGAGTTTGAGCGAACTATGTAGTCCGATGAGGGAAACAGCTCGAGACTATCTCCTCGGATTTTGAATGAACTGTGGAGTGCTTCTTCTGTGAGGTTTCTACCTTCTATTGGTGGAGGCCTAAGTATTTTTTTTGAATATTTTAGGCCAAGGCTTCTTCAAATTATATGTAGGTGAGTTTGTTGGTTTAAATGTAGTTGTGGACGTTTGGCCCAATAGATTATGGGGGCCCCTTAATAGGCCTAAGGTTTATTAGCTGGGCTAAAACTTATGAGCCCTTTGACACTGGACCTGTAGTACAATTATACTCTCTGGTGGTAAATAACGAGCTTTATTTGAGCCTTGTCTTTTGCCTCGTCTATCAGGTTGACATTAATTTTGAGAGCTTCTTTGTTGTTGACTCCACCAAATTGTTGTACTCGAAATGAAAAGGCCCTTATCTCAAGGGGGATGACGACCTCTGATCCATAGGCCATAAAGAAAGGGGTTTCCCTAGTCGGAGTCCGAGTAGTCATCCGGTAGGCCTATGGGACATTCGAAAAGTGTCTAACCCATTGTCTATCAAAATCTTCGAGCCTCTTCTTGATGCCTTGTAGAAGGGTCCTGTTAGTTACTTTGGCTTTCCTGTTAGCCCGGGGGTAGCCTACCGAGGACAAGCAGTTTTTAATCTCAAGGTTTCATTAAAAGTACTTGAATCGAGAACTGTCAAACTGCTTTCCGTTGTTGGTGACAAGTATCCTTGGTATCCTAAACCAGCATATAATAAACTTTAACATGAGTATCCTTGTAGCCAGTAATATTGGCGAGTGGCTTGGCTTCAGTCCATTTGGTGAAATATTCTATGGCAATTATTGAGTTTTTAATCTATCCTTAGGCTTCTTAAAAGGGTCTAAGGATATCCATTCCCCATGTAGCGAAAGGTAGAGGACTGGTGATGGACGTTAGTGGATTAGTGGGTCATCGAGACACTGAGGTGTATTGTTGACATGCCTTGCACTTTTTGACTATATCAGTGGTAGCTTGTAACATCTTTGACCAGTAATACCCGTGTTAGAGAATTTTTTAGGGTAGAACTCAGCTTTTTAGGTGGTTGCCGTATATGCCATTGTAGACCTCTCGGAGGGTGCAATCTGCGTCGGTCAGCCCAAGGCACTTCAAATAAGAAGTCATGAAGCCTTTTTTATATAACTGCCCCTTGATGAATGTGAATCGTGAGGCATGGGAAAGGATTTTCTTGGCATTATTCGTCTAGTTGAGGAGTTTTTCATCCCTTAAGTACTAGAAGATCGGGTCCATCCGGGTTTGTTCCTCAGCAACTGGAATGACTAGGGTTTTGTCGATGCTGGGAGGGTCAAGAGTCTCCAAGTAGACTGTTTGGGTGAGGTCGGACCGCCAGGAAGAGGCAAGTCATGCTAATGCATCTGTTTTCAAATTTTGTGCTAAGAGAATCATTGATATTTGGAATTTCTTGAAGGCGGCAGCAAGTTCGTAAGCCTTTTCTAGGTATCTGACGATCTTTACTCCTCTTGCTTCGTACTCATTGGTCATCTGATTAATCACCAACTACAAGTCATTGTATACTTACAAGGCTTGAGCAACCAATGTTTTTGCTTGCTTCATTCCCGCGAGTAATGCTTCGTACTTGGCTTCATTATTTGAAGTTTTGACCTCGAATATGAGGGTGTACTCCACTTTAAATCCTTTTGGATTGGTGAGGATAAGACATGTTCCACTATTGATATTATTTGAAGATCCATCAATGTAAAGTGTCCAACTTGGTGCTTGCTCATCTTCTTCGTGTTTCTGCCATTCATGGGGCTTTTCGGGGAATGTAGTCTCTAATATGAAGTCTTCCACTATTTGGGCATTTGTTGAATGAGTGTCTAGGGTGAGAGGTGCTTGGGGCACTCTCCTTGGACTTTTGCTGAAAGAGTACTAAGGGTAAGAGGTGCTTGGGCCACTCTCTTTAGGCTTTTGCTGAAAGAGCATTAAGGGTATGAGGTGCTTGGGCCACTCTCCTCAGACTTTTTCTGAGCTTGGGAGCTTGTCCAAGTCCAATGCATGGGAGCATATTAGCCATCTTGCCTTAAGAGTGATTACCTTTAAGGTGGGTGGTCTTTAGAGGGGAAGGTCCCCTAGTTGGTTGTTATGCCACTTTTCAAGTCTAGATATGCCTAGATATTTTGTGCCTCAGAGATAAGAGCTTGGAGTATTTAAGACGACAATTTTAGTTGGTTGGAGATGAAAAGTTTGGTGTGTCATTGGCTGACAGTTTTGGATGTGTCATTGGCTGATGGCTCTAGTTGCGTCGGTGACGATGTATTTAGTGTGTTAATGGCTGACTTTAGATGTGTCGGTGACGACGGATTTGGTGCATCATTGGCTGACAAGTTTGGGGTGTTGAAGATGATGGCTTGGGTGCGTTGGAGATGACGATTTGGTGCGTCATTGGCAGATGACTTTTTAATGCGTCATTAGTTGACGACTTCAATTTTTTCTTAGAAGTGTAGTGCTTATAACAGCTTAATTGATATGGAAACTTGATAGTACTTGAAGTAAAGAAAGATCATACCTGACTGTGAACGAACATGATGTTTTTTCGTTATTTGATCTCAGCTGGTTCGGGTTTGGGTCATGTTTGAGGCTCCTTGGTGAAAAAATAACATATTTTTCTTTGACCGTTTGTAAGAAACTTGCCTAAAGAAGTTGAATTTCAAAATTCTGAGACTGGTTCTAGAAAGAAAAGGCTTGAAAACCTTGGGATCTAGATTGTTTAGGTCTGAAACTGAGCTTAAATTTTGTGAACTAGTTGGCCAAATGTGAGTTAAAATAATAGATTTGTTAAGAAACTCATATGTTAAATTCGAATCTTGAAATTATAAGCCTAGAATTGAAATGAGAACATTATAAAACCTTAGGAACCGGTCTTGTTGGATCTGAAATCGAGTTAAAAGTAGCTAAACCAGTTGGTCAAACCTGGTTTAAGTTAATTGACATAGTACTGAGGTGGCACTAACATGGCACCAAGGTGGTGATGACATGGTGTCAAGGTGGTGATGATGTGATGCATAAGTGGCGATGATGTTATGATGATGTGTCACATTGATGACAATGGCGTGGCACTGATTTGGCATTGACCGGCCATTGAAGAGTTGACACATGGTAGAAAGATTCTATTTTTATAATTGAGATAGAAATCTGAGTCGCTAATTAACATTGGACATATGGCAAAAGATCTTAGGAAGATAAGTAAAATTATACTTCTCCAATAAGGATTGAATATGTGAAAATGATAGATTTTTAAGACAGAAGGGACAATCTGAATGTCCAACGTGAATTCGACATGTAGCAAAGGATTCTTTAAAATTTAAATGGTAATCTCATCATGGAATGAAAATGTGGTGGTAGCATTAATAAGTAGCATTCTCATCATCCAATGGTATTTTGACATGTGGCGATGGTATCTGAAGAAGATAGAAAACAATCTCTTTGACCAATAAAAATTTAACACGTTGCGATAATGGCTTAGATTTTTTTTGATGTATTCGGGTTAACCCTTTTAGTGACTTTGTTCATCAGTTTGATCCGACGCATGCATTCGACCAAAGAGTTCGTTGGCCATGAAATATTTTCGTTTGGTGTGGTGGAGGATGGTGAGACATCCTTTAATGGTGGTGGCGGCTTTTGATAGCTGGATTTTCACAGATCGAAAGTTCCATTTTTTGGCAAGTTTCGAGGTGGCTCACGAAGGTTTTCTAATGTCTGATCATTACAAAATTTTGCACACTTGTATATTTCGATGTTGTGAACCTCGTGGGGCAATTCATTTTTTCCATTGACCATCGAATTTGCACAAATCTAATGATAAAGATATGATATTTCGGTGAACCTTTACAGCTCCGATGGAGAACTTTTTGATGTCCAATTGTCGTGAAACTTTGTAGACATATAGATCAGAGACCGATGAATTTGTTGGTTAGCCGAATTTCACAGTTGAAAGCCGAATTTTGATTGATCTGATGGTAAAGATCCCGTTTTTGGGTAAACTTTAGCGGTTTTGATGGAAGACTTTCGGATCTCCGATCATCGTGAAACTTTGTATGCTGGTAGATATAGAGGTTGAGAATGCAGTGGTGCACTCTAATTGAATCGTTGACAGTTGAATCATCGTGGATATGTTAGGAAAGACTTCATTTTTTTTTGTAATCTTTGGCAACATGATGGAGAATTTTTCGACATCTTTTCATTGTGAAAATCGGTAAACTTAGATCTGATGGCGACGAACTTGGTGGTGGATTCGATATGTAATGTTGGCTGAAGAAAAAGATCTACTTTTTGGCGATATTTGCGGGAAACATTTTCTTAGATATGATGAGATGTAATATATTTTGTAGCGACGGATTGGTGACTTATCTATATCAGCATATTTAGATAAGACTTTTGTCATTCCCACGGACAACACCATTAGTTGATATAAAAAATCTGTCAAATGAACTCACGAACCCCTATGCACATGAAAGATACCTAAACTATAAAGTCCCGAGGGGGGACTCTTTGACGCCTAAGTCAGTGATCTGAAATAATAATCGGAGATTGATAAAGCTTAAAAGCTTTATGACTGTAAGTTTTGTGTACTCATGACAATGAAAGGCCCCCTTTTTTTTTATAGAATCTTGGAGCAGAGTCCAATTAGGAAAGTGATTGACACTGAGTATCATGATAGGATCATAATTCCAATAGGCTGAAGTATTCTAAAAAGACTAAAGTTTCCATATGTTAGAGTGTCCTAGTAGGATTAGGATTTTGGTGTGAAATTATCATTATACCCTTTGTCATGTGTAGCCATTTGATTGGTTGTTCTGTTTTGTTTATGAAATTATCTTTTCGCCCTTGAAAGGTGCCACATGTCGTTATGTCATTAGATGAAGAATTTTCCTCTACATCAAAGTTTCATAGAATTGTGCACGTATTGCTTCTTACATGCGTGCATACGCTCCTCCTACAGTGTGTGCATTGAACCTTAACACTTAGAAAGACTAGACAAAGAGAATTAGCACAATATATTTTTATTATTATCAAAATCAATATGAGGTTAACATTAATGAAGGTTTTCTTTTTTAAAATAAAAAGAGAGAGATGAATAAACAAGCTTATGTAAAATGGTAAAAAGAAATGAACTTATTTATTTTGTAATGGTCTAAGCACAATACATCTTATTGAGTAAACACACTCTCCCTCATCCCTAGTATATGGTGGGCCAAATATAACATTGGGCTAAAATTGAATTAAATCAAAGCAACTTGGGCCATATATCTTTCTCTTAAATGAGATAGGACTAGGTCTCAGGGTGGTTCTTGTAAAGAGGATACTTCAAGCCTCCGTAGTATTTTATACGCTGCTGATAAGCTTGATTACAACATTATCGCAAGCAACCACTTGATTTGCTTAAGTTTTTGGTTGACTTATATAATTGATATAGTCTATTAAACAAGAATACAAGGCCAACTTATGTTAACTTGTATTAATCTTAGGCTTTGAAACAAGAAAGGATTAGGGTATTAATCTTTGTATTTTGAATATTTGCAATTTTTAACAAGATGGACTAAATGTATGGATTGATTAATATAAATTGGTGGATGGACTACCTATGTTGTGTATGGGTTGGATTGGGTTAGTTTTTATTTGATTTTACAGGATATTTTGGCATTTGAAAATTTTGAGAAAGTCCGAAAAACAAGGGAGACTCTACTGGATTTTTCGCAGTTTCCATTAAATATAACCTTATAAAATTTAACTAGTCTTATGTATTCTTTATTTGCACATATATTATTCATTGCATCTTACCTTAGAATGCCCACCCAAGGATTATTGAACGACATAAATACTCTCGTTGCGTATCAGTTAATATTTTTGCAATGAGAGTGTTTGTGTTCATATATTCATTGGATTGTCTAGAGTGGACAGTTCAAGAATGCTTGATCGATGTTGCAATTAATAGCTCCTCGCTTGTTATTTTTATACTAGATTTTAGCAGCATCTCTCATTGTTATTTGGGTATATACTAAATTTGATGCTATCTTTCTCGCGATATAGCATTGAATTTAAGCCGTGTACTTGGAGAACTATTTTCTGTTAGCTAGTTTTAAACAATTTGTATCTATTGCATGTACTCATATTTCTTTTTTTTTTTGAAAAATAGGATGTCGAGAGATAAGAGTCGATGTAGAGGATCTGAGGGCACGGATCCTCTCGAGACTACTCATACCATTGACATGGAGGGTCAACTTGCCTCTTCGATTGGTAACAAAACGTTAACTTTTGTATTGTTCTTATATTATTAGTCACTCTGTTAATTTATTTGTTAAATTATGTATTATATAATATTTCAAAATACATTCTCATATACAAGGGCATAAAAGAGTCTTTTGAGGCTTGATGAGAGTCATAAAATGCATCTAAACAATACTTAATTGTTAGCATTTTAGGGTTGATCGAGGTTGGAATTACACTTTTATACCTTAATAACTCTAAAGTGTTATTCTTGAATCGTTGATATATTTCAGTGCATTTTCAGGTACTTTGAGCTTAAAAAAAGAGATGGAAAAGCTATTGTCATTTTAAACACAAGCCTTCAATGAATACTCGAGTGAGATAATGGTCGCGAAAGAGCCAAGATGAAGAGAAACAAAGAAAGGAGTTTCACTAAATTGCCAGAATTGCTCGTGCAGATCAATCATCTTTGCAGATTAAACTGTATTGATACAGGAAGAACCAGGAGATGACCCATATATCCTTAGAAAGATTTGGAAGTCTATTTTCTGGAGAATTTTACGGTTCGTAAAAAGAATTTTTCTAGAGAAAGTTATGACAGTTTTAGTAGACACAGGTCAGGCCTCCAGATCAGCATCCACCTAGCGTCGCGCCCCTCACTTTCCAGCACTGCACCCTCACTTTCCAGCGCCCACTCGTTCCAAGACCAAATTAGGGTTGCACAATGACATTTTCTGGACCAAAATGCCCCTAACTACTTGTGCTCTATAAATACATCTTTAAGGAGTGTGCAGCCGGCATCTTCAAAAGGGGAGAGCATCTCAAAGGGGGATCCAAAGGATCCAAATCCAGAATATTTCCAAGTTTCTTCAAGGCTGGAAATCAAGGGGAGAGCATCCATATTGTTCTTCCACCTTGAGCTCCATGGCCAACTAATCATCAAGTAAGGGAAAGGGATGAATCCTTAGGGATTTGTTGTTCCTTATTTCATGTTCTTGATTCATTTGTATGGATTTATTGTTAAAACATTGTCTATGATTTACTCTTTGATTAAGTAAGAAGGATTTGAGTTCATGTGATAGCTGTTCTTTATATTCTTCTTCTTTTAGATTCTCTTAATCCGGTGATTGAATATTTCTCATCCATTGATGTTGTTTGGATGTGATTGATTCCGGTAGATTTATCTTACTGATTGTCCATTACTGCGATATTGTCATTGAGATATATTATCTTTTCTTGATAATCTTTAAGATCGGTCATGTGTGCTTGAACCGAAATCAATGAGTAACTTGTAGCAATTACATTAAAGTTTATACATGTACTTGATTGAATATCTTATGATTGCTTGTTTGGGATGTGAAGCTAGCAAACGAGATAAAAATAATTGAATCAAGAGTGGAATAAGAGAACAAACCTAGGGAGGATTCCCAGAACCTTGCTGTTTCGTTTATATTCTCATTTACATTTACACAATTTTTCTCACAATACACCATTATCAAAACTCATATTCTTTCGTTTAACTTTTATCGTTAGTATCAAAGTTTACACATTCTTTTGTAATTAACTTGTTTCCCTGTGGAATCGACACCCCAAAGCTTTACTAAAATAACTATGTTATACTTTGGGCGTAATCAAATTTTGGCGCCGTTGCCGGGGAAACACGCTTAAGTACAAGGAAGCTTGTCAACTTTGAGTGTGACGGTAGAAGAATTGTAAATATTTTTCTTTTCAGCAGTTTGTAAATACGGTAATATTGTTCCTTTACCTTTGTTTTGATTTTCTAATTTGATTTTATTATTTTGTTTTATTTATTTTATTTCCCCTCTAAATTAATTGGTGCATGCTTAGACCGAGAGATTCTCGAGGTAGATTCATTAGAGGACCCAAATTAGAGTTACCCTCTCCTTCCACGTCCGTTGGTGAAACCTCGCCTAGATCAAACCACGGTGCACCCCTACACGAAAATTTAGAGGATTTTGTTAACATGGCCGATAATCCTAATGAGAATGTTGCTAAGACACTTCAGGATTACCTCCACCCTACACGCATAGCCACACCATCATGCATCATGTTTCCAGCCAATACTCGCCAACTAAATTTTAAAACAGGGATGATTCAATTACTCCTACTTTTTATGGCTTGGATAATGAAAACCCATATGTGCACATTAAAGAGTTTGAGGAAGTAGTCGCGACTTTTCATAGTCAAGATGAAACCGATGACATTGTGAGGCTTAAGTTCTTTCCTTTCGCTTTGAAGGATAGAGCTAAGAGTTGGCTATACTCACTAAGACCACGATCTATTGGGTCGTGGACTGAGATGACTTGAATTTTCTTTAATAAATACTTTCCCCAACACAAGACCAATGCTTTAAAAAGACAAATCTCCACCTTTGCACAAAAGGACAGCGAGACTTTGTATCAGTCTTGGGAGAGATTTAAGGAGTTGTTGAGTATGTGTCCTCACCATAGGTATGAGAATTGACGTTTAGTGAGCTATTTCTATGAGGGTCTTACCTATAGAGAACGTCAGTTTGTAGAGATGATGTGTAATGGTAGGTTCTTGGAGAAAGATCTTGATGAGGCCATAAAGTACCTCAATGAGCTTGCTGAAAAAGCTCACACTTGGACTGGATCTAGAGCTATTGAGAGCACAAATAGGTCACGACCTATAGAGAACCCAAAATGGTGGTGGAATTTACCATCTTAGGGAAGAGGATAACCTTAAGGCCAAGGTCGAGATGCTCACTAGGGAACTAGAGGAGTTAAAGACTGAAAGCTCAAAGCCAACACAAGTAGCTAATCATGCAACATCTTTGAAACCATGTTTTGTGTGTGGCGGGGTAGACTATCTCGCCTAAGAGTGCCCCACATTTGTTGTGTAAGGAACAATGTAATGCCTTAGGCATGTACACGAAGCCTTCTGCACCCTTCTCTAATATCTATAACCTGGGATGGCAAAATCACCCCAATTTCAGCTGGAAGTCTGAAAACCAGCAGCTTACACAATCCCTTGCACCACATCTTGAACCATATCATGCACCCGTGTCTTCTAGGAGTTCTTTAGAAGACACTTTACATGCTTTTATTGAGGCATAGGGTAAGACTAATCAAAGGCTTGAATCTTTAATTATGCAAGTTGTTGAAGAACATAAAGAGATAAAGAGCCAAGTGTCTAAGCTGATGAGCTACTTGAGTGTGACTGAGCGAGGTAAGTTCCCTTCTCAAGCTCCATCCACATCCTATGGTCAGCACTTAGCACAACAGAATATAAAGGAGGTGAATGCCATTGAGACACTTAGTGGTAAGTCGTTACACATCCCAACAACGAAAAAATCAGAGGATGTGGACGAGAACCACCAAGTATACATGATTGACTCATTCATGCAAAAGGTCCATCACCTTAACCCATTAGAGTCCACCCTCACCCATGGCTTCACAAGAGCATATATCGAGCCAGAATCTATAGATGTTACTGATAACATCCTTAAGGCCTCTCCGAAGCACATAAGCACCAAATTTAACAGTAAAGCAGTTGCTGGTGCATTCAACTCATGCTTGTCTAGGAGGGAATAAGAATATCTGGCTGAAGACGTAAAACTTAGCACTCATGGGAGGCACCCCATAGCATATCCTTTTATTTTTATTTTTATTGTTTTTCATAATTCTTTTTCTTGTTTATTATTAGTATTTTGCTGTTTTCCAGTTTTACTTTCGTATTTCTTTTTCAGGGACAAATATACGGAGCAGTTCAAATGGTGGTGCACAATTTTCAGCTTCTGTGCACTTTTGGCTACAAAGGGAGTTTCCTTATCTTTTGCTTTCACATTGAGGACAATGCCTACTTTAAGTTGGGGGTGGAGGAAACATATTCCTGTTTTTCATGTTTTTCATTGAACTGCTTGGTGTCATTTTACCTTTTTGTTTGTTTTTAGCATACTTTGTGTTAGCCTTGGAGTTAATTCATATGTCAATGATATGAGTCTAATTGAGATAGCATATAGCGTTTAGAAGAAGTTAAATCTTGCTTCGCTTTGAGAATAAATTAAGTGTCAATATTTATTTGGTTTGAGACCCTGGTTTGTGGTAAGATTGCATGATTAGTCTAAAGCATTTGGAGAAGTTTTATGTGCGATTGTTTTGTGAATACTTTTGCGGTCTCTACAAGCTCGAGAACTTATTTGATAATCACTTGAGGCGAAAATCATAGAATGCACATTACTTAGGATATGATGTAGGTCTTTTTTGGACCGTTTGAGCCTTTTTAAACTTACCCTTATTATATTTATCGCTAGTCACCTATTTGAGCATTTTTCTTGAAAAAGAATTTGAGCCTTGTTTCTTTCGATAGCCCATTCACTCACCTTTATGAGTTTAAAAATATTTTATCCTTACCTTTCTTTTAAAAAGAACTTAGTTATACACATTTGTTGAGAAGCACTTAAGAAGAGTAAGGGTGGAAATATGAGAAAATATTACTACCATAACCCAAGTACATTAAAAGAGATAAGTTGGGGGTTGTGGAAAAGAAAAGAAAAGAATGAAAGAGGAGGTGAATTGTCTTATGCCAAAATAAAAATAATAAAAAAAAGTTGAATTATGGCAAAGGAAGAAGAAAAAAAAATAGTGATTTATTGCTAGAAATGCTCGAAAAATAGTTGAAAGAGTTAGGTGTTGAAGTAAGGTTATCTTGTGCTTAAAATGGTTGTGTTTAAATTAAGAGACTTAGTTCTTTTATTTATTTAAAATTTTCCATTCTTTCTTGACCTTTACCCTAGCCTAACGTTACAAGCTTATTAAAGACCTATTGATCCGATGTAGTGTGGTTTTTCTACATAGTGGAGAGTGATTTGAAAAGTGAGCTTATGGAGCTTGATTTGTGATTGATGTCACACAATTTATTATGTTTTTAGAGGCCAAGACTTGTATTAATGAATGTTATGCATAAAATCATCCGGGTGTTCGGACTAATGTATTGTGGTAAGATGGATGTTAAGAGTCGATAACGATTTTAAGGTCGACATTTGGATTATTCTTGGACTTGAGTGATATTTAATGATTCTATGTGTTGTATGTTATGCATGATTCTTGAGACAAAGATTTTTGAATCACTCTTGGTTAACGCCAGCATTGCTGTATTTTGCTTTGATTTCTAAATAAAGAATTCATTTCATGTCTTTCGCTTGAAATGCTAGGGACTAGCAATAAGCTAGTTGGGGGTTGTGATGAGAGTCATAAAATGTATCTAAACAATACTTAATTGTTAGCATTTTAGGGTTGATCGAGGTTGGAATTACACTTTTATACCTTAATAACTCTAAAGTGTTATTCTTGAATCGTTGACATATTTCAGTGCATTTTCAGGTACTTTAAGCTTAAAAAAAGAGATAGAAAAGCTATCATCATTTTAAACACAAAGCTTCAATGAATACTCGAGTGAGATAATGGTCGCGGAAGAGCCAAGATGAAGAGAAACCAAGAAAGGAGTTTCACTAAATTGCCAGAATTGCCCGTGCAGAATAATCATCTTTGCAGATTAAAATGTATTGATACAAGAAGAACCAGGAGATGACCCATATATGCTTAGAAAGATCCGGAAGTCTATTTTCTGGAGAATTTTACGGTTCATAAAAAGGATTTTTCTAGAGAAAGTTATGACAATTTTAGTAGACACAGGTCAGGCCTCCAGATCAGCATCCACCTAGCGCCGCGCCCCTCACTTTCCAGCACTGCACCCTCACTTTCCAACACAGCGCCCCTCACTTTCCAGAGCCCACTCGTTCCAAGACGAAATTAGGGCTGCACAATGACATTTTTTGGGACCAAAATGCCCCTAACTGCTTGTGCTCTATAAATACATCTTTAAGGAGTGTGCAACCGACATCTTCAAAAGGGGAGAGCATCTCAAAAGGGGATCCAAGGAATCCAAATCCAGAATATTTCCAAGTTTTTTTAAGGCTGAAAATCAAGGGGAAAGCATCCATATTGTTCTTCCACCTTGAGCTCTATGGCCTGAAAATCAAGGGGAGAACATCCATATTGTTCTTCCACCATGAGCTCCATGGCCAACTAATCATCAAGTAAGGGAAAGGGATGAATCCTTAGGGATTTGTTGTTCCTTATTTCCTGTTCTTGATTCATTTGTATGGATTTATTGTTAAAACATTGTCTATGATTTACTCTTTGATTAAGTAAGAAGGATTTGAGTTCATGTGATAGTTGTTCTTTATATTCTTCTTCTTTTAGATTCTCTTAATCCAGTGATTGCATCTGTCTCATCCATTGATGTTGTTTGGATGTGATTGATTCCGATAGATTTATCTTACTGATTGTCCATTACTGCAATATTGTCATTGAGATATATTGTCATTTCTTGATAATCTTTAAGATCGGTAATGTGTGCTTGAACCGAAATCAATGAGTAACTTGTAGCAATTACATTAGAGTTTATAAATATGCTTGATTGAATATCTTCTGATTGCTTGTTTGGGATGTGAAACTAGCAATCGAGATAAAAACAATTGAATCAAGAGTGGAATAAGGGAACAAGCCTAGGGAGGATTCCCGGAACCTTGCTGTTTCGTTTATATTCTCATTTACATTTACACAATTTTTCTCACAATACATCATTATCAAAACTCATATTCTTTCGTTTAACTTTTATCGTTAGTATTAAAGTTTACACCTTCTTTTGTAATTAACTTGTTTCCCTGTGGAATCGACACCCCAAAGTTGTACTAAAATAACTGTGTTATACTTTGGGTGTAATCAAGGCTCCTCATGTGAGGCGACGTGGGAGAGCGCCCAATAAAGAGAAGCCTCTTCCGGCATAAAAGTTATGCTCACCATTTAGAGCAATATGTGTTGTATATCTATTTATAAGAAATTACTTTGGTCATTTTAACTAATATGGTAGTTATAAGATAAATCGATTAATATAATTAATGTTATAAATGTAGTAAATTCTAGGGGTGTAAAGATGTGTCAAACAATATTGCTGTACAAGTGAAGAAGCATATAGGTGGACCATGGAACTTAGATTTTGACTTCCATTAGAGACCTGAGATTATATTTTTCAACATTTGTTGGTATATCTTTCCCTCCTTTATTTATTTTATGTTCACTATGTGTTCTAAATTCACACGAACTGTTATATATTATTTGCATCTGCTTTATTTAAATAATTTGCTAGTAATCATATTTTGGTTTCTTTTTAGGAGTGATATACGTTTGCAACTCCAGAAGAACTAACAACTGTAAGATAGATCCATGACAGGATTGTTGTGACCCACCATAATGATTGGATGAATGACTTGTAGGATCAATGTTCAAAAGCAAAGGGCCCAAACAAAGTAACATGGATCAGGTGGATGCGTGATGAAGATGGGAAGAGAGGCCAAACAATGAAGGAGATTATTGGAACATTTTTTTAGAGCTGTGGGCAGGAGATGTATGAACTCATTGCTCCAAGGCAATGTATGAGAATAAGCGGTTAGGAGATGTTTGGTGTGTCCATCATGTTAGGGGTCCATTAATATGGCCTCTCACACGGAGGCATTAGTATGATTTCTCTATTTCTCTACACTTATATATATAATTATAGCATTGGGATAACTTAATTTTTATTGACAAATTGTGATGTATAGTCCTAGAAGTTGGGTAGACAGGCTACTCTTATTAAGGTTTTTAACAAGACCTATAAGCATCTGGGGATAGATGAGTATGTTGATCAGAGGGCATGAAAGATTTTTGTATGTATAATATACTATTTACTTATGAGAAAAATAACTCGTGTTATTAATATTCTTTAGGAGAAAAAAGATTATATATTTATCGTATGCATTTTTTTGTATTATAGGAAGCATATGAGCAGTTCATATGAGAGGAAGCTAGTTGGGATCTGATTCATCCTCCTAAGCTGAGATTGATCTCGAGGAGTGGGTACAAGCATCTAGTGGGATCAAGAAGGGATGATTTTATGGCTTTGGTGGGACGTTTAACAGTCAGATACTTACTAGTGGCTCTCCATGCCCCAGTTCGTCTAGATCCACCTTAGTAGGCTACTATTCCCTGATGTGAGAAGGAAGTAGCAAGAACTAGAGCAAGAGAGGCAAAGAAGGAAGGAGTTACAGTCACGTGTCCAAATGATGGATCAACAGATGCAACAACAATAGCAGATGCATTAGCAAATGCAACAGATGATGCAAAAGCATATGTATGAGCAGATACAACAGATAATGCATCGTTTTAGGGTGTCACCTAGCAAGCTAGCTCTACCTATACCACCCAGTACAAGTAAACAATTTCAAATGAAACTTTAACACCTTACTGTTATTAGAGAAAAAAATGTAAAATACTCGTGTAATGGACGAGCTAGGGGTACCAGCACGTCCGTGGAGTGAAATGTGACTTGTGGGAACAAAAGATATCCATTTCGGATCGCCGATTAGCAAAAGTGTGGGTTTTCAGATATGAAAGTTCAGCACTTAGAGATTATTAGGGAAAAATTGTAAAATACTCGTGTAATATACGAGCAAGGGTACCAACACATTCGTGAAGTCGAACATGACTCGTGGGAATAAGCGGGATCCATTTCGGATTGATGGTTAGCAAATGTGTGGGTTTTCAACTATGACAGTTTAGCACTTAGAGATTATTAGGGCAAAAATGTAAAATATAACCGATGGGATAGTGGTTATAAAATTCGTCGGTGATAAGCCTTTTCTTTGTAGTACGCAAACCACAAGTTATGCACTTAATACATCGTCAAAGTTCAAGTAATCTTATTCAATAATAAAAACAATTCAAGGATTGTTAGGCTACAATTGGTATTGCAATGAGATAACAAAATTTGTTTTTACATTCACAAAAATTTAAAATGTGTTTGGTGAAATTTAATTTCTAACAGTGTTAGCAAAAGTTGTGATACAAAACTTGGATTTCTCAAAAGCTACTTTAGAGATTTTGCAGACAAACTATGTTTTGAAAGGCAAAAAATAAAAAAAAATAATTAATGACTATTAAAAATATCCAAAAATACATTTTGACTTAATAAAATTTCTTTATATATAAAAGATTTTTTATTAGATATTTTACCTATCTACAACACTTCGATAAGTAATTTACAAAGCATTATATTGTGATTGTTCCACAATATTTTTATCACAATACTTTTGAAAATAGTACATCAATCTCAAACTCACCTATAATAATCTAACATTTGAAGGTTCAATGACTGATCTTCAAACAAAGAAAAATCAATGCATCATGGAAGAAATATTTTGTTACTATTTTTACCGTAGTTTTTATTGACAATCTCATTGAGTACATGAAATTAAAGGGAAAATTGTAGTTCCCCCCCCCTCCCCCCCCCCCCCCCCCCCCAATTCTTTTGTTTAGTTCCCATGAAATTAATTTCCTTAAAGGTTAAAATTAAGCTTAAATATAAAAAATACCCCGTGGTTAACCTTATTGTCAAAATATACCATGAGGTTTTTTTTTTTTTTTTTGGCAAAAAATACCAAGAGCTTTATATCTATTAACAAAAAGGGTTAACCTTGTTAAAATGTAAAATGAGAATACTATTATACCCTTAATAACTTAATTTAAAAAATACCATGTGAATGACTTCATTTTCAAAAAAAATACCTTGAAGTTTTTTCTGTGGTAAAAAATACCCTGAAATTTTTTTTAGTAACCCCATGCCATGGATAGGTTACATATCACATCTCATGCCAAAATTCACAAAAGAAATCTATATTCTGAAGGCTTTATATTCCATCAATAAACCTGATCAAAACAGTACTACATCATGTCTAATAATTAAAACTATAGTCTTAACATTCTTATAAAAAAAAAAAACCATAGTCTTAACATTCTATCAATAAAACCACAAAATATTAAGATATAAATAACATATTCAGAAACTCTATCACATCTCTTAGATTCCTTCAAGTAGTCTTAACATTCTTATCCATTGTCTTTTGCCTGCAACACACCCACTGTTATTGACCTAAGCTTTTTCTCTTTAACCATGGCTGTGAAGCACACTCTCAGACAGTTATGGACTTTTGAACAGGACCAGAACCAATAACAGGTTGTGATGAAACAATGGAGTGTCTAATTGGCAGCTGAAACCACAAATTGCACAAATGAGATAATTAAACATTGCGCACAACCAAACTTCCACAATCTATTATCTCAATGTGATAAACAAGCATAACAGGTAGAACCTAAAAATATATGTGGCTGATGATCCCTGTGTGCCTGAAAAGCTACAAAAGATGAAGCTTCTCTTGTATTCTTTCTTGGTCTTCCAACCTAGCTTCTTTGCCTCTTGTATTCATTAATATGAGACCAATAGTATATAGAAAAAAAAAAGAGTTGGTAAAAAATGTAACAAAATTTGCATATGTTAACAACTTACCCCATCTCTAAGTCCACCATTCTTTAACCTCATTCTCCTTTGCCAAGGTATTTTCCCCACTTTTCCTGCTTTACATCCTTTGACATTGTGGCCAATCATTTGACACTTACCACATCTCACAAATCTATTTTTCTTTGTGACCTTGTAGGGGTTGCTAGGCTCATCAACAACCCTCTTCCTAGCTTTCTTTGGCCTTCTAGGTGGCATTCTGATGATAGAAGGGTCAATATCTTCCTAGCTTTATGTATTAAACCATCATCATCTGACCCTTCCATACTCTGCAAGTCATCATCGAAAGCAATCTTTGTAATATCATTATCTTCTACACTTTCATAATCATCCTCATTACCCTGCTCAAACTCATCAATACTTCCCTTATTCTCATTCTCTTCCAAACCAACACACCCTTCATCCGTAATTTGAAGTTGTTTACTCATCAATACCAATAGCTTTAAGAAGGGATACAGGAAACACTAACTAATGGTACACCGTTTTTGAAAAGAAAAAAAGCAAAATAAATGACAAAATGAAATCCAATAAAAAGAAGCAATTATCAATAATCAATTTATAATGATAAGAAGGGATCTTAAGTTATTGTCAAAATTGTTCAGCGTGATGTCTAGAATAACAACAACTTAAGTAATTTTATTTTTATCAAAAGGTAGAAAAGGCCTAAACATAATGTAAAGGAAACTTAATGCATCCATGCTCATGGGTAATTATTTTGTCTATAGTAAGCCATAAAACTAAGCAGTAAAACCACATAATAGAACAAAAGTATCATAAGCTTAAATGAAGAAACTAATTCAGAGAATGACAGGCATGTCCTTGTTGAAGTTTAACACACAAACATATAAAATAAATATTGAAAATACATGAATAAAAAAGAAACACATGAACACATAAGAAATCAAGCACATTATATATTGATGGTTTGTGGGATTTAATGTTTTTTTTTGTCGATGTGTTCAACCTCCAGTAGTGGTCACAGTGGTGCTAAAGGTTCACATGCATTGAAAGGCTTGTGCAATGGAAATCAAGAAACAAATTTGATTCATGAAATTCTAGTTGTCAATACAGGTTTTTATTGTGATTCAACAACTTTGCAAAATTTATTTTGCTGTAATTCACAACTCTAAAGAAAACAAAATGAGAAAATTTATGTCTTTTACCTTTTGAATCACTTAAAAAAGAGTATTCTCTCACCAATTTTTCAAAATCAATCAATTCCTTTAACAGATTATGGATAACTCACATATGACTAGTGACGATTCAGAATAGAAAATCAACTATGACAATCGCCAGTGGTCGACATCGATCGAACGACGATGATTGCAGTGGCTACCTTACAAATTTAAAGAGAGAAGATTAGAGGGATATTCGCGGAGTTTCTGGCGATCATCACCATCATAAGAAGATCATGAGTTTTACATAAGAGAATCTATGTCAAGGAGGCGTAATGTAATGGTTAACCACGAGCAGAGATGCGGATCGGCATATCAAAAGATCGGGGAAGGGAGGATTTGAGAAAGTAAAGCATATATAGGGAGACGACTATGGGATTCACGTCGTCGCCTGAGTGAATCAACAACAGTATCAACTAGTCGCTCGAAAACAACAATAGAGAGAGATTTGGGGATTTAGGGATTTGGGAGGAGGATGAGAGTGATTTGGTTGTAGTGAGAGAGATGAGAGGAGACATAATGAGAAGCATTGGTTCTTCTAGGGCTTTCTGCTGAATGAAGGAGGGTATAATAGTATTTTCCTTTTACATTTTAACAGGGTTAACCCTTTGTTAACCGATATAAACCTCAGGGTATTTTTTGCTACAAAAAAGCTTTAAGGTATTTTTTGACAATGAGAATAACCACATGGCGTTTTTTGTATTTAAGCCTTGAAATTAAAATTGACACTAGGGAGAGACGTCATTTTCAGTGTCAATTTTAATTTCGCAAAACTAACAATTGGTTTTGTTCCTTTTTAGTGAAAAAGCCTTCTCACAAATCATATGTATATATATAGACACACACACACACACACACACACACACACATATATATATATATATATATATATATATATATATTATCTAGTTCGAAGATAAAGATATTTTTTTCATCATAATAAATTCCATCACAATTCTAATATTATATTCTATCCAACCAAGCATTGGAATCAAAATAAAATCAACTATTTTGCATGCATGATTAAACATAAAAATGACAAAATGAAATCGCATTTCTATTTCTAATCCAATTTGTTTTTTGAAGAATCATAATTCTATTCTACATAATTTGATTATGTGTACCAAATGTAACGTTAGTTTTTTTTTAAACCTTGTAGACAAAGTTGATTTTAAAGTCAAAATGTTGGGAAATTTATTATCCAATTTTCTTATAAAATAACAAACGTATGAATAAAATACAATTACATCTTTCAAGTTTGGTTATAATTACAATTTAATATCAATTTTAAAAAAATGATATTCTCCTCAAATAATTTAATTAACATAATAATTACATTTAAATAATTAACCGTTAAATAATAGAAATTAACGGAGATGACATTTATGTTGACATTTGATGTCTTAAATGCCTAACGATCTTTTACTACCAACCATGTCATATAAGGTTTCTATTGGTTCATTGAAATAAATAAAAAAAAAAATAACAATGAGAGAGGAGAATATAATATCCGTTGAGTAAAATATACACTGGACAGCTCTCCAATTAGAATTAAAACCTTCCCTATTCAAGCTACACGTTCATAGGTTAAGCAACAATTTTTTGCTACTCAAATTCTAAAAAATTGCAATAAATTCTTATAAAAGTTGAATTTTCGTGGCTGATCTACTTGATTACTTTACCACTTTCTTGATTGCAACAAAAAATATCCACAATAAATTGGTATATTCTCACAAGTCATAACTGTCTATTTTTTGAAAACTTGATACTAAATTATAAATACTACCAAACTTAAAAAAATGTAATTGTATTTTCTCAAAAATATACTTCTAGGAATTAAAAAGTCATTCAAGATTGTAAATCTCTGTATGTAAAAAGGAGCCAGAAAGCATTGAGCATATATGCTTTGGTTTGCTCATGGTGCAATTTGGTTTGATGTGGAGTTTCAGTTTTGATTAGTGATTAGAAAGAAAGCGGTAAGCATAATTGATACTTGGCTACTTCAAAATTTCATTTAGGAAGCCTTTCTTGTCCTTGACATCAAGGTTGCTGCTGCTGCCTCTGATCATTTAGGCAATGATGCCTCTGAAGCTTCAATTGCAGCTGCTCTGGCTCTAGTAATCCTTCCCTGGCCTAAACCCTGTGGTGGCATCTGCTGCTTAAGATGCTGTAAAGCAGATGATGCCTCTGTAGCTGCAGCTGCTCTGGATCTAGTAAACCTCTCTTGTTCTGAACCTTGTGCGGGTAACGACCGTTGCTGCTTCTGCTGTGAAGGCAACACTTTTTCCTCAGATGTTGTTGCAGCTGGTTTTGATCCTTGACCCTGTTGTTGCTTCTCTTCAAGCTGAAACTGATGCTGAGAAGTCAACAATGCATCCCTACTTGTATCTCTTTCGGGTTTGAATTTATGAGGCCTTCCCCGACCTCATCACCGCGGCTGCTGCTCAATATTATTCTGATGACCTGTTGGCAATGCTACCTCCATAGCGGCATCTACATTTCTCTTTAGTTTAGGAGGCCTCCCTCGGCCTCGAGGCTGTGACTGCTGCTGCTCATGTTGATGCTGATGATCTAAAGACAATGATTCTCCCGTAGCAGTATCTACATCAGAGTTCGGTTTAAGAGCCCTTGAGGCTGTGATTGCTGTTGCTGTGAAGGCAATGGTTCTGCCATGGTTTTACCTATGACCATCTCAGGCTAGCATAGGTCTTGGTCCTGAGGCTGTAATTGTCTCTGCTCATGCTGATTTTGAACAAATTCCCCCGCTACTGAAGGTTTGAATTGTCTAGAACTTTCTGAAACTTGAAGATCCACTACCAGCTGCTGAGAACTGAGGGTTGAATCAAAAGAGGTTATTGCTGCTGGCTGAGATGTGAGCTTCTTTCTCTGATCATGGCAGATCACTTCTTCTGCTGGTTTAGATAACTCATCCACTTTTTCTGGACTTGCCACTTGAGGCCTTTTACACTTCAGCTCTATTTTCACTGAAGCAATGGTAAAATCAAGATCGGGGATCAAAATAGTTTTGACTAATTCAGATTCAGGGAGCGTTGGGTCCGGAGGCCGTAGTGACCTCCATTGCCCCTGCATCTGTTTTTGCTGGCTACAATCCTTTGCTTGCATCTGTGTTGGATGGTCTGGCTGATTCTCCTTCTCAAGTTGCTGTGAGTCCCAGTGTAGCTTATCTGGAGAAGTTTCCAGAGTGGCTGCCGCTCCCCTATTGTTAACATTTTCTTCTGTTATTTCAACTGCTTCTATCCTTTGGCTCTCCATTTTGTCCCCTCGTCAAGCAATGAGTCACAAGGGAGAACAGAGGAAAATAACAAAGATTTTGACCAGGATAAAGAGGTGTCTTGCTGATCACAAAGTTTTGCTTGCTTCTGTTTTACAGAAGACTCCTCCAATGTTTCCAATTCGACCTCCGGAGGCCTTTTCAGATTGGGAAGCTTAATTTTCTGTTTCTGGTGATATGTGGCTAAGTATGTGCCTGCGTCAAGAAAAGCTAACATTGGTTTTGGCTGGGAGCTGGAAGCCTCCTGTTGACCATAAATCTCTCCTTGCTTTTGTTCTCGTGGTTTAAAGTCAGAAACTATTGTAAATTTCTGTCCCCCGCAAGGACTCTTTGTTTGCGTCAGACACTCCTAAAAAATTTCTGCTCGTTTAACTCCCACTGTAATCTTCAAAGATTCATGCTTTGAAACATTCATTTTCCTATAAGAGTCCATCATTTTAATAACCTTCCCCTGGATCTTGTTTAGCTTCATCGACAATTCTATGCACTCGCCCTATCAGTAAAAATAGAGAATGAAAGAAGGAATTATATCAGACTTAATCAAGTTGAAACAGGATTACCATAGTAAGTAATTCACTTCTCATCAATTACCTCTGATAGAGGTGATGAACCAAAATGGTCAGGATTTTGACTAGTGAGAGAAGAACTGGGCGTGGTTGTTACAGCTTCATCTACCTCTTGCTTCCTGGTAAACTGGTCTAGCATTTTGCTATTAATTCAACAAGAAAAAGAAAACTTACAAGAATTATCATAACTACATAATCAGCAAAGATAAAATCAGAATCGACAATAAAAGGTCTCACCTGAGTTCACGTAATGCTTTATTTTGTAGTTAAAGTCTCTTTTGCTCTTTGCTCACTACATTTTGTTGACCTTTTGGTCCGTTCTGTTCTTCAATCACTTGTATTTGCTGTTCTTGCAATTGAACTTGCGTTTCAGTATCTTTAATTTGTTGATCTTCGGGTTGATTTTTCTCTTCAATTTCTTCACTTTTCTGTTCTTCTTTATGATGCAGCTCTTCAGTCAACCCATCCTCCTGTTCCCCCAGATATTCTACCTCAGTTACTTCATGTTGCTCTTCTTCTTGATTCTGCTCTTCTACAGTCACTTCAATTTCCTCCCTTCGTACTTGAACTTTCTGCCCATCCAATTGGTGTTGCTGCTGATTTTGTTTCCCTTGGGATTGATCTTGTTCTTCATTCACTTCTTCTAATTCTGCTTCATTTCTTTACCCAATTACTTCAACATGCACATCTTCCATTTTAATGTGTTCTCTAGTCAATTCTTTTGCTTGCTTTCCTCAATTCCTTAGAATCCTTCCCCACATGTAGGGTTTAGAACACTACAAACACTTAGTGATAGAGGTTCTTCTAATCTTGGATTGATGGTATCACAAGGTTGGTATTTATAGGTTAAATTAATGGAATGAATTTATTCATCATTCCACAATAGAAGTGGATAATACACAGTAGTAATGGCTAGTCCACAACAATATTGGGTAATTTATCACATTTTTAGTGGGAAATTATCCCATTAATTTTATTTGTCATTTGGGTCACATCAAATCTCCAATTTAATGGAGATAAATCTTATATTCTCCCACTTGACTCATATGACACAACTAAAGATTGTATAGGTGATAGACATTATAGATGGCCATAACTTTATACCACCCAAACTAGCTTTTACTTAAATAGAAAATTTTAACACATGAATCATGGCAATCATGCCTTTCGATAAGAACACTCCCTTCCATGTATTATAATTTATGATCCTTCCTAAATAAGTAATTAGATTTACCTTATGAATGATCTTTACTTATACCATTCAGGGTAAGTCTCAATAGACTTCATATGAGACAAATACTTTATGCGCACAAGATAATTAATTTTTTGTTCTTTAAAACATAACCAAATATGTTCATGAACATAAAATTCATAAATGAATAGAAAAAGAGATCAAAATCAGCTGAGCTAATAAATCACATATGTTGCACGTGATCCTTAAATAAATTACTGGTAAACCTTTAGTTAAAGGATTTACAATTATTAGCTCACTTCTTATGTGCTCAATAAAAATGAAACCCTCTTTAATTTGATCTCTAATAACCATATATTTTAGGTTCATATGCTTACTTTTACTAGTAGTTTTGATATTCTTAAAAAGGAATATTGCAGCCAAATTATTATAATAAATTCTTGATGGCCTTGATATGGAATCAATAATCTTTAAGACCTGCGATAAAGTTTCTTAACCATATAGCTTATGATTTTGTTTTATGGCAACTATGAATTCTAATTCCATCTTGCTACAAGAACAACCACTCATTCTATATCTTTCCAAAACTTTAACAATGTAGGCCCTCTAAGACAATTATAATGTTCTTGGACTCATGTCTCTATGAATCTTTATGTCAATGGCATAAGAAGTTTCACCAAAATGTTTCATTTTAAAGTTTTGAGCAAGAAATCGTTTTGTTTCATGTAGCAAACCCAAATCATTACTTGTAAGTAGAATATAATCTATATATAGTATTAAACATGATGTATTTACTCTCACTAACCTTATGATATATACATTGATCAACAATGTTCTCCATGAAACCGTATGATGTTTCAACATCGTTAAATTTCATATACCCTTTGACAGAAAGCTTGCTTTTGTAGAACCCGATATTTCTTTCAAGTTTTTATAATCTTGTTTTATAATTTAATTTTTTTTTAGGGATCTCTTAGTAAGAAACTAAAACTTTGGGGTTCTTTAAATACTAGAAGAAAAATTAAAGGAAATGGCATGTCAATTAATAAAAGAAGAAGGGGAAGGGTAGAGTGGTAAAAAGCCAAGTCATTGAGGGAGTATATAAGCTAAAATTTAACCTAAATCAGCAAATCTCTCCTTTAGCAATTTGAGAGCTCGGCTGAAAGAGAGGAAAGAAAGGAAAGCACCAGATTTTTTTTTTCTTCTTTCTCAAAAACTCATTTTTTCTTTCAAACTTTGACCTAACCTTAACCCAACCATCCAAGATCCTTTTGCCCTCAAACTTTGGAAACCCTCTTCTGCCACCATCAGCTATCTTCCGGCCGGGGAGGTGAGCCTCCACGAGCGGGCTACAGTGGCGCGTGGACCCCACGCTCCGAGCAGGGGAAGAACATCCCGTTTTGTTACCTTGGCTTTTTCGTGCAGATTTTGAGGTAATTTCGAAAAGTGTTCAACTACAAACTTAAAGTAAACTTCTTGATGTTGATTTTTGGATTTTGTTTGAGGTCTTTTGGATTTAAATTGAGTGATATATGAGTTGTCAAAGTTGAGAGAATTGTGCAGAAATTCTGGAAATAATTTGTGTTCTGGGCAGTTTTGTGAGTTGTGTTTCAGCAAGAATTTGAGGTAGTTTTGTGTCCCAACTATTTTAAGTTAAAGTATACTTCCTAAAGTTTATCTAGAACTTTATTTGTGGTGATTTGAATTTAAATTGGTCTAGTTTGAAATATTTGAAGTTGGGGAAAAATTTGAAAGAAATCTGGAAATTTCTGTATTATGGAATTTTGGAAGAAAGTAATAAGGGTGTGTGAAGTTTGAAGATTTTTAGGGTGATTATATGTACAAAGTGTGAAGTTTTATTCTTGTATAACATGATTGTTGAGATGGATATTGTTAGAGAATTATACTATGGGCTGTCAATTTGAAACTCTTTTAGGAATTAAAAGAAATTCCTCTAAGTAAGAGACTTTTTCTTGATTGGGAAATTATATTTAGAATGAATAATTTTTACAAGTTGATATTTGCTGGTAATTACCCTAAGTTAGTGTCTTGAAATTTAAGTCTATATGAATTGAGAGTTTTATGGAGTAAAGAATGAAGGAAAGAAGGGAAAGAGTGAAAATAGATGATTAAGGAGAAGAAAGAACTTTAGTAGTATTTTCTTTGATTTATATGTGTTAAGCAAATGGAATGATTGATTTCTTATTAAGTGTCTAAGTTTTAAATACTATACTCATTGGCTATTTGTATATGTAGTTTGCTTTAATTGTTAAAAATGACATTTCAATAGGTGAGGTGGATGATCGTAGTAAAGGTAAAGAAGTGATCCACGACTAGTGTTTGGCTTAAGGTGAGTATTACCCTACTCTTGGTAAGCATGAATGTTAGTGGGGAAACCAAAACATTAAGGTTGTATAAGAGTTGTAATTCGCTATTTAGATATAATAATTATATTTATAACTATGTGGTAAGATAAGTAAATTATATATTAATGATGAGATAGTGATTTCAAAACCTTTGTGCTAAATGTTGTGTGATTGTATGGATTGTTGAGAATTTGATGATGTTCATCACTTGATTTCATTTCATATCATTCATTGAAATTTACGGTATGTTATTGAGGGGGGAGTGATGTGTGAGGACGATAGGTCCCTACCCACAAGGGGTGAAAAAGGGTACCGAATATATTTGGATGATTGGACCCGGCCCGGATCAAGGGGGGTTCTGAAAATTTTTGTTTGTGAAACGTACCGGTACGTGGGGAGACATCCCCAATGGATTATGATTGATTATGAGATGATACATTTCATTGCATCATGCTGCATTGGCATATCATACACGAATTTGAATTATTTGGCCCGTAAGGGGGCATATGAAATGTTTGGTTGCATGGATAAATTGTGATATTTTGATGGACTATGGAATGGCGATTGCAAGTTGGTTGTGGGTCTTATAGGACCGTATTATGATTACTAAGATTGTTGTTTTGCAAAGTGCTAAATGACTATGTATACGAACAAACAAAGTAGAAAGGAAAAAGAAATAATAATAAGCCATCAGCTTTTTCTAACAAGTGATTACTTTGTGTAGTGTAAGAACTCGCTGAGCTTATAGCTCACCCCCCCTTCCTATTTCTAACCTTTCAGGTGATTTTGGATTTTAAGTGGTGAAGCTTTGAAGTTCAATGAAGTTTTAGGTGGGTCCACGAGCGTCGCATCCTCGGTCAATCTATTTTTCTTAGTGTTATATTGTATATTAGGTGTGAAGTTGTAACCGATTGGCTGTGTCTCTTTAGACACCTTGTAAAGCTACAACCTTATAGTTGTAATCTCTGTATGATCTTAACTAATATATGTTAGATGTTGTTCTGTTTTAGTATATATTTGTGTGTCCAGGTGCTCGATTTCGAAAAGTAATTGATACCGTCCTGAGTAATAAAATGTATAGAGGGCTTAAGCAAAATTTCTGGTGGTCAGGTTTAAAGAGAGACGTAGCAGACTATGTTTCTCGATGCTTAGTATGCCAGCAGGTGAAGACTGAGCATAGACATCCGGCAGGGTTACTGCAACCTCTTCCTATACCGGAGTGGCCATGGGAGAGGGTGACTATGGATTTTGTGACAGGACTTCCTCGTACTCAGAGAGGTTTTGATGCCATTTGGGTTATAGTTGATCGATTATCTAAATCTGTTCATTTTCTACCCATCAAGATAACTTGGTCTCCTGAAAGATTAGCAGAGTTGTATGTGGCTGAAATAGTAAAACTGCATGGTGTACCATTAAGTGTTGTATCGGATCGTGATGCTCGGTTTACGTCTCGATTTTGGAAGGGATTTCAGCAAGCTATGGGTACTCAGTTACATTTTAGCACGGCTTTCCACCCTCAAACGGATGGTCAGTCAGAAAGAACAATTCAAATCTTAGAAGATATGCTACGAGCGTGTGCTATGAACTTTTCGGTTAGTTGGGATGCGTACTTACCCCTTATGGAGTTTGCATATAATAATAGTTTTCAGACTAGCATTGGGATGGCACCTTTCGAAGCATTATATGGTAGGAGGTGTAGGACTCCGATATGTTGGGAAGAAGTGGGGGAAAGAAGTGTCTTAGGACCAGAATTAGTAGAGATAACCACAAAGAGGATCAAGAAAATACGAGAACACCTAAGGACGGCTCAAAGTAGACAGAAAAGCTATGCAGACAAGAGGAGGAGACCGTTGGAGTTCCAAGTTGGTGATCGTGTGCATCTTAAAGTTTCCCCTTGGAAGGGAGTTTTGAGGTTTGGGCGAAAAGGGAAATTAAGCCCTCGTTACATCGGACCTTGTGAGATCATTGAAAGGATTGGACTTGTAGCATACCGATTAGCCTTACCTCCAGAACTTTCACAGCTTCATGATGTTTTCCATGTGTCAGCTTTGCGCAAATATGTACCGGATGAGTCGCACATCATTCCATTCCAATCCATAGAAGTTCAAAAGGACTTTTCATATGTGGAGATGCCAATAAAAATCTTGGACTCTAGGGATCAAGTTCTTCGCAACAAAGTCATTCCCTTAGTTAAAGTGCTTTGGAGAAATAGAGGAGTCGAAGAAGCTACTTAGGAAAACGAAGTGGAAATAAAGAACCAATACCCTTATCTGTTCGTCAATCCAGGTTAGTTGAAAATTTCGAGGACGAAATTTTTTTTTAGGAGGGGAGAATTGTAGAACCCGATATTTCTTTCAAGTTTTTATAATCTTGTTTTATAATTTAATTTTTTTTTAGGGATCTCTTAGTAAGAAACTAAAACTTTGGGGTTCTTTAAATACTAGAAGAAAAATTAAAGGAAATGGCATGTCAATTAATAAAAGAAGAAGGGGAAGGGTAGAGTGGTAAAAAGCCAAGTCATTGAGGGAGTATATAAGCTAAAATTTAACCTAAATCAGCAAATCTCTCATTTAGCAATTTGAGAGCTCGGCAGAAAGAGAGGAAAGAAAGGAAAGCACCAGATTTTTTTTTTTCTTCTTTCTCAAAAACTCATTTTTTCTTTCAAACTTTGACCTAACCTTAACCCAACCATCCAAGATCCTTTTGCCCTCAAACTTTGGAAACCCTCTTCTGCCACCATCAGCTATCTTCCGGCAGGGGAGGTGAGCCTCCACGAGCGGGCTACAGTGGCGCATGGACCCCACGCTCCGAGCAGGGGAAGAACATCCCGTTTTGTTACCTTGGCTTTTTCGTGCAGATTTTGAGGTAATTTCGGAAAGTGTTCAACTACAAACTTAAAGTAGACTTCTTGATGTTGATTTTTGGATTTTGTTTGAGGTCTTTTGGATTTAAATTCAGTGATATATGAGTTGTCAAAGTTGGGAGAATTGTGCAGAAATTCTGGAAATAATTTGTGTTCTGGGCAGTTTTGTGAGTTGTGTTTCAGCAAGAATTTGAGGTAGTTTTGTGTCCCAACTATTTTAAGTTAAAGTATACTTCCTAAAGTTTATCTAGAACTTTATTTGTGGTGATTTGAATTTAAATTGGTCTAGTTTGAAATATTTGAAGTTGGGGAAAAATTTGAAAGAAATCTGGAAATTTCTGTATTATGGAATTTTGGAAGAAAGTAATAAGGGTGTGTGAAGTTTGAAGATTTTTAGGGTGATTATATGTACAAAGTGTGAAGTTTTATTCTTGTATAACATGATTGTTGAGATGGATATTGTTAGAGAATTATACTATGGGCTGTCAATTTGAAACTCTTTTAGGAATTAAAAGAAATTCCTCTAAGTAAGAGACTTTTTCTTGATTGGGAAATTATATTTAGAATGAATAATTTTTACAAGTTGATATTTGCTGGTAATTACCCTAAGTTAGTGTCTTGAAATTTAAGTCTATATGAATTGAGAGTTTTATGGAGTAAAGAATGAAGGAAAGAAGGGAAAGAGTGAAAATAGATGATTAAGGAGAAGAAAGAACTTTAGTAGTATTTTCTTTGATTTATATGTGTTAAGTAAATGGAATGATTGATTTCTTATTAAGTGTCTAAGTTTTAAATACTATACTCATTGGCTATTTGTATATGTAGTTTGCTTTAATTGTTAAAAATGACATTTCAATAGGTGAGGTGGATGATCGTAGTAAAGGTAAAGAAGTGATCCACGACTAGTGTTTGGCTTAAGGTGAGTATTACCCTACTCTTGGTAAGCATGAATGTTAGTGGGGAAACCAAAACAATAAGGTTGTATAAGAGTTGTAATTCGCTATTTAGATATAATAATTATATTTATAACTATGTGGTAAGATAAGTAAATTATATATTAATGATGAGATAGTGATTTCAAAACCTTTGTGCTAAATGTTGTGTGATTGTATGGATTGTTGAGAATTTGATGATGTTCATCACTTGATTTCATTTCATATCATTCATTGAAATTTACGGTATGTTATTGAGGGGGGAGTGATGTGTGAGGACGATAGGTCCCTACCCACAAGGGGTGAAAAAGGGTACCGAATATATTTGGATGATTGGACCCGGCCCGGATCAAGGGGGGTTCTGAAAATTTTTGTTTGTGAAACGTACCGGTACGTGGGGAGACGTCCCCAATGGATTATGATTGATTATGAGATGATACATTTCATTGCATCATGCTGCATTGGCATATCATACACGAATTTGAATTATTTGGCCCGTAAGGGGGCATATGAAATGTTTGGTTGTATGGATAAATTGTGATATTTTGATGGACTATGGAATGGCGATTGCAAGTTGGTTGTGGGTCTTATAGGACCGTATTATGATTACTAAGATTGTTGTTTTGCAAAGTGCTAAATGACTATGTATACGAACAAACAAAGTAGAAAGGAAAAAGAAATAATAATAAGCCCTCAGCTTTTTCTAACAAGTGATTACTTTGTGTAGTGTAAGAACTCGCTGAGCTTATAGCTCACCCCCCCTTCCTATTTCTAACCTTTCAGGTGATTTTGGATTTTAAGTGGTGAAGCTTTGAAGTTCAATGAAGTTTTAGGTGGGTCCACGAGCGTCGCATCCTCGGTCAATCTATTTTTCTTAGTGTTATATTGTATATTAGGTGTGAAGTTGTAACCGATTGGCTGTGTCTCTTTAGACACCTTGTAAAGCTACAACCTTATAGTTGTAATCTCTGTATGATCTTAACTAATATATGTTAGATGTTGTTCTGTTTTAGTATATATTTGTGTGTCCAGGTGCTCGATTTCGAAAAGTAATTGATACCGTCCTGAGTGGGCCCGCTCGGGATGGGTCATTACAGCTTTAGCCCATATATAGATTTCTTAAGCTTGCACATAAGGTGAGTTCCTTTATTAGAAAGGAAACCTTCAGATTGATTCAAGTATACCTCTTTTTCAAGAGATCAATTCATAATATTGTTTTCACATCCATTTTTTGCAACTCTAAATCAAAATGTTCTACTAAAACCATGATTATTCTAAATGATTCCTTCTTAGAAACTGAAGAGAATGTTTCATGATAACTAGTGCCATATTTTTTTGTTAAAACCCTTAGCTACAAGTCTGACCTTATTTAGTTCTATAGCCAGAAGAATCTCTTTTGGTCTTGTAAACTCATTTGCAACCAATGACTACAGCCTCATCTGGTAGTTTAATGAGATCCCAAACTTGGTTATTAGCCATGGATTCCTTCTCTTTCTTTATTGAATCATACCAAGGTGTAGAGTTTTCTCCACTCATGGCTTATGAAAATGATTTTAGGATCATTTTTAAGTCCAACATTAAAGTCAGACTCCTATAGGTATACAATATAATCACTTGAAATAGTTGATATCTTAGCTCTTGATGATCTTTTTAATGGAACTACTCATCTTGTGGATTTTGAGAAATTGGCTCCACACCTAGATGTTCCTCATGAGGTGTTATACTTTAGATAGTTTTTCAATTAAATTTGGTAAAGCAATCAATTCCCCATTATTTGTAAGTTGTTTAATGGGATCCCTAATTTTATCAAATTCAACCTTACTAGGAATACCACTCCCATTGAACTCAATATCCTCAAGAAACTTTGCATTTCTAGCTTCAATGATGTTTTATTAACATAAGTAGGAATAACTCCAATAACTAAGAGAATACATATCCGTTATTGCCATGAAAACAATCCATACTAAACTTAATTGTAAGTTTAATACCTTCTTGTGGGCAAAGGTCGCATCACACATAGAACACACACATTAATAATAATACTAGTGAACATAAACATCAAAACTTCAAATTTTCTATACTTGTAGATCTAGGAAAACTTAATTGTTTAAATTCACTATCTTATTCTAATTAACTCATTAAAATAAAAAGTTCTTTGTTAGAAAAAAGTAATTATCTTAACAAATTAATTTCAATCTTTTTAAATATTAACAATAAAACTAGTGTACATAAACATCAAAACTTCAAAGTTTCCATATCTATGGGTCTAGGAAACTTAATTGTTTAAATTCACTATCTTATTCCCGTTAACTCACTAAAACAAAAACTTTATTGTGGGTAAAAGTAATTATCTTAACAAATCAATTGCAATAATGATGTAGTCTCACAACTATTATTTTCTTAATGTGAATATGTCTAATATATCATATCTATATAATACTAAGACTAGTGAATATAAATATCAAAACTTCAATTAAAGTTTCCATATCTGTGGGCCTGGGAAACTTAATTGTTTAAATTCACTATCTTATTCCAGTTTACTCATTAAAATAAAAAATTATGTGTGGGTAAAAGTAATTATTTCAACAAAATAATTGCAATCTTTTAGATATCATCATACATATAGTCAACCAATCCTTATGTTGATACACGAAATATAAACCGAAGTTTGGTTTTAGTTTGATTTGTAATTGAATCAAAACATTTTATGGATAAAATAGGACAAAACTGGACAAAACTGGGCTGTTTAAGGGTAGTCGACTACATGAAGGCTCTTTCCAATATTTCTTTAGGTGGTAGTTAATTATTATTTGCCCTTATCTGATGCATAGTCAACTACAACTACGTGGTATTTGCCTCTTCCAAATTCGATTTTCTTAGATCCAAACATCAATTAAAGGTTTATAATGATTTTTAATGTGTTCCAATACATTATGAACACCACTGATTCAATAAATTAACCTTAATCTATCAAATAACTAGAAAATAAACAATTGAATCAACATAATCAAAACCCAAAACAAAACTTTCTATTATGTCTTTTTTAACCATAGATTAAACTTTAGAAATTGTTTTAAGTTGATTTGAAATAAATCTGGGTAGGGGTTGTTCATTAAATGGTTAAAACTGATTAACTGACTGTTTAAAATAATTATTTGGTGACCAATCGGTTAACTGAATAGTTTTTATCGGTTATTCGGTCGGATAATGGTTATTTTTTTTAACCGTATCGACCGTTTAACTGATTAAGAATGAAAATAATAATTAATTCCCTCATATACTTAACATAATAACATATTGCCATAGTGGTTGAAGTGTGATTTTGTTTGGAAAAAGGTTAAGAGTTCAAACCATCAAGTATACAATGTTATTTTTTTCATTTTTATTATAAAATCGTAAGTTTACCTTGATTCCCCAAACCCTAAGTATAATTTCTTTTCTTCTTCTCTTCTCTCCTAATTCCACAAACTGCCTCCCTCTATCGCCTCAACAACGGCAACTCGGCAAACATCCCTAAGTCTCTTCCTCACAACTAAAATCTCCATCTACTTTTGATCTCTCTCTAAGCTTTACTACCAAACCCTAAGTATACATTATTCTCTTCTCTCCCAATTCCATAAACAGGCTCTCTCCATAGCATCTCAGCAAGCGTCTCTGTCTTCCAGCCAAATTGTCCCTCTATTTTTTTTTAATCTCTCTCTAGGCTCTACTTTCAGATCTAGGCTAGGTTAAAAAGGAGAGTCCTTGAATCTTTTATGGAGATTTTTTTTCTTGTCTCTGTTTGGTGCCCAAGAAAGTGAAGGAAAATGTAATCTCTACTCTCAAATCTAGGCTTTTGAATTATTTATGAAGTTTTTTATTTTTCTTTATTGTCTCTATTTGGTGGCCAAGAAAGTGACGAAAAATCGAGTATCTACTTTAGATCTGGGTTGAACACAACTTCGTCTTCTCTGCTTTGAGTAGAGTTCTGTACTTCTGTTTATGGAGTTTTTTGCTTTTTTTTACCTCTATTTGGTGGCCAAGAAAGTGAAGGAAAATCGATTAACCGATCGAAATGAAACAGTCGAAACTCGATCAGTGACACTATTGATATTTAATTGAAATGGTATAAAAAAGTTTGTTCCAAAAAAGTCAGCTAAAATTTTAACCAACCTATTTGGACCGTATCGACCGTTTGAACACTCCTAAATCTGGGTACTTTAGAGGGAAATTGCATAAAACGAGGTGATAGTTGAGTTATAGTCGTTTTACACCTAGGACAATCGACTATATAAAGAAAAATTCGATTGTACCACATGTAAAGATTTATCCAAAGATCAATCCAAAAAACCCAAGATCTCCATAAATGAGGTGAAGAACACTTAAAGATAGAAAGTTAGATGCATACTTTAGATTCTTAACTCCATATCTATAACACAACATAATCCACATGATATTACCAATCTCCTTCTTGATCAACATTTTAGATCAAGAACGGGATCTAGATCTTTTCATGACGGTAATCCAGTTAATAGGTGGATCTATTAATAATTAGTACACATATGGTCAAACTTAATCCATGCATCTTTAACTTGTTACTAAGTCAAAACTATTATCGGGTGACTTATTGAATTAAACAATGTAAACATATTGTGTGGTAATAATGTACTCCAAAACCATAAATGAGTGTATCCTTATGACAACTCATGCACATCATCATGTAAATACATTTGGGAAAAATTCATAACATGCAATTATGAAACCATCCACATAGTAACGACAATGAAAATCTATTCCAATCTTCGCAAATCTACCACCTTTGGGTGTATAGACTTACTTAGGTTAGTCATTTCTCAATCATATGCTTCTTATGTAACCCTCTCAATTCCAGTACACAATCACTACCTTTGGTTGTATGACCATATACTAAAATCAGAGATATCCCACTACCTTATAGGATTGATATTCCGCAAATCTCGTCGAAAAAGGTCAGCTTGGCAGCTACAATTTCAACTAAATCCATGAAAATCTCCTATATCGGGACATACTTTATATTACTCACTCCATACACATTCATAATATGATCTTAACTTTAGACACAATGGGCTAATAATTGTCTCTAAGATCATATTATTTACTATTTGACATCAATTTGTACGAAGTAAAAAATTGATTCATCTCTCTTTGATGTCATTGTGCTAATTACATCGATTAATTGATTTAATTTATCTTTTAGTTGGTTTTAGTTTAACTTAGAGATCAAATAGAACTCCAAAAATCGTAAAAGAGACAAAACTAGTCAAGGATTACACATTCAATCTTAATTTTTTATTGGATCATGGAATATCAAAGTCTCTATTCCTCACATAATTCCTAATACCATAAATTTTTATACGCCACGTAAAAGCAATGCACTTTCAATAATTAAAATTAAAGTAGAATAATTAAATATTATCAACTGGTCATAGTATGATTTTAAATCAATTTTTGGAGATTTACGAGAGGAAAATATACATGCATACCTCCCAATTGATTGATGTTATGGCAATATTAGTAGGGCGACAATTTTGGCATGCATGTGAAACTATTATGTTTTGTACTTGTAAATTCAATAAAAAGAAAAATAAAATATATGAATAATTTTATTTCATGTAGGTTGCATAAAGGAACAGAAAACAAGCCGTTGATAAATGAATTCATAATGCATATTGCATATATATAATCTTCTTCTTTGTTTTCTTTCGCATTACTGTCTCAACAATCTTGGTGACTATTGTTTTTATATATACTTTTTGTTGGAATTATTTGTGTATTAAAGTTTTAATTTTTATTAGTAATAATAATTTGTACTAACAATTAAGAAAAATAAAGATAAGAAAGCTTAGGCACACGAAAGCGTTGTCGTTAAAGGTAGATTTCGTGTCCCCAAATTCTTTGACTTTGCGCGTATGGTCTCAACGCATCTAGTATCTAGGATTCAACAATTGCAATCTTTTGTATGAACACACATCCATTACAAAGGCTAAAAGATTGCTATCGAAAATTCCTTGCTATTTGACACTCACAATACTTGATAAATTATTGGAGAAGAAGAGTAGAGATGGATTGTTCAATGTGTGTTTTTATAGGCTCTTGGAATTAAGAGTTATAAGCCCATTAAATGGTGAAATTAGGGGTGAGATAATGACCAATAATGGTCCAACAGCTAGTGGCTTAATGGTCCAACGGCTAACGACTTAATGGTCAAATGACTAGTGGCTTAAATTGAGTTAGTGACCTTATTAAGGCCCTAACAACTAATTTGGCACCAATATTTCCAATGTCTAGTCACACAAAAAGTTAAGTGTTTTGAAACACATAAAAAAATAAAGTTAATAATCCCCCACATGTTTTAATAACTCGAAATAACAATAGCAAGGAATACAAGGAAGTTATGCATTAGTGATAGTACCTTTTAGTTTTAACTTCACCTAAAACAAATTATTTTGGAACCATAGGAAAATGGTGGAGCTAAAATCATTTAATCAATTCCTTGAATGTTATACGACCAAGATAGTTGTTCACATAATATCCTCAACCAGTAGTAGTTCCAATGGTTTGACACTTTTACAGCCATGTGCCTACCTGCATTTTCATGAGTACTTTTGTGACTTACCCAAGTCACATAGGGAGCGGCTTAACTCCCACACTCGTATAGGTGATATCCATCAAGAGTGCACTGCGATCAACACCCCATCCAAATTTAGACTATGGACCCATTAAGAGCTATAAGCTCATCCTCATAATAATCGGAGTTACACTGTCATACACTATAGCGAATGACACTTACCAATAATCTCATATGAAAGACGTACAGCTAAGTGATAGTGTCACACAATACTCTAGTGACTTTGTTCTTCCTATTGAACCTGATTCTTAGGATCTCCAATCATAGAGGTTGGGTATCCATAATGGGCATCAGTCACATCCCCCTCGATGTTTTGCTCACTAACTCTCTTGCTAGTAGCTTGATTAAATAATTGGACAAATTCCTCTTTAACCTTATAAAGTTATTTTAATTCATGCCCCTTGGCCCAATTTGTTGATTGAGAAGATTACTAACTAGTCACAACATTATTGGTTGGTAAAGAAGTTTGATGAAGAGGAGGTTCCCATGACACTTACGGAGAAAGATGGGTAGCAGAAGTCAAGTGTATTCATGGATGAGGGACTACGAAGATAGTGATAATAAGAATGCTAATAAGGATGATGAGATGAAAGTTCTTAATGGTTCATGGTAGTGATGAGAGATACCATGAATTATGAGAACTTGTATTCATTGGATGATAGCAATTTAAAATAAGATTTTAGGCCTAGGTGGAGCATTGTTGGGATTAGTCCCAAAATCTGAATCATGAGTGGAAGACCTGTCCAAAACAGGGGTTTTGATCGGGAGGAAGAAAACTTGACCTAGGAATTGAAAGTTTGATTGGTGTTGGGATTTATGGCTCATTATTTATGGCTTTGACTATCTTAATAAGTGACTTAGTGTGAAGACCTATGCATCTTGGTAAATGAATTTGAGTAAAGACTAATGCATTTTGGTAACTAACACTTAAATCAAGTATTTTTCTTTATTATGCATTAATTGAAAACCTAGACTTGGTGGGCTTGTTGAAGTCAATAAATACGAGTATCAAGAGAGGTAGTCATCACCCTATTCTTTAAGCAGGAGTAGCTAGTTAGATGTAGGGTCTAGCAAACCAAAAACTAATATCCACCTATAGAGAATTTAAAGATTACCTTTGAAGTTATTTGAAGTTAGAGGACCTCACAATATTAGAAACTATTGAAAAGAAAAATCACAAGGAAAAACTTGTGAAGAAGATTTTATCCCATTTTTGCTCAAGTAGTGCAACCGTTTCAAATACAGCCCCCTCAACAACTCTCAAAGTGGATCTATCTAAGTATTTCTCAAATAAGTTTGCATTCAATGAGATGTGGCTGGAAAAATTTCTGAAGGTTTTACAACCACAACATTACCAGCTGCTATAGCTCCAATTACTGGATCAAAAGCCAACACTGGAAGATTGATACATAACAAGTTAGAGAAAAAAAAAAGATTTGCTGACGAAATAAGACTGGATGTGGTAAACAAAACGAAAAACTTAAATATGAGAAATCTATTCAATTACTTAAGGACTTAGAAGTATTCAAGTCATGTTGAGGGTAAATAACTGTGAAACCTGATTACATATAAAACATACAAAAAAGATAGTTCCAAGCTGAGATGACCAACACAACTCCCAGTGGATCTGGCACAATTTCTGCAGAAGATGGATATGTTGTCACTGAAGTATCAACCTGAAAAGCACCAAGAAATTTGCATTAAGTTGTGAAACATCAAGGACATAAACAGAACAAACTTTTCATCATTAATTTTTTCTTCATAAGATTTGTGTGACAGTTGTTACCTTTTCTGGATTCATCCATTGCTTCAATTCTTTAAGAGCCAACTCACATGAGGATTTTGTCATAGAATATTGCATAAAATATGTAAAGCCCAAGAGGTGAATAAGTCAAAATTTGGAAGCTGCAAATAGAAAATCATAATCATTAAACTTTACAACCTTTTCTATTTCTCATCCTTTTCATCAACACCAAACAAGAAGTTACTGAAAATAATTAATGTTTTGTTCAAGTTTCATTAAAATAACAATTAATGGTTTAAAAATAATGCATATCATGTTGGCAAATTGATTTATAGCATAAATTAAAAAGAAAAGACAAGGTTACAAAGAGAGTAAGCATGGTATAGGAGTATATATGATTAGCTTAGAAGAAGTAAAGAAAAGACATTTTTATTGAATCTAGAAAAAGAACAGAAAAGAAAAAGGTGGGTGTGTTTAGTATTGGAATTTTTTTTTTTCATTTTTTAACTTCATTTTTCTTAATTTTTTTTAACAATTTGGACATTATCAAGAATATCAAAATATTTGTTGAAGAAATTATTAAAAAAATAGAAAAAAATAAAAATATTTTCCAGTACTAAATGCGGCTTATAATACCTTAGAATAAAAAGATTCAAGTTTAGGCTTAGAGAGGTCCTTATGGAGAGCTCCTATAATGTCTTTCTTCTTCTCTTCAAGCATCTTTACAATGCTTTCCAATTGGGAGATTCTCCACTCATAGCTCTTTGTCTTGCCTAAACTGAAGTTATTTCTTAGTTCTTTCACTAGCAAAGAAGCTCTCTCTACACCAAATGTTTCTGCCATAGCGGTCGACAGTGTTGCACTTGAACAACTTTTTGAGATAAAAAATGAAAACCAATTGGAAGAATAATTAATATTATATTTTTGAAATTGTGTTATACTAATAGGCGTAATGTTATGCAAAGTATCATGTAACTATGTGATATTTTTGGTTAAAAACATCTCTCTATGATTTATGGTAAGAAATAAATGTATTTTCCATTTTTATTGAGCACTTCCCTTAAAAAGAAGAAAATAAAAAATGATATGCATCTTTATGTACATAAGAAAAACAATGTATGTGATATTTTTGGTTAAAAAAATCTCTATATGATTTATGGTAGGAAATATATGTATTTTCCATTTTTATTGAGCACTTCCCTTAAAAAGAAGAAAATAAGAAATAATATGCATCTTTATGTACATAAGAAAAACAATGTATGTGATGTTTTTGTTGTAAATTTTTCTAAACAAGAACATAATATGAGAATCAAGACTTAGAGGTGTGAATTAATCATTGTTTTTAAGGCTTTATTTGTCCCCACTTGTATAAACAAGTTTGCTATGGGTTACAGATGAATAGTCCTCCAGATACAATAAAGTCTCAAACTTGAAGTTTGCAGGTAGCAAAATCTGAAGAACTTCTAATTTAATTCTGCTTTGAAATATAGAAATATTATGACATAATTTTTTAGAGAAAAAAAGAGAAGAAAGAATGAAAAATAAATTGTATTTTGAAGTGGGAGTGAAGGGTATTTATAGGTGTAGAAGCACATTTTCAAATAGTTCTGGAAAGTCAAGTTTTTTTTAGTAAGAAAGATATTTTTTTTTCAGATTTAATGAGAGCCTTACAATCATATCTATTAGTTTTTTAACAGACCAGATTGTGCATGTTTAAAAAATTTAACACATTTTTGTTTAAATTACAAGCTTTAGATTTAAATCACACATTTCTGTTTAAATCACAACCTTTAGATTTAAACTAATACCTTTTGGGTTTTCAAACAACCCTTTAATATGATTTCAAATGATTGTTTCTAACAATCTCCTGCTTGTTTGAAAAACCAATTTTAAAAAATTCTGCCACAATATCTCCAAGTCTTGTATACATGATGTAGATATATTTCGATTTAAAACCTTCTATTAGTGTAAACAACTCAAAGTCATATTGAAATGAATGGTGTCTTTTAGATTAAACCAACATTCCTGTGTGATACGACTGGAGCCACCACACATACAATTCTCTTATTTCGATGAGATTTTATTTTCACTTAGTACTATTATGGCCATGTGCTATATCCTAGTTTCATGAACCTCAAGAAAGCAAACCATAACTCTCTATAAGAAGTGGCACCACTCCTTCGTTCATATAAGTGAAGTTCCTCTTGCGTTTCCATTACTAGAACACATTTTATAACTTCATTAAGAGTTTAACTCATCATCTAAAACGTAACAGACGATATTGTCTTTCTCAACTATGGGCCAACTTTGTGAAAATATCAACAACCAATGACAGTAACTTGTTATTACCCATTAAAACCTAGGACTAGTGATCTGCTAGCATTAGGTTGGGTTACCATGACTGCTGAGTTTTAAATGGTTTAAGCCACATCTCTCTAAATGTATTACTTACTAGATCTTTTGTGAGTGCCTTAGTAAGTGGATCAGTCAAGTTCTTACTTGACTTTAGATAGACAATTGTAATAATACCATCTTGTATCAATTGTCTCACATACTTTTGTCTAATACTGATATGTCTAGACTTACTATTTAAGGTACCTCTCACAAAACTTCATTATCACAAAGTGTGGATTTAAATGCATAGGATGTGGCCACAAAATTTATTTTTAACAATAAATTTCTAATCATTCAATTCAACATTTTTTCTTAATTGCTCTCGAGGCAATTAATTTGGATTTCATTTTGTGAGACATACATTTCTTGCTCTTCCAAGAAACATCACCTCCTCCTAGGTATTTTATATCTTTTACTCTCATCATCCGACTAGTATCGGTGTATTCTCTTGATGCAACCAGATTATCATGGCATTAGTGTATTCTCTTGATACAACTTGTTCAAATCAAATCTATGATTTCTTCTAGATAATCAATGATTCTACTAAACTTGTAAATTCTCGTAATGTACTATGTAGTACTCAAAGCATAACTTCCATTAAGCTTTCTCACTTTAATTGTCATAAAGTGTATTTCTTGATTTCACTTATATCAACCGTATAAGTTTCAAGATTTCAACAAATTTTCATATATATATATATATATATTTATGGAATTCTATAATATAATTAATACCCACACATTTAATATATATATATATATATATATATATATAATTTTTACATTAACAACAACAAGAAATTAATTATTTCATTGTTAAACAATGAAATGACCCCCACATTTCTACTACGTGTGTTATTTCTGAATACACAAGTTACTACTCAATGTAGACATAAAAAAATATGCTTGAGGAATTGAATCATATAAATGAAGCCCAGTTTTGATATTGAATATCAAAACTCTACACCTACATCTTTATCAGTACAAAGACTCTTACTTTGTCTGAAACAAGTGGTCGGACTCTTTGATTAATCATTAGAACCTTTGTTCAATATTACCATATGCATCATCATGTCTTTCTCATTAATATAAACATACAATAACTCTCATGCAATTGCACTCACAGTGATCACAATGTTCGGGTTATATGGTGTCCTCACACACCATTTCTAGAAATGTCATTTTTCATGTGTGCATCTAGACTTAATTCTTCTTACACATGTACCAATTGATTATATGAGTTTTCTATGAATAAACCAAAACAACCCCTATCATTATGCTTCAACACAATGTTACTCATATTCATATTATGTCTTAAAAACATACACACAAACGCAAAATTTATTAACTTCATGTTTATTATACATAATAGTAACATCTCAAGCAAAATACTGTCATTTGAACATTAATTTCTTACAAATAAATCTAGAGATGTTATATCAATCTCACTAGCAAGATGTTATTTGACAACAACTCATGCACACAAATAAGCTATAGCTATAAATGTTCATAGTGACTTTTACAATAAATTTATAATAAATCTCAATTTAATATCTCATGTAAATTTATAGTGTCACTAAATAATTTAATCAAACAAATAAAATAAAATTGTAAATTCAAATGTATGTAGGCTAAATGGCCTCACAGCTTTAACAAATCAAACTAAATGAATTAACATGTTATTGCTATCTTCAAATGCATTCCACATCCACTTTCATTTTCAAAATAATTAAATTTGCATATCACTGTATACAAATGAAAATTATCTTTCCCTTTATTCTTTCTTGCAGTTTTTTTAAATTTTCCTCCAGTTTTCACTTGTAAAGCGTGCCTTTTAGCTTTGCTTGCCTCCACATGATGCACTTTAGGACCACTTTGAACATTACTACTTTTTTCACATAAACGTGACTCTTCTTTAATAAGAAAATGTTTTTTTTTTTAATTTGCTCTAAAGTGTAGTCTTTAGATTTGTGCAACAATCTTTTTCCATAATCCTTCCAAGAAGGAGAAAGTTTAGCTATACTAGTCCCAACTTGGAATGATTCAGGAAAAACAAATTTTAAAGCTCAGAGTTTATTGACAATAACTTGTAATTTGTGCACTTGTTCTAAGATAGGCTTATTGTCAAACTTTTTAAAATCAAAGTATTTGGAAACTAAATACTTATTCATACCTTTTCTTCCGCTTTGCATTTGTACTAAAGAGCATTCCAAATATCACGAGCCGATTTGATGTTTGTGAATAGATCATACACAATAACTCGTCCATTTCTCTTTTCTTTCTTTTTGTAGTTGTTCGATCATTGCTGTTTGAGGCTGCTCTCCTTCCTTAGGTACTGGATCATCAGGAATGGGCTGCAGATTTGGATCTAGTATATTGGAAATTTTCAAAGCAGTAAGAAAGAACATAATCTTGTCTTGCCACCGACTGGAATTATTTTCATCGAATCTATCTAGCTTGACGAAGTCGTGATTCATCACCTTGAATGATTCTATCTCCATTTTGTTGGACATAAATAAAGCCTTAAAATTGTTGTAAATTTTTCTAAACGAGAACAGAATATGAGAATCAAGACTTAGAGGCGTGAATTAATCACTGTCTGTAAGGCTTTATTTGTCCCCACTTGTATAAACAAGTTTGCTATGGGTTACAGACGAATAGTCCTCGAGGATACAACCAAGTCTCAAACTTGAAGTCTGCAGACAGCAAAATCTGAAGAACTTTCGATTTAATTATACTTTGAAATACTGAAATATTATGGCAGAATTTTTAAGATAAAAATAGAGAAGAAAGAATGAAAAACGAATTTTATTTTGAAGTGAGAAGTGATGGGTATTTATAGGTGTAGAAGCACATTTTCAAATAGTTCTGGAAAGTCATGTTTTTCCAGTTGAAAAGACATAATTTTTTCAAATTTAATGAGAGCCTTACGATAATGTCTATTAGTTTTTTAACAGACCAGATCATGTTTGTTTAAAAAATATTAAAAACTCTAACATCTTTTCGTTTAAATTACAATCTTTAGATTTAAATCACACATTTCTATTTAAATCACAACCTTTAGATTTAAACTAATACCTTTTGGGTTTTCAAACAACCCTTTAATATCATTTTAAATGATTTTTTCTAACAGTTTTTGGTAAAAGAAAAAATTGTATGATATTTGGTTAAAATATGATGTGATTTATGCTAAGAAATTTATATTTTCCTTTTTTATTGAGTACCTCCGTTAAAAGGAGCAAATAAAAAATGAATCTACATTATTTATGTTATAAAAGAAAAAAATAATCTGTGATATTTTGGTAAAAAATAAATTTATATGATTTATGAAAAAATCATCAGATAGGTATGGTTGTACCACATTATTTGTATGAACATTGAATAGTGATTTTCCATTATGGATTAGTAATCCACGTCATTTAATAATATCGCTACCACTCTATGAGTTTGACTGGTGGAGTCCGCCACAAGATATGTATGATGTGAATTAATAATTCAACGTGGACAATTATTATTGAGTGGTCATATAGATAATGTGATAGGACGGTCCTATCTAATAATTTCTCTTATTGATGCTAAAAAAATTAAACAATATAAAAGGATAAGAATTATATGAATAATAAACATCTAATTATATAATTCAATAATACATAAATATAAAATCCAAACAAAAAGTAACATCAATAATTTCCTTACTTTTTTATTTATTGGATTAATTATAAAAATCATCTTGTATTTTGAGGAAATTCTCAATTCTCAATGTCACCCGTGTACTTTGTCATAAAAAAATGTTGTAAAGCCACATGGTAATGCATGAAACTTTCCTACTTAGCTTTGACATTATACATATGGAGATTATATGTATAGAATCTCACTTTTAAATTAGCTTGAGAATATTTGATCTATTTTGTTTTAAAACAAACTAAATTAGTTGTAAAGTTCAAAAAGCTTCAATTTTTCATGGTATCATTTTACTAATACTTAATATTTATACACTTTAAAAAAAATCTCACTACTTATATGTTTAAATAAATCATCTAAATTAGTTAATACTTAAAAGGAAAATATTTTTCCTTTAGTTTAATTTTTCTGTGTACATTCCTTTTTCTTGATAATATATAATTCAGCAACTTTGAAATATTGTAACTTGTTTTTTTTTTTTCAGCTCATTAGAACAATTTAAATTTGAAACATTTTTCTATATTACATGAGTTCACCATCAATTAACTTTCAGTTTTTGTCCGCAACACTAATTCAAATTGGTTATCATATTTTTTTTTTTATAAAAAATCATCTATATTGATCAATTTTTTTTATATTAAGCATCATTTGAATTATTTTAATATCGCACATAATGTGAGAGTTATACGAATAACATAACTATATAATTCAATACATAGTTTTAACCCTCTATCCATGAAACATAGGGGCATACGATTAACTTATATCACGTGTTTTTTATTTTTTAAAAAATAGAACGAGAGGAGAAGACAAGAAGCAATTTATCACACTGAAGTATGAAAGACTGACGTTGTTTTGTTTCTCTTGTGGAAGGCTTTGGCATAGGGTAAAGACCGTCTGAGTGAGAAGGAGAAGGAGGTGTAAAATCTTCACCTAAATGGGTAGGGGTAATTTTATAATTAAAAAAATTAAAAATTTTGGAGCAAAGAAGAAAATGAAAGTTCTTCAAACTTCATGTTCATATGGATGTCATTTAATAATAATAATAATAATAATAATAATAATAAATAATAATGAAATAATATATTAAAATAATAAATTTCTTGGTTTGATAAGAATTTTAAAATATAATATAATAATATATAATTTAAAAAATTTACAATGCTTTAAAACTCTCTGAAGCCATCGGAAGCTTCATCCTTTCATGCCAAGGTTTTTCTTTTGTTTGTTTTCTTTCTTCCTTTCTTCAACTCTATTTCTCTCCATATTTGGGCATAAATTTCTCCAATATTTTATATAAATTCAGTTATCCATCCTCAATACCAAGATTTCATCACCTTTGGGTAAGTTTTCAACAAACTCTATATTTCAATTTTATATTATAATGAAACATTTAGCTAAAGAATTGTTTGTTTCAAGTTTTTGGACATAAATTTTAATTATTAAATATTGAAGCTGGAAAAATACGCACAAAACTGAAGAATTTTTTTATTTAAGCTTGAAATTTTCATATTCATAGATTAAAGTGTTATTTCATTTTTTAGTATACTTAAAACTTTTAGATTAATTATTCAATAATTTATGGTGTAATTAAAGGTATTGGGAGGCTAAAAATATGATTTTTTTTTTTTATAAATATACTAAAGTTTTGAATTTGAAAATAAATTGGAACATGCATACCTCTATATATGCATTTAACCCATTATAAGAGTTTAGATCAAGTTATAAGATAGTAATACTGATTATCGTATTTTTGTTAGGTGGAGGTACAATAGGGGCAGGTCCAAGTAATCATACTTTGTGAAAAGTATATGGATTAGGTGTAATTGAGGTGAGTTTTTACTGCCAAACTATATATATAAATTCTCATTGCTTTTTATATGATAAAAAATGTGTTATGTGCTTGAATTTATGATATATTTGACCAAAAGATAAATTTGTACATTTGGAATGATTTGTGAAGAAATATGAATTTTTATCTCTGATTTGATATGATTGATTATTTCTGAATGATTTATGAGAAGAGTTGTATTTATTGAAATAAAGAGTTTATGTGATGTTTTGAGTATAAAAAGATTTGAGAATGAAATTTGTTATTGAAATGATGAGAATGAGTGTGGTACCGATGTTGTAATAATATATATAAGTGTCTTGCTGGATGGAGACATTTATTATATTATATCATATGAGATATAAAAAAAGTGTGCCCTAGAGATTACTTCGCCCTCAGCTGTAGTTTGTTTTTGAATCCAGATACAAATCTATTGGATAAGAGCAATTATCATATATATCTTGTTGGATGGTGATACAAGATGAAAACGCATTTATATACATTAATTCTGCGTATACTTGTTCTTTGGAAACCAGCCCAGGAAAGAGATGATTTGATTTTCTGTGAGACTTGACATGATGAAAATGAATGTTTGATGACTTTCAGTATTGATTTATGATAATTTGTTTCGAAATGACGAATAAAGAATTGTGTTTGGATCAAATGCAAAGTTTATGTTTTAATGTTTCCTAAATGTGTTTATATGTTTTATATATCAAACGTGATTTCTTGATGTATGAGAATTAAATTTTGGTAGTTTAAACTCATATCAGATTTAAAAGCTGACTGGTCGTTTCTTTGTTGAAATGGCCAGGTTTTGAGGAGCGTTAAACATCCTTCTTCTCATCAGAAGTATCTTTTGGTTTAGGTGGTATCTTTGGCATCCTCTCCTCAGGCTATTGGTTATTGTACGTCCTTGACTCATAAGGGTAATCTTATGGGTTTGAGTTATGACAATTTTTGGTATCAGAGCTATTGGTTTAAAGATTCTGTAAACTCGTTAATATAAATTTTGAAGAAAAATATTTGGATTAGTAATAAAGATTTTGTTTTTTTGTTTATGTCTATAGAATTTCTAAGGATGCCACCTAGAGGACATGGTCGAGATAGAGGTAGAGCTGGAGGTCAAGGTTAAGGTCGAGGTAGAATTTCTCAAGTGGAAGTCCATGTTAGTGAGTCAGTTTCTGAACATGGGTTAGCTATAGAGCATGTTCCTCCTAGAGATTGAGGTATCTAGTCATCCTCTTGTGATTAGTGTTCTAGTGACTACTACTTAAACTAGACAAATTGATCCTGCTTTGGTGACTAGGGTATTTGAGGTGTTTTCTCGTATGTTTGAGGAGCAACATAATGTGAATAGACATATGTAGCAGGTGGATTTGGGAGAAGACCAATAGTTTAGCTAGAGGAAAGGTCTGAGCAATTAGTACTTCGTCTTGAGGTTTGTAGTATAGCTTTTGAGTGGATCAATTGTCTAGGTAATATTTATTCAGTTATGAATATTACCGATGAGCAGAAGATCACCTTTGCAATATTCTTATTTGTAGAAGAGGATCGTCATTGGTGGGATTCAGTACGTATGATTTCACGGCCTCAAACTTAAGATGGTTTGGTGGAGATTTTCTTTGAGGAGAATTTCCTGATACTTATAAAGCTGAGAAGTGTCAAGAGTTTGTAGAGTTTCGTTAGACTCCACAAATGAGACTAGTTGAGTTTAAGGCTCGATTTTTGGATTTGTCGAGATATGTCTCATATTTGGTGAGTACTGAATATGATAATATTCGTAAGTTTCTGGATAAAATTCATTAGGAGATTCGATCTAGAATTTATTTTGGAGTTTACTTCATTTACTCAGTTGATTGATAAAGCTTTAATTGCTGAGATAGATCAGTTAGAATTTGAGAGCCTAAGAGATCAAATGAGGCAGTTTGGAGTATCGAGTTATTCATTTGGTGTACCTCAGTCGAGGAAAGCAGAGGCTAGGTTTCATCCTTATAGTGTGTCTAGTGGAATGGCTACTTCATTTAGGCCTAAAGTTTGTTTTTGATGTGGGAGATCTGGTCATGTTGCTGTAGAGCATGGATGTGTTGAGTTGATATGTTACACTTGTGGTGGTAGAGGTCAAATGACACTTGAGTGTACTCAGCGTATGACACTTTGTTCGAGTACAGTGAGTACAAAAGGCACTAGGGGTAGTCAGCAGAGTTCACAATATTTTCAAGCCAAGGTGTTTATAGGGGACAATAGAGTCGAGGTAGAGTTGGTTGTGGTAGTTAACATGAGTTTGGGAATAGATAGGGAGAGGGTCAAAGATAGCCTATTCAGATAGGATAGTCGGCTAGTGAATTTAGAGCTCAGGGTAAAGTCTATACACTGACTCAACAGGATGTTCAGGCTACTCTTAACATGGTGACATTTGTGATTTTACTATTTGGTTTAGATGCTAGAATTTTAATTGATTATGGATCTACACATTCTTTTGTTTCAATATCATTTGTTTTGCATGCTGATTGGCCTAAATCATCTCTTGGGTGTATTTTATCTGTAAAAACTCTTGTTGGGAATAATGTAGAGGTGGTTGATGTATATAAAAGTTATGTTGCATTTGGTTGAGTGTCAATTCTCTATGGATTTAATTCCTCTAAAAATGGTGGATTTTGATGTAATTATAGGTATTGATTGGTTAGCAACACATTATACTTGTGCGGATTGTTTTAGAAAAAAAAACAGTTATTTTTGAATCCTTAGGGAAGATGAATTTAAGTTTCGTGGAGATAGAAAAATAATTCCTAAAAACATTATATCGGCTTTAAAAGCATGAAAAATGCTTAACAAGGGTTGCAGTGGTTATCTAGTTTTTGTGATTAATTGTAAGAAAGAGGTGCCAAAGCTAGAAGATATTTCAGTAGTTAGTGAGTTTCCTGATGTGTTCCCGAAATATTTACCAGGGTTGCCATCAGATCGAGAGATTGAATTTGTGATAGATTTAGTGCCTAATACTAATCCTATTTCTATTGCACCATATTGTATGGCCCCAGTTCAGCTTAAGAAACTTAAGGTTCAATTGCAGGAGTTATTATATAAAAAAGCTTATTAGACCGAGTGTATCACCTTGGGGTGCTCCTGTTCTATTTGTGAAGAAAAAGGATGAGACTATGAGATTATGTATTGATTACATGCAATTGAATCGGGTGACTGTGAAAAATAAATATCTTTTCCTAGAATTGATGACTTATTTGATCAATTAATGTGTTCTTGTGTATTTTCTAAACTCAATTTGAGGTCGGGCTATCATCAATTAAAAGTCAAGGAAATTGATGTTTTAAAGACTACATTTCGTACTCGTTTTTATCATTATGAATTTTTGGTTATGTCTTTTGGATTGACTAATGCACTTACAGCCTTTATGCATAAGATGAATAGGGTGTTTAAACCTTTCATTGATTGTTTTTGGTGGTATTTATTGATGATATATTGGTGTATTCTAGAAATAAGGAAGGATATAAACAATATTTGAAGATTGTATTAGAAAATTTGAGAGAAAAACAATTATATACTAAATTGAGTAAATGCGAATTTTTCCTTGATAAAGTTGTCTTTTTAGGTCATGTGATTTCTGGTGATGGAATTTATGTAGACCTTTAGAAGGTAGAAGCAGTGGTTGATTGGGATAGATCAACAAATGTAATGGAGGTTTTGAGTTTTCATGGTCTGGATAGATATTATAAGAGATTTATTGATGGATTTTCTTTGGTAGCTGCACCATTAACCAGATTGACTCGAAAATATGTTAAATTTAAGTGAATTGAGGAATGTGAAGAGAGCTTCTAGAAATTGAAGGAGAAGTTGACAACGGCTCAAGTACTGGCTCTTCCTCTTAGTGGGAAAGGATTTTTGGTTTTTAGAGATACATTTCATCGTGGTCTTAGATGTGTATTAATGAAAAATGGTAAAGTCGTTGCTTATGCATCTAGGAAGTTAAAGAGCCATGAGCGTAATTATCCTATTCATGATTTGGAGTTAGTTGTTATTGTGTTTTCCCTTATAATTTAGAGAAATCATTTGTATGGGGAGACGTATGAAAGTTTTACTAATCATAAAAGTTTTAAATATTTGTTTACTTAGAAATATTTAAGAGGCAGAGGAGATGGATAGAATTAATTAAGGATTATGATTTTACCATTAATTACCATTCAGAAAAAGCTAATGTTGTAGTTGATGCTTTGAGTAGAAAGTCAGGGAAGCTGAATGTACTGAAAAATGTGAAGGAAGAGTTATATTCTGATTTGAGGTCTTTGAAAGTAGAGTTGAGCCATAGGAGTGGAGTGTTATTGGTTACTATAAGAGTTAGGCTAGTATTGGTGGAACACATCTTAGAAGCTCATAATAGAGATTTAGAGATACAGAAAATCCGAAGAGAAGTGCATAATGAAGTTAGATCAGATTTTATAGTTCGAGATGATGATATACTTCTTTTCAGGAGTTGTTTATGTATATCCAATGATAATGAGTTGAAAAGGAACATTATGGATGAAGCCTATAATACTACCTATTCAATGCACCTATGTAATACAAAGATGTATAGATATCTTCGAGAAACGTATTGGTGGCCTAGCGTGAAATGTGAGATTGCAGAGTGTGTTTCAAAATTTCTAACTTGTCAGCAAGTTAAGGTGAAACATCAAAGCCCAGTTGGTTTATTATAGTCTCTTCCTATTCTTGAATGGAAATGGAGCATATTATCATAGATTTTGTATCAGGTTTAGCTCAAACTCATGCTGGTCACGATGTTATTTGGGTGATTATTGATAGATTAACTAAATTGGGATATATATTGAAATTTATCATGCATACATGTGAATTGAAGGTTGAGTTTGAGATAATCTTTTAAGAAAAATGTTAAAAGAAATTAAATAAAGGAGTTTGATTTTTTTTTTTTGCAAGAAAGTAAAAAAACTTTCAAATTTTCAAAAGGTAAGAAACTGGTTTACCAAGCGGTCAACTGGTGACCTAATCGGTCGACAAACCAGTCGACTGGTAAGGGTGATCGGTTGGCTGGTAGTGGTGGACCGATTGGTTGGTAAGCTGAATGGCGATTTGAAAGTCAGTCGATCTGCACCGATCAACCAATTAGTCAGCTGGTCAGTTGACTGATAGGTAAACCGGTTGGGTTTTAGTTTAAAACTTGGAAAATTTTAAAGTGTCCAACCAATCGACAGGGTAATTGACCGGTCAGATCGAAATTTTCTTACAAAAGATTTGAGAAGTTAGAAATCATTTTCGAACGTTTGAAATCTCATTTTCTCTCTCTAGAAAACACTCTTAAACACTATAACGCTGAAAGATTTTATAATCTTGTCTTAGAAATCAATTGATTTACATAATGAATTGAAGAGAAATCTTTGAAAAGGTAAAAGTTTAAGAATTTTATTGTGAGATTTCAATTATGAGAGTTTCTTCTTCTACTTTTCTTAAAAAAAGGTTTTGAACTTAGATTCAAACCAAAAGAAAAAGGTTTTCATCAAAACCTTGAATATAAGGTATATAAATTGAAAGTAGGAGATAGACAAATTAATGAGTATTTTTTGATTAGGTGATGATGATCAGCAATATTGTGAAATTGTTGAAAGGAGCAGGAAATGGAAAGAGGTGATCCACGATTAGCTTTGAGTGCTACGTGGTGAGCTGAATTTACTTTTAGTAAGCAAGACAAAAATGAAAACTACATAAAGCTTAAAATGCTTGATAATTTGGGATAATTATTAAATATATATTATGAACGTGTTGATTCGATGAATTATATGTGATATATGTTAATTGATGATTTAATAGAAGTATGACTTATAATATGATTAAAGAATGAATGAACGGTCAATATATGATAAGTGATGAAATTGTATTATTGAAAGGATAAGATTGATGAGAAACTGAAGAGATAAATTATATTATTGAGAATATCTCTTAAAATTATGATAATTGAGTTGATATTATATATGAAGAGATGATTTGGTTTATATGATAAAAATAAAGATTTTATGAAAGAAAATGATTTTGATTTAAATGATGTTATGATATGCTTGCTTGTATGTTGTTATTCATATGCATTGTTGGAAGACCAGAACCTTGATTGGTCTGGATGAAACATGTCGACATGTGAGGAGACATCTCCAAAAGCTGTACTAAAACTGGTGTGGCTACCCGAAAATGGATATGAATTACTCATATGTTGATAGTATGGGAGGGATATGATGTGATGTGATGATATGTGAAAGAAAAAAAAATGAAATGATGATAAATGAAATGATGAAATGAGGTTGTAGATGCATTCACATTTCTATTGAAATAACTGAGATGCTAAGACATTAGTTTGATTATGAAATGATAATATAATTGTGAGTCTCATGATGAGACAGTAATGATGATAATCAATGAATACTTGATTTAATATGATAGTACATGACTGTTGTATTATGTGAACCTTATGATGAGGTAATTATGATGAAAATAATGTTAAAGTGATAATTATAAGTGATTGTGATGAAATCAGAAACAATATATATATATATATATATATATATATATATATAGAGAGAGAGAGAGAGAGAGAGAGACAGAGACAGAGACAGACACACACACACACACACATGATGATTGAAACCATATGATTTGAGAACTAGTAGACAAACAATTGAGATATAATATATGACTAGAGGTATACAAATTGAGTACTTTTAGTAAATTGTAATTCATTGAGCTTTTGAAGCTCATTCCTTAATATTGAATGATTTCAGGCATCGATCAAGACTAGTAGATCCTTGACTAGAGACTGAGAGTAAATAATTTAGGTAAGTCCTTGTGGTTAGCATCTTCAGACTGTATAAAGTAAGTAAGAAAGAAAGACAAAATAAAGGAAACAAATAAATAAATAAATAAAGAACGAAAGAAAAGAAGGAAAAGAATGAGAAAAAAAGTTGTATATATTTGTACATGTACATGTACATGTATTTGTGTACTTATTTGAATATTTTGTTAGGATTGTGAAGAAAAAATGTTGTAACTCCTCTGTAAAAGAGTTAAAGAAACCGTTGTAATTATTTTCAGTATTTTATGCAATAGTTGTTGCATATATACGTCATGCTTGGATATGAGATATGACAACACCGTCTTGGGTGGGCTCGCCCTTGATAGGTCGTTAAAATTTTGGTATCATAACTTTAGGTTTTATGATTCTGTTGATTATATAAAACATAATAATGTGAAAATCTAAAAAAAAAACTATATTTAATATAGAGTCTGAGAATGTCGCGTGGACGTGGTAGACCTAGAGCTAGAGTTGTGGGATAAAGAGGGCGTTGTAGGCCCTTTATGCTTAGAAGAGCAAAGATAAAGATTGATGTTGAGTTTTTAGTTCTTGAAATGGAACATGTTGATAGTGCACTTGGTACTAGTGGTGTAGTGAGGAATATTGGTGCTGAAAGAGATGAGTTAAGAGAAGCTCTTGCTCATTCTCTTGAGAGAATGAATAAGGCAGAGGGTAGTATTGATAATCTACAACGTAGACTAGATGAACAGGTTAAGCCAGAACTTAACATTATAGTTGATCATGTGAGGAGTTCTGATTGGCATGAGGTTCAGAGAGTAAAGGGTGAATTTATTAATGAGATGTAGGGAGATTGTTTCGATAGATTTATTAAGTTTAAGCCCCAATCTTTTAAGGGAACTGATAACCCTTATGAAGCTAAGTTTTGGATAAGATGTATAGAATGTTTATTTGGTGTATTTTCATTGACTGATAAGCAAAGAGTTTCATTTACTACTTTTTAATTAGAGGGTGAGGCCTTTAATTGGTAGGATATTCTTCCTAGGATGAATATGGATATAAATCGATTTTTAACCTGGAGTTGGTTTAAAGAGGATTCTTTGCAAAGTATTTTCCTAATACTTTTAAATCTCAGTAGGAAAAAGATTTTATTCAATTGAGGGAGAATATGATGATTGTGTCACAATATGATGGTAGATTTGTAGCTTTATCGAGATTTATGCCTAAGTTGGTGAATACTGAGGATAGAAAGTGTAAGAGATTTCTTAATGGCTTGCACTTTGAGATACATTCTAGACTCTAATATTTGAGGCATTTGAATTATGCTACTTTGGTGGATATATCTCTTCAGATAAAGAATGATATCGTTGAATCTAAGGGATATAGAGAGTGGTTAAAGATGAGTAGACCCTGAAGGAAGTAAAGATGTTAGTATGGGGATTCATGGAGAGGGTGGACATATCAATGTGGATTGCCCATTAAGGATTAGATCATCTGAGGTGGTTTCTGTTAGAAGTGTTAGGAGATGACAATCATATAGAGGTGGTGGATCTAGGAATGTTTGGGGTAAAGCTCCAGGTAGAGGGGTAGTAGTTGAGAAAGGACGTGGTAGACAAACTAGAGAGAGCATAGTATATGCACTAACCCAGCAGGATGCTCAAGCAACTCTTGTTGCCGTAATGGGTACAATATCTATCCTTAATAGAACTGCTAAAGTATTGATTGATCCTAGTGCAACTCATTCATTTGTATACAGTTCTTTTATGAAATATATAGATGCATGTGTTAGCCTTTTATTTCATAATATTATTATTGAAGTTCCTATTGGGGAAAGAGTTATGATCATAAATATATATCAAGGCTGTGTTATATATATGAGTGATAGAGAATTTGAAGTAAACCTATTGCCCTTGAGTATGATAAACTTTGATTTAATATTGAGAATGGATTGGTTGTCAGCTGTCGTGCAAAAATCTACCTAAATTAATAAGCAAATAATTGAACGGTTTTACTTGCAAGTGCATAAGGTCAACATTGTAGTATAGTGTGCAAAATGCGAGATCATCTCTAAAGGGATTGGTAAATTTTGATTTAGAATTAATTTAGTAATATAAAACGAAAGAAATAAATATTGAGTTTGAATCGATAATGATAAAAGCGTAGGGACTTGAGATCCACCACTAATCATGCTACCACAACAAAACAATATGCCAATGCTTTAATCATGTTTTGAATACCTAATGTTTGTCAACCTAAGGGCATGGTGTATACTCCTTAAGCTATTGATCTCCCTAAGCAACAAATTAGGCATGGTATATACTCTAACTCTTTTCTTTCTTAAAGGATTTAGCATGGTGTATACTAAGTTGTTCTCTAAGAAAGTATAATATCTGTGGAAATCGACAAACACACGAGACCTAGGGCATGGTGTATACTCCTAGTTTCCCATGTTGATTAACGCAAGAACCCAGTGTGGATTTCTTTCATTACTATTGTTAAACCCAGGACTCGGTCATCCATATTGATTTAACTAACTAGTCTATACCACATGTATATGTTGATTAGGCAAACACATATGAAGAATTCAAGAAAACAAGCATTAATCAAGTTAAACATCATAATATAATTATTGCAAAGGCACCAATACTGAATTTTCAAGTAAACATAATTAAGGTTTCAATTAAGCCCTTACTAGTAAATTAGTTACACATGAGTTTGATGCTAAACATCTTCATAAAATAAAATAAAGGGAAAAAGAAACCCAAAAATACTAAGGAGAAGAGTCGTCAATTCGTCTCCAAGATCTCTCTCCGAATCCTCCTCCCCTCTTTCTATGTTTATAGGCTTATTTCTAGGGTTTAGAAACATCTGGAAACCCTAAACTCGTAAAACAAAACCCTAACCTACTTTCCTAAACAAGTTATGCTATTTTACTATTCATTGATACGTGTGTGCGCTCGATCATAGACTGGTGCTTGAGCGCAGGTGTGCTTGAGCCTTCTTTTTGACCGTGCAAGTGCAGGTGCGCTCGATCCTGGCATGGGCGCTTGAGTGTTGTTTGCACTTGATCGCATGTCTTTTTATGCTCAATCGCACTAGGCAGACACCAGCTTTTACTCTTTAAGCCCGACAGTTCCAAAATGATTCATTTTCTTCAACTAGGAAATAAAATAGCATGAAATAACACAACTAGGAACTTAACAAATGTAAATTAAGGGGCTTAAATATGAATATTTAAGCACTTATCACACCCCCAAACTTACATATTGCTAGTCCCTTAGCAATACGAAACTAAAAACTAAATGAAAAACAAATAACACAAAGATAAATTCATTATTCATGGTATCCAAGAATTTAGGTATCACACAAAATCATGATAGTCTTTCATAAGTAAGCTTAAAATATAAACCCATCTTCGCAATGAATAGGAATTTTAAAATCTAATTACTTACAAGAGGCTTAGCTAAGGCATCATAAGTCTGAATCAGTGAAAAGTGAACTAGCACATAAAAATGAAGCTTCCAAATAATTTCAATTTGTAATGTCTCCATATCTCAAGATTCACCGACTGTCCCAACAGAATGGACAATAATGGCATAGTTTTATTTTCTTCTTTCTTTTATTATGAGACTTTGTCATGTTTAGTTCCCTTAAGCTTTCTAATTGACCCATGTAGCGAGTGTTGAGTCAATGACGCCTAAACCAGATGGTTTTAGGGCATTAGGTGTAAAGATACCCCTAAGGACGTACTAACTCGAGTAAAAAAGGCTACGAAACTAAACTGGCCTTAATGCCAGCAAGCAAAATTCCCATCTTTTGACGTGAACACTCACTGCTTACTGAGGCAAGAGGTCCAGTTACTCAGCAGAAAGTTTATTAATGATCATTATAAGCAAAATTCCCACCTTTTGACATGAACACTCACTGCTTACTGAGGCAAGAGGTCCAGTTACTTAGTGGAAAGTTTATTAATGATCATCATGAGCATTTTTCTCTTTTTGTGCAAAATTTTTTTTTCTACTTTTCTATGCCACAATGTTCATCCAATAAGTCATTTCGTTTCAGTTAAGCCATGGAAACATGCACATTAAAATCATATGTCATACCTCACACAATTATGTGCTAATATGCTCGTGTCAGATTAGATCAAACATGTGAATTCTTAAATTCCTAAAGTAAGTAACTAAAGTTTAAAACTCTATCATCAGATTATGTGTTAAAAATTTAAAGCTCACTACTGAAATCACATCACAATTTTTCAGATCAACCAAAATTCAAGAAGAACATGAACATGCATTTATTTTATTCTATAGCCTATTTTAAAACAAAAAATAACAACAAACTGGGACAAAGTGTGTGTAAATGTGTCTTCCATGCCCCCAAACTTAAATTACACATTGTCTCCAATGTGTGAATAACATGGAAAGAGCTAACCTAGGAGATGGAGAACTGGCTGGATTGGCATGGCTCATAGCACACCCTCAAACTTGAACAGAAGTACACATTGTCCCTGAAAAACAAAAACTAAAGTAATACCAGAAAACAAAAAGAAACTAAAAATAAGCAACAAAAAGAAACTGAAAAAAATAATAAAAAAATGATATGTTGTGGGGTGCCTCCCATGAGCACTAAGTTTTACGTCTTCAGCCAGACTGTCTAGTCCAATTTGGTGCTTGGATGCTTTGGAGAGGCTTCAAGGAGGTGCATAGCTTTAATGATGTCATCAGTAACATCTTTAGATTCTGGCTTAATATCCGATCTTGTGAAACAATGGGTGAGGGTGGTCTCCATTGGATCAATGTGATGGACCTGAAAAGCTTGCTCAACAACACCTTGCATCATATATACATTAAAACATTCCATATCATCTTGGGGTAATTTCACTGCATCAAATATTTGGAATTCTATCTTCTCACCATTTACCTACATACTTACAATACCCTATTTCACACAAATTTTTGTATCAGTAGTTCTCACAAAGGGTCTTCCTAAGATGATGGGCAAAGACAATGGCATAGGAGATTCTTCCATATCTAATACAATAAAATCAGCAGGTAAAATAAATTTACCTACCTTCACCAAGACATCCTCAAGAATACCTCTTGGTCATTTGATGTTTCTCTCTGTTAATTGCAGGATGATGGAAGTTGGTTGAAGCTCCCCCAAGCCTAGTGTCTCAAATATAGTGTATGGCAGCAAATTGACACTTGCCCTTAGATCCCGTAATGCCCGCTCAAAAAGCTGGTTACCTATCCTGCAAGGAATAGTAAAACTACCTAAGTCTTTTAGCTTTGGTGGAAGTTTCCTTAACAATACCGCACTCACCTCTTCAGTTAAAGCCATTGTTTCATGCTTCTGAAACTTTCTTTTATTAGTGCAACAATCTTTCAAAAATTTAGTATATGCAGGAATTTGTTGAATTGCATCTAATAAAGGAATATTAATTGCTACTTTTCTCAAAGTTTCAAAGATATCAAGAAATTTACTTTATTTCTTTGGCTTTACTAACCTTTGAGGGAAGGGTGGTGCATTCACCTTCTCCATTTCACTTACCTTTGATGTGGATGTTTTAATTGGAGATACTTGTGCAGACTCATCGGTTCCTATGATCTTACCATCTTTTAGAGTTGTGACGGCCTTTAGCTGCTGGTGTCCTCTTAAATGGGGTAGTGTTTGGGCTGGAAGCTCACCCTACTTTCTTCCACTTAGCTCCTTAGCTAATTGACCCACTTATACTTCTAGTCTTTGAATGACTTGCTCATGTTTTACATTTGTTTGTCTTTGCTCTGTCCGAAATTGTCTTGTTTCTGCCATAAACTGATCTTGTAAAGTCATCAACTGTTGTTGTTGAGTTGCCAATTGCATTACAAGACTCTCTAGGTCACTTTTCTTTGATTCTAAAACTGATTGAGCTGCTTATTGGGAGTTCCTTTGCTACCCTTGAAGGTTCAAGGCATTTTGATTGTTGCTCCATGAGAAGTTGGGGTGGTTCCGCCATCCAAGATTGTAGGTATTTGCATGTGGGTCATTCTTGGGAGGATAGTTGTTCAATCCCACATAGTTTGCTTGCTCTGGATCTGTAGATGAATACAAAGGGCAAATGTAGTGTGATCAAAATGAGAACATATAGTACATACCTGAAGTTGTGTAGTTTATGGACCAGGTGAGATGTTCTGAGCAGTCATGGCTTTTACAAGCATATCTAGCTTTCTTTCCACAGCAACCATCTGATTTGAAGATCCACCATTTAAGGTCACCTCATACATACCTTTGCTTTTTATTTCTTATCTACCTCTTGATGAGAATTGATGGGTGTGCTCACTTAAGGTCTCAAAAAGCTCCATAGCTTCTTCACTACTCTATTCCATTAGCACACCTCCATAACCTGAATCTACAATACCTTTATTCATGTCACTCAGACTTTCATAAAAGGCTTGTACCAGCTCATCTTGAGGTAGATTGTGATGTAAACATTTGAGAAGTAGCTCATTGAAGTGTCCCCATGCTTCAAAGAAAATGTCTTCATCTCTCTATTAGAAAGATTGAATCTCCTTCCTCATCTTTCTTGTCTTTTGGGTTGGGAAAAATTTCCTTAGGAACTTACTGGACAGCTCTTCCCAAGTATGGATAGACACTGCAGGAAATGAATTATACCACAACTTAGCATTATCTTTTAATGAAAAAGAAAAGCGAATTGACCCGATTCCCTCTTAATTAAGGCCTTAGATGTGTTAGAACTTGCAGAGATCAAAGAATTCCCAAAGATGCAAGTGTGGATCCTCAATAGGTGTACCCCTGAAGTAAGTCAAAGCATTGAGCATCTGCGGGGATATGTAATAATTGCCTCCCGCCTCCGGTTGATAAGCAATGCATGAGAGTCGGTTGAGGTCCTATGGGATGAAGGATTGCTTTATGGGTCTTCGCTCAGGTGGCGGTTGGTTGTATAGCTGTTCCGCCATCGGTGCCTCTTCCTCGAATTCTTCTTCTTCCTCGAATTCTTCTTCTTCCTCGAATTCTTCTTCTTCCTCCTCAATGTTGTCTCTAGGCCTTTGTCGAATGGTCCGCTCAATCTCTGTATCGAGTGGAAAGATAGTTGGATTCCTGGATCGAAGCCCTTGCATGAATCAGCTCAAACTATTCAGTGCAGCAGCTTCAGTACTGTTGTTTGGGTAGTTTCTAAACCATTTGCGCTCGATCACTCCAAGAACTGCTCTCGATCGCACTTAAGCTTATACTCGATCGCAATGCCAAAAACAACACTGCTGCAAACCTGAAACAGGAAAACAGAAAACAAAAAGAAAATAAAAATTAGATTTTTGATTAAAAAAAAAAACATAACAAAATAATAAAACTAACAAAATAATCCTAAATAGAATTTAACGTAATCCCCGGTAACGGCACCAAAAACTTGTTATGCAAAAATCTACCTAAATTAATAAGCAAATAATTGAACGGTTTTACTTGCAAGTGCACAAGGTCAACATAATAGTATAGTGTGCAAAATGCAAGATCATTTCCACAGGGATTGGTAAATTTTGATTTAGAATTAATTTCGCAATATAAACGAGAGAAATAAATATTGAGTTTGAATCGATAATGATAAAAGCATAGGGACTTGATATCCACCACTAATCATGCTACCACAACAAAACAATATGCCAATGCTTTAATCATGTTCTGAATACCTAATGTTTGTCAACCTGAGGGCATGGTGTATACTCCTCAATCTATTGATCTCCCTAAGCAATGAATTAGGCATGGTGTATACTCTAACTCTTTTCTTTCTTAAAGGATTTAGCATGGTGTATACTAAGTTGTTCTCTAAGAAAGTATAATATCTGTGGAAATTGACAAACACACGAGACCTAGGGCATGGTGTATACTCTCGGTTTCCCATGTTGATTAACCCAAGAACCCGGTGTGGATTTTTTTTGTTACTATTGTTAAACCCAGGACTCGGTTATCCATATTGATTTAACTAACTAGTCAATATCACATGCATATGTTGATTAGGCAAACACATATGATTAATTCAAGAAAGTAAACATTAATCAAGTTAAGCATCATAATATAACTATCGCAAAGGTGCCAATATTGAATTATCGAGTAAACATAATTAGGGCTTCAATCAAGCCCTTACTAGTAAATTAGTTACACATGAGTTTGATGCTAAACATCTTCATAAAATAAAATAAAGGGAAGAAAAACCCGAAAATACTACGGAAAAGAGTCATCAATTCGTCTCCAAGATCTCTCTCCGAATCCTCCTCTCCTCTTTCTGTGTTTACAGGCCTATTTATAGGGTTTAGAAACATTTGGAAACCCTAAACTCGTAAAACGAAACCCTAACCTACTTTCTTAAACAGGTTCTGGCATTTTACTATTCATTGATGCGCATATGAGCTCGATCACAAACTGGTGCCTTCGAACCTTTTTCTTGCGCGCGGGAGCGCAGGTGCGCTCGATCTTGGCATGGGCGGTTGAGCACTGTTTGTGCTCGATCGCATGTCTTTTTGCACTTGATCGCACTAGGTAGACACCAGCTTTTCCTTTTTAAGCCTGATAGTTCCAAAATGCTTCATTTTCTTCAAAAACCTATAAAAACACAGAAAAGAAATAAAATAGTATGAAATAACACAACTAGGAACTTAACAAATGTAAATTAAGGGGCTTAAATATGAATATTTAAGCACTTATTATCAGCATATCATGCCCGGTTTGATTATTTCAAGAAGAATGTAGTGTTTAGAAAACTTGGGAAATAGGAGTTTAATTTCAGGGAGAACGTAAGATACTTTCAAATTGTCTTATTTCTGCCCTAAGAGTTAGCAAATGGTGGCGGAAAGGTTGTGAGGGATACTTAGCTTATGTGGTGGATTGTAGTAAGGAAGCCAAAAAGCTAGAAGAGATATCAATTGTGAGAGAGTATCCAAAGGTATTTCCTGATGAGTTATCTGGTTTACCTCCGAGTAGGGAGATTGAGTTCTCTATTGATTTTATTCCAGGTTCTGCACCTATTTTTATAGCACCCTATAGAATGAAACCTGCTGAGTTGAGAGAGCTAAAGTGCAACTACAGGAATTGTTAGATAAACAATTCATTCGCCTTAGTGTATCACCATAAGGAGCCTCAATATTATTTATGAAGAAAATATGGAACAATGAGATTGTGTATAGATTACAGGCAACTGAATAAGATAACCATTAAGAACATGTATCTTCCAGGATAGATGATCTGTTTGAGTAGTTACAAGGAGCGAGGGTATTTTCTAAGATAGACATGAGATCTAGATACCATTAATTGAGAATTAAGGAAGGAAACATACCTAATACTGCTTTTAGGACACGTTATGATCAACATGAATTTCTTGTGATGCCATTTGGGTTGACAAATGCTCCAACTGAATTTATGGATTTAATGAATAGAGTGTTTAAACCATTTATTAATAAATTTGTGGTTGTATTCATTGATGATATTCTAGTGCATTCTAAGAGTGAGGAAGAACATGTGAAGCATTTAGAAATTGTGTTAGAAATTCTAAGGAGTGAGAAATTATATGATAAATTTTCTAAATGTGAGTTCTGGTTGATTGAGGTAACTTTCTTGCAATAGTAGTTGATCCTCAAAAGGTTGAATCAATGTTAAGTTGGGAGAAACCTACCAATGTAACTAAAATTAGAAGTTTCTTTGCGATTAGCTGGTTATTACAGGAGGTTTATCCAAAACATCTCGATGATTGCAATACCATTGACTAGATTAACCATGAAAGATGTGAAATTTGTATAATTTGGGGAGTGTGAAAAGAGTTTTTAAATTTTGAAAGAGAAATTGACTACAGTTCTAGTATTATGCTTCTTTTTAGTGATGAAGAATTTGTTGTATATAGTGATGCTTCGCATCAAAGGTTAGGATGTGTGTTAATGCAACATGAGAATGTAGTGGCTTATGCCTATAGGCAGTTGTGTATATAAAGGTTGTGTTGTAATTGGTTGAGTGTCAATTCTATGTGGATTTAATTCCTCTAAAAATGGTGGATTTTGATGTAATTCTAGGTATGGATTGGTTGGTAACACATTATACTTGTGTGATTGCTTTAGAAAAAAAAATATTTTCGAATCCTGAGGGAAGATGAATTTGAGTTTTGTGGAGATAGAAAAATAATTCCTACAAACATTATATCAGCTTTAAAATCACGGAAGATGCTTAACAAGGGTAGTAGTGGTTATCAAGTTTTTGTGGTTAAATGTAAGAAGAAGGTGCCAAAGCTAGAAGATATTTAAGTAGTTAGTGAGTTTCCTGATGTGTTCCCGGAACCGGAAGATTTGCCTGGGTTGCTACCAGATCGAGAGATTGAATTTGTGATAGATTTAGTCCGTAATACTAATCCTATTTCTATTGCACCATATTGTATGGCCCCAGCTGAGCTTAAGAAACTTAATGTTCAATTACAGAAGTTATTAAATGAAAAGGTTTATTAGACCGAGTGTATCACTTTAGGGTGATCCTGTTCTATTTGTGAAGAAAAATGATGAGACTATGAGATAATATACTAATTACATGCAATTGAATCGGGTGACTGTGAAAAATAAATACCCTTTGCCTAAGATGGTGACTTATTTGATCAATTATAGTGTTTTTGTGTATTTTCTAAAATCGATTTGAAGTCGGGCTGTCATCAATTAAAAGTCAAGGAAACTGATGTTTTAAAGGCTGCATTTCATACTTGTTTTGATCATTAATAATTTTTGGTTATGCCTTTTGGATTGACCAATGCACTTGCAGCCTTTATGGATATGATGAATAAGGTGTTTAAACCTTTCATTGATTATTCTGTTGTGGTATTTTTTTGATGATATATGGGTGTATTCTATAAATAAGGAAGAAGATAAACAACAATTGAAGATTGTATTAGAAACTTTGAGAGAAAAAAAGTTATATACAAAATTGAGTAAATACAAATTTTGGCTTAATAAAGTTATCATTTTAGGTTATGTGATTTCTGGTGATGGAATTTATGCAGACCCTTAGAAGGTAGAAGCAGTGGTTAATTGGGATAGATCAAGAAATGTAATGGAGGTTCAAACTTTTCTTGATTTGGCTAGATATTATAAGAGATTTACTGATGGATTTTCTTTGATAGCTGCACCATTAACCAGATTGACCCGAGAAGATGTTAAGTTTAAGTGAATTGAGGAATGTGAAGAGAGCTTCCAGAAATTAAAGGAGAAGTTGACAACGGCTCAAGTACTGACTTTTTCTTTTAGTGGGCAATGATTTGTGGTTTTTAGTGACGCATCTCATCATAGTCTTGTATGTGTATTTATGGAAAATGGTAAAGTCATTGCTTATGCATCTAGGCAATTAAAGAGCCAAGAGTGTAATCATCTTATTCATGATTTGGAGTTAGTTGCTGTTGTGTTTGCTCTTAAAATTTGGAGAAATCATTTGTACGGAGAGACATATGAAATTTTTACTAATTATAAGAGTTTAAAATATTTGTTTACTCGGAAAGATTTAAGAGGAAGAGGAGATTGATAGAATTAATTAAGGGTTATGATTGTACCATTAATTACCATATGAGAAAATCCAATGTTATAGCAGATGCTTTGAGTAGAAAATCAGGGAAGCTGAATGTTTTAAAAAATGTGAAGGAAGAGTTATATTCTAATTTGAGGTCTTTGAGAGAAGAGTTGAGCCATAGGTGTGGAGTATTATTGGCTACTATAAGAGTTAGGCTAGTATTGGTGGAATGTATCTTAGAAGCTCATAATAGAGATTTGGAGATACAAAAAATCCGAAAAAAAATGCAGAATAAAGTCAAATCAGATTTTATAATTCGAGGTGATGATATTCTTCTTTTCGGGAGTTGTTTATGAATACCCAATGGTAGTGAGTTGAAGAGGAACATTATTGATGAAGCCTATAATACTACCTACTCAATGCACCCAGGTAATACAAAGATGTTATAGATATATTCGGGAAACGTATTGGTGGCCTAGCATGAAATGTGAGATTGTAGAGTTTGTTTCAAAATTTCTAACTTGTAAGCAAGTTAAGGTGGAACATCAGAGGCCAATTGGTTTATTACAGTCTCTGCCCATTCTTGAATGGAAGTAGGGGCATATTATCATAGATTTTGTATCGGGTTTACCTCAAAATCATGTTGGTCACAATGTTATTTGGGTGATTATTGATAGATTAACTAAATAAGACCATTTATTAGCTATTAAGATAACCTTTCTCTTGAGCGACTAACATAATTATATGTTTTTGAGATCATAAAGCTCTATGAAGTTCTAGCATCCATAGTGTCTGATAGAGATCCGAGGTTTACTTGGAGGTTTTGGCCTAACCTTCAATCAACCATGGGTACTAAGCTTCATTTTAGTACTACTTATCATCTCCAAACTGATGGACAGTCTGAGCGTACAATTCAAACTTTGGAGGATATGTTGAGGGCATATATCTTGAATTTTCATGGTAATTGGGATGCTGATTTAGCTTTAATAGAATTTGCTTATAATAAAAGCTATTTATTCAGTATTGGAATGTCCCCTTATGAAGCACTTTTTGGTAGAAAGTGTAGATCTCCAATAGGTTGAGATGAGATTGGTAAGAGACAGCTACTAGGTCCTAAACTGGTTCAAATTACCATTGAAAAAGTTAAGGTTATTTGGGAAAACCTGAAAGCAACCCAAAATCGACGAAGGAGTTATGCAGATCATAGAAGGCGTGATTTAGAATTTCAGGTGGGTGGTTGGGTATTCTTGAGAGTAGTACCTTTAAAGAGCATACTCAGATTTGGACGTAAGGGTAAATTTAGTCCTCGATATATTGGGCCCACTAAGATAATTGAAAGAGTGGGTGTAGTTGTTTATCATTTAGCCTTACCTCTGGAGTTATCTCAAATCCATGACCTTTTTCATGTGTCTTCCTTGAGAAAGTATGTGCCTAACCCTTCACACATACTTCATTATGATCCTGTGGTATTAAAGAAAGATTTATCTTATCTTGAGCAACCAGTTGAAATTCTGGATAGACGAGACCACGTGTTGCACAATAAAACTATCCAATTGGTGAAAGTACTTTGGGAAAATTGATGGGAGTCATAAAATGCATTTTAATAGTACTTATTTGTTAGCATCTTAGGGTTGATCGAGGTTTGAATTAAACTTTTATACCTTAATAACTCTAAAATGATGTTCTTAGATCATTAACATATTTTGGTGCATTTTCAGATATTTTATGTTTGAAAGAGATGGAAAAGCTATCATTGCTTAAAGCTCGAAGATTCCATGCCCATCGGAGTGAAGGAGTGCTTCCGAAAGGACAAAACGAAGAGTTTATGAGCAAGAAGCCCTTCAGTGGAAGCCTAGACGCCCAGAACCTCCACCTAACCAAGACTAGTGAGCGCCTAGGCACCCAGAAACCAGGGCCGCAGCGCCCAAAAGATTGCCTCACCAAAGATCAGGTCAAGCCGCGACGCGCACATGATCCCCTTCTTCGAGTTATGACCTAATTAGGACTTTAATGATAGTTCAAACCCTAAAACACCCTTGGAACTTTTGTATTATAAATAGATCACTTAGGGTTTGAAAAGAGACATTCATTGAAAGGCTGGAAAACTCATCAAGGCTACCACACTCTTCATCAAAGAGTCTAAGCATGAACTCCATGGCCAACTAATCTCCAAGCAAGGCGAAGGGATGAATCCCTAGGTGTAGTTGTTCTTATTTTCCATTATTGATTTAGTTGTAATTGGGATTTATTGTCAAAACATTGTTATGATTTACTCTTTAATTTAATTAGAAGATTTTCTCTTAATCCGGTGATTGTATCTTTCTTCTCTATATAAGTCTAGTCATGCTTTTCTTATGTGATGTTGTTTGGGTATGATTGAGTCTAGTAGATTTATCTTTTAGGTTTGTCCATTACTGCAATATTGTCATTAAAGATATATTGTCGTTTCTTAATAAATCTATAGGATAGGTCATGTGTGCTTAACTCGAAAGTAAAGAGTAATTCATATCAGTTAAATTAGGGCTTATATATATACTAGATTGAATATTTTCCGATTGCTTGTTTGGGATGTGAAACTTACAATCGAGATAAAAACAATTGAATTAAGATTGGGATAAGGCAATAAACCTAGGGAGGATTCTCGGACCCTTGTTATTTATCCATTATATTTACACTACTTCACATTACTTCAATATCAAAACTCAATTTCTCTGATTTAACTTTTATCGTTCGTTTTAAGGTTTGCACTTTTTTCTTGTAGATTGCTTGTCTCCCTGTGGAATAGACACCCCAAAGCTGTGCTACAACTACCGCGTTATACTTTGAGTGTAATCAAATTTTGGCACTGTTGTCGGGGAGACGTGCTTAAAGTACAAGGAAGATTGTCAACGTTGAGACAAGACGGTAAAATTGTTCTTTGCTCTTTGTTTTGATTTTTTTTTAATTTTTATTTTCCTGTTTTATTTGTTTCCCTCTAATTCCCTTGGTGTATGCTTAGATTGAGAGATTCGCGAGGTAGATTCATTAAAAGACCTGAAATAAAGTTATCCTCTCCTTTCACGTCCGTTAGTGAAACCTTGCCTAAATCAAACCATAGCGCACACCCAAGAGAGAATTTAGAGGATTTTGTTAACATGGCCGAAAATAACAATGAGAATGTTGCTAGGACACTTAAAGACTACTTACATCCTAGTCGAACGGCCACACCATCCTGTATCATATTCCCCCCTAATGTTCAACAACCTGATTTTAAGTCGAGCATGATCCAATTGTTACCAACCTTCCATGGATTTGAGAATGAAAACCCCTATATCCATATTAGGGAATATGAGGAAGTAGTAGCAACCTTTCAAGGTAGGGCTGATATGGTAGACACCGTCAAACTTCGATTTTTCTTTTTTTAACTTAAGGAAAAGGCCAAGGTTTGTCTGTACTCGTTAAGGCCTAGGTCTATAGGTAGTTGGGATGAGATGACTCGAGTTTTCTTCCAAAAACACTTCCCAACCCATAAGACCAATAACCTCAAGAGACAAATCTCAAACTTTGCACAAAAGGAGAGTGAAACTTTATATCAAGTTTGGGAACATTTCAAATACATTTTGAATTCTTGTCCACACCATGGGTACCAGAGTTGGCGGGTAGTTAGCTATTTCTATGATGGACTTCTAAGCAGAGAAAGGCAGTTCATAGAAATGATATGTAACGGAAATTTTCTGCAGAAAGACCCCGACCAAGCCATAGATTTCTTAGATGACCTATCAGAAAAAGCCCACACTTGGATAGGACCAAATGCCATGGAAAGCACTAAGAGAAATCAACCCGCTAGGATTTATCAACTTAGGGAAGAGGACAGCCTTAAAGCCCGTTTAGAGGCCCTAACTAAGGAAATTGAAGCCTTAAAAACCAAGGATGCTAGAGCCCCTAAACCGATTGCTAGAGTAGAGTCCTATGAACCTTGTTTTATGTGTAATGGGGTAGATCATCTACCTAGGGATTGTCCAGCTAATTTTGAGATGAAGAGAGAGTGTAATGTTGTAGGTATACCCTTTAGGAAACCGGACTCACCCTACTCTAACACCTACAATCCCGGTTGGAAGAATCACCCTACTTGTAGTTGGAGGTCCGATATGCAACCTCCTACCCAATCTAGTACCCAATGGCAACCAAAAACAACCTCATTTAATGTACCTCAACAGTATAAAACCTTTGGAGGATATGTTTAAATCATTTATGCAGGTACATGCCAAGAGTGTGGAAGAACATTGCAAAATAAATCAAGGGTTGTTAGATGAGCAACAAGCAATCAAAGAGGAACAAAAGATGATAAAGAGTCAACTCACCAAGTTGACCAGTTTCTTGACAATTCAAGAACAAGTTCATTTTCCTTCGCAGCCACAACCTAATACAAGGGGACAACATATGGCACAAACCCCCAAGGAACAAGAGGCCCATGATGATTATTCTCCACCAGTGCCTTTCCCTCAAGCTCTCCTTAAACCTAAGGAGATAAATTCAACATTGAAAGGTGAGATTCTTGAACAACTTCAGCATGTTAAAATTAACCTCCCTCTTCTTCATATTATAAAACAGGATCCCAACTATGCTAAAGTCATTAAGGATCTATGCACACTCAAGAGGAGGCACACTGTGAAGAAGACAATATTCTTAACGGAGCAAGCAAATGCAGTAATTAACAGCAAGACACCGCCCAAATATAAAGACCTGTACTGTCCAACGGTGGCTTGCCAAATTGGAAACAAATCTTGTGGCCAAGCATTGCTAGATTTGAGTGCTAGTGTGAACCTCATGCCATACTCCATGTACTTGCAACTCGGTCTAGGTGAGATCAAACCAACCTCCATGGTACATCAATTAGAGGATAGATCGGTAAGAAAACCAAGAGGTATTGTGGAAGATGTTTTGTTGCAAATTGATAATTTCTATTATCCTGTTGACTTTTTGGTTTTGGATACTGTTTTTATGGTGAATACGGAGTCCAAAATTCCTTTGATACTTGGAAGACCATTCCTTGCCACCACCAATGCCCTCATTAATTGTAGGAATGACCTAATGACATTATCATTTGGAAATAGGACTCTAGAGGTAAAATTTTTCCGAGTCTCAAGGCAACCTAATGAAGAAGATGAGTATTTCGACACTTACATGATTGATAAGCTTAATTTGGAGGATGAGCACACTAAAGATAATTCTAACTCCGTGGAATTCTCCCATAATAATTTTGACTTCGATGATTCTATAATTTATCCCCATGCCGTTAATATTGTTAATGTTTTTGATAAGTCACAGGGAGTTATTAAGAAATCAAGGCAACCATGCTTTGGGGAGTTACTTGAGAGAAGTCACTTAGGTACGGGAATCAAATATCCTACTGCTAATAGTAAATGGGCAACACCAAGAACACTTGAGCCATATGTGGTGGACTTTAAGTATTCCTTTCCAAAAGACTAGCACTAAGGCCATTAAATATGAAGCCTCATCTTCAGCACCACAATAAGGCCAGCAATGAGAGTAATGCAGCGTCTAGCTGAAGACGTAAAACTTAGCGTTCATGGGAGGCACTCCACAGCATATCCTTTTATTTTTATTGTTTTTCGTATTTCTTTTTCTTGTTTATTATTAGTATTTTGTTGTTTTCTAGCATTAACTTTCTATTTCTTTTTCAGGGACAAATATACACAGCAGTTCAAATGGTGGTGCACAATTTTCATCTTCTGTGCACTTTTGGTTACAAAGGGAGTTTCCTTTACCTTTTCTTTCGCATTGAGGTCAATACTATTTTCAAGTTGGGGCTGGAGGAAATGTATTTCTTTTTCATTGAACTGAACTGCTTGGTGTCATTTTCCTTTTTTGTTTGTTCTTAGCATGCTTTGTGTTAGCCTTGTAAGTAATTCACATATCAATGATATGAGCTTAATTGAGATGGTATATAGCATTTAGAAGAAGTTAAATCTTGCTTTGGTTTGAGAATAATTTAAGTGTCAATCTTCATTTGGTTTGAGACTCTAGTTTGCAGTAAGATTGTATGATTAGTCTAAAGCATTTAGAGAAGTTTTACGTGTGATTGCTTTGTGAATACTTTTGCGGTCTCAACAAGCTCTAGAACTTATTTGAAATCACTTGAGGTGAATTCCTAGAATGCACATTACTTAGGATATGATGTAGGCCATTTTTGGACCGTTTGAGCCTTTCAAACTTATCATTGGTATACTTATCACTAGTCACCTGTTTGAGCCTTTTTCTTGAAAAAGAATTTGAGCCTTGTTTCTTTCGAAAACCCATTTACTTACCCTTATAAGCCTAAAAATATTTTATCCCTACCCTTCTTTTAAAAGAAGTTAGTTGTACACATCTGTTGAGAAGCACTTAAGAGGAGTAAAGATGGAAATATATAAAAAAAAATATTACTACCATAACCTAAGTATCTTAAAGGAGATAAGTTAGGGGTTGTGGAAAAGAAAAGAAAATAAAAAAATAATAATAAAAGAAGAGGTGAATGGTCTTATGCCAAAATAAAAAAATAAAAAAATAAGTGAATTATGGCAAAGAAATAAGAAAAGAAAAAAGTGGTGATTGAAAGAAATGATCGAAAAATAGTTGAAAGAGTTGGGTATTGAAGTAAGGTTATCGAGTGCTTAAAGCGGTTGTGTTTAAAACTAAAAGATTAAGTTCTTTTACTTGTTGAATCCTTCCCGTTCTTTCTTAACCTTTACCTTAGCCTAACGTTACAAGCTTATTAAAGACTTATTGATCCAAGGTGGTGTGATTTTTTCTACAATAGTGCAGAGTGATTTGAAAAGTGAACCTATGGAGCTTGTTTTTGTGATTGATGTCATGCAAATTAAATATTTTAGAGGCCAAGAATTGTATTCATAAATGTTTTGCATAAAATTATCTGGGTGTTCGGATTAATGGATTGTGGTAAGATGGATGTTAAGAGTCGATAACAATTTTAAGATTGATGTTTAGAATATTTTTGGATTTGGGTGATATTTAATGATTCTATGTGCTGGGTATTATGTGCAATATTTGAGACAAAAAGTGAATTGCTCTTGGTTTAATGCTAGCATTGCTTTACTTTATTTTGATTCCTACTGTAGAATTCATCTCTTGTTTTCACTTGAATTGCTAGAGATTAGCAATAAGCTAGTTAGGGGTTATGATGAGAGTCATAAAATGCATCTTAATAGTACTTATTTGTTAGCATCTTAGGGTTGATCGAGGTTTGAATTACATTTTTATACCTTAATAACTCTAAAGTGATGTTCTTAGATCATTAACTTATTTCGATGCATTTTCAGGTATTTTATGTTTGAAAGAGATGGAAAAGCTATCATTGCTTAAAGCTCGAAGATTTCATGCCCATCAGAGTGAAGGAGTGCTTCCGAAAGGACTAAACGAAGAGTTTATGAGCAAGAAGCCCTTCAGTGGTAGCCTAGGTGCCCAGAAGAGAGGGCCTAGGCGCCCAGAACCTCCACCTAACCAAGACTAGTGAGCGCCTAGGCGCCCATAAACTAGGGCTGCGGCACCCAGAAGATTGCCTCACCAAAGATCAGGTCAAGCCGCGGCGCACATAAGTGAGAGTCACGACACGCACACGATCCTCTTCTCCGAGTTATGACCTAATTAGGACTTTAATGATAGTTTAAACCCTAAAACACCCTTAGAACTTTTGTATTATAAATAGATCACTTAGGTTTTGATAAGAGACATTCATTGAAATGCTGGAAAACTCATCAAGGCTGCCACACTTTTCATCAAAGAGTCCAAGCATGAACTCCATGGCCAACTAATCTCCAAGCAAGGCGAAGGGATGAATCTCTAGGTGTAATTGTTCTTATTTTCCATTATTGATTCAGTTGTAATTGGGATTTATTGTCAAAACATTGTTATGATTTACTCTTTAATTTAATTAGAAGATTTTCTCTTAATTCGGTGATTATATATTTCTTCTCCATATAAGTCTAGTTATGCTTTTCTTATTTGATGTTATTTGGGTATGATTGAGTCCGGTAGATTTATCTTTTAGGTTTGTCCATTACTGCAATATTGTCATTAAAGATATATTGTCGTTTCTTGATAAATCTATAGGATAGGTCATGTGTGCTTAACTCGAAAGTAAAGAGTAATTCATATCAGTTAAATTAGGGTTTATATATGTGCTAGATTGAATATTTTTCGATTGCTTGTTTGGAATGTGAAACTTGCAATCAAGATAAAAACAACTGAATTAAGATTGGAATAAGGCAACAAACCTAGGGAGGATTCCGGGACTCTTGTTATTTATCCATTATATTTACATTACTTCACATTATTTCAATATCAAAACTCAATTTCTCTCGTTTAACTTTTATCGTCCGTTTTAAGGTTTGCACTTTCTCTTGTAGATCGTTTGTCTCCCTGTGGAATCGACACCCCAAAGCTGTGCTACAATTACCGCGTTATACTTTGGGCGTAATCAACAATCATGCCATTGAAGAAGCCACGTAGGAGCATGAGTCAACTATGCACGCCCAATATCCAACTCTTTTTTATCTGTATGGTAATTGCAAATGGGTGAAAAATGTAAAATTTTCACCTAAAAAGGTAGGGGTAATTTTTTAATTTAAAAATAAAAAATTGAAGATTTTGGAGCAAAGAAGAACATGAAAGTTCTTCAAACTTCATGTTCATGAGGTTGTTATTTAATAATAATTATTAAATAATATATTAAAATAATAAAAAATTGAAATGACGAAGAAAATGGAAGCCTCACGTGAAGGTATGTTATAAATTTTATAATCTAATATAATAATTAATAATATATATATATAATTAAAAAGCGAAGCGACAAGATATGTTTAGCTCACATGAAGTTCTTGGTTTGGTAAGAATTTATAATATATTATAATTATTAATAATATAATAATATATAATTAAAAAAATTTCAATGCTTTAAAATCTCTAAAGACATTAGAAGCTTCATCCTTTCACGCCAAAGTTTTTCTTTTATTTGTTTTCTTTCTTCCTTTCTTCAACTATATTTCTCTTCAAATTTGGGCATAAATTTCTCCAATATTTTAGATAAATTCAGTTATCCAACCTTAATACCAAGATTTCATCACGTTTGGGTAAGTTTTCAACAAGCCTTATATTTCAGTTTTATATTATAATGAAATATTTAGTTAAAGAATTGTTTGTTTCAAGTATTTAGAAATAAATTATAATTATTAAATTATTGAAGTTGTAAAAATATGCACACAACTGAAGAACTTTGTTATATAAGCTTGAAAATTTCATATTCATAGATGTGCTATTTCATTTTTTAGTATGTTTAAAACTTTTAGATTAATAATTCAAGAATTTATTGTGTAATTAAAGATATTGAGAGGTTAAAAATCTGAAATTTTTATATAGATATACTAAAACTTTGAATTTGAAAATAAATTGGAACATGCATACAACTATATATGCATTTAACCCATTGTAAGGGTTTAGATCAAGTTATAAGATATTAATACTCGTTACTGTATTTTTGTTAGGTGAATGTATAGTAGAAGGAACAGGTCTGAGTAATCCTACTTTGTGAAAAGTATTTGGATTAGGTATAATTGAGGTGAGTTTTTACTACCAAACTATACATAAATTCTCATTGATTTTTATTTGATAAAAAATGTTTTATGTGTTTGAATTTATGATTTGTTTGATAAAAAGATAAATTTATACATTTTGAATGATTTGTGAAGAAATATGATTTTTAATCTCTGATTTGATATGATTGATCATTTTTGGATGATTTATTAGAAGGGTTGCATTTATTGAAATAAAATGTTTATGCGATGTTTTGAGTCTAAAAAGAGTTGGGAATGAAATTTGTTATTGAAATGATGAGAATGGGTGTGGTACTGATGTTGTAATAATACACAGAAGTGTTATGCTAGATGGGGACATTTTTAATATTTCATGATACATGTATCTTGCTGGATGGGGATACAAGTATCCTGCTGGATGGGGATACAAGTATCCTGCTGGATAGGGATACAAGATGATAAAAAGGGTATGCCCTAGAGATTACTCCGCCCTTAGCTACAAACTGTTTTTGTATCTAGATATGTGTCTTGTTGGATAGGGAAACTTAATAGTCCTGCTGGATGAGAACAATTATCATATGTATTTTGCTAGATGGGGATACAGGATAATAACACATTTATATATATTAATTATGTGTATACTTGCTCTTTGGAAATCAGCCCAAGAAAGAGATGATTTGATTTCTTATTAGAATTGAGATGATGAAAAGGAATATTTGATGACTTTTAGTATTGATTTATGATAATTTGTTTCGAAATGATGAATAATGATTTGTGTTTAGATCAAATGAAAAGTTTATGTTCTAAATGTTTCCTAAATATGTTTATATGATTTATATATCAAATATGATTTCTTGATGTATGATAGTTAAATTTTGGTAGTTTAAACTCATATCAGCTTTAAAAGCTGACTGGTCATTTCTTTGTTGAAATGGCCAGGTTTGGAGGAGCATTAGACATCATTTTTCTCATCAGAAGCATCTTTTGATTTAGGTGGTATCTTCGATATCCTCTCCTCGGGCTATTGGTTATTATAATTATTTTCTGGTGATGTTGTAAGAATTGTTAAAATTTGATATGGATTGTAAATTTATGTTAATTGATTATTTAATAGAATAGAAGTATGACTAATAATATGATTAAAGAATGAATGAACGATCAATGTATGATAAGTGATGAAATTGTATCATTGAAAGGATAAAATTGATGAGAAACTGAAGAGATAGATGATATTATTGAGAAGATCTCTTGAAATTATGATAATTGAGTTGATATTATGTATGAAGAGACGATTTGGTTTATATGATAAAAAGAAAGATTTTATGAAAGAAAATGATTTTGAATGAAATGATGTTATGATATGTCTGCTTGTATGTTGTTGTTCATATGCATTGCTGGAATACCAAAACCATGACTAGTTTGGATGAAACATATAGACATGTGAGGAGACGTCTCCAAAAGCTATACCAGAGACTGGTGTGGTTACCTGAAAACGGATATGAATTACCCATACGTTGATAGTATGGAGGAGATATGATGTGATGTGATGATATGTGAAAGAAAAAAAATGAAAAGATGAAATGAGATTGTGGATGCATTCATGTTTATATTTATAATAATTGAGATGTTAAAACATCAGTTTGATTATGAAATGATAATATAATTGTGAGTCTCATGATGATACAGTAATGATGATAATCGATGAATACTTGATTTAATATGACAGTACATGACTATTGTATTATGTGAACCTCGTGATGAGGTAATTTTGATGAATTTATGATGAAAATAATGTTAAAATGATAATTATAAATGATTGAGATGAACTTAGAAATGATATATATATATATATATATATATATATATATATATATACACACACACACACACACACATATGATGATTGGAACCATATGATTTTAATAATCTATATGACGATTGAGATATAATATATAACTAGAGGTATACAAATCTAGTACTTTTAGTAAATTGTAATTCATTGAGCTTGTGAAGCCTATTCCTAAATATTAAATTATTTCAGGCCTCGAGAATACCAGTAGATCCTTGACTGGAGATCAAGAGTAAGTAATTTAGGTAAGTCCTCGTGGTTGGCAACCTTAGACTGTATAAGTTAAAAAAAAAATAAAGAAAAAATAAAGGAAAGAAAGAAAGAAAAGAAGAAAAGGAATGAGAAAAAGAGTTGTGTATATTTGTAAAGGTAGTTGTATAGTTGTACATCTACATGCATTTGTGTACTTATTTCAATATTTTGTTTGGATTGTGAAGAAAGAAAGTTGTAACTCCTCTGTAAAAGAGTTGAAGAAACTATTGTAATTATTTTAAGTATTTATGTAATAGTTGTTGCATATATATGTCGTGCTTGGATATGAAATGTGACGACACTGTCTTGGGTGGGCCCGCCCTGAATGGGTCGTTACAATTTTTGTATAAGAGCTATAGGTTTTATGATTCTATAGACTACATAAAACGTAATAGTGGAAATCTAAAACAAATTATATTTAATGCAGAGTCTGAGGATGTCGCGTGGACGTGGTAGACCTAAAGCTCGAGTTATGGGAAAAAGAGGGCGTGGTAGGCCCTTTATGTTTAGAAGAGCAAGGATAAAGATTGATTTTGAGTATGTAGTTCTTGAAAGGGAACATATTGATAGTGCACCTAGTACTACTGGTGCAGTGAGGAATATTGGTGTTGAAAGAGATGAATTAAGAGAAGCTCTTGCTCATGCTCTTGAGAGAATGAATAAGGTAGATGGTGTGCTGATAATCTACAACGTAGATTAAATGAACAGGTTAGGCTAGAACATGATATTATAGTTGATCCTGTGAGGAGTCCTGAGGGGCATGAGCTTAAGAGAGTAGAGGGTGAATTTGTTAATGAGATGTAGGAAGATTGTTTCGCTAGATTAATTAAGTTTAAACCCCCGTCCTTTAAGGGATCTGATAACCCTTCTGAAGCTGAGTTTTGGATAAGGCGTATCGAACATTTATTTGGTGCATTGCCAGTGACTGATAGGCAGAGAGTTTCCTTTGCTTCTTTTTAATTAGAGGGTGAGGCCTCTAACTGGTGGGATGATATTCTTCTTAGGCTAAATATGGATGTCAATCGACCCTTAACTTGGAGTAGGTTTAAGGATGTATTCTTTGCAAAGTATTTTCCTGATACTTTTAAATCTCAACAGAAAATATAATTTTTTAATTAAGGCAGAATATGATGATTGTGGCACAATATGATGGTAGATTTGTAGCTTTATCAAGATTTATGCCTGAGTTGGTAAATACCGAGGAGTTAAAGTGTAAGAGATTTCTTGATGGCTTGCACTTTGAGACACATTCTAAACTCTCATATTTGAGGTATTTGAATTATGCTGCTTTGGTGGATATATCTCTTCAAATAAATAATGATATCTTTGAGTATAGTGGACGTAGAGAGTGGTTAAAGAGGAGTAAACTTGAGGGAAGTACAGATGGTAGTCTGGGGATTCATGGAGGTCGCCCACCCCAGAGGGTCGTTTCTTTTCATAAGGACCCATTATTCAGATTCAGCAGAGGCAAGTTTGATTTATGGCCTCTCTGGCTCAGAGTTCTGTTGGTGGAACCCTTAGGTTTGGGAAACAACCTATGGGAGCTGAAAGATTGGTAAAGGTGGGAGTGTGCCACCAAAGGGAGGTGGTAGCATTGTATTTGATAGAAAGAGCAAAGCATGTTACAGGTGTAATCAAACAAGATATTTATCTCAGAATTTTCCTATCTTGATGTCTTTTGTTTGTGGAGAGGGTGGACATATCAGTGTGGATTGCCCATTAAGGATTAGATCAGCTGAGGTGGTTTCTGTTGGAGGTGTTGGGAGAGGACAATCAGATAGAGGTAGTGAATCTAGGAATATTTTGGGTAGAGCTTTAGGTAGAGGGGTAGTGGCTAAGAGAGGATGTGGTAGTCAGACACAACCTAGAGAGAGCAAAGTATATGCACTGACCCAACAGGATGCTCAAGCAACTCTTGATGTCGTAATAGGTATAGTATCTATCCTTAATAGAACTGTTAGAGTATTGATTGATCTTGGTGCAACTTATTCATTTGCAAGTAGTTCTTTTCTTAAATATATAGATGCATGTATTAGCCCTTTATTTCATAATATTATTGTTGAAGTTCCTACTAGGGATAGAGTTGTGATCAGAAATATATATTAGGGATGTGTTATACATATGAATGATAGGGAATTTGAAGTTGATCTATTACTCTTGAGTATGATAGACTTTGATTTAATAATGGGAATAGATTGGTTGTCGGCATATCATGCTTGGGTTGATTATTTCAAGAAGAATGTAGTGTTTTCAATACCTGGGCAAGAGGAGTTTAGTTTTCAGGGAGAATGTAAGATACTTTCAAATTGTGTTATTTCTGCCCTGAGAGTTAGCAAATGGCTGCAGAAAGGTTGTGAAGGATATTTAGCTTATGTGGTGGATTGTGGTAAGGAAGTTAGAAATCTAGAAGAGATATCAATTGTGAGAGATTACCATCAATTGAGAATTAGGGAAGGAGACGTGCCTAAGACTATTTTTAGGACACGTTATGATCACCAAGAATTTCTTGTGATGCCATTTGGGTTGACAAATGCTCCAACTGCATTTATGGATTTAATGAATAGAGTGTTTAAACCATTTATTGATAAATTTGTGGTTGTATTCATTGATGATATTCTGGTGTATTTTAAGAGTGAGGAATAACATGTGAAGCATCTAGAAATTGTATTAAAATTTCTGAGGAGTGAGAAATTATATGCTAAATTTTCTAAATGTGAGTTCTGGTTGAATGAGGTAACTTTCTTGGGGCATATGGTATCTTGAGGAAGAGTAGCAATTGATCCTCAAAAGGTTGAAGCAATGTTGAGTTGGGAGAAACCTACCAATGTAACTAAAAGTAGAGTTTCTTGGGATTGGCTAGTTATTACAGGAAGTTTATCCAAAACTTCTCATAATTGCAATACCTTTTACTAGATTGACCAGGAAAGAAGTGAAATTTGTATGGTTTGGGGAGTGTTAAAAGATTTTTCAAATGTTGAAAGAGAAATTGACTCTCATTCCAGTATTAATGCTTCTTTCTAGTGATGAAGGATTTGTTGTATAAAGTGATGCTTAACATCAAAGGTTAGGATGTGTGTTAATGCAATATGGGAAAGTAATGGCTTATGCCTCTAAGTAGTTGAAGAATCATGAAAGGAACTGTCCGACCCATGACTTAGAGTTGGCTGTCATAGTGTTTGCTTTGATGGTTTGGAGACATTATCTGTATGGAGCCACTTATTAGATATTTACTGACCATAAGAGTTTGACATATTTACCTACCTAAAGAGAGTTAAATTTGAGAAAGAGGCATTGGTTGAATTGATTAGTGTTTATGATTATATGATTCATTACCATCTAGAGAAAGCGAATGTGGTAGCTGATGCTTTGAGTGGAAAATCAGCAGGAAGATTAGTTGCTATAAAGACCCAAAATATGAATTTGATGGTAGAGTTGAGAGGTATGAGAATGAAATTGAATATCAATGAGAAAGGAGGATTATTAAAAAACATAGTTATATAGTCATCCATAGTAGAATGCATTTTAGAAATGGAGGGTAATAATGAGCACATAAAAAAGATTAAGAAGGAAGTGCTGAGCCAAAAGCAATATGAGTTTAGACATATAGATGATGAAATGTTGGTATTGGGACATAAGATTTTTGTTCCCAATGATGTTGAGTTAAGAAAAGGAGATATTGAGAGAGGCAAAAAATAAAAAAATAATTAATAACTATTAAAAATATCCAAAAATACATTTTCACTTAATAAAATTTCTTTATATATAAAAGATTTTTTATTAGATATTTTACCTATCTACAACACTTCGGTAAGTAATTTACAAAGCATTATATTGTGATTGTTCCACAATATTTGTTATCATAGTACTTTTGAAAACAGTACATCAATTTCAAACTCACCCATAAAAATCTAACATTTGAAGGTTCAATGACTGATCTTCAAACAAAGAAAAATCAATGCGTCATGGAAGAAATATTTTGTTACTATTTTTACAGTAGTTTTTATTAACAATCCCGTTGGGTACATGAAATTAAGGGGAAAATTGTAGTTCCATATGCCCCCCCAATTCTTTTGTTTAGTTCCCATGAAATTAATTTCCTTAAAGGTTAAAATTAAGCTTATATATAAAAAATACCCCGTGGTTAACCTTATTGTCAAAAAATACCATGAGGTTTTTTTTTTTTTTTTTTGTGGCAAAAAATACCAAGAGCTTTATATCTGTTAATAAAAAGGGTTAACCTTGTTAAAATGTAAAATGAGAATACTATTATACCCTCAATAAATTAATTTAAAAAATACTATGTGAATGACTTCATTTTCGAAAAAATATCTTGAAGTTGTTTCTGTGGTAAAAAATACCCTGAAATTTTTTTTAGTAACAAAAAATACCCTATGCCATAGATAGGTTACATATCACATCTCATGCCAAAATTCACAAAAGAAACCTATATTCTGAAGGCTTTATATTCCATCAATAAACCCGATCAAAACAGTACTACATCATGTCTAATAATTAAAACCATAGTCTTAACATTCTTATAAAAAAAAACCAGTCTTAACATTCCATCAATAAAACCATAAAATATTAAGATACAAATAACATATTTAGAAACTCTATCACATCTCTTAGATTCCTTCAAGTAGTCTTAACATTCTTATCCATTGTCTTTTGCCTGCAACATACCCACTGTTATGGACCTAAGCTTTTTCTATTTAACCATGGCTGTGAAGCACACTCTCTGACAGTTATGGACTTTCGCACAGGACCAGAACCAATAACAGGTTGTGATGAAACAATGGAGTGTCTAATTGGCAGCTGAAACCACAAATTGCACAAATTAGATAATTAAACATTGCACATAACCAAACTTCCACAATCTATTATCTCAATGTGATAAACAAGCATAACACGTAGAAGCTACAAAAGATGAAGCTTCTCTTGTATTCTTTCTTGGTCTTCCAACATTCTTTGCCTCTTGTATTCATTAATATGAGACCAATACTATAAAGAATAAAAAAGGAATTGGTAAAAAATGTAACAAAATTTACTTATGTTAACAACTTACCCCATCTCTAAGTCCACCATTCTTTAACGTCATTCTCCTTTGCCAAGGTATTTTCCCCCACTTTTCCTGCTTTACATCCTTTGACATTGTGGCCAATCATTTGACAGTTACCACATCTCACAAATCTATTTTTCTTTGTGACCTTGTAGGGGTTGCTAGGCTCATCAACAACCCTCTTCCTAGCTTTCTTTGGCCTTCTGATGATAGAAAGGTCAATATCTTCCTAGCTTTATATATTAAACCATCATCATCTGACCCTTCTATACTCTGCAAGTCATCATCAAAAACAATCTTTGTAATATCATGATCTTTTACACTTTCCTAATCATCCTCATTACCCTGCTCAAACTCATCAATACTTCCCTTATTCTCATTCTCCTCCAAACCAACACACCCTTCATCCATAATTTGAAGTTGTTTACTCATCAATACCAGTAGCTTTAAGAAGGGATACAGGAAACACTAACTAATGGTACACCGTTTTTGAAAAGAAAAAAAGCAAAAGAAATGACAAAATGAAATCCAATAAAAAGAAGCAATTATCAATAATCAATTTATAATGATAACAGGGGATCTTAAGTTATTGTCAAAAATTTTCAGCGTGATGTCTAGAATAACAACAACTTAAGTAATTTTATTTTTATCAAAAAGTAGAAAAGGCCTAAACATAATGTAAAGGAAAATTAATGCATCCATGCTCATGGGTAATTATTCTGTCTATAGTAAGCCATAAAACTAAGCAGTAAAACCACATAATAGAACAAAAGTATCATAAGCATAAATGAAGAAACGAATTCAGAGAATGACAGGCATGTCCTTGTTGAAGTTTAACACACAAACATATAAAATAAATATTGAAAATACACGAATAAAAAAGAAACACATGAACACATAAGAAATCAAGCACATTATATATTGATGGTTTGTGGGATTTAATGTTTTTTTTTTGTCGATGTGTTCAACCTCTAGTAGTGGTCACAGTGGTGCTAAAGGTTCATATGCATTGAAAGGCTTGTGCAATGGAAATCAAGAAACAAATTCGATTCATGAAATTATAGTTGTCAATACAAGTTTTTATTGTGATTCAACAACTTTGCAAAATTTATTTTGCTGTAATTCACAACTCTAAAGAAAACAAAATGAGAAAATTTATGTCTTTTACCTCTTGAATCTCTTAAAAAAGAGTATTCTCTCACCAATTTTTCAAAATCAATCAATTCCTTTAACATATTATGGATAACTCACATGTGACTAGTGACGATTCAGAATAGAAAATCAACTACGACGGTCGCCACGACATCAATCGAACGACGATGATTGCAGTGGCTACCTTACAAATTTAAAGAGAGAAGATTAGAGGGATGTTTGCGGAGTTTCTGGCGATCATCACCTTCATAAGATGATCATGAGTTTTACATAAGAGAATCTATGTCAAGGAGGCGCAGTGTATCGACATATCAAAAGATCGGGGAAGGGAGGATTTGAGAAAGTAAAGCATATATAGGGAGACGACTATGGGATTCACGTCGTCGCTTGAGTGAATCAACAACAATATCAACTGGTCGCCCGAAAACAACGATAGAGAGAGATTTGGGGATTTAGGGATTTGGGATGAGGATGAAAGTGATCTGGTTGTAGTGAGAGAATTGAGAGGAGACATAATGAGAAGCATTGGTTCTTCTAGGGCTTTCTGTTGAATGAAAGAGGGTATAATAGTATTTTCCTTTTACATTTTAACAGGGTTAACCCTTTGTTAACCGATATAAACCTCAGGGTATTTTTTGCTACAAAAAAGCTTTAAGGTATTTTTTGACAATGAGAATAACCACATGTCATTTTTTGTATTTAAGCCTTGAAATTAAAATTGACACTAGGGAGAGACGTCATTTTCAGTGTCAATTTTAATTTCGCAAAACTAGCAATTGGTTTTGTTCCTTTTTAGTGAAAAAGCCTTCTCACAGATCATATATATATATAGACACACACACACACACACACACACACACACACACACATATATATATATATATATATATATATATATATTATCTAGTTCGAAGATAAAGATATTCTTTTTAGTGAAAAAGCCTTCTCACAAATCATATATATATATATATAGACACACACACACACACACACACACACACACACACATATATATATATATATATATATATATATATATATATACATATATATTTTATCTAGTTCGAAGATAAAGATATTTTGTCATCATAATAAATTCCATAACAATTCTAATATTATATTCCATCCAACCAAGAATTGGAATCAAAATAAAATCAACTATTTTGCATGCATGATTAAACATAAAAATGACATAATGAAATCGCGTTTCTATTTCTAATCCAATTTGTTTTTTGTAGAATCATAATTCTATTCTACATAATTTGATTATGTGTACCAAACGTATCGTTAGTTTTTTTTAAACCTTGTAGACAAAGTTGATTTTAAAGTCAAAATGTTGGGAAATTTATTATCCTATTTTCTTATAAAATAACAAACGTATAAACAAAATACAATTACATCTTTCAAGTTTGGTTATAATTACAATTTAATATCAATTTAAAAAAATGATATTCTCCTCAAATAATTTAATTGAAATAATAATTACATTTAAATAATTAACCATTATATAATAGAAATTAACGGAGATGACATTTATGTTGACATTTGATGTCTTAAATGCCGAACGATCTTTTACTAGCAACCATGTAATATAAGGTTTCTACTGGTCCATTGAAATCAAAAAATAAAAATAAAAATAACAATGAGAGAGCAGAATAAGGGACAGCTCTCCAATTTGAATTAAAACCTTCACTATTCAAGCTACACGTTCATAGGTTAAGCAACAATTTTTTGCTACTCAAATTTTAAAAAATTGCAATAAATTCTTATAAAGGTTGAATTTTCGTGGCTGATCTACTTGATTACTTTACCACTTTCTTGATTGCAACAAAAAAATATCCACAATAAATTGGTATATTCTCACAAGTCATAACTGTCTATTTTTTGAAAACTTGATACTAAATTATAAATACTACCGAACTTAAAAAAATGTAATTGTATTTTCTCAAAAATATAGTTCTAGGAATTAAAAAGTAATTCAAGACTGTAAATCTCTGTATGTAAAAGGAAGCCAGAAAGCATTGAGCATATATGCTTTGGTTTGCTCATGGTGCAATTTGGTTTGATGTGGAGTTTCAGTTTTGATTAGTGATTAGAAAGAAAGTGGTAAGCATAATTGATACTTGGCTACTTTGATCATGATCTTCCTTTAATCTCAGCCCTTCATCACTCTCCAAGTGATGCTGTGCGTTTTGATGTGGTGCTGTGTGCTGCGGCTTGACCTGATGCTGCAGCCTCCTGATGCTGTGCGCACACCTCCTACCTGTGGGCAGAAACTTCCACAGCAGTGTGCCTGACCTTCTCATGCTCAAAATTGAAGCACACACATGTGTGCAACCTTATAACTTTCTGAACTTTGATATCCCACAATTGGTTTGGACATTAACCAACCTTTGGACCATGTTTGGACCTGTTCAAACCTTGACCATGTTTGAACCATGTTTAAACCTTAGACAAAAAACCAACATAACTCATTCGCTAATAAATTTAAAATAGAATGTCTAGCAATTTTATCCGTGTCCTCAGGATTTATTCGACTATTTTATAAATTTTAATGTCTTCCTATTAGATTCGTTAGTACGTAATTACAAGAAATACTTTGGCAAAGACAAAAATTAAAGCATCCATAATGAAATTCTACCTTTAAGATTGTTGGAATTATTTGTGTATGAATGCTTTAATTCTTGTTACTAATAATAATTTGTACTAACAATTAAACATAACAGTTAAGAAAAATAAGGACTAGAAAGCTTAACTATAGAGGCACACAGAAGTATTGTCCTTAAAGATAGATTTCGCATCTCCGAAGTCTTTAACTTGGCGCGTAAGGTCTCAATGCGTCTACCCTATAGGATTCAACCGTAGCAATCCTTTGTATGAACGCGCATCCACTACAAAGGCTAAAGGATTGCTACCGAAAATTCCTTGCTATTTGGCACTCATAATACTTGATAAATTATTAGAGAAGAAAAGTAGAAATGGGTTGTTCAATGTGTGTGTTTATAGGCTCTTGGACTTGAGAGTTACAAGCCCATTAAATGCTGAAATTAATGGTGAGATAATGATCAAATAATAGCTCAACAGCTAGTGACTTAATGATAAACGGTTAGTGGCTTAATGGTTAAACGGTTAGTGGCTTAAATGTGAGTTAGTGACCTTATTAAGGCTCAAACAGCTAATTTGACCACAATATTTAACGGCTAGTTACACAAAAGGTTAAGTATTTTGAAATACATAAAAAATAAAGCTAACAATTTTGACACCTTTAGCCAAAAACAATAGTTTTACGACAATATGTAATCCTTTAAAGTGAGTTTTATTCAAGAAGTAAAATTCAATTCAACCCCACCTTCACTCAAAACTTGAATGGCATGAGAATCACCAAATGTAATAGTTTTGGGTTCTTTATAAAGAGTAAAATTTGAATTAATTTATCACTAGAAATAAATTTTACCTTAACGATAAAATTTAGATTATCACATAATTCTATATGTTCTAAACAATATGATCTAGATGATGGCTTTGATACCACATGTAAGAATTTTGATAAATATCATATATATATATATATATATATATATATACACACATGTAAATATGCAGCGAAAAATTAAATTATATACCTCTAGATAGGATTGTTTAAGCACCACACCAAATCCATATAAGAGAATAGTTTGAATAGTGTTTAGAACACTTCAAACACCTAGTGATAGAGGTTCTTCTAATCTATGCCTTACTATAGAACTTTGGATTGATGGTATCACAAACTTGTTACTTATATGCTAGATTAAGAAACCCTTTACAATGTAAAATAATTATTCCTTCCATCAAATAATTAATGGAATGAATTTCTTTATCATTCCACAATAGAAGTGGGTAATCCACAATAGTAATGGGTAATACACAATAATAATAGGTAATTTATTATCTCTTTAGAGGGTAATTATCCCATAAATTTTATTTGTCATTTAAGCTACATCAAATCTCCAATTTAATGGAGATAAATCTTACATCGTGATCTTCGTTAGAAAATACTCAAATAGTAGAGAAAATAGAAATAAAAACCTTAGATTTATAAGTAAAAATTAGTGAAATATATCCTGGTGGCGTCTCTCTTTGTGGATTTGGTTTTCTCCTCTCTCTCCTCGCATATCCAGTTATTCCTCCTTTGTCGCTCCTATTAAACAAAAATATTTATTTATTCTTTTATTTTAAAAAATCATTTTCTTTCTTTGAGTTTCCTTCCGTTGTAGACTATAAATTATTGATGCTATTTTTGGGTGCATAAAACTAAACGGAAAATAAAAAAGAATTAAAGACAAAAGAAAAAAAAAACTTTTACCAAACAAAAGATAGCAAAGAAAAAATGAGAATTCAAAGCCAGCTCGTAATTTGTGATTTAGGTCTTCAAATTCAAATCCAGGAATTGAACTGGGTCGGCCTCTTTGTTGTGTGTGTTTGTTATGGTATTTTGGCTCTACAATTGGTTGAGCTATGATGTGGGCTTGGTTGCCTTTTCGATAGAGATCTTGCAAATTTTTAGTTGATAGGTTTTATAATGCCTTGCTAAAAAATGAGGCCTCTATGTTTCACTTTTTTTTAGGTAAAACAATAGATTTAATAGTAAAAAATAATGAATAATATTTGGCTTCACACCAATACGAAGGAACCTCCTCTTATTACCTAGTGATGTGGTAATTTCATATTGGATCATGTATTAAAAAATCATGTGCAAGTCACATAATTTTTGAAATGAGATATTTAATAAATAAATCAATTCTTTTATCATGTTATTTACACATAATTTTTAATATATAACCCAATATAATATAAAATTACCATATCACTGTGTAAGAAGAGGTTCATCCACACTGGTATGAAGTTAAGTATTATTAAAAAACAATAACATTCGATGGTAATCTAATACATTTGAAATATCACTGAGTATATAAGTTTTACCATCAAATATTAATTTTTTTTATCATCAAATGTATTGTTTTACTGGAGTTATAGCAGTGAGACATGGATTCCAACCTTTTGAGTAATGCATGGTAACATGCACCTTTTTAGTTTTATTGTCCAATATATGACTATTTGGTGGGTTATCAGGTCATTTCTTAAATCACACCATTAGTCTCCATAGTTTGGTACTTTGATCAAATTGGTCACTAAAATTTCAATTTGGTTAAATAAGTTTACACAATTTGGCCTCTTGATCAAATTTGTCACTAAAATTTCAATTTAGTCAAATAAGTCCTTAGAGTTTCTATTTAGTCTAACTAAGTCTCTCGATAACTTCATCTTAACTCCGTAGATGGTCATCTAGACTCAATTGTTAGTCACCTAGTTAAAATACAACAAGAATTATCTTTCCTAAACTTCACATGAAGAACATACAATTTGAATAAAGGGAGTTAAGGGTTGCATCAGGAAAAAAAGTTAAAAGAGAAAGACTTAATTGGACCAAATTGAAATTCTGTGACTTATTTCACCAAATTAAAATTTTAGAAACTAAGTTGACTAAGGGATCGAACTTTGGAGGACTTATTTGACTAGATTAAAACTTTGAGAATCAATTTAACCAATAACTAAACTATGGAACCTATTGTTGTAAATTAGGGCTTAACAAGTTCTAATTTATCCCTTTAAAAAAATTATAATTTATATTTTCTGTAAAATAAAGTAAGGATTTTGTATGTCAGTCCGACGGTGGCAATGGCTACTCCTCTTCGCGTTCAATTTAGCGTACCTTTGCTGAAAAAAATATATAAAACGAGTAGGCCCAACTTCATGTTGAGCTGATACAAGATACAGTCGTATGCAATGGGAAGTGCTTTTGATAGGTTTTAAATTTGCCAAAAGAAAGACAGACAGATAAGAAAATGGGGAGAATAGATAAAAGATAAAATTGTCCTCTTAAATTAGATTGTTTTGGCAATAACAGTGCCAATATATTATTCATTATACAAACTTATTCTTCTGTGTATGCCTGAATAATTTGAGATTCTAATCAAATACAAAGGAGTGTAAAATAAAAATGTTGATTAAGACCCAAACTATTGTCAATCTTTAGACCATCCAATCAAATATGCGAAATATGCCACCACTGATTAAGGCCTTCATTAATGTTTCTTTCTGATGTGCATGGTGGGTGCCTCAGGGACGCACCTCCTCAAAAGCTCCTGTATAGAACTGATTTCTTGTGGCTAAAAGCATCGAAAGAGAATTTACCATGGTATGACCCCATTCCACTATCCCCAATTCCCCCAAAAGGTAAACTTGAAACTGCAAACTGCAAAACAAAAATTTATCATACATTCCTCCATCAACAAGTTCAAATATGCATAATCATAGTGATTGAGGGCATGCATGTCTAAGGATATGATTGAGAAGAGAAATGTAAGATAAAACAGTATCTAATGCACCATGAGGTTTTTGAATACAGCTTACTTCATGCAAATGATGGAATGTCCATAATTCATACTATAGTAGACTCATGGACGAACGCACAGCCTAGTGGGGGCACCCGCCCCTACTGAAGTCAAAATAACCTTTGAAATTTTTGTAAATTATTACAACGTTTTAAAAATGTCCTCACTATTTTTTTTTTTAATTTGCCCCCACTCCACTAATAGTCAAGTGAAAATTTACCTTAAAAACTAAAAAGTAGCCCCCAATTTCCAAACAATTTCTCAAGAAATAAAATTATAATAAAAACGGAAAATAAAGAAAAAAATAGAAAACTGAATAATGTTTTAAAAAATGTGTTTTGTAATTTTTTTTTATATTTCCTCTCAAATAATATATATTTTTTTAAATAACTTTGTCCCCCTGATAAAAAATTATGGAACCCTCGTGAACAAACTCACAAATTCCTCCCATCACATGAAAATTGCAGCATGCAGAGTTTTGGGCATGTAACTAGGTAAGGCTTTTTCATATGAACTTTAAGATGAGTAATTACATGTAGAAGGGTGTCATTGATGACCATTCCTCCCGCATATACATTCTGCACAAATTTCTTCTTTAGTTGCTCATCATCGGTGAAGAGATATGCAACAAGTGGCTTTGTTTTTGAGCTTATCACATCAAAACTGTCTTCCACCTTTTTGACCTATTACAAACCAGGAAAAAAGATAGATAAAATAATTCCAAAGATCTTGCATTTTACCTATGAAAGGTGCTCTGATGTTTAAAATTAATGGTAATTTAAATAACTTCTTAACTTAACAGTTAAAAATAGTTTGAAAGAGCAAGGCCTCTCCTCTTCACATTCAAAGGAAAATGTTTAATCAACCTTGTTGTGAGAAATTGTCTCTGCAGTGTGTTTGTGAAAGAAGATGATGAAAAGGCCGTGAAAATTATTATTTGAAATAGAATAAAAAATACACTTTGGATGTGCATCTAAGATAGAGAAACTCATACCCTAATCATTCAGCTTGGTGTGTTGGCATTAGGCTGGCTCATTATTTATGACTTTGACTACTTGGTAAATGACTTGGTGTGAAGATCTACTCATCTTGCTAAATAACTTTGTGTGAAGACCAATGCATCTTGATAACCAACACTTAATCAAGTATTTTTGATTATGTATTAATTGAAGGCCTAGACTAGGTGGACTTGTTGAAGTCTATAAATATGGGCATCAGGCGAGGTAGTTCTCGCCCTATTCCTTAAGTAGGAGTAGCTGATCAGATGTATGGTCTAGCAAACCATACACCAATATCCAAGAGTTGAGTGAACATTGAGTGTATTGGGGTTTCGAGTTATGAGAATTGAGGAGAATTTTCACACGGTTTTTACTTGAAAATTTATTTACCTTTGTGTAGTGAGTTTTAACTGCTTTCCTTATTTTAAAAGTTACAAAGAAGTGGAATAATGATTGACTCATGGACGTAGGCAATGAGGTATACCGAACCACGTTAAAAATTATTGTGTTATTTTCTCTTTATTTTTTCTATTGTTATTGTTATTTGTTGATTGAGAAGATTACTAGCTACTCACAACATTATTGGTGGGTAAAGAAGTTTGATGAAGAGGAGGTTCCCACGACACTTGCGGAGAAAGATGAGTAGCAGAAGCCAAGTGTATTCGTGGATGAGGGACTTGGAAGATAGTGATAATGAGAAGGCTAATAAGGATGATGAGATGAAAGTTCTTAATGGTTCACGGTAGTGATGAGAGATATTATGAATTATGAGAACTTGTATTCGTTGGATGATAGCGATTTAAAATAAGATTTTAGACCTAGGTGGAGCATTGTTGGGATTAGTCCCAAAATCTGAATCATGAGTGGAAGGCCTGTCCAAAACAGGGGGTTTGATCGGGCGGAAGAAAACTTGACCTAGGAATTGAAAGTTTGACTGGTGTTGGGATTTATGGCTTTGACTATCTTAATAAGTGACTTAGTGTGAAGACCTATGCATCTTGGTAAATGACTTTGAGTGAAGACTAATGCATTTTGGTAACTAACGCTTAAATCAAGTATTTTTATTTATTATGCATTAATTGAAAACCTAGACTTGGTGGGCTTGTTGAAGTCAATTAATACAAGTATCAAGAGAGGTAGTCATCACCCTATTCTTTAAGCAGGAGTAACTAGTCAGATGTAGGGTCTAGAAAACCAAAAACTAAAACCCAAGGGTTGAGTGAATATTTGGAGTATTGGGGTTTTGGGTTGTGAGATTGAGACATGGTTTTTACTTAAAAATTTGTGTACTTTTGTGTAGTGAATTTTAACAGTTTTTCTCCTTCCAAAAGTTGTAAGAAGTGGAATAGTGATTGACTTGTGGATGTAGGCAATGAACTGTGCCAAACTACGTCAAAAATTATTGTGTTATTTTCTTTTTATTTTTGTTATTGTTATTTGTTGAATAGGTATCAGATTCCCAACAAGGGCAAACCTTTTGGAAATTAAATATACTTCTTAAAAGAGATTGTATTCTCACAGTGATGATGGGAAGTAATGGACCAAATATTTCTTCCTGCATTATGAGAGAATCCTTTGGAACATCCAACAATATAGTCGGAGCAATCTTTCTGCGAGGCAAAGACAATCGATATAATTAATGAAGTTTCATTTTACATACAATAGTCCAACAAAATATATGAAAAGAGCATAGAAGCCAGAAAATCAAACTCACAACTGGTTGTCGTTCCTTTGGCCTCCAAGGACGATTTTATCAGAGATCTTATCCCCATCCAACATTTTTGCCAATCGTTTGAAGTGGAATGAATTCACAATGCGGGATAGGTCACTTGATCCCATCGGATTCTTCCCAAAACGTGCCTCCAGTTCACTTCTCAGAGCATCTATCTGTTGAGCTAGCATGAATCACGAAAAGAACTATGGAACAAACACAAAGTTAATTTTCGTCACTCAAGACGGTCTTACCAACTTTGGGGCAAAATCTTTTGTCGTTATGATATAATCTACACCAACACAAGCTTGCCCATTGTTGCATGACCACTTGCCTGATATAATCCTCTTTGCAGCAACCTTAAAATTATAACAGTTAGATCCATGGAGCTAATTAAAGATCGATGCCTAATTAAACCTTAGTAAGAAATATTCTTACTTGTATGTTAACATTTGAATCAACGACAGCAGGGGACTTTCCTCCAAGTTCCAAAACTACTGGTGTAAGGTGTTTTGCAGCGGTAGCCAACACGATACGCCCAACTCTTCCTCCACCTATAGAGAATTTAAAGATTACCTTTGAAGTTATTTGAAGTTAGAGGACCTCACAATATTAGAAACTATGGAAAAGAAAAATCACAAGGCAAAACCTGTGAAGAAGATTTTATCCCATTTTTGCTCTAGTAGTGCAGCCGTTTCAAAGACAGCCCCCTCAACAACTCTCAAAGTGGATCTGTCTAAGTATTCCTCAAATAAGTTTGCAATCAATGATGATGTGGCTGGACAAATTTCTGAAGGTTTTACAACCACAACATTACCAGCTGCTATAGCTCCAATTACTGGATCAAAAGCCAACACTGGAAGATTGATACATATCAAGTTAGAGAAAAAAAAATGGTTTACTGACGAAATAAGACTGGATGTGGTAAACAAAACGAACAACTTAAATATGAGAAATCTATTCAATTACTTAAGGACTTAGAAGTATTCAAGTCATGTTGAGGGTAAATAACTGTGAAACCTGATTACATATAAAACATACAAAAAGGATAGTTCCAAGCTGAGATGACCAACACAACTCCTAGTGGATCTGGCACAATTTCTGCAGAAGATGGATATGTTGTCACTGAAGTATCGACCTGAAAAGTGCCAAGAATTTTGCATTAAGTTGTGAAACATCAAGGACATAAACAGAACAAACTTTTCATCATTAATTTGTTCTTCATAAGATTTGTGTGACAGTTGTTACCTTTTCTGGACTCATCCATTGCTTCAATTCTTTAAGAGCCAACTCACATGAGGATTTTGTCATAGAATACTGCATAAAATATGTAAAGCCCAAGAGGTGAATAATTCAAAATTTGGAAGCTGCAAATAGAAAATCATAATCATTAAACTTTACAACCTTTTCTATTTCTCATCCTTTTCATCAACACCAAACAAGAAGTTACTGAAAATAATTAATGTTTTGTTCAAGTTTCATTAAAATAACAATTAATGGTTTAAAGATAATACATATCATGTTGGCAAATTTATTTATAGCATAAATTAAAAAGAAAAGACAAGGTTACAAAGAGAGTAAGCATGGTATAGGAATATATATGATTAGCTTAGAAGAAGTAAAGAAAAGACATTTTTATTGAATCCAGAAAAAGAACAGAAAAGAAAAAGGTGGGTGTGTTTAGTATTAGAAAAATGTTTTTTTTTTCATTTTTCTTAATTTTTTAACAATTTGGACATTATTAAGAATATCAAAATATTTGTTGAAGAAATTATTAAAAAAATAGAAAAAAAATAAAAATATTTTTCAGTACTAAATGCGGTTTATAATACCTCAGAATAAAAGGATTCAAGTTCAGGCTTAGAGAGGTCCTTATGGAGAGCTCCTATAATGTCTTTCTTCTTTTCTTCAAGCATCTTTACAATGCTTTCCAATTGGGAGATTCTCCACTCATAGCTCTTTGTCTTGCCTAAACTGAAGTTCTTTCTTAGTTCTTTCACTAGCAAAGAAGCTCTCTCTACACCAAATGTTTCTGCCATAGCGATCAACAGTGTTGCACTTGCACAACTTTTTGAGATATAAAGTAAAAACCAATTGGAAGAATATTAATATTATATTGTTGAAATTGTGTTATACTTATATGCGTAATGTTATGCAAAGTATCATGTAACTATGTGATATTTTTGGTTAAAAACATCTCTATATGATTTATGGTAAGAAATATATGTATTTTCCATTTTTATTGAGCACTTCCCTTAAAAAGAAGAAAATAAAAAATAATATGCATCTTTATGTACATAAGAAAAACAATGTATGTGATATTTTTGGTTAAAAAAATCTCTATATGATTTATGGTAAAAAAATATATGTATTTTCCATTTTTATTGAGCACTTCCCATAAAAAGAAGAAAAGAAGAAATAATATGCATCTTTATGTACATAAGAAAAACAATGTATGTGATGTTTTTGTTGTAAATTTTTCTAAACAAGAACAGAATATGAGAATCAAGACTTAGAGACATGAATTAACACTGTTTTTAAGGCTTTATTCGTCCCCACTTGTATAAACAAGTTTGCTATGGGTTATAGATGAATAGTCCTCCAGATACAACAAAGTCTCAAACTTGAAGTTTGCAGACAGCAAAATCTGAAGAACTTTCGATTTAATTCTGCTTTGAAATATTGAAATATTATGGCATAATTTTTAGAGAAAAAGAGAGAAGAAAGAATGAAAAATGAATTGTATTTTGAAGTTGGAGTGAGGGGTATTTATAGGTGTAGAAGCACATTTTCAAATAGTTCTCGAAAGTCATCTTTTTTTTATTGAGAAAGATATTTTTTTTTCAGATTTAATGAGAGCCTTATGATCATGTCTATTAGTTTTTTAACGGACCAGATTGTGCATGTTTAAAAAATCTAACACCTTTTTGTTTAAATTATAACCTTTAGTTTAAATCATATATTTTTGTTTAAATCATAACCTTTATATTTAAACTAATATCTTTTGGGTTTTCAAACAACCATTTAATATCATTTTAAATGATTGTTTCTAACAATCTCCCGCTTGTTTGAAAACCAATTTTAAAAAATATTGCCACAATATCTCCAAGTCTTGTATACATAAAGTAAATATCTTTCGATTTAAAACCTTTTATTAGTGTAAACAACTCAAAGTCATATTGAAATGAATGGTGTCTTTTAGATTAAACCAACATTCCTGTGTGATACGACTGGAGCCACCACATATACAATTCTCTTATTTCGATGAGAATTTATTTTCACTTAGCACTATTATGGCCATGTGCTATATCCTAGTTTCATGAACCTCAAGAAAGCAAACCATAACTCTCTATAAGAAGCGGCACCACTCCTTCGTTCATATAGGTGAAGTTCCTCTTGTGTTTCCATTACTAGAACACATTTTATAACTTCATTAAGAGTTTAACTCATCATCTAAAACGTAACAGACGATATTGTCTTTCTCAACTATGGGACAACTTTGTGAAAATATCAACAGCCAATCACAGTAACTTGTTATTACCCATTAAAACCTAGGACTAGTGATTTGCTAGCATTAGGTTGGGTTACCATGACTACTGAGTTTTAAATGATTTAAGCCATATCTCTCTAAATATATTACTTACTAGATCTCTTATGAGTGCCTTAGTAAGTGGATCAGTCAAGTTCTTACTTAACTTTAGATATACAATTGTAATAATACCATCTTGTATCAATTGCCTCACATACTTTTGTCTAATACTGATATGTCTAGACTTACTATTTAAGGTACCTCTCACAAAACTTTATTATCACAAAGTGTGGATTTAAATGCATAGGATGTGGCCACAAAATTTATTTTTAACAATAAATTTCTAATTATTCCATTCAACGTTTTTTCTCAATTGCTTTCGAGGTAATTAATTTAGATTTCATTTTGTGAGACACATGTTTCTTACTCTTCCAAGAAACATCACCTCCTCCTAGGTATTTTATATCTCTTACTCTCATCATCCGACTAGTATCGGTGTATTCTCTTGATGTAACCGGATTATCATGGCATCAGTATATTCTCTTGATACAACCGATTCAAATCAAATCTATGATTTCTTCTAGGTAATCAAAGATTCTACTAAACTTGTAAATTCTTGTAATGTACTATGTAGTACTCAAAGCATAACTCCCATTAAGCTTTCTCACTTTAATTGTCATAAAGTGTATTTCTTGGTTTCACTTATATCAACCGTATAAGTTTCAAGATTTAAACAAATTTTCATATATATTTATAGTATTCTATAATATAATTAATACCCACACATTTAATATATATATATATATAATTTTTATTATTACAATAACAAGAAATTAATTATTTCATTGTTAAACAATGAAATAACCCCCACATTTCTACTATGTGTGTTATTTCTGAATACACAAGTTACTACTCAATGTAGACATAAAAAAATATGTTTGAGGAATTGAATCATACAAATGAAGCCCAGTTTTGATATTGAATATCAAAACTCTACACCCACATCTTTATCAGTACAAAGACTCTTACTTTGTCTGAAACAAGTGGTCGGACTCTCTGATTAATCATTTGAACCTTTGTTCAATATTACCATATGCATCACCATGTCTTTCTCATTAAGATAAACATACAATAGCTCTCATGCAATTGCACTCATAGTGATCACAATGTTCGGGTTATATGGTGTCCTCACACACCATTTCTAGAAATGTCATTTTTCATGTGTGCATCTACACTTAATTCTTCTTACACATGTATCAATTGATCATGTGAGTTTTCTATGAACAAACCAAAACAACCCCTATCATTTTGCTTCAACACAATGTTACTCATATTCATATTATGTCTTAAAAACATACACACAAACGCAAAAATTTATTAACTTCATGTTTATTATATGTAATAGTAACATCTCAAGCAAAATACTGTCATTTGAACATTAATTTCGTACAAATAAATCTAGAGATGTTATATCAATCTCACTAGCAAGATGTTATTTGACAACAACTCGTGCACACAAATAAGCTATAGCTATAAATGTTCATAGTGACTTTTACCATAAATTTATAATAAATCTCAATTTAATATCTCATGTAAATTTATAGTGTCACTAAATAATTTAATCAAACAAATAAAATAAAATTGTAAATTCAAATGCATGTAGGCCAAATGGCCTCACAGCTTTAACAAATCAAACCAAATGAATTAACATGTTATTGCTATCCTCAAATGCATTCCACATCCACTTTCATTTTCAAAATAATTAAATTTGCATACCACTGTATACAAATGAAAATTATCTTTCTCGTTATTCTTTCTTGCAGTCTTCTTAAATTTTCCTCCAGCTTTCACTTGTAAAGCGTGTCTTTTAGCTTTGCTTGCCTCCACATGATGCACTTTAGGACCACCTTGAACATTACTACTTTTTTCACATAAATGTGACTCTTCTTCAATAAGAAAATGTTTTTTTTTTTAAATTTGTTCTAAAGTGTAGTCTTTAGATTTGTGCAACAATCTTTTTCTATAATCCTTCCAAGAAGGAGAAAGTTTAGCTATAATAGTCCCAACTTGGAATGATTCAGGAAAAACAAATTTTAAAGCTCAGAGTTTATTGACAATAACTTGTAATTCGTGCACTTATTCTAAGATAGGTTTATTGTCAAACATTTTAAAATCAAAGTATTTGGAAACTAAATACTTATTCGTACCTTTTTCTTCCGCTTTGCATTTGTACTCAAGAGCATTCCAAATATCACGAGCTGATTTGATGTTTGTGAATAGATCATACACAATAACTCGTCCTTTTCTCTTTTCTTTCTTTCTGTAGTTGTTCGATCATTGCTGTTTAAGGCTGCTTTCCTTCCTTAGGTACTGGATCATCAGGAATGGGCTACAGATTTGGATCTAATATATTAAAAATTTTCAAAGCAGTAAGCAAGAACATAATCTTGTCTTGCCACCGACTGGAATTATTTTCGTTGAATCTATCTAGCTTAACGAAGTCTTGATTCATCACCTTGAATGATTCTGTCTCCATTTTGTTGGACATAAATAAAGCCTTAAAATTGTTGTAAATTTTTCTAAACGAGAACAGAATATGAGAATCAAGACTTAGAGTCGTGAATTAATCACTATATTTAAGGCTTTATTCATCTCCACTTGCATAAACAAGTTTGTTCTGGGTTACAGACGAATAGTCCTCGAGGATACAACCAAGTCTCAAACTTGAAGTCTGTGGACAGCAAAATCTGAAGAACTTCCGATTTAATTCTACTTTGAAATACTGAAATATTATGGCAGAATTTTTAAGATAAAAAGAGAGAAGAAAGAATGAAAAATGAATCGTATTTTGAAGTGAGAAGTGATGGGTATTTATAGGTGTAGAAGCACCTTTTCAAATAGTTCTGGAAAGTCATGTTTTTCCAGTTGGAAAGACATGATTTTTTCAGATTTAATGAGAGTCTTACGATCATTTCTGTTAGTTTTTTTAACGGACCAGATCATATTTGTTTAAAAAATATTAAAAACTCTAACACCTTTTTGTTTAAATTACAACCTTTAGATTTAAATCACACATTTTTATTTAAATCACAACCTTTAGATTTAAACTAATACCTTTTGGGTTTTCAAACAACCCTTTAATATCATTTTAAATGATTTTTTTAACAGCTTTCGGTAAAAGAAAAAATTGTATGATATTTTGTTAAAATATTTTGTGATTTATTCTAAGAAATATATATTTTCCTTTTTTATTGAGTACCTCCATTAAAAGGAGCAAATAAAAAATGAATCTACATTATTTATGTTACAAAAGAAAAAAAATAATCTGTGATATTTTGGTAAAAAATAAATTTTTATGATTTATGAAAAAATTATCAGATAGGTATGGTCGTACCACATTATTTGTATGAGCAATGACTAGTGATTTTCCACCATGGATTAGTAATCCACGTCATTTAATAATATCACCATCACTCTATGAATTTGACTGGTGGAGTCCGCCGCAAGATATGTATGATGTGAATTAATAATTCAACGTGGACAATTATTATTGAGTGGTCATATAGATAATGTGGTAGGACCGTCATATCTAATAATTTCTCTTATTGATGCTACAAAATTTAAACAATATAAAAGGATAAGAATTATATGAATAATAAACATCTAATTATATAATTCAATAATATATAAATATAAAATCCAAACAAAAAGTAACATCAATAATTTCTTTACTTTTTTATTTATTGGATTAATTATAAAAATCATCTTGTATTTTGAGGAAATTCTCAATTGTCAATGTCACCCGTGTACTTTGTCATAAAAAAAATGTTGTAAAGCCACATGGTAATGCATGAAACTTTCCACTTAGCTTTGACATTATACATATGGAGATTATATGTATAGAATCTCACTTTTAAATTAGCTTGAGAATATTTGATCTATTTTGTTTTAAAACAAACTAAATTAGTTGTAGTATTATCTTTAACCAAATTCCAAATTATTTAAAGTTCAAAAAGCTTCAATTTTTCATGGTATCATTTTACTAATGCTTAATATTTATACACTTAAAAAAATTCTGACTACTTATATGTTTAAATAAATCATCTAAATTAGTTAATACTTAAAAGGAAAATATTTTTCCTTTAGTTTAATTTTTCTGTGTACATTCCTTTTTCTTGATAATATATAATTCAGCAACTTTGAAATATTGTAACCTGTTTTTTTTCAGCTCATTAGAACATTTTTAAGTTGAAATGTTTTTCTATATTACATAGTTCACCATCAATTAACTTTCAGTTTTCGTCCGCAACACTAATTCAAATTGGTCATCATATTTTTTTCATAAAAAATCATCTATATTGATCAATTTTTTTTTATATTAAGCATCATATGAATTATTTTAATATCGCACATAATGTGAGGGTTATACGAATAACATAACTATATAATTCAATACATAGTTTTAACCCTTTACCCATGAAACATAGGGGCATATGATTAACTTATGTCACGTGTTTTTTATTTTTTAAAAAATAGAACGAGAGGAGAAGATAAGAAGCTATTTATCACACTGAAGTATGAAAGACTGACGTTGTTTTGTTTCTCTTGTGGAAGGCTTTGGCACGGGATAAAGACCGTCTGAGTGAGGAGGAGAAGGAGGTGTAAAATCTTCACCTAAATGGGTAGGGGTAATTTTGTAATTTTATAATTAAAAAATTAAAAATATTGGAGCAAAGAAGAACATGAAAGTTCTTCAAACTTCATGGTCATGTGGATGTCATTTAATAATAATAATAATGATAAATAATAAATAATAATATATTAAATTAATAAACTTCTTGGTTTGATAAGAATTTTATAATATAATATAATAATATATAATTTAAAAAATTTACAATGCTTTAAGACTCTCTGAAGCCATCGGAAGCTTCATCCTTTCATGCCAAGGTTTTTCTTTCGTTTGTTTTCTTTCTTCCTTTCTTCAACTCTATTTCTCTCCATATTTTGGCATAAATTTCTCCAATATTTTATATAAATTCAGTTATCCAACCCCAATACCAAGATTTCATCACATTTGGGTAAGTTTTCAACAAACTCTATATTTCAATTTTATATTATAATGAAACATTTAGCTAAAGAATTGTTTGTTTCAAGTTTTTGGACATAAATTTTAATTTTAAATTATTGAAGCTGGAAAAATACGCACAAAACTGAAGAATTTTGTTATTTAAGCTTGAAAATTTCATATTCATAGATTAAAGTGTTATTTCATTTTTTAGTATATTTAAAACTTTTAGATTAATTATTCAATAATTTATGGTGTAATTAAAGGTATTGGGAGGCTAAAAATATGAAATTTTTATATAAATATACTAAAGCTTTGAATTTGAAAATAAATTGGAACATGCATACCTCTATATATGCATTTAACCCATTATAAGAGTTTAGATCAAGTTATAAGATAGTAATACTGGTTATCGTATTTTTGTTAGGTGGAGGTATAATAGGGGCAGGTCCAAGTAATCATACTTTGTGAAAAGTATATCGATTAGGTGTAATTGTGGTGAGTTTTTACTGCCAAACTATATATATAAATTCTCATTGCTTTTTATATGATAAAAAATGTTTTTTGTGCTTGAATTTATGATATGTTTGAGTAAAAGATAAATTTGTACATTTGGAATGATTTGTGAAGAAATATGAATTTTTATCTCTGATTTGATATGATTGATTATTTTTGAATGATTTATGAGAAGAGTTGTATTTATTGAAATAAAGAGTTTATGCGATGTTTTGAGTATAAAAAGAGTTGAGTATGAAATTTGTTATTGAAATGATGAGAATGAGTGTGGTACTGATGTTGTAATAATATATATAAGTGTCTTACTGGATGGAGATATTTATTATATTATATTATATTATATGAGATGATAAAAAAGTGTGCCCTAGAGATTACTTCGCCCTCAGCTGTAGTTTGTTTTTGAATCCAGATACAAATCTGTTGGATATGGGCAATTATCATATGCATCTTGTTGTATGGTGATACAAGATGATAACGCATTTATATACATTAATTCTGCATATACTTGTTCTTTGGAAACCAGCCCAAGAAAGAGATGATTTGATTTTCTGTGAGACTTGACATGATGAAAATGAATGTTTGATGACTTTCAGTATTGATTTATGATAATTTGTTTTGAAATGACGAATAATGAATTGTACTTGGATCAAATGCAAAGTTTATGTTTTAATGTTTCCTAAATGTGTTTATATGTTTTATATATCAAATGTGATTTCTTGATGTATGAGAATTAAATTTTGGTAGTTTAAACTCATATCAGATTTAAAAGCTGACTGGTCATTTCTTTGTTGAAATGGCCAGGTTTTGAGGAGCGTTAAACGTCCTTTTTCTCAGCAGAAGTATCTTTTGGTTTAGGTGGTATCTTTGGCATCCTCTCCTCAAGCTATTGGTTATTGTAATTAATTTCTAATGATGTTGTCAGAATTGTTAAAATTTAATATGGTTTGTAAATATATCTCATCCATAAATAATGAGAAGAGAAAACTTTAGGTTTTTATTGAGATAACTATAGAAGACAAAAATGAGAAAATTGACTCCTAGTAAAATAAAATAATTAAACTGATTGTACGTCCTTGACTCATAAAGGTAATCTTATGGGTTTGAGTCATGACAATTTTTGGTATCAGAGCTATTGGTTTAAAGATTCTGCAGACTCGTTAATATAAATTTTGAAGAAAAATATTTGGATTAGTAATAAAGATTTTGTTTTTCTTTTGTTTATGTCTATAGAATTTCTAAGGATGCCACCTAGAGGACATGGTCGAGGTAGAGGTAGAGCAGAAGGTCAAGGTTGAGGTCGAGGTAGAATTTCTTAAGTGGAAGTCCATGTTAGTGAGTCAGTTTTTGAACATGGGTTAGCTATAGAGCATGTTCCTCCTAGAGATTGAGGTATCTAGTCATCCTCTTGTGATTGGTGTTCTAGTGACTACTACTTAAACTAGACAAATTGATCTTGCTTTGGTGACTAGGGTATTTGAGGTGTTTTCTTGTATGTTTGAGGAGCAACACAATGCTGAATAAAGATATGTAGCTGGTGGATTTGGGAGAAGACTAATAGTTTAGCTAGAGGAAAGGTCTGAGCAGATAGTACTTCGTCTTGAGGTTTGTAGTATAGCTTTTGAGTGGATCAATTGTCTAGGTAATATTTATTCAGTTATGAATATTACCGATGAGCAGAAGATCACCTTTGCAATATTCTTATTTGTAGAAAAGGATCGTCCTTGGTGGGATTTAGTACGTATGATTTCACGGCCTCAGACTTAAGATGGTTTGGTGGAGATTTTCTTTAAGGAGAATTTTCCTGATACATATAAAGCTGAGAAGTGTCAAGAGTTTGTAGAGTTTCGTCAGACTCCACAAATGAGACTAGTTGAGTTTAAGGCTCAATTTTTGGATTTGTCGAGATATGTCTCATATTTGGTGAATACTGAATATGATAATATTCGTAAGTTTTTGGATAAAATTCATTAGGAGATTCGATCTAGAATTTATATTTTGGAGTTTACTTCATTTCCTCAGTTGATTGATAAAGCTTTAATTGCTGAGATAGATCAGTTAGAATGTGAGAGCCTAAGAGATCAAATGAGGCAGTTTGGAGTATCGAGTTAGTCATTTGGTGTACCTCAGTCGAGGAAAGCAGAGGCTAAGTTTCATCCTTATAGTGTGCCTAGTGGAATGGCTACTTCATTCAGGCCTATAGTTTGTTTTTGATGTGGGAGATCTAGTCATGTTGTTGTAGAGTATGGATGTGTTGAGTTGATATGTTACACTTGTGGTGGTAGAGGTCACATAGCACTTGAGTGTACTCAGCGTATGACACTTTGTTCGAGTACAGTGAGTACAAAAGGCACTAGGGGTAGTTAGCAGAGTTCATGATATTTTCAAGCCAAGGTGTTTATAGGGGATAATAGAGTCAAGGTAGAGTTGGTGGTGGCAGTTAACATGAGTTTGGGAATAAATAAGGAGAAGGTCAAAGATAGCCTATTCAGAGAGGGTCGTCGACTAGTGAATTTAGAGCTCAGGGTAGAGTCTATACACTGACTCAACAGGATGTTCAGGCTACTCTTAACATGGTGACATTTGTGATTTTACTATTTGGTTTAGATGCTAGAATTTTAATTGATTCTGGATCTACACATTCTTTTTTTTCAATATCATTTGTTTTGCAAGCTGATTGGCCTAAATCATCTCTTGGGTGCATTTTATCTGTAAAAACTCTTGTTGGGAATAATGTAGAGGTGGTTGATGTATATAAAGGTTATGTTGCAATTGGTTGAGTGTCAATTCTCTATGGATTTAATTCCCCTAAAAACGGTGGATTTTGATGTAATTATAGGTATGGATTGGTTAGCAACACAATATACTTGTGTGGATTGTTTTAGAAAAAAAAACAGTTATTTTTGAATCCTTGGGGAAGATGAATTTGAGTTTTGTGGAGATAGAAAAATAATTCCTACAAACATTATATTGGCTTTAAAAGCACGAAAAATGCTTAACAAAGGTTACAGTGGTTATCTAGTTTTTGTGGTTAATTATAAGAAGGAGGTGCCAAAGCTAGAAGATATTTCAGTAGTTAGAGAGTTTCCTGATGTGTTCCCAAAATGTTTACCAGGGTTGCCATCAGATCAAGAGATTGAATTTGTGATAGATTTAGTGCCTAATACTACTCCTATTTCTATTGCAACATATTATATGGCCCCAGTTGTGCTTAAGAAACTTAAGGTTCAATTGCAGGAGTTATTATATAAAAAAGTTTATTATACCGAGTGTATCACCTTGGGGTGCTCCTGTTCTATTTGTGCAGAAAAAGGATGACACTATGAGATTATGTATTGATTACATGCAATTGAATCGGGTGACTGTGAAAAATAAATACCTTTGCCTAGAATTGATGACTTATTTGATCAATTATAGTGTTCTTGTGTATTTTCTAAAATCGATTTGAGGTCGGGCTATCATCAATTAAAAGTCAAGGAAACTTATGCTTTAAAGACTACATTTCGTACTCGTTTTAATCATTATGAATTTTTTGTTATGTCTTTTGGATTGACTAATGCACTTATAGCCTTTATGGATATGATGAATATGGTGTTTAAACCTTTCATTGATTGTTTATGGTGGTATTTATTGATGATATATTGGTGTATTCTAGAAATAAGGAAGGACATAAACAACATTTGAAGATTGTATTGGAAAATTTGAGAGAAAAACAATTATATACTAAATTGTGTAAGTGCAAATTTTGCCTTGATAAAGTTGTCTTTTTAGGTCATGTGATTTCTAGTGATGGAATTTATATAGACCCTTAGAAAGTAGAAGCAGTGGTTGATTGGGATAGATTAACAAACGTAATGGAGGTTTTGAGTTTTCATGGTCTGGATAGATATTATAAGAGATTTATTGATGGATTTTCTTTGGTAGCTGCACCATTAACCAAATTGACCAGAAAATATGTTAAATTTGAGTGAATTGAGGAATGTGAAAAGTGCTTCTAGAAATTAAAGGAGGAGTTGACAACGGCTCAAGTACTGGCTCTTCTTGTTAGTGGGAAATGATTTGTTGTTTTTAGAGATACATCTCATCGTGGTCTTAGATATGTATTAATGCAAAATGGTAAAGTCATTGCTTATATGTCTAGGAAGTTAAAGAGCCATGAGCGTAATTATCCTATTCATGATTTGGAGTTAGCTGTTGTTGTGTTTTCCCTTAAAATTTAGAGAAATCATTTGTATAGGGAGACATATGAAAGTTTTACTAATCATAAGAGTTTTAAATATTTGTTTACTCAGAAATATTTAAGAGGCAGAGGAGATAGATAGAATTAATTAAGGATTATGATTTTACCATTAATTACCATTCAGAAAAAGCTAATGTTGTAGTTGATACTTTGGGTAGAAAGTCAGGGAAGCTGAATGTACTGAAAAATGTGAAGGAAGAGTTATATTCTGATTTGAGCTCTTTAAAAGTAGAGTTGAGCCATAGGAGTGGAGTATTATTGGTTACTATAAGAGTTAGGCTAGTATCGGTGGAACATATCTTAGAAGCTCATAGTAGAGATTTAGAGATACAGAAAATCTGAAGAGAAGTGTAGAATGGAGTTAGATCATATTTTATAGTTTGAGGTGATGATATACTTCTTTTCAGGAGTTATTTATATATACCCAATGATAATGAGTTGAAAAGGAACATTATGGATGAAGCCTATAATACTACCTATTCAATGCACCCAAGTAATACAAAGTTGTATAGATATCTTCGAGAAACGTATTGGTGGCCTAGCGTGAAACATGAGATTGCAAAGTGTGTTTCAAAATTTCTAACTTGTCAGCAAGTTAAGGTGGAACATCATAGCCCAATTTGTTTATTATAGGCTCTTTCTATTCTTGAATGGAAGTGGAGCATATTATCATAGATTTTGTATCAGGTTTAGCTCAAACTCATGCTGGTCACGATGTTATTTGGGTGATTATTGATAGATTAACTAAATTGGGATATATATTGAAATTTATCATGCATATATATGAATTGAAGGTTGAGTTTGAGATAATTTTTTAAAGAAAAATGTTAAAAGAAATTATATAAAGGAGTTAGAATTTTTTTTGCAAGAAAGTAAAAAAACTTTCAAATTTTCAAAAGGCAGGAAACCGGTTTAACAAGCGGTCAACTGGTGACCTAATCGGTCGACAAACCAGTCAGCTTGTAAGGGTGATCGGTTGGTAAGCTGAACGGCGATTTGAAAGTAAGTCGATCTGCACCGGTCAGCCGATCAGTCAGCTGGTCAGTTGACTGATAAGTAAACCGGTTGGGTTTTAGTGGCAAACATGGAAAATTTTAAAGTGTCCAACCGATCGACAGGGTAATTGACCGGTTATATCGAAATTTTCTTACAAAAGCATTTTGAGAAGTTAGAAATCATTTTCGAACGTTTGAAATCTCATTTTCTCTCTCTAGAAAACACTCTTAAACACTACAAAACTGAAGGATTTTATAATCTTGTCTTAGAAATCAATTGATTTACATAATGAAATGAAGAAAATTGAAGAGAAATCTTTGAAAAGGTAAAAGTTTAAGAATTTTATTGTGAGATTTCAATTATGAGAGTTTCTTCTTCTACTTTTCTTAAAAAAGAGGATTTGAACTTAGATTCAAACCAAAAGAAAAAGGTTTTCATAAAAACCTTGCATATAAGGTATATAAATTGAAAGTAGAAGATAAGGAAATTAATGAAAATTTTCTGATTAGGTGATGGTGATCAGTAATATGGTGAAATTATTGAAAGGAGCAGGAAATGGAAAGAGGTGATCCATGATTAGCTTTGAGTGCTACGTGGTGAGTTGAATTTACTTTTAGTAAGCGAGACAAAAACGAAAACTACATAAAACTTAAAATGGCTGATAATTTGGGATAATTATTGAATATATATTCGGAACGTGTTGATTCGATGAATTATATATGATATATGTTAATTGATTATTTAATAGAAGTATGACTAATAATATGATTAAAGAATGAATGAATGGTCAATATATGATAAGTGATGAAATTGTATTATTGAAAGGATAAGATTGATGAGAAACTGAAGAGATAAATGATATTATTGCGAAGATCTCTTAAAATTATGATAATTGAGTTGATATTATATATGAAGAGATGATTTGGTTATATGATAAAAATAAATATTTTATGAAAGAAAATGATTTTGAATTAAATGATGTTATGATATGCTTGCTTATATGTTGTTATTCATATGCATTGCTGGAAGACCAGAACCTTGATTGGTATGGATGAAACATATCGACATGTGAGGAGACATCTCTAAAAGTTGTACCAAAACTGGTGTAGCTACCCGAAAACGGATATGAATTACCCATATGTTGATAGTATGGAAGGGATATGATGTGATGTGATGATATGTGAAAGAAAAAAAAAATGAAATGATGATAAATGAAATGATGAAATGAGATTGTAGATGCATTCACATTTATATTAAAATAACTGAGATGCTAAGACATTAGTTTGATTATGAAATGATAATATAGTTGTGAGTCTCATGATGAGACAGTAATGATGATAATCAATGAATACTTGATTTAATATGATAGTACATGACTGTTGTATTATGTAAACCTTATGATGAGGTAATTATGATGAAAATAATGTTAAAGTGATAATTATAAGTGATTGAGATGAAATCAGAAACAACATATATATATAGACACACACACACACATGATGATTGAAACCATATGATTTGAGAACTGGTTGACAACTGATTTGAATAATCTATATGACAATCGAGATATAATATATGACTAGAGGTATACAAATTGAGTACTTTTAGTAAATTGTAATTCATTGAGCTTGTGAAGCTCATTCCTTAATATTAAATGATTTCAGGCCTCGAGCAAGACTAGTAGATCCTTGACTAGAGACTAAGAGTAAGTAATTTAGGTAAGTCCTCCTGGTTAGCATCTTCAGACTGTACAAAGTAAGTAAGAAAGAAAGACAAAATAAAGGAAACAAATAAATAAAGAAAGAAAAAACGAAAGAAAAGAAGAAAAGGAATGAGAAAAAAAGTTGTGTATATTTGTATATGTACATATACATGTATTTATGTACTTATTTAAATATTTTGTTAGGATTGTGAAGAAAGAAAGTTGTAACTCCTCTGTAAAAGAGTTAAAGAAACTGTTGTAATTATTTTCAGTATTTTTATGCAATAGTTGTTGCATATATACGTCATGCTTGGATATGAGATATGATGACACCGTTTTGGGTGGGCTCGCCCTTGATAGGTCGTTAAAATTTTGGTATCATAGCTATAGGTTTTATGATTCTGTTGACGATATAAAACATAGTAATGTGAAAATCTAAAAAAAAAAAACTATATTTAATATAGAGTCTGAAGATGTCGCGTGGACTTGGTAGACCTAGAGCCAGAGTTGTGGGATAAAGAGGGCGTGGTAGGCCCCTTACGCTTAGAAGAGCAAAGATAAAGATTGATGTTGAGTTTTTAGTTCTTGAAATAGAACATGTTGATAGTGCACTTGGTACTAGTGGTGTAGTGAGGAATGTTGGTGCTGAAAGAGATGAGTTAAGAGAAGCTCTGGCTCATTCTCTTGAGAGAATGAATAAGGCAGAGGGTAGTACTGATAATCTACAACGTAGATTAGATGAACAGGTTAAGTCAGAACTTAACATTATAGTTAATCATGTGAGGAGTCCTGATTGGCAAGAGATTCAGAGAGTAAAGGGTGAATTTGTTAATGAGATGTAGGGAGATCGTTTAGCTAGATTTATTAAGTTTAAGCCCCAATCTTTTAAAGGATCTGATAACCCTTATGAAGCTAAGTTTTGGATAAGATGTATAGAATGTTTATTTGGTGTATTGACATTGACTAACAGGCAAAGAGTTTCATTTGCTACTTTTTAATTAGAGGGTGAGGCCTCTAATTGGTAGGATATTCTTCCTAGGATGAATATGGATGTAAATCGATCTTTAACCTGGAGTTGGTTTAAAGAGGTATTCTTTGCAAAGTATTTTCCTGATACTTTTAAATCTCAGCAGGAAAATTTTTTTATTCAATTGAGGGAGAATATGATGATTGTGGTATGATATGATGGTAGATTTGTAGCTTTATCGATATTTATGCCTAAGTTGGTGAATACCGAGGATAAAAAGTGTAAAAGATTTCTTAATGGCTTGCACTTTGAGATACATTCTAGACTCTCATATTTGAGGCATTTGAATTATGCTGCTTTGGTGGATATATCTCTTCAAATAAAGAATGATATCATTGAATCTAGGGGACGTAGAGAGTGGTTAAAGATGAGTAGACCCTGAAGGAAGTAAAGATGTTAGTATGCGGATTCATGGAGAGGGTGGACATATCAATGTGGATTGCCCATTAAGGATTAGATCATCTGAGGTGGTTTCTGTTGGAAGTGTTAGGAGAGGATAGTCATATAGAGGTGGTGGATCTAGGAATGTTTGGGGTAGAGCTCCAAGTAGAGGGGTAGTGGTTGAGAAAGGACGTGGTAGACAAACTAGAGAGAGCATAGTATATGCACTAACCCAGCAAGATGCTCAAGCAACTCTTGCTGTCGTAATGGGTACAATATCTATCCTTGATAGAACTGCTAAAGTATTGATTGATCCTAGTGCAACTCATTCATTTGTATACAGTTCTTTTATAGATGCATGTGTTAGCCTTTTATTTCATAATATTATTGCTGAAGTTCCTATTGGGGAGAAAATTATGATCAGAAATATATATCAAGGATGTGTTATATATATGAGTGATAGGGAATTTGAAGTAAACCTATTACCCTTGAGTATGATAGATTTTGATTTAATATTGGGAATAGATTGGTTGTCAACTGTCGTGCAAAAATTTACCTAAATTAATAAGTAAATAATTTTACGGTTTTACTTGCAAGTGCATAAGGTCAACATAATAGTATAGTGTGCAAAATGCGAGATCATCTCCAAAGAGTTTGGTAAATTTTGATTTAGAATTAATTTAGCAATATAAAACGAGAGAAATAAATATTGAGTTTGAATCGATAATGATAAAAGCGTAGGGACTTGATATCCACCACTAATCATGCTACCACAACAAAATAATATGCCAATGCTTTAATCATGTTCTGAATACCTAATGTTTGTCAACCTAAGGGCATGGTGTATACTCCTTAAGCTATTGATCTCCCTAAGCAACAAATTAGGCATGGTGTATACTCTAACTCTTTTCTTTCTTAAAGGATTTAGCATGGTGTATACTAAGTTGTTCTCTAAGAAAGTATAATATCTGTGGAAATCAACAAACACACGAGACCTAGGGCATGGAGTATACTCCCGGTTTCCCATGTTGATTAACCCAAGGACCCAGCGTGGATTTCTTTTGTTACTATTATAAAACCCAAGACTCGGTCATCCATATTGATTTAACTAACTAGTCTATACCACATGTATATGTTGATCAGGCAAACACATATAAGGAATTCAAGAAAACAGGCATTAATCAAGTTAAGCATCATAACATAATTATCGCAAAGGCACCAATACTGAATTATCAAGTAAATATAATTAAGGGTTCAATCAAGCCCTTACTAGTAAATTAGTTACACATGAGTTTGATGCTGAACATCTTCATAAAATAAAATAAAGGGAAGAAGAAACCCGAAAATACTAAGAAGAAGAGTCATCAATTCGTCTCCAAGATCTTTCTCCGAATCCTCCTCCCCTCTTTCTGTGTTTACAGGCTTATTTATAGGGTTTAGAAACATTTGGAAACCCTAAACTCATAAAACAAAACCCTAACCTACTTTCCTAAATAGGTACTATTCATTGATGCGCGTGTGCGCTCGATCACAGGCTGGTGCGCTGGAGTGCAGGTGCACTCAAACCTTCTTCTTACGCACGCGAGCGCAGGTGCGCTCGATCTTGGCATGGACGCTTGAGCACTGTTTGCACTTAATCGCATGTCTTTTTATGCTCGATCGCACTAGGCAGACGCTAGTTTTTACTCTTCAAGCCCGACAATTCCAAAATGATTCCTTTTCTTCAAAAACCTATAAAAACACAAAAAACACAGAAAAGAAATAAAATAGCATGAAATAACACAACTAAGAACTTAACAAACGTAAATTAATGGGCTTAAATATGAATATTTAAGCACTTATCACACTCCCAAACTTACATATTGCTAGTCCCTTAGCAATACGAAACTAAAAACTAAATGAAAAGCAAATAACACAAAGATAAATCCATTATTCATGGTATTCAAGAATTTAGGTATCACACAAAATCATGATATTCTTTCATAAGTAAGCTTAAAATATAAACCCATCTTCGCAATGAATAGGAATTTTAAAATCTAATTATTTGCAAGAGGCTTGGCTAAGGCATCACAAGTCCGAATCAGTGAAAAATGAACTAGCACATAAAAATGAAGCTTCCAAATAATTCCAATTTGTAATGTCTCTATATCTCCAGATTCACCGACTGTCCCAACAGAATGAACAATAATGGTATAGTTTTATTTTCTTCTTTTTTTTATTATGAGACTTTGTCATGTTTAGTCCCCTTAAGCTTTCTAATTGACCCATGTAGCGAGTATTGAGTCAATAACGCCCAAACCAGATGGTTTTAGGGCATTAGGTGTAAAGATACCCCTAAGGACTTACTAACTCGAGTCAAAAAGGCTACGAAACTAAACTGGCCTTAATGCCACCAAGAAAAATTCCTATCTTTTGACGTGAACACTCACTTCTTACTGAGGTAAGAGGTCCAATTACTCAGTGAAAAGTTTATTATTGATCATTATAAGCAAAATTCCCACCTTTTGACATGAGCACTCATTGCTTACTGAGGCAAGAGGTCCATTTACTCAGTGGAAAGTTTATTAATGATCATCATGAGCATTTTTCTCTTTTTGTGCAAAATTTTTTTTTCTACTTTTCTATGCCACAGTGTTCATCCAACAAGTCATTTCATTTCAATTAAGCCATGGAAACATGCACATTAAAATCATATGCCATACCTCACACAATTATGTGCTAATGTACTTGTGTCAGATTAGATCAAACATGTGAATTCTTAAATGCCTAAAGTAAGTAACTAAAGTTTAAAACTCTATCATCAGATCATGTGTTAAAAATTTAAAGCTCACTAATGAAATCACATCACAATTTTTTTGATCAACCAAAATTCAAGACGAACATGAACATGCATTTATTTTATTCTATAGCCTATTTTAAAACGAAAAATAACAACAAACTGGGACAAAGTGTGTGTAAATATGTCTCCCATACCCCCAAACTTAAATTACACATTGTCTCCAATGTGTGAATAACATGGAAAGAGCTGGCCTAGGAGATGGAGAACTGACTGGATTGGCATGGCTCATAGCACACCCCTAAACTTGAATAGAAGTACACGTTGTCCTTGAAAAACAAAAACTAAAGTAATATCGGAAAACAAAAATAAACTAAAAATAAAAAATAAAAAAGAAACTGAAAAAAATAATTAAAAAAGGATACGTTGTTGGGTGCCTCTCATGAGCGCTAAGTTTTATGTCTTCAGCCAGACTGTCTAGTCCAATTTGGTGCTTGGATGCTTTGGAGAGGCTTCAAGGAGGTGCACAGCTTTAATGATGTCATCAGTAACATCTTCAGATTCTGGCTTAATATCCGATATTGTGAAACAATGGGTGAGGGTGGTCTCCATTAGATCAATGTGATGGACTTGAAAAGTTTCCACAACAACACCTTGCATCATACATACATTAAAACATTCCATATCATCTTCTGGTAATTTCAATGCATCAAATATTTGGAATTCTATCTTCTCACAATTTACCTCCATACTTACAATACCCTCGTTCACACAAATTTTTGTATCAGTAGTTCTCATAAAGGGTCTTCCTAAGATGATGGGCAAAGGCAATGGCATAGGAGATTCTTCCATATCTAATACAATAAAATCAGCAGGTAAAATAAATTTACCTACCTTCACCAAGACATCCTCAAGAATACCTCTTGGTCGTTTGATGTTTTTGTCTGCTAATTGCAGGGTGATGGAAGTTGGTTGAAGCTCCCCCAAACCTAGTGTCTCAATTACAGTGTATGGCAGCAAATTGACACTCGCCCTAGATCCAATAATGCCAGCTCAAAAAGCTGATTAACTATCCTGCAAGGAATGGTAAAACTACCTGAGTCTTTTAGCTTTGGTGGAAGTTTCCTTAACAATACCGCACTCGCCTCTTCAGTTAAAACCACTGTTCCATGCTCTTGAAACTTTCTTTTATTAGTGCAATAATCTTTCAAAAATTTAGCATATGCAGGAATTTGTTGAATTGCATCTAATAAAGGAATATTAATTGCTACTTTTCTCAAAGTTTCAAAGATATCAAGCAATTTACTTTCTTTCTTTGGCTTTACTAACCTTTGAGGGAAAGGTGGTGCATTCACCTTCTCCATTTCACTTACCTTTGATGTGGATGTTTTAATTAGAGATGCTTGTACAGGCTCATCGGTTCCTATGATCTTGCCATTTCTGAGAGTTATAACGGCCTTTAGTTGTTGGTGTCCTCTTAGATTGGGTAGTGTTTGGGCTGGAAGCTCACCCTACTTTCTTCCACTTAGCTCCTTAGCCAATTACCCCACTTATGCTTCCAGTCTTTGAATGGCTTGCTCATGGTTTACATTTGTTTGTCTTTGCTCAGTCCGAAATTGTCTTGTTTCTGCCATAAACTGATCTTGTAAAGACATCAACTATTGTTATTGTGTTGCCAATTGCATTACAAGACTCTCTATGTATATTTTCTTTGATTCCAGAACTGATTAAGCTGCTTATTAGGAGTTCCTTTGCTACCCTTGAAAGTTCAAGGCATTTTGATTGTTTCTCTATGAGAAGTTGTGGTGGTTCCACCATCCAGGATTGTAGGTATTTACATGTGGGTTATTCTTGGGAGGATAGTTGTTCAGTCTCACATAGTTTGCTTGCTCTGGATCTGTAGATGAATAAAACGGGCAAGTTTCAGTAGTGTGATCAAAATGAGAACATATAGTACATACCTGAAGTTGTGTAGCTTATGGACTAGGTGAGATATTCTGAGTAGTCATGGCTTTTACAAGAATATCTAGCTTTCTTTCCACAGCAGCCATCTGATTTGAAGATCCACCATTTAAGGTCACCTCATACATACCTTTGCTTTTAACTCTTTGTCTACCTCTGGATGAGAATTGATGGGTGTGCTCACTTAAGGTCTCAAAAAGTTCTATGGCTTCTTCACTGCTCTTTTCCATTAGCATACCTCCACAACCTGAATCTACAGTACCTTTATTCATGTCACTCAGACCTTTATAAAAGTCTTATACCAGCTCATCTTGAGGTAGATTGTGATGTAGACATTTGAGAAGCAGCTCATCGAAGTGTCCCTATGCTTCAAAGAAAATGTCTTCATCTCTCTGTTGGAAACAATGAATCTCTTTCCTCATCTGTCTTGCCTTTTGGGTTGGTGAAAATTTCCTTAGGAACTTACTGGACTGTTCTTCCCAAGTATGGATAGACACTGCAGGAAATGAATTATACCACAACTTAGCATTATCTTTTAATGAAAAAGGAAAAAGAATTAACCTGATTCCCTCTTGATTAAGGCCCTGGATGTGTTAGAACTTGCAGAGATCAAAGAATTCCCAAAGATGCAAGTGTGTATCCTTAGTAGGTGTACCCCTAAAGTGAGTCAAAGCATTGAGTATCTGCAGGGATATGTAATAATTGCCTTCCACCTCCGGTTGATAAGCAATGCATAAGGGCTGGTTGAGGTCCTATGGGATGAAGGATTGCTTCATGGGTCTTTGCTCTGGTGATGGTTGGTTGTATAGCTATTCCGCCATCGGTGCCTCTCCCTCGAACTCTTCTTCTTCCTCCTCAATATTGTCTCTAGGCCTTTGTCAAATGGTCCACTCAAGCTCTGTATCGAGTGGAAAGATAGTTGGTTTCCTGGATCGAAGCTCTTGTATGAATCAGCTCAAACTCTTCAGTACAGCAGCTTCAGTACTGCTGTTCGGGTAGTTTCTAGACCATTTGCGCTTGATCGCTCCAAGAACTGCTCTTGATCGCACTTAAGCTTGCGCTCGATCACAATGCCAGAAACAGCACTGCTGCAGACCTGAAACAGAAAAACAGAAAACAAAAAGAAAGTAAAAATTAGATTTTTGATAAAACAAAATAATAAAACTAACGAAATAATCCTAAACAGAATTTAATGCAATCCCCGGCAACGGTGCCAAAAACTTGTCATGAAAAAATCTACCTAAATTAATAGGCAAATAATTGAACAATTTTACTTGCAAGTGCACAAGGTCAACATAGTAGTATAGTGTGCAAAATACGAGATCGTGTCCACAAGGATTGGTAAATTTTGATTTAGAATTAATTTCGCAATATAAAATAAGAGAAATAAATATTGAGTTTGAATCGATAATGATAAAAGCATATGGACTTGATATCCACCACTAATCATACTACCACAAAAAAAAAAAATATACCAATGCTTTAATCATGTTCTGAATACCTAAAGTTTGTCAACCTAAGGGCATGGTGTATACCGAACATCCATATGCTTCGTCCCCTCATGGAACACCGGATTCCTCCACAAGTACCCCGCACTTTGGCTATCTGAAGACACCACAACTTGATCTTTTAGGACCTCCCACTCGTCCAACAACCCTTTGCACCCCATAGCCTCCTTTATGGCTTCCATAGCCACTATGTATTCTACCTCGGTTTTTATGAGTGCTACCATTGGCTGCCACTGAGCCTTCCAATACCTCAGCAACCACTTCATCCCAAGCCAATGCTTCTTTCTAGGATTACTCACAAATTTGCTGAGAACACCCATTACCCAAGAAACCCTCAACCGGTTTCTCTCCTTTTCTTGGATTATACACATCCCAAGGATCTTTTGTGTAAGGCTGAGATCCTCCCTCTTGAACTCCTCACTGAGTTGAGATATAAACCTTTCCATCCTCTTCCTACTGTTCCAAACCAACAGCCCATCAATGACATAGGTGAGGATACTCACTATCTTCTCCACCTTGTGTCCAGGTGAGAAGGTTTCTGTGAAACCTATGTCTTCTCTTCTTGTGAACCCATTCGCCACCAGCCTAGCCTTGTTCTGGACTTCATCTCCTGGAGGGTACCCTTCTTTGACTTTGTAAGTCCACTTACAATCCATAACTCTCTGATTTACCGGAATGTGCACCGATTCCCAGAAGTTGTTATTCCTCAAAGAATCCATTTCTTCCTCCATAGCTAGCTTCGATCTTGGCGAATCCTTACATCCCATGTAAGTCCCTTGTTCACTCATCACTCCTTTTGTCCAAGGAGTTGCTACATCCACAAACCCATATCTTGAAGGTGGTCCGACCAGCCTTCTTTCCCGGTCTCTTGTGAGCTGATAGTCTTTCCTACTTGCTGCATCAACCTCTTCTAGTTTAGCCTCCTCTTGAGTGCCCTGAGCATGGCCTTCATCAAAGGGCTCTACCTGGTCTGAACCCTCTTTCCTTCCTTGCTCTACCTGAACTGAATCTTCCTTGATGCTATGCTCCACAAGAACCAAACTAGTTTGCTCACTAGCCCCTGCAGGGTTAGTTTCCTCCAAGTAGGGAAATAACAATTCATTAAAATTAACATCCCTACTTATAATGAGTTTCAATCCTTCTTTCTCTAAGGACCACAACCTATACCCCTTAGCCCCTTCCCCATATCCTAGAAACACACACTTTCTAGATCCTGGGCTAAGTCTATCATCCTTTTGTTGTGCATACGCAACACACCCAAAAGTCTTAAGGTTGTCCAACTCATGGGGTTTTCCACTCCACATCTCCATGAGAGTCTTTTGGGACACAATCCTAGAGGGTGATCTATTTACCAAGTATGCAACTGTAGCTACAGCTTCCCCCCAAAAACATTCGGGTAATCCGGATCCATTTAACATGCACCTAACCTTTTCCATAAGGGTCTTATTCATCCACTCAGCAACTCCACTTTGCTGAGGGGTTTCCACAACCGTCCTGTGTCTTAGAATCCTATTTAACCTACAGAATTGATCAAGTTCTTGGTTAAAAATTTCTAAGCCATTATCGGTTCTTATCCCCTTAACTGCTCTACCCATTTGAGTCTCAACCAGCCCTTTCCACACCACTAACTTATTCAAGGCATCCGATTTATTTCTAACCAAATAAACCCACACTCTTCTTAAATAATCATCAATTAATGACATAAAGTAAAAGTTACCTCCCTGTGTTGGTGTCCTTGCTGGTCCCCAACGGTCCGCATGAATGTAGTCAAGAATGCCCTTAGACTTGTGCACTCCGGTGTTGAAGCTGACCCGGTGTTGCTTCTCAAGAACACAACACTAGCAGAAATCAAGTTCCTTTACTTTGTCTCCACCAAGTAGGCCATCCTTGCTGAGAACTTGCAGGCCCTCTTCGCTTATATGTCCCAAGCGAGTGTGCTAAAGGGCTGCCCTATCCATCTCAGCCATCAAGCTTGCTACTTGATCATTGATTTATGTCTCTCCGATCATCTCATAGAGTCCATCGTTTCTTGCGCCTTGATCACTACGAAATATCTCTTGGCTACCTTGATCTTTCCTCCTTCTATCTTGCATGTGTATCCCATGGAATCCAGCTGCCCCAATGAGATCAAATTCCTCCTCAAATCCGGGAGATACCTCACATTTTCCAGTAGCCTTATCATTCCATCAAACATCCTCACCTGGATGTCTCCTATGCCTCTCATTTGGTAAGAAATATCATTCCCCAAGAAAACTCTTTCATCATTGATCTCCTTGAAATTCTTGAACCAACTCCGGTGAGGGTACATGTGATGAGTGCACTCAGAATCCAAGATCCATTTCCCGCTACCTTCTTGCTCCTTGCTCACATCCGAGCACACAACAAGAACATCACCATCTGCTGTTCTATTTTGGCAACCGAAGCCTCTCCATTCTTGGTATGGCTTCCTCCTCTATCCCTTGTCATCTTCTTACAATCTTTCTTGACATGACCCTTCTTATGGCAGTAGTAGCAGGTCATCCCTCCAAATCTCAGTTTGGAATGCATTCTCCCATGGCTTTCTCCTCTACCTCTGTCCTGGTAGTAGCCATGCATGCTGCTGTGCACTCTCTCATGGCTCTCTCCTCTACCTCTGTCCCGGTAATAGCCATGTATGTTGTTGTGCACTCTCCCATGGCTCTCTCCTCTACCTCTGTCCCGGTAGTAGCCATGCATGCTGCTATGCACTCTCCCATGGCTCTCTCCTCTACCTCTGTCCCGGTAGTAGCCATGCATGCTGCCATACCAAGTTGCTGGCCTTCTTTTAAAGAACAGCCCTTTACCACTTGATGCACTCCTTATCTTGGCATCAAGATCATTTTGCAACTCTTTCTTAGGATTAAATTTAAAAGCAAAGATTCATTTACGAAGATACCTCTTATTAGGGAGAGTCTTGGCAAGAAACAACTCGTCTAGTTTCTTCCATATTTCGAGTCTCCGCACTCCCTTATGATATTATCCGATATGTGCAAGAAAATGGTGCTGTAAGCCATCTTATTCATCTCAATCCACTAGTCCTCCGTGGTACTTGCTGGAAAAGCATCATCTTCTCCAAGAGCCAAGTCCACTTTCTGTTGCACTAGAACCTCCTTGATCTTCCACTTCCAAAGGGCAAAGTCTCCCTTTCCATCAAACTTCTCAATACCGAAATTTGAAGCATTCTTTTGCGAACAAGATCCCCGATTTATGCACTACCCACAAATGCTTTCTTCAACCTCAAGAACACAGATCGAAGATGGATCTTAACACCGTTCTTGAATCAACTTTCAAGAACACAACTGGATCTTGATCTTTACACCGTTCTTGAATCACCCAAGAAGTTTAATCTTTGATTCTTGGAGTCTTGGCTCTGTACCTTCTACTTTTTACTTCGATAACCAGCTGTGCAGCTCTGATTCTACTGACCAAAGCTCTAATACCACTGTTGGAAATCACCTTGACAAGATGCCCAGGTGGTGATCTTCCAAACACCCAAGTCTAGAATGACTTGTAGAAAGAAATACAGCAATTGAACACAAGAACAGAAAATCAAAGAAAGAAAGAAGACAAGCAATTTGTTATCGAGGTTCGAAAATATGCCTACGTCCCTATGAGTTCCTCCAAACTCTCTGCACTAAATCAATGGTTCTTTACATTTCAACAACCCTCTCCAAGAAACCTCAAGTTCTTGAAGGAACCAAGAAGAGAACGAGAAAGTGATAGACCTATTACAATGCTTCCTATCAATTCTCTACTACCCTCTCTTCTTTACAACCAGCCTCTCTACAATGAGTCCCTCTTGTATGTCTGTGTCTTTGCACTCTCACACAATTCTCTCATTCACACACATGTCTCACAAGTTACATCATCACATTCTTGTGTCTTTTTTTGTTGTTGTTGAGATTGAACCTAGGTGACCCTTTATATAGTGCACCAACTTCTTGTCCAATCTTGTGTGTCATTCTCCACCCTTAGATCTTAATGACCACTTAACCATGGCCCTCCATCAATCCTAAGTGGTGCTGTGCGTTTTAACCTTGCATTCACACACCTAAGAGAAGGCTAAAGCATGCTGTCCATGTGTGCCAGCCAGCGCTGCAGCGCTCCCTTGTGCTATTCCTGCCAGGTTCCAGAGCTGCAGCTCCAAGTTGCTGTCCCCTTCACACAACATCCTTCTACTTGTGTGCCCTTTCTCCAAAATGAAGCACACACATGTGTGCAGCCTTCTAACTTGCTGAACTTTGATCCTCCACCTTTGGTTTTAACCATCTTTGAACCATACTTGGACCTGTTCAAACCTTAACCATGTTTGAACCATGTTAAAACCTTAGACAAATACTAACAATTGATGATATTCTGGTGCATTCTAAGAGTGAGGAAGAACATGTGAAGCATTTAGAAATTGTGTTAGAAATTCTAAGGAGTGAGAAATTATATGCTAAATTTCTAAATGTGAGTTCTGGTTGAATGAGGTAACTAAGTATCTTGAGGAAGAATAGCAGTTGATCCTCAAAAGGTTGAATCAATGTTAAGTTGGGAGAAACCTACCAATGTAACTAAAATTAGAAGTTTCTTTGCGACTGGCTGGTTATTACAGGACGTTTACCCAAAACATCTCGATAATTGCAATACCATTGACTAGATTGACTAGGAAAGATGTGAAATTTGTATAATTTGGAGAGTGTGAAAAGAGTTTTTAAATTTTGAAAGAGAAATTGACTACTGTTCTAGTATTAGTGCTTCTTTCTAGTGATGAAGGATTTGTTGTGTATAGTGATGCTTCGGATCAAGGGTTAGGATGCGTGTTAATGCAACATGAGAATGTAGTGGCTTATGCCTATAGGAAGTTGTGTATATAAAGGTGGTGTTGCAATTAGTTGAGCATTAATTCTATGTGGATTTAATTCCTCTAAAAATGGTGGATTTTGATGTAATTCTAGGTATGGATTGGTTGGCAACACATTATACTTGTGTAATTGTTTTAGAAAAAAAAAATATTTTCGAATTGTTAGGGAAGATGAATTTGAGTTTTGTGGAGATATAAAAATAATTCCTACAAACATTATATCAGCTTTAAAATCACGGAAGTTGCTTAACAAGGGCAGTAGTGGTTATCAAGTTTTTGTTGTTAAATGTAAAAAGAATGTGCCAAAGCTAGAAGATATTTCAGTAGTTAGTGAGTTTCCTAATGTGTTCCCAGAAGATTTGCCTGGGTTGCTACCAGATCGAGAGATTGAATTTGTGATAGATTTAGTCCCTAATACTAATCCTATTTCTATTGCACCATATTGTATGGCCCCAGCTGAGCTTAAGAAACTTGATGTTCAATCACATAAGTTATTATATAAAAAGGTTTATTAGACGGAGTGTATCACTTTAGGGTGATCCTGTTCTATTTGTGAAGAAAAATGATGAGACTATGAGATAATGTACTGATTACATGCAATTAAATCGGGTGACTATGAAAAATGAATACCCTTTGCCTAAGATTGGTGACTTATTTGATCAATTATAGTGTTCTTGTGTATTTTCTAAAATCGATTTGAAGTCGGACTGTCATCAATTAAAAGTCAAGGAAACTGATGTTTTAAAGATTGCATTTCATACTTGTTTTGATCATTATTAATTTTTGGTTATGTCTTTTGGATTGACCAATGCACTTGCAGCCTTTATGGATTTCGTGAATAAGGTGTTTAAACCTTTCATTGATTGTTTTGTTGTGGTATTTTTTTGATGATATATTGGTGTATTCTATAAATAAGGAAGAAGATAAACAACAATTGAAGATTGTATTGGAAACTTTGAGAGAAAAACAAATATATACAAAATTGATTAAATACAAATTTTGGCTTAATAAAGTTGTCATTTTAGGTTATGTGATTTCCGGTGATGGAATTTATGTAGACCTGATGAGAGTCATAAAATGCATCTTAACAGTACTTAATTATTAGCATTTTAGGGTTGATCTAGGTTTTAAATGCACTTTTATACGTTAACAACTCTAAAGTATCATTCTTGAATCATTGATCTACTTCGGTGCATTTTCAGGTACTTTAAGCTCAAAAGAGGAGGAAAAGTTATCATTGCTTGAAGCACAAAGACTCGAGGCATACTGGAGTGAAGGAATACTTCCGGAAGGACAAGATAGAGGGCTTAAAAGAGCAACAACTGCTGCCCGCATTGGAAAGGAGTTTCACTAAATTGCGAGAATTGCCCATACAGATCAATCATTTTTGAAAATTAAACTGTATTGATACAAGAAGAACCAGGAGATGAGACATATATGCTTAGAAAGATCCAGAAGTCTATTTTCTGGAGAATTTTACGGTTCATCAAAAGGATTTTTCTAGAGAAAGTTATGGCAGTTTTAGTAGACAATGGTCAGGTTGTGCGGGCTGTGTGGGATTTCAATGTGATTTTGGGCTTAAATCCCACATCCCACATCGATTGGAAAATGTATTTCTATATCCCACATCGGATGGGAAACACATTGCACTCTTGGTATTTGCCTATATAAGACCCACTCCACTTTAGCTTTGGGAATGAATCGAAGCTCATCTGAAATCATCAGAGAGTGACTCTAGAGGGCCTTTAGGAGCAATCCAAAAGTATAAATTTGGAGGGCAAGCTAAGGATGATCGTTGAGAGGCTGGAGGCAACTCAAGGAAGCATGAACCCCATGGCTGGCTAGTCTCCAAGCAAGGCAAAGGGATGAATCCCTAGGTGTAGTTGTTCTTATTTTTCTTTATTTGATTCGGTTGTAGTGGAATTATTTTCATTAAACATTGTTATGTTTTATTCTTTAGTTTAATTAGTAGATTTATTATTACTCCGGTGATTGCATGCTTCTTTTCCATATAAGTTCAGTCATGCTTTTCTTATGTGTACCTGTTTGGGTGTGATTGAGTCCGGTAGATCTCTTTTATAGATTTGTCCATTGCTGAGGTATTGTCGTTTAGATATATCGTCGTCTCTTGATAATTTATAAGTTAGGTCATGTGTGCTTGAAAGTAAAGAAGATTTCATAACAATTACATTAGGATTTATAAATGCACTTTAATTGAATATTTTTCGATTGCCTGTTTGGGATGTGAAACTTGCAATCGAGATAAAAACAACTGAATCAAGTTAGGATTAGAGCAACGAACCTAGGGAGGATTTCCAAAACCTTGTCGTTTCTTATTTATATTATTCAATCTATTTATATAATTTGCTCACAACTCAGATTTTCTCATTTAATCTTTTATCGTTTGAGTTAAAGTTTACACCTTCTTTGTAATTAACTTGTTTCCCTGTGGAATCGACACCCCAAAGCTGTACTACAACTACCGCGTTATGTTTTGGGCGTAATCAAATTTTGGTGCCGTTGCCGGGGAAACACGCTTAAGTACAAGGAAGATTGTCAACTTTTGACATGACGGTAGAAGAACTATAAATAGTTTTTCTTTTCAGCAATTTGTAAAGGCGGTAACTTCGTTCCCTGTTTTAGCTTGCTACATTAATTTTGTTTTATTTTATCTTATTCTTTCTTTTTATCGTAATTTTTTTTCATTATTTTGTTACCTTGAATGCAAAGACATAGAGATGCTTGTAGGCCTGTGCTAGAGTCAGAATTCAATTCATTTCTAAATCCTTTATTTGACAGTCCATCTAGTCCTGAAAAAATGAGTGAACATGAATATCAACCCCCTAGGACCCTTCAGGATTACCTTAACCCTACACGCACAGCCACACCATCATGCATCATATTTCCAGCCAATACTCGCCTATTAGAGTTTAAAACAGGGATGATACAATTACTCCCTACATTTCATGGCTTGGATAATGAAAACCCATATGTGCACATTAGAGAGTTTGAGGAAGTAGTCGCGACTTTTCATAGTCAAGACGAAACCGATGACATTTTGAGGCTTAAGTTCTTTCTTTTCGCTTTGAGGGATAGAGCTAAGAGTTGGCTATACTCACTTAGACCACGATCTATTGGGTCGTGGACTAAGATGACTAGAATTTTTTTTAATAAATATTTTCCCCAACATAAGACCAATGCTTTGAAAAGATAGATCTCCACCTTTGCACAAAAGGACAGCGAGACTTTGTATCAGTCTTGGGAGAGATTTAACGAGTTATTGAGTATGTGCCCTCACCATGGGTATGAGAGTTGGCGCTTAGTGAGCTATTTTTATGAGGGACTTACATACAGAGAGCGCCAATTTGTAGAGATGATGTGTAATGGTGAGTTTTTAGAGAAAGATCCTGATGAGGCCATAGAGTACCTCAATGAGCTTGCTGAAAAAGCTCACACTTGGACTGGACCTAATGCTACTGAAAGCACAAATAGGTCACGACCTATAGGGCACCCAAATGGTGGTGGAATTTACCATCTTAAGGAAGAGGATAACCTTAGAGCCAAGGTCGAGATGCTCACTAGGGAGCTCGATGAGTTAAAGACTAAAAGCTTAAAGCCAACACACGTAGCTAATAATGCAAAATCTTTTGAACTGTGTTTTGTGTGTGGTGGGGTAGATCATCTCGCCCAAGAGTGCCCCACATTTGTTGAGAGGAGAGGGACGTATAAGGAACAATGTAATGCCTTAGGCATGTACAAGAAGCCTTTGGCACCCTTCTCTAATACCTATAATCCGGGATGGTGCGATAACCCCACCTTCAGTTAGAAATCTGAAAATCAGCAGCTTGCACAACCCCCTAGCTCATATTCTACACCATATCATGCATCTTCATCTTCTAGGAGTTCTTTAGAAGACACTTTACATGCTTTTATTGAGGCACATGGTAAGACTAATAAAAGACTTGAATCGTTAATTGTGCAGGTTGTTGAAGAACATAAAGAGATAAAGAGTCAAGTGTCCAAGTTGATGAGCTACTTGAGTGTGACTGAGCGAGGTAAGTTCCCTTCTTAAGCTCAGTCCACACCCCATGGTCAGCATCTAGCACAAAAGAATTTGAAGGAGGTGAATGCCATTGAGACACTGAGGGGTAAGTCATTACACATCCCAACAACGGAAAAATCAGAGGATGTGGATGAAAGCCATCAAGCACAAGCATACATGATTGACTCATTCATGGAAAAGGTCCAGCACCTTAATCAATTTGAGTCCACTCTCATCCATGGCTTCACCAAAGCATACATCGAGCCAGAATTTGTGGATGTTACTGATGACATCCTTGAGGCCCCCCAAAAGCATAGAAACACCAAATTTGGCAATGAAGCAGTGGCAGATGCATTCAACGTATGTTTTTCAAGGAGAGAATAAGAGCGTCTGGCTGAAGACATAAAACTTAGCGCTCATGGGAGGCAGCCCACAATGTATCCTTTTATTTTTATTGTTTTTTATATTTCTTTTTTCTCTTGTTTATCATTATTATCTTGCTGTTTTCCAGTTTTACTTTCGCATTTCTTTTTCAGGGACAAAAATACGAAGCAGTTCAAATGGTGGAGCACAATTTTCAACTTCTGTGCACCTTTGGCTACAAGGGGAGTTTCCTTTACTCTTTCTTTTACATTGAGGTCAATGCAATTTTTAAGTTGGGGGTGGAGGAAATGTGTCTCTTTGTTTCCATTTTCTTTATTTCCATACATTTTTCTTTTTCCATTGAACTGCTTGGTGTCATTTTCCCTCTCTTTTTGTTTTAAGCATGCTTTGTGGTTGCCTTGGAGTTAATTCACATGTCAATGATATAAACTTAATTGAGATAGCAGATAGCATTTAGAAGGAGTTAAATTTAGTTTCGGTTCAAAATTAATTTAAATATCAATCTTCATTTGGTTTGAGACTCTAGTTTGTGGTAAGATTGTATGATTAGTCTATAACATCTAGAGAAATTTTATGTGATTATTTTGTGAATATTTTTGCGATCTTGACAAGCTCTAGAACTTACTTGATAATCACTTGAGGTGAATTCCTAGAATGCACACTACTTAGGATATGATATAGGCCATTTTTGAACCGTTTGAGCCTTTTAAACCTACCATTGCTATATTTATCATTAGTCACCTATTTGAGCCTTTTTCTTGAAAAGAAAAATTGAGCTTTGTTTCTTTCGATAAACCATTTACTTACCTTTATGAGCCTAAAAATATTTTTATTCTTACCTTTCTTTTAAAAGAACTTAGTTATACACATGTTGTGAGAAGCATTTAAAAGGAGTAAAGGTGGAAATATGAAAAAATATCACTACTGCAACCCAAGTACATTAAAGGAGATAAGTTGGGGGTTGTGGAAAAGAAAAGAAAAAAAAATGAAAAAGAAGGTGAATGGTTATGTGCCAAAAAAAAAAGAATTATGGCAAAGAAAGAAGAAAGAAAAAAAAGAAAAAAATGGTGATTTGTTGAAAGAAATGCTCGAAAAATGGTTGAAAGAGTTGGGTGTTGAAGTAAGGTTATCCAGTGCTTAAAGAGTTGTGTTCAAAACTAAGAGATTAAGTTCTTCTACTTGTTGAATCCTTCCCGTTCTTTCTTAACCTTTACCTTAGCCTAACGTTACAAGCTTATTAAAGACCTTTTGATCCAATGTAGTGTGATTTTTCTACAATAGTGGAGAGTGATTTGAAAAGTGAGCCTATGGAGCTTGTTTTTGTGATTGATGTCATGCAATTTATTATATTTTTAGAGGCCAAGACTTGTATTCATGAATGTTATGCATAAAATCATCCGGGTGTTTGGATTAATGGTTTGTGGTAAGATAGATGTTAAGAGTCAATAACGATTTTAAGATTGATGTTTGGATTACTTTTGGACTTAGGTGAAATTTAATAATTCTATGTGTCATTTATTATGTGCAATTTTTGAGACAAAAAGTGAATTACTCTTGGTTCAACGCTAGCATTGCTTTACTTTGTTTTTAACTTCTACCATAGAATTCATCTCTTATTTTCGATTAAATTGCTAGGGACTAGCAATAAGCTAGTTGGGGGTTGTGATAAGAGTCATAAAATGCATCTTAACAGTACTTAATTGTTAGCATTTTAGGGTTGATCTAGGTTTTAATTGCACTTTTATACGTTAACAACTCTAAAGTATCATTCTTGAATCATTGATCTACTTCGGTGCATTTTCAGATACTTTAAGCTCAAAAGAGGAGGAAAAGTTATCATTGCTTGAAGAACAAAGACTCGAGGCATACTGGAGTGAAGGAATACTTCCGGAAGGACAAGATAGAGGGCTTAAAAGAGCAACAACTGCTGCCCGTATTGGAAAGGAGTTTCACTAAATTGTGAGAATTGCCCGTACAGATCAATCATCTTTGAAAATTAAACTATATTGATATAAGAAGAACCAGGAGATGAGCTATATATGCTTAAAAAGATCCGGAAGTCTATTTTCTGGAGAATTTTACGGTTCATCAAAAAGATTTTTCTAGAGAAAGTTATGGCAGGTTTAGTAGACAAAGGTCAGGCTGTGCGGGCTGTGCAGGATTTCAGGGTGATTTTGGGCTTAAATCCCACATCCCACATCGGTTGGAAAACGCATTTCTATATCCCACATCCCATATCGGATGGGAAACACATTACACTCTTGGTATTTGCCTATCTAAGACCCACTCCACTTTAGCTTTGGGAATGAATCGGAGCTCATCTGAAATCATCAGAGAGTGACTCCAGAGGACCTTTAGGAGCAATCCAGAGGGTCTTTAGGAGGAATCCGAAAGTATAAATTTGGAGGGCAAGCTAAGGATGATTGTTGAGAGGCCGGAGGCAACTCAAGGAAGCATGAGCCCCATTGCTGGCTAGTCTCCAAGCAAGGCGAAGGGATGAATCCCTCGGTGTAGTTGTTCTTATTTTTCATTATTTGATTCGGTTGTAGTAGAATTATTTTCATTAAACATTGTTATGTTTTATTCTTTAATTTAATTAGTAGATTTATTATTACTCCGGTGATTGCATGGTTCTTTTCCATATAAGTTCAGTCATGCTTTTCTTATGTGTACCTGTTTGGGTGTGATTGAGTCCGGTAGATCTCTTTTATAGATTTTTCCATTGCTGCGGTATTGTCGTTTAGATATATCGTCGTCTCTTGATAATTTATAAGTTAGGTCATGTGTGCTTGAAAGTAAAGAAGATTTCATAACAATTACATTAGGATTTATAAATGCACTTTAATTGAATATTTTTCGATTGCCTGTTTGGGATGTGAAACTTGCAATCGATATAAAAACAACTGAATCAAGTTAGGATTAGAGCAACGAACCTAGGGTGGATTTCCAAAACCTTGTCATTTCTTATTTATATTATTCAATCTATTTACATAATTTGCTAACAACTCAGATTCTCTCATTTAATCTTTTATCGTTTGAGTTAAAGTTTACACCTTCTTTGTAATTAACTTGTTTCCCTGTGGAATCGACATCCCAAAGCTGTACTACAACTACCGCTTTATGTTTTGGGCGTAATCAAGACCCTTAGAAGGTAGAAGCAGTGGTTAATTGGGATAGATCAAGAAATGTAATTAAGGTTCGGACTTTTCTTGGTTTGGCTAGATAGTATAAGAGATTTATTGATGGATTTTCCTTGATAGCTGCGCCATTAACCAGATTGACCCGAGAAGATGTTAAGTTTAAGTGAATTGAGGAATGTGAAGAGAGCTTCCAGAAATTGAAGGAGAAGTTGACAACGGCTCAAGTACTGACTTTTCCTGTTAGTGGGCAATGATTTGTGGTTTTTAGTGACGCATCTCATCATAGTCTTGGATGTGTATTAATGGAAAATGGTAAAGTCATTGCTTCTGCATCTAGGCAATTAAAGAGCCAGGAGTGTAATTATCCTATTCATGATTTGGAGTTAGTCACTGTTGTGTTTGCTCTTAAAATTTGGAGAAATCATTTGTATAGAGAGACATATGAAATTTTTACTAATCATAAGAGTTTAAAATATTTGTTTACTCGGAAAGATTTAAGAGGAAGAGGAGATTGATCAAATTAATTAAGGGTTATGATTGTACCATTAATTACCATATGAGAAAAGCCAATGTTATAGCAGATGCTTTGAGTAGAAAATCAGGGAAGCTGAATGTTTTGAAAAATGTGAAGGAAGAGTTATATTCTAATTTGAGGTCTTTGAGAGAAGAGTTGAGCCATAGGAGTGGAGTATTATTGGCTACTATAAGAGTTAGGCTAGTATTGGTGGAATGTATCCTAGAAGCTCATAATAGAGATTTAGAGATACAAAAAATCCAAAGAGAAATGCGGAATAAAGTCAAATCAGATTTTATAATTCAAGGTGATGATATTCTTTTTTTCGGGAGTTGTTTATGAATATCCAATGGTAGTAAGTTAAAGAGGAACATTATGGATGAACCCTATAATACTACCTACTCAATGCACCCAGGTAATACAAAGATGTTATAGATATCTTCGGGAAACGTATTGGTGGCCTAGCATGAAATGTGAGATTGCAGAGTTTGTTTCAAAATTTCTAACTTGTCAGCAAGTTAAGGTGGAACATCAGAGGCCAATTGGTTTATTACAGTCTTTGCCCATTCTTGAATGGAAGTAGGAGCATATTATCATAGATTTTGTATCGGGTTTACCTCAAACTCATGCTGGTCACAATGTTATTTGATTATTGATAGATTAACTAAATATGACCATTTATTAGCTATTAAGATAATCTTTTCTCTTGAGCGACTAGCATAATTATATGTTTTTGAGATCATAAGGCTCCATGGAGTTCTAATATCCATAGTGTCTGATAGAGATCCGAGGTTTACTTGGAGGTTTTGGCCTAACCTTCAATCAACCATGGGCACTAAGCTTCATTTTAGTACTACTTATCATCTCCAGACTGATGGACAGTCTGAGCGTACAATTCAAACTTTGGAGGATATGTTGAGGGCATATATCTTGAATTTTCATGGTAATTGGGATGTTGATTTAGCTTTAATAGAATTTGCTTATAATAAAAGCTATTTATTCAGTATTGGAATGTCCCCTTATGAAGCACTTTATGGTAGAAAGTGTAGATCTCCAATATTTTGGGATGAGATTGGTAAGAGACAGGTACTAGGTCCTAAACTGATTCAAATTACCACTGAAAAAGTTAAGGTTCTTCGGGAAACCTGAAAGCAACCTAAAATCGACAAAGGAGTTATACAGATCATAGAAAGCATGATTTAGAATTTCAGGTGGGTGGTTGAGTATTCTTGAGAGTAGCTCCTTTAAAGAGCATACTCAGATTTGGACGTAAGGGTAAATTTAGTCCTCGATATATTGGGCCCTCTAAGATAATTGAAAGAGTGGGTGTAGTTGTTTATCATTTAGCCTTACCTCTGAAGTTATCTCAAATCCATTACCTTTTTCATGTGTCTTCCTTGAGAAAGTATGTGCCTAACCCTTCACACATACTTCATTATGATCTTGTGTTATTAAAGAAAGATTTATCCTATCTTGAGCAACCAGTTGAAATTCTGGATAGACGAGACCATATGTTGCGCAATGAAACTATTAAGTTGGTGAAAGTACTTTGGCACAATTGATGAGAGTCATAAAATGCATCTTAATAGTACTTATTTGTTAGCATCTTAGGGTTGATCGAGGTTTGAATTAAACTTTTATACCTTAATAACTCTATAGTGATGTTCCTAGATCATTAACTTATTTTGGTGCATTTTCAGATATTTTATATTTGAAAGAGATAGAAAAGCTATCATTGCTTAAAGCTCGAAGATTCCATGCCCATCGGAGTGAAGGAGTGCTTCCGAAAGGACAAAATGAAGAGTTTATGAGCAAGAAGTCCTTTAGTGGAAGCCTAGGCGCCCAGAAGAGAGGGCCTAAGCACCCAGAAACTCCACCTAACCAAGACTAATGAGCGCCTAGGCACCCAGAAACCAGGGCCGCGGCTCCTAGAAGATTGCCTCACCAAAGATCAGGTCAAGCCGCGGCGCACATAAGTGAGAGTCGCAGTGCGCACATGATCCTCTTCTCCGAGTTATGACCTAATTAGGACTTTAATGATAGTTTATACCCTAAAACACCTTTGGAACTTTTGTATTATAAATAGATCACTTAGGGTTTGATAAGAGACATTCATTGAAAGGCTGGAAAACTCATCAAGGCTGTCACACTCTTCATCAAAGAGTCCAAGAATGAACTCCATGGCCAACTAATCTCCAAGCAAGGCGAAGGGATGAATCCCTAGGTGTAATTATTCTTATTTTCCATTATTGATTCAGTTGTAATTGGGATTTATTATCAAAACATTGTTATGATTTACTCTTTAATTTTATTAGAAGATTTTCTCTTAATCCGGTGATTGTATCTTTCTTCTCTATATAAGTCTAGTCATACTTTTCTTATGTGACGTTGTTTGGGTATGATTGAGTCTGGTAGATTTATCTTTTAGGTTTGTCCATTACTACAATATTGTCATTAAAGATATATTGTCGTTTCTTGATAAATCTATAGGATAGGTCATGTGTGCTTGTTGGAAATCACCTTAGCAAGATGCCCAGGTGGTGATCTTCCAAACACCCAAGTCTTAAATGACTTGTAGAAATAATTTCAGCAATCGAACACAAGAACAGAAAATCAAAGAAAGAAATAAGACAAGTAATTTGTTGTCGAGGTTCGGCAATGTGCCTACGTCCCTGTGAGTTCCTCTGAACTCTTTGCATTATCTCAATGGTTCTTACAAAGTTACAGCAATCCTCTTCAAGAATCCAAGTTTTTGAAGAAACAAGAAGAGAAGGAAGAAGATGAGAACTTCAACAATATTCTCTAATCTAATCTAGACTCTCTCTATCTTATTACAACCAGCCTCACTACAAGAGTCTCTCTTGTGTTTATGTCTCTCTACACAATTCTCTCTTAGTGTTCACAATGATCTCACAATGTCACAAATCTCTCTTGTATGTGTGTTGTATCTCTCTTGTATATTATATTATGAAATGAGGCCTTGAGAACCCTTTTTATAGCCTCTTAATTCTTGGACATTCTTGTGATTCATTATTGACCCTTTGGTCTTGTTCTCCCTTTAATCTCAGCCTTTAATCATCCTCCAAGTGATGCTGTGCATTTTGGCTTTGTGCGCACATCATTTGGACTACCTTGAAGCCTGCTGCATGTGTGTGCAGCAGTGTGCTGTGCGTTGCGGCACTCAAATGGTGAGGCGCGGCACTGAGGCAGGGCTGGAAGGGAGGCTTGCTGGAGGGAGCGGCGTTGGTGCTGCGTGGCATGGCATGGGCGAGGACCTGGTGCATGCCATGCTGTGAGGCGCGGCGCTGGCCAGGGTGCGCTGCGCCCTGACCTGATGCTGCTGCCTCCTGATGATAGTGCGCACACCTTCTACCTATGTGTAGAAACTTGCACAGCAGTGTGCCTGACCTTCCCATGCTCAAAACTTAAGCACACATATGTGTGCAACCTTTTAACTTGCTGAAATTTGATATTGCATAATTGGTTTGGACTTTAACCAAACTTAGACCATGTTTGGATATGTTTGAAACTTAGACAAATAACAACAATCTCTACCTTTGTCTAAGTGTTCAAAAAACCTGAACCATTATGCAGAAAGCTTCGGGATCCAAACTCATCCATAGAGAATTTAGATATCATCTTCTCTATGTAGGAAGTTTGAGAGATTTTCAATCTGTTTCTCTCCCTTTCCCGGATGATACACATCCCAAGGATCTTTAGTGCATGGCCAAGATCCTTCATCTCAAACTCCTCACTGAGTTGAGCCTTCAATTTATTTATCCTCTCCATGTTGCTCCCAACCAACAACATGTCATCAACATAGATGAGGATGATCACCATCTCCTCAATCTTCTGCCCCTTATAGTATAAGCAAGAATCATAGTAGCTCCTCATGAAACCCAAGCTGATTACAAAGGAATCAAACCTCTTGTTCCATTGCCGAGGTGATTGCTTCAGGCTATAGAGAGACTTCTTCAATTTGCACACTAGCTTTCCCTGCCTTCCTTCTTCATAGCCTTCGGGTTGCCTCATGAAAATGGTCTCATCGAGCTCTCCATGCAAGAATGCAATCTTCACATCCATTTGCTCGATTTCCCAATCAAATTGGACCACTAATGCTAACACTATGCATATTGTCTTGTACTTCAAAACCGGTGAGAAGATTTCGGTGAAGTCTATGCCTTCTTTTTATGTGAACCCCTTCACCACCAGCCTAGCTTTATATCGGACTTCATCCCCTGGAGTATTTTCTTCTTTGATCTTGTAGAGCCATCTACAATCCACCACTCTCTGTTTTTCTGGTTTGGGCACCAGCTCCCAAGAGTTGTTCTTCATCAAAGAGTCCATTTCTTCCTCCATAGCCAGCTGCCACTTTGATGAATCCTTACACTCCATGGCATCCGTGTAAGTTTCTGATTCAGCCATCTCTCCTTCTGACCAAGGAGCTGCTACATCTGCAGCATTTGCAAAACCATATCTCAATGGTGGTCTAACCACTCTTCTTTCCCGATCTCTTATGAGCTGGTAGTTATTTACTACATCAACCACTTCTTGTTCAGCCTCTTCTTGAGTTTCTTGAGCTTCTTGGCCTTCATCCAAGGGCTCTACTTGGTACGAACCCTCTTGCCTCCTTTGCTCTACCTGAACTGAGTGCTCCTTGATGCGATGCTCAACAATTTCTGGACTGGTTTGCTCACTAGCCCCTGCAGGGTTAGTTTTCTCCAAGTAGAGAAATAATAATTCATTAAAGACAACATCCCTACTTACAATCAGTTTCATGCCCTTCTTTTCTAAAGACAATAACCTATATCCCTTAACCCCATCACCATATCCTAGAAATACACATTTTCTAGACCTAGGGCCAAGTTTATCCTCCTTTTGATGTGCATATGCTGCACACCCAAAAGTCTTAAAGTTGTTTAATTCAAGGGGTTTTCCACTCTACATCTCCATGGGAGTCTTGAGCTCTATTGCTCTAGAGGGTGATCTATTCACTAAGTATGCAGCTGTTGCTACAGCTTCTCTCCAAAAATATTTTGGTAACCCGGATCCTATTAGCATGCACCTAACTTTTTCCATAAGGGTTCGATTCATTCTTTCAGCAACTCCATTTTGCTGGGGTGTTTTTACAACCGTCTTATATCTTAGAATGCCATTTAATTCACAGAATTTATCAAAATCATTGTTGCAAAATTCTAAGCCATTATCGGTTCGTAAAGCTTTAACTACCTTACCAGTTTGGGTTTCCAACAATTTCTTCCATACAATAAATTTATTCAAGGCATCAGATTTATTCCTAAGCAAATAAACCCATACTCTTCTTGAATAATCATCAATTAAAGATAGAAAGTAAAAGTTATCTCCCTGTGTTGGTGTTCTTGCTGGTCCCCAAAGGTCCGAATGAATGTAATCAAGGATCCCCTTAGACTTGTGCACTCCGGTGTTGAAGCTGACCCGGTGTTGCTTCCCAAGAACACAGCTCTCATAGAAATCCAGTTTTTCTACTTTGTCACCACCAAGTAGACCTTCCTTGCTAAGAACTTGCAGACCCTTTTCGCTCATATGTCCCAAGCGAGTGTGTTAAAGGACTGCCTTGTCCAGCTCAGCCATCAAGCTTGCTGCTTGATCATTGGTTTCTGTTTCTCCGATCATCTCATAGAGTCCATCGTTTCTTACTACCTTGATCACTACCAAAGATCCCTTGGCCACCTTGATCTTTCCTCCCTCTAATTTGCATGTGTACCCCATGGAATCCAGCTGCCCCAACGAGATCAAGTTTCTCTTCAAATCTGGAAGATATCTTACATTTCGCAGCAGCCTTGTGACTCCATTAAACATCCTCAATTGGATGTCTCAAATCCCTCTTACTTGGCAAGAATTGTCATTCCCCAAGAAGACCCTTCCTTCATTGATCTCCTTGAAATTCTTAAACCATTCTTTGTGAGGGCACATATGGTAGGTTCACCCGGAATCAAGAATCCATTTTTCGCTGCCTTGTCTTCTGCTCACATTTGAGCACACAACAAGAACCTCATCTTGCTGTTCTCCCCTGACAATCGAAGCCTCTCCATTATTGGTATGGCTTCTCCTCTCATCCCATAACCTCTTCTTGCAGTCTTTCTTGAAATGACCCTTCTTGTTGCAGTAGAAGCATCTCCTTCCTCCTCTATATCTTGTCTTGGAGTGGGATCTCCCATGGCTCTGCCCTCTACCTCTTGCTTTCTCTCGGTAGCTGTCATGGTTGCTGCTGCCATTCCGAGCTGCTGGCCTTCCTCTTACGAACAACCCTTCACCACTTGATGTCTCCTTCATCTTGGCTTTGAAATCATGTGCCCTTATGGCATTGATCAAAATCTCCTTTGTCAAAGAATCCCTTCCATACTCAATTGCATTAATCAAATTATCAAAGCAATCTGGAAGTGAATTTAATAAAATGACAGCTAATTGTTCATCCGGAAAAGTAATGCTACAGCTATTCAAATCTTGAACTAGCTTGTTAAAGACATCAAGATTATCTTGCAACTCCTTACTAGGGTCCATTTTAAAAGTAAAGATTCTTTTAAGAAGATAAATTTTGTTACGGAGAGTTTTGGTAAGAAATAACTCATCTAGTTTCTTCCATATGACAGCCGGATCCTCTCAGTCTCCACACTCCCTTGTGACACTATCCGACATGTGCAAGAAAATGGTGCTGTAAGCCATCTTCTTCATCTTGGTCCACTGGTCCTCCGTGACACTTGCTGGAAAAGCATTATCTTCTCCAACAGCTAAGTCCACTTTCTGCTGCATTAGAACCGCCTTGATCTTCCGCTTCCATAGGGCAAAGTCCCCCTTTCCATCAAACTTCTCCACATAGAAATTTGAAGCCATCTTTTGAGGACAAGATCCCAGATTTGTGCACTAACCACAACCGCTTTCTTCAACTTCAAGAACACAGATCGAAGATGGATCTTTAACACCGTTCTTGAATCAACCTTCAAGAACACGACCGGATCTTGATCTTTACACCGTTCTTGAATCACCCAAGAAGTTTGATCTTTGATTCTTGGAGTCTTGGCTTCGTACCTTCTACTTCTTGCTCTGATAACCAGCTGCTTAGCTCTGATACCACTATTGGAAATCACCTTAGCAAGATGCCCAGGTGGTGATCTTCCAAACACCCAAGTCTTGAATGACTTGTAGAAATAATTTCAGCAATCGAACACAAGAACAGAAAATCAAAGAAAGAAATAAGACAAGTAATTTATTGTCGAGGTTCGGCAATGTGCCTACGTCCCCGTGAGTTCCTCCGAACTCTTTGCACTATCTCAATGGTTCTTACAAAGTTACAGCAATCCTCTTCAAGAATCCAAGTTCTTGAAGAAACAAGAAGAGAAGGAAGAAGTTGAGAACTTCAACAATGTTCTCTAATCTAATCTATACTCTCTCTATCTTATTACAACCAGCCTCACTACAAGAGTCCCTCTTGTGTTTATGTCTCTCTACACAATTCTCTCTTAGTGTTTACAGTGATCTCACAATGTCACAAATCTCTCTTGTATGTGTGTTTTATATCTCTTGTATATTATATTATGAAATGAGGCCTTGAGAACCCTTTTTATAGCCTCTTAATTCTTGGACATTCTTGTGATTCATTATTGACCCTTTGATCTTGTTCTCCCTTTAATCTCAGCCTTTAATCATCCTCCAATTGATGTTGTGCATTTTGCCTTTGTGCGCACATCATTTGGACTGCCTTGAAGCCTGCTGCATGTGTGTGGAGCAGTGTGCTGTGCGCTACGGCGCTCAAATGGTGAGGTGCGGCACTGAGGCAGGGCTGGAAGGGAGGCTTGCTGGAGGGCGCGGTGCTGGTACTGCACGGTACGGCATGAGCGAGGACCTGGTGCGTGCCATGCTGTGAGGCGCAGTGCTGGGCAGGGTGCGCTGCTCCCAGACCTGATGCTGCTGCCTCCTTATGCTAGTGCGCACACCTCCTACCTGTGTGCAGAAACTTGCACAGCAGTGTGCCTGACCTTCTCATGCTCAAAACTTAAGCACACACATGTGTGCAACCTTTTAAGTTGCTGAACTTTGATATTCCATAATTGGTTTGGACTTTAACCAACCTTAGACCATGTTTGGATATGTTTGAAACTTAGACAAATAACAACAGTGCTTAACTTGAAAGTAAAGAGTAATTCATATCAATTACATTATGGTTTATATATGTGCTAGATTGAATATTTGTCGATTGTTATTTTGGGATGTGAAACTGGCAATCGAGATAAAAACAACTGAATTAAGATTGGAATAAGGCAACAAACCTATGGAGGATTCCTGGACCCTTGTTATTTATCCATTATATTTACACTACTTCACATTACTTCAATATCAAAACTCAATTTCTCTCGTTTAACTTTTATCGTTCGTTTTAAGGTTGCACTTTCTCTTGTAGATCGCTTGTCTCCCTGTGGAATCGACACCCCAAAGTTGTGCTACAACTACCGCGTTATACTTTGGGCATAATCAAATTTTAGCGCCGTTGCCGGGGAGGCGTGCTTAAAGTACAAGGAAGATTGTCAACGTTGCGACAAGAAGGTAAAATCGTTCTTTGCTCTTTGTTTTGATTTTTTTTTTAATTTTTATTTTCCTGTTTTATTTGTTTCCCTCTAATTCCTTTGGTGTATGCTTAGATTGAGAGATTCGCGAGGTAGATTCATTAAAAGACCTGAAATAGAGTTACCCTCTCCTTCCACGTCCATTAGTGAATTCTTGCCTAAATCAAACCATAGCGCACACCCAAGAGAGAATTTAGAGGATTTTGTTAACATGACCGAAAATAACAATAAGAATACTTGCATCCTAGCCGAACGGCCACACTATCCTGTATCATGTTCCCCCCTAATGTCAACAACCTAATTTTAAGTCGGACATGATCCAATTGTTACCAACCTTCCATGGATTGATATTAGGGAATTTGAGGAAGTAGTAGCAACCTTTCAAGGTAGGGCTGATATAGTAGATACTGTTAAACTTCGATTTTTCCCTTTTTCACTTAAGGAAAAGGCCAAGGTTTGGCTGTACTTGTTAAGGCCTAGGTCTATAGGAAGTTGGGATGAGATGACTCGAGTTTTCTTCCAAAAACACTTCCTAACCCATAAGACCAATAACCTCAAGAGACAAATCTCAAACTTTGCACAAAAGGAGAGTGAAACTTTATATCAAGTTTGGGAACGTTTCAAAGACCTTTTGAATTCTTGTCCACACCATGGGTATGAGAGTTGGTGGGTAGTTAGCTATTTCTATGATGGACTTCTAAGTAGAGAAAGGTAGTTCATAGAAATGATGTGTAATGGAAGTTTTCTGCTGAAAGACCCCGACCAAGCCATAGATTTCTTAGATGACCTATCGAAAAAAGCCCACCCTTTGACAGGACCAAACGCCATGGAAAGCACTAGGAGAAATCAACCCACTGGGATTTATCAACTTAGGGAAGTGGATAGCCTTAAAACCCGTTTAGAGGCCCTAACTAAGGAAATTGAAGCCTTAAAAACCAAGGATGCTAGAGCCCCCAAACCGGTTGCTAGGGTAGAGTCCCATGAACCTTATTTTATGTGTAATGGGGTAGATCATCTACCTAGGGATTGTCCAGCTTATTTTGAGATGAAGCGAAAGTGTAATGCTGTAGGTATACCCTTTAGGAAACCGGACTCACCCTACTCTAACACTTACAATCCCAGTTGGAAGAATCACCCTAATTGTAGTTGGAGATTCGATATGCAACCTCCTGCCCAATCTAGTACCCAATGGCAACCAAAAACAACCACATTTAATGCACCTCAACAGTCTTTACCTTTGGAGGATATGTTTAAATCATTTATGCAGGTACATGCCAAGAGTGTGGAAGAGCAAGGCAAAATAAATCAACGGTTGTTAGAGGAGCAACAAACGATTAAAGAGGAACAAAAGGTGATAAAGAGTCAACTCACCAAGTTGATCAATTTCTTGACAATTCAAGAACAAGGTCGTTTTCCTTCGCAGCCACAACCTAATCTAAGGGGACAACATATTGCACAAATCTCCAATCCTGAAAATCAAAATGTTAGAGAGGTTAATGTTATAATCACTAGTAGCAGTAAGAAAATTGATGGGCCCACTCTACCATCAAACTTGAGCTACAAGGATGAAGTCCCCAAGGAACAAGAGGCCTATGATGATTATTCTCCACCAATGCCTTTCCCTCAAGCTCTCCTTAAACCTAAGGAGATAAATTCAGCATTGAAAGGTGAGATTCTTGAACAACTTCAGCATCTTAAAATTGACCTCCCTCTTTTTCATATTATAAAACAGGTTCCCAACTATGCTAAAGTCATCAAGGATCTATGCACACTTAAGAGAAGGTACAATGTGAAGAAGACAACATTATTAATGGAGCAAGCAAATGTAGTAATTGACAGCAAGACACCGCCCAAATATAAAGATCTAGGCTGTCCAACGGTGGCTTGCCAAATTAGAAACAAATCTTGTGGCCAAGCATTGCTAGATTTGGGTGCTAGTTTGAATCTCATGCCATACTCCATGTACTTGCAACTCGGTCTATGTGAGATCAAACCAACCTCCGTGGTACTTCAATTAGCGGATAGATCGGTAAGAAAACCAAGAGGTATTGTGGAAGATGTTTTGTTGCAAATTGATAATTTCTATTATCCTATTGACTTTTTTGGTTTTGGATACTATTTCTATGGTGAATACGGAGTCCAAAATTCCTTTGATACTTGGAAGACCATTCCTTGCCACCGCCAATGCCCTCATTAATTGTAGGAATGGCCTAATGACATTATCATTTGGAAATAGGACTCTAGAGGTAAATGTTTTTCGAGTATTAAGGCAGCCACATGAAGAGAATGAGTGTTTCGACACTTACATGATTGATATGCTTAATTTGGAGAATGAGCACACTAAAGATAATTCTAACTCCGTGGAATTCCCCCCTAATAATTTTGACTTCGATGATTCTATAATTTATCCCCATGTCGTTAATGTTGTTAATTTTTTTGATAAGTCATAGGGAGTTATTAAGAAATCAAGGCAACCATGCTTTGAGGAGTTACTTGAGAGAAGTCACTTAGGTATGGGAATCAAATATCCTACTGCTAATAGTAAATGGGCAACACCAAGAACACTTGAGCCACATGTGGTGGACTTTAAGTATTCCTTGCCAAAAGACTAGCCCTAAGGCCATTAAGTATGGAGCCTCATCTTCAGCACCACAATGAGGCTAGCAATGAGAGTGGTGCAGCGTCTGGCTGAAGACATAAAACTTAGAACTCATGGGAGGCACTCCACAGCATATCCTTTTATTTTTATTGTTTTTTCATATTTCTTTTTCTTGTTTATTATTAGTATTTTGTTGTTTTCTAGTATTAACTTTGTATTTCTTTTTCAGGGACAAATATACACAGCAGTTCAAATGGTGGTGCACAATTTTTAGCTTCTGTGCACTTTTGGTTACAAAGGGAGTTTCTTTTACCTTTTCTTTCACATTGAGGTCAATGCTATTTTAAAGTTAGGGGTGGAGGAAACGTATTTCTTTTTCATTGAACTGAACTGCTTGGTGTCATTTTCCCTTTTTGTTTGTTCTTAGCATGCTTTGTGTTAGCCTTGTAAGTAATTCACGTGTCAATGATATGAGCTTAATTGAGATAGCATATAGCATTTAGAAGAAGTTAAATCTTGCTTCCGTTTGAGAATAATTTAAGTGTCAATCTTCATTTGGTTTGAAACTCTAGTTTGCGGTAAGATTGTATGATCAGTCTAAAGCATTAGAGAAGTTTTATGTGTGATTGCTTTGTGAATACTTTTGTGGTCTCAACAAGCTCCAGAACTTATTTGAAATCACTTGAGGCGAATTCCTAGAATGCACATTACTTAGGATATGATATAGGCCATCTTTGGACCGTTTGAGCCTTTCAAACTTATCCTTGCTATACTTATCACTAGTCACCTGTTTGAGCCTTTTTCTTGAAAAAGAATTTCATCATTGTTTCTTTCGAAAACCCATTTACTTACCCTTGTGAGCCTAAAAATATTTTATCCTTACCCTTCTTTTAAAAGAACTTAGTTGTACACATCTGTTGAGAAGCACTTAAGAGGAGTAAGGATGGAAATATGAAAATATATATATATATATATATATATATATATATATATATATATATATATATTCTACCATAACCCAAATATATTAAAGGAGATAAGTTGGGGATTGTGGAAAAGAAAAGAAAAGAAAAAAAAAGAATGAAAGAGGAGTCGAATGGCCTTATGCCAAAATAATTATAAAAAAAAAGTGAATTATGGCAAAGAAATAAGAAAAGAAAAAAGTGGTGATTGAGAGAAATGCTCGAAAAATGGTTGAAAGAGTTGGGTATTGAAGTAAGGTTATCCAGTGCTTAAAGTGGTTGTATTTAAAACTAAAAGATTAAGTTCTTTTACTTGTTGAATCCTTCCTGTTCTTTCTTAACCTTTACCTTAGCCTAACGTTACAAGCTTATTAAAGACCTATTGATCCAAGGTGGTGTGATTTTTTTTACAATAGTTGAGAGTAATTTGAAAAGTGAGCCTATGGAGCTTGTTTTTGTGATTAATGTCATGCAAATTAAATATTTTAGAGGCCAAGACTTGTATTCATAAATGTTATGCATATAATCATCCGGGTGTTCGGATTAATGGATTGTGGTAAGATGGATGTTAAGAGTCGATACAATTTTAAGATTGATGTTTAGAATATTTTTGGATTTGGGTGATATTTAATGATTCTATGTGCTGGGTATTATGTGCAATTTTTTAGACAAAAAGTGAATTGCTCTTGGTTTAACGCTAGCATTTCTTTACTTTGTTTTGATTCCTACCGTAGAATTCATCTTTTGTTTTTGCTTGAATTGCTAGGGACTAGCAATAAGCTAGTTGGGGGTTATGATGAGAGTCATAAAATACATCTTAATAGTACTTATTTGTTAGCATCTTAGGGTTGATCGAGGTTTGAATTACAATTTTATACCTTAATAACTCTAAAGTGATGTTCTAGATCATTAACTTATTTCGATGCATTTTCAGGTATTTTATGTTTGAAAGAGATGGAAAAGCTATCATTTCTTAAAACTCGAAGATTCCATGCCCATCGGAGTGAAGGAGTGCTTCCGAAAGGACAAAACAAAGAGTTTATGAGCAAGAAGCCCTTCAGTGGTAGCCTAGGCACCCAGAAGATAGGGCCTAGGTGCCCAGAACCTCCACCTAACCAAGTCTAGTGAGTGCCTAGGCGCCCAGAAACCAAGGCCGTGATGCCTAAAAGATTGCTTCACCAAAGATCAGGTCAAGTCGCGGCGCATATAAGTGAGAACCATGGCGCGCATACGATCCTCTTCTCCGATTTATGAACTAATTAGGACTTTAATGATAGTTTAAACCCTAAAACACCCTTGTAACTTTTGTATTATAAATAGATCACTTAGGGTTTGATAAGAAGCATTCATTGAAAGGCTGGAAAACTCATCAAGGCTGCCACATTCTTCATCAAAGAGTCAAAGAGTCCAAGCATGATTTCCATGGCCAACTAATCTCTAAGCAAGGTGAAGGGATGAATCCCTAGGTGTAGTTGTTCTTATTTTCCATTATTGATTCAATTGTTATTGAGATTTATTGTCAAAACATTGTTATGATTTACTCTTTAATTTAATTAGAAGATTTTCTCTTAATCCGATGATTGTATCTTTCTTCTCCATATAAGTCTAGTCATGTTTTTCTTATGTGACGTTGTTTGGGTATGATTGAGTCAGGTAGATTTATCTTTTAGGCTTGTCCATTACTGCAATATTGTCATTAAAGATATATTATCGTTTCTTGATAAATCTATAGGATAGGTCATGTGTGCTTAACTCGAAAGTAAAGAGTAATTCATATCAATTACATTAGGGTTTATATATGTGCTAGATTGAATATTTTTCGATTGCTTGTTTGAGATGTGAAACTTGCAATCGAGAAAAAAACAACTGAATTAAGATTGGAATAAGGCAACAAACCTAGGGAGGATTCCCAGACCCTTGTTATTTATCCATTATATTTACACTACTTTACATTACTTCAATATCAAAACTCAATTTCTCTCGTTTAACTTTTATCGTTCGTTTCAAGGTTCGCACTTTCTCTTGTAGATCGCTTGTCTCCCTATGGAATCGACACCCCAAAGCTGTGCTACAACTACCGCGTTATACTTTGGGCGTAATCAACAATCATGCCGTTGAAGAAGCCACGTAGGAGCGTGAGTCAACAATGCACGCCCAATATCCAACTCTTTTTTATCTGTAAGGTAATTGCAAACGGGTGGAAAATGTAAAATTTTCACCTAAAAAGGTAGGGGTAATTTTTTAATTTAAAAATAAAAAATTGAAGATTTTGGAGCAAAGAAGAACATGAAAGTTCTTCGAACTTCATGTTCATATGGTTGTTATTTAATAATAATTATTAAATAGTATATTAAAATAATAAAAAAAAATTGAAACGATGAAGAAAATGGAAGCCTCGCGTGAAGGTATGTTATAAATTTTATATTCTAATATAATAATTAATAATATATATATATATATATAATTAAAAAGCGAAGCGACAAGATAAGTTCAGCTCACATGAAGTTCTTGGTTTGGTATGAATTTATAATATATTATAATTATTAATAATATAATAATATAAAATTAAAAAAATTTCAATGCTTTAAAACTCTCTAAAGACATTAGAAGCTTCATCCTTTCACGCCAAAGTTTTTCTTTTTTTTTTGTTTTCTTTCTTCCTTTCTTCAACTCTATTTCTCTTCAAATTTGGGCATAAATTTCTCCAATATTTTAGATAAATTCAGTTATCCAACCTCAATACCAAGATTTCATCACGTTTGGGTAAGTTTTCAACAAGCCCTATATTTTAGTTTTATATTATAATGAAATATTTAGCTAAAGAATTGTTTGTTTCAAGTATTTAGAAATAAATTTTAATTATTAAATTATTGAAGTTGTAAAAATAAGCACACAACTAAAGAACTTTGTTAAATAAGCTTGAAAATTTCATATTCATAGATGTGCTATTTCATTTTTTAGTATGTTTAAAACTTTTAGATTAATAATTCAAGAATTGATCGTGTAATTAAAGGTATTGAGAGGTTAATAATCTGAAATTTTTATATAAATATACTAAAACTTTGAATTTGAAAATAAATTGGAACATGCATACATCTATATATGCATTTAACCCATTGTAAGGGTTTAGATCAAGTTATAAGATATTAATACTTGTTAGTGTATTTTTGTTAGGTGAATGTATAGTAGAAGAAGCAGGTTTGAGTAATCCTACTTTGTGAAAAGTATTTGGATTAGGTGTAATTGAGGTGAGTTTTTACTACCAAACTATATATAAATTCTCATTGCTTTTTATTTGATAAAAAATGTTTTATATGTTTGAATTTATGATCTGTTTGATAAAAAGATAAATTTATACATTTTGAATTATTTGTGAAGAAATGTGATTTTTAATCTCTGATTTGATATGATTGATCATTTTTGGATGATTTATGAGAAGGGTTGCATTTATTGAAATAAAATGTTTATGCGATGTTTTGAGTATAAAAAGAGTTGGGAATGATATTTGTTATTGAAATGATGAGAATGGCTGTGGTACTGATGTTGAAATAATACACATAAGTGTCATGCTAGATGGGGACATTTGTTATATTTCATGATATTTGTTATATTTCATGATATATGTATCTTGCTAGATGGGGATACGAGTATCCAGCTGGATAGGGATACAAGATGATAAAAAGGATATGCCCTAGAGATTACTCCGCCCTTAGCTGCAAACTGTTTTTGTATCCAGATATGTGTCTTGCTGGATAGGGACACTTAATATTCCTGCTAGATGAGAACAATTATCATATGTATTTTGCTGGATGGGGATACAGGATGATAACACATTTATATATATTAATTATGTGTATACTTGCTATTTGGAAATCAGCCCAAGAAAGAGATGATGAAAAGGAATATTTGATGACTTTTAGTATTGATTTATGATAATTTGTTTTGAAATGATGAATAATGATTTGTGTTTAGATCAAATGCAAAGTTTATGTTCTAAATGTTTCATAAATATGTTTATATGATTTATATATCAAATATGATTTCTTGATGTATGATAGTTAAATTTTGGTAGTTTAAACTCATATCAGCTTTAAAAGCTGATTGGTCGTTTCTTTGTTGAAATGGCCAGGTTTGGAGGAGCATTAGACATCATTTTTCTTATCATAAGCATCTTTTGATTTAGGTGGTATCTTCGATATCCTCTCGGGCTATTAGTTATTATAATTATTTTCTGGTGATGTTGTAAGACTTGTTAAAATTTGATATGGGTTGTAAATATGTGTTAATTGATTATTTAATAGAAGTATGACTAATAATATGATTAAAGAATGAATGAACGATCAATATATGATAAGTTATGAAATTGTATCATTAAAAGGATAAGATTGATGAGAAACTGAAGAGATAGATGATATTATTGAGAAGATCTCTTGAAATTATGATAATTGAGTTGATATTATGTATGAAGAGACGATTTGGTTTATATAATGAAAAGAAAGATTTTATGAAAGAAAATGATTTTGAATGAAATGATGTTATGATATGCCTGCTTATATGTTGTTGTTCATATGCATTGCTGGAAGACCAAAACCATGACTGGTTTGGATGAAATATAGACATGTGAGGAGATGTCTCCAAAAGCTATACCAGAGACTAGTGTGGTTACCTGAAAACGGATATAAATTACCAATACGTTGATAGTATGGAGGAGATATGATGTGATATGATGATATGTGAAAGAAAAAAATGAAAAGATGAAATGAGATTGTAGATGCATTCATGTTTATATTTACAATAACTGAGATGTTAAAACATCAGTTTGATTATGAAATGATAATATAATTGTGAGTCTCGTGATGATACAGTAATAATGATAATCAATGAATACTTGATTTAATATGACAGTACATGACTGTTGTATTATGTGAACCTCATGATGAGGTAATTTTGATGAATTTATGATGAAAATAATGTTAAAGTGATAATTATAAATGATTGAGATGAACTTAGAAATGATATATATGTATATATATAGACACACACACACACATGATGATTGGAACCATATGATTTGAATAATCTATATGATAATTGAGATATAATACATGACTAGAGGTATACAAATCTAGTACTTTTAGTAAATTGTAATTCATTGAGCCTGTGAAGCTCATTCCCAAATATTAAATTATTTCAAGCCTCGAGAAGACTAGTAGATCCTTGATTGGAGATCAAGAGTAAGTAATTTAGGTAAGTCCTCGTGGTTGGCAACCTTAAACTATATAAGTTAGAAAGAAATAAAGATAAAAGAAAGGAAAGAAAGAAAGAAAGAAAGAAAAGAAGAAAAGGAATGAGAAAAAGAGTTGTTTATATTTGTAAAGGTAGTTGTATAGTTGTACATGTACATGCATTTGTGTACTTATTTCAATATTTTGTTTGGATTTTGAAGAAAGAAAGTTGTAACTTCTCTGTAAAAGAGTTGAAGAAACTATTGTAATTATTTTCAGTATTTTGTGCAATAGTTGTTGCATATATATGTCGTGCTTAGATATAAAATGTGACGGCACCGTCTTAGGTGGGCCCGCCGTGGATGGGTCGTTACAATTTTTGTATCAGAGCTATAGGTTTTATGATTCCATAGACTACATAAAACGTAATAGTGGAAATCTAAAACAAATTATATTTAATGCAGAGTCTGAGGATGTCGCGTGGATGTGGTAGACCTAAAGCTAGAGTTATGGGAAAAAGAGAGCGTGGTAGGCCCATTGTGTCTAGAAGAGCAAGGATAAAGATTGATTTTGAGTCTGTAGTTCTTGAAAGGGAACATGTTGATAGTGCACCTAGTACTAGTGGTGCAGTGAGGAATATTGGTGTTGAAAGAGATGAATTAAGAGAAGCTCTTGCTCATGCTCTTGAGAGAATGAATAAGGTAGATGGTGTGTTAATAATCTACAACGTAGATTAAATGAACAGGTTAGGCTAGAACCTGATCTTATAGTTGATCCTGTGAGGAGTCTTGAGGGGCATGAGGTTCAGAGAGTAGAGGGTGAATTTGTTAATGAGATGTAGGAAGATTGTTTTGCTAGATTAATTAAGTTTAAACCCCCGTCCTTTAAGGGATCTGATAACCCTTCTGAAGCTGAGTTTTGGATAAGGCGTATCGAACATATATTTGGTGTATTGCCAGTGACTGATAGATAGAGAGTTTCCTTTGCTTCTTTTTAATTAGAGGGTGAGGCCTCTAACTGGTGGGATGATATTCTTCTTAGGCTAAATATGGATGTAAATCGACCCTTAACTTGGAGTAGGTTTAAGGACGTATTCTTTGCAAAGTATTTTCCTGATACTTTTAAATCTCAACAGAAAAGACAATTTTTTAATTGAGGCAGAATATAATGATTGTGGCACAATATGATGGTAGATTTTTAGCTTTATCGAGATTTATGCCTGAGTTGGTAAATACCGAGGAGTGAAAGTGTAAGAGATTTCTTGATGGCTTGCACTTTGAGATACATTCTAAACTCTCATATTTGAGGTATTTGAATTATGCTACTTTGGTGGATACATCTCTTCAAATAAAGAATGATATCTTTGAGTATAGTGGACATAGAGAGTGGTTAAAGAGGAGAAAACTTGAGGGAAGTACAGATTGTAGTTTGGGGATTCATGGAGGTCGCCCACCCTAAAGGGTTGTTCCTTTTCATAAGGACCCATTATTCAGATTCAGCAGAGGCAAGCTTCATTTATAGCCTCTCTAGCTCAGAGTTCTGTTGGTGGAACCCTTGGGTTTGGGAAACAACCAATGGGAGCTGAAGGATTGGTAAAGGTGGGAGTGTGCCACCAAAGGGAGGTGGTAGCATTATATTTGATAGAAAGAGCAAAGCATGTTACAGGTGTAATCAAACAAGATATTTATCTTAGAATTTTCCTATCTTGATGTCTTTTGTTTGTGGAGAGGGTGGACATATCAGTGTGGATTGCCCATTAAGGATTAGATCAGCTAAGGTGGTTTCTGTTGGAGGTGATAGGAGACAATCAGATAGAGGTAGTGAATCTAGGAATGTTTTGGGTAGAGCTTTAGGTAGAGGAGAAGTGGCTGAGAGAAGACGTGGTAGTCAGACACAACCTAGAGAGAGCAAAATATATGCACTGACCCAACAGGATGCTCAAGCAAATCTTGATGTCGTAATGGGTATAGTATCTATCCTTAATAGAACTGTTAGAGTATTGATTGATCCTGGTGCAACTTATTCATTTGCAAGTAGTTCTTTTCTTAAATATATAGATGCATGTGTTAGCCCTTTATTTCATAATATTATTGTTGAAGTTCCTACTAAGGATAGAGTTGTGATTAGAAATATATATCAGGGATGTGTTATATATATGAATGATAGAGAATTTGAATTTGATCTATTACTCTTGAGTATGATAGACGTTGATTTAATAATGGGAATGGATTGGTTGTCGGCATATCATGCTTGGGTTGATTATTTCAAGAAGAATGTAGTGTTTTGAATACCTGGGCAAGAGGAGTTTAGTTTTCAGGGAGAATGTAAGATACTTTCAAATTGTGTTATTTCTGCCCTGAGTGTTAGTTCAAGTGCTGTGACAGAATCAAGATGTTGAGGAAATCATGTGAGAACATAAAGCGAGCATGAGAAAACAATACCCCCGACTTTTTCATGATATTGGTAAGAAAATTTTGAGAATGAAATTTTAATATATGTATATATATATATATATATATATATATATATATATTGAAATTTATCATGCATACATGTGAATTGAAGGTTGAGTTTGAGATAATTTTTTAAGAAAATGTTGAAAAAAATTAAACAAAAGAGTTAGAAAGTTTTTGAAGAAGAAAGTAATTTTTTTCTTCAAATTTTCTAAAGGAAGGAAACTGATCGACTAGTAACCCAACCGATCGGCTGATCGGTTGGCTAGTAATGGTGGATCGATCGGTTGGTAAACCAACCGACGATTTGAAAGTTGGTTAAGGAGTTGGGTGATCGGCTGGTTGTTGGACCGATCAACTAGCAAGGGAACCTTGAATTGGAATTAGATTGAGACATGCACACATGAAATTAACCCGGTATAGGGTATAGAAATTGAATGTATGAGGGGGTAGTTGGACTTGAAGTGAGGGCAAAAATGTGCCTTGTAGAAAAGAATGAAGGGCAAGAATAGGTGGCGGTCCAAGTGAGTGCTCATAATGCCTTGGCTAATGTCCCAATATGATACGTATTTGCACCTACACCAGTTCTAAGTTTTGCTATTGTGAAATCGGGAAATACAAAGAAGGTATTCAAAGCAGGTGAATTTGAATAAACAAGCTAGGGTTAAAGGGGAGAGGGTGTGAAGCAAGAGGGTAGCGGGGGCTTTCTAGTAAGGTTAAGTTGGGAGAAAAAATGATGGGTGAGGAGAAGGAGGAGATTGAGGTAGATGGGTGTGAGAAGATGAGCAAAAATTATAAAAGGAGTGTATGAAGTGGCAGCACATATTGAGAAAATGGTGGTGATTAGGGTGACCTAGTCCCGACAAGCATTATGAGTACTATAGTTTGGAACTGCCGAGGGTGTGAGAACCCTTAGACATTTTAAGCTCTTCGTAATATGGTGGAGTGTGAAAGACCTGTATTTTTATGTTTGATTGAGACTAAGCTATATTGTGCCGAATTAGATAGATTTAAGAGGTTGTCAGGTTTTAGCGGTATGTTTGGGGTAAGCTGTGTTCATCGAAGAGGGAGAATAACATTGTTTTGGAAACATTAATTCAGTCGTAATTAATCTAATCAACTTCTTGAAGTCTCATTTCGATGTTAAAATCTTAAATAGGGAGGGTTACAGAGATAGGAGGTTTACAGGTTTTATGGGGAACTTGAAATCGAGAATCGGCGTTAGTCCTAAAGTAAGTTGAAAAGTTTGGTTTCAAAATCTTCACTTCCATGGATGTGTTGTAGGGACTTACCAGATTATTTGTTAGGAGGAAAAGAAAGGTGGTGGTTTAAAACCAAAATAGAAAATGTGGGACTTTCGGAGAGCCTTAAATGAATTCGGGTTTAGGGCATGACAATGCTTTGGAAACATTAATTCAGTTGCATAACATCTAATCACCTTCTCGAAGTCTTATATTGATGTTAAAATATTAAATAGGGAGGTGGCAAAGATTGGAGGTTTATGGGTTTTTATGGGGAACCCGAAGTCGAGAATTGGCGTTAGTCCTAGAGCAAGTTGAAAAGTCTGGTATCAAAATCTTTATTGTCATGGATGTGTTGTGGGGACTTTAACGATATTATTTGTCTGGAGGAAAATGAAGGTGGTGGTTTGAAATCGGAATGGAAAATGTGGGACTTTTGGAGAGCCTTAAATGAATACGGGTTTAAGGATATGGAGTGTGAGGCGGGAGTTTACATAGGACAATGTCATGGAAGGTAGGAATTTTGTTAGAGTGAGGTTAGATAAAGCACTAGAGACTCTTGATTGGTTGAATTTATTTCCAAATTATAAAGTATCAATGATCCCCCATTCAGTTTCAGATCATTGTCCACTGAAGCTAGAATTAAGGGGTAGACAACTTCAATTGGTGTGAAGGTAAAAGAAACGTTTTAAATTTGAGGTGATATGGTTTAAAGAAAATGATTGTGAGAATGTGGTGAGTTAGGCTGGCTAGGTTCAAGTATTGAGCTGTGGTGGAATAGATTATTTGAAAGAATACAAACAACACAACTTGAATTTTTAGAGTGGAACAGGATAAAGGTGGGTAATCTTCAACGCAATATTAAGAAACTAAATAATGATATGAGGAGATTTCAAGTGGGTAGGTTGGATGAGAGGTTAAGAAAGGAGAAAGAACTTTCTTCAAAAATTATGCATTGCTAGAGGAGGAGGAGGTGATGTGGAGATAGAGATCGAAAGTTGAGGGCTTAAAGGAAGGGGACAAAAATACCAAGTTTTTCAATGCAAGAGTATTTACGCGTAGAAGGAAAAATAGGGTGGTGACTCTTATAAACAAGGAGGGGGTATGGATGCGAAGGGAAGACGGGATGATAGGTGTGGTAATTGATTATTTTGAGAAGTGTTTTACTTCGCCCGATCCTCAAAACCTAGAATCTACCTTAAGAGTTATTGACAAATTAGTATGGAAAATATGAACATGCCTCTTTTCCAGGAATTCACAGCTGAGGAGGTGGAGGTCACATTCAAGCAAATGCCCCCAACCAAAGAACTATAACCAAAAGGTATGTCAGAAAGTTTTTTCCAAAAATTTTGGCATGTCATTGGTTCTAATATTACTTCTGTTTGTCTTTTTTTTCTTAATCATGCCATGTTTCTTGATAAAATCAATTTTACTCACATTTACCTCATCTAAAAAATCCTAAACCCTGAGATAGTGTCCAACTCCTTGTCAAAAGATTCAAATCGGTATTGCCTTAGGTGATTGGTGAAAACCAAAGTGCTTTTGTTTTTGGGGGGAAAATTACTGGTAACATTTTGATTTCTTATGAGTTAATTCATTCGTTGAAAAATGGGAGGGAAAGGTTAATGGTTGTAGTGCCCTCATATTAGACATGAGCAAAACACATAATAGATAGAGTGGAGGTACCTTGATGCATTACTGTATAAAGTGGGTTTTGCTCCTCGATGAGTGAAACTAATAATGAATTGTGTGTCCTCGATTTGTAACATATCTGTGATCCTTAATGGAGAACAACATGGATATAACAAATCCACCTGGGGTCTTCATCAAAGAGATCCTCTTTCACTATACCTCTTTCTTTTGCGTTAGAGGTTTATCAGGGGTTTTAAATGGTGCTAAGTCTAGAAGAATTATTAATGGTGTAATAGAGGATGGTCAAGAGTCTCACTATTGTTTTTTTGTAGATGATTGCTTTTTATTTGCAAAAACTAACAAGATGGAATGTTTTTCTCTAAAAAGAATTTTATCAAATTATGAAAATGATTTAAGATAGGTGATTAATATTAATAAATCAGTTATATTATTTAGCTCGAACATTAACAATTCTTGCAAGGTTGAAGTGCAAGAAATCTTGGGAGTGAGAAGTGTAGCTTGACATAAAAAATACCTGGGATTACTAACTATGGTTGGCCGTCAATAGAGTAAGACTTTTCAAGCAATCAAAGATTGAGTATCGAAGAGGTTACAAGGCTGGAAAGGATCATTCGTCAAAGTAGAGAAGGAAGATTTTCTCAAAGCAGTTGCTCGATCGATTCCCTTATATTCAATTATTGTTTTTCGGTTGTCAAATTCACTTTGGGAAGAGCTAGAGCGAATGATGAACTCGTTATAGTAGGGAAATGGTTGAGAAAGAAAGATTAACTGGATACAATGGCAACAACTTTTTATCCAAAGAAAAACTAAATGACTCTGGTTTAGAGAATTGAAATCCTTAAATATGGTGTTGTTAGCCAAACAAAGATCTTAAGAGTAAGTACTTCTCAAATACTTCTTTTTTGCAATCGAATTTAGGAGCAAGACTTTCTCTTACATGGTGCAGCACATGGAGCGCAATACCAACCCTGAATAAAGGTTTGCGTTGGAGAGTAAGGGACCAGAGTTCAATAAGGAACTAGGGAGACATGTAGTTGCCATGCAATGGAGTTTTAAAGTGGTTTCTTAGTTGCAAGAGTTGGCCCCAATGCTAAAGTCAATGCTCTGATTAATGTTGATTCAGGATCATAGAATGAAGAGATAGTTCGTAGGATTTTTATACCTTTTGAGAAAGATGTCATTTGTAGCATCCCATTAAGTTGCAATAGACTATGAGATACCTTGGTGTGGCATATCACAAAGACTGGGCTATATTTTGTTCGAAATAGCTACTATGTAGAGCAAAAGAGAAAGAAGCAAATGAGTTTAGGCTAATTGGAGGGTGTTGATGCCTAAAATTTGTTATTGAGCTGGAAGTCGGTGCTTCAGGGGAGCTTGCACAAGGAAACAAGGGTGAACTAGAGATTCGCTAGAGGAGAGGGGCAGTGATGTATCCGACGACACTCCGATGCTTTTGTCAGTGTAACTTTTTAGAGAAATTGAGAGAATTACGATACTAGTGTTTTCAGTAATGAACTTGTAATTGAACATGTCTTAGATTTACATACTTTGGGCCTTTTATAGTGATTCAGAGGTGAGGTTGCCCATGTGCCAGGGATGAGACAATCCCAAAGATCTCGTTCTTCTGGCGGGGGTCTAGTCGCGTGTCTTAGGATGGCAAAATCCTCGTAATCATGCTTATAGTTCTACACAAGGGAGCTCATGAGTGATAATGGTGTTACCAACTACTTGTCCATGTGTCGTCAGACTATTGGAGGGGAGTTATCCATGTGTCACCGTTCTACTAGAGAAGAGTTGCCCACGTATCCTCATGTTACTGGAGGAGAGTTGTCCATGTGTCATCATACTACTGGAGGAGAGTTGTCTATGTGTCCTCATGTTACTAGAGGAGAGTTGTCCATATGTCACCAGTCTATTAGAGAAAAGCTATCCACGTGACCTCATATCATTGGTGGTAAATTGTTGGCTATATCAAAGGCCCCCCACTTCCTTAAGTACATTTATGTGTTCTAAGGAAGTATGATGGGACTTCGATCTTGGAGGCGTTGGTCCGAGCATATGAGTAGTAGTCAATATACTTGGCCTTGTAGATGTTAGTCTGAGCATATGAGAAGCAGTCAATATGCTCGGTCTTGGAGACGTTGGTCCGAGCATATGAGCAACAATCAATATGATCGGCCTCGGAGACGTTGGTCCGAGCATATGAGCAGCAGTCAATATGCTCGGACTTGGAGACGTTGGTCCGAGCACATGAGCAGTAGTCAATATGCTTAACCTTGGAGATGTTGGTACGAGCATATGAGAAGTAGTCAATATGCTCGGCCTTGGAGATGTTGGTCCGAGCATATGAGCATAAGAGAGAGTTTTGAGAGCCCATAGATTTTTTCCAAACGTTCGAAAGTGCTCGGAGTTGATATAAGAGATATTTTTCGAAGGTTCAAATGTGCTCAAAGTTCACTTGGAGGCTCGAGGGTTTTCGGAGTTCACTTGGAGGCTCGAAAGTGTTCGAACTTCATTTAGAGGTTCGAGGGTGCGCTTTCGTTGGAGGGCGATGAAGGCGTAGGCTGAGGAAGGAATTTTTTGGGCTATCACACTTTGGTGAGTTTTCTCTATCTGTTTTACCATGCCTTTAGTAGATAGATCTCGTGATAGGCTCAGTAGGGGCAGTGGTAGTGAAGGTAGCATAGACTCATGGGAGGGTATGTTGCTGAACCTGTCCTCCACCGAGGGCAAGTCTTCGGGGATTGCCTAGGTTAGGGAAGGGCCACTGGCCATGGTGCCCTACGTGGCAGTGGAAGAGAAGAATGAAGTGGACTCCATTGCTGAGGGTGTGGATGAGGTGGATGCTAACTTGGCCACGTTAATGGGAGATATGGTAAAGGAGGAAAAGGATCAGTGGTCATTTGTCGTGAATGTTATACCTAGCCAAATAGGGGAAGAAGGTGTCGAGGTTATTCGGAAGGCATACCGCATCCCCGAAAAGTATATCCTTAGGCCAGCGGGGTGAGAGAAAGGGTCAGTGAGGTCCTCTCGAGTCACATGCCTTATGAGTTGTGTGTTTACGAACAACGTATGAAGGTCAGACTCAGGTTCCCTTTCAACCCCTTCTTCTACACTGTGCTAAGGTTCTTTAACATAGCATTGTGTCAATTGGTGCTGAACTCAGTGCGGCTGATCATGGCCTTCATCTGTGTCTGCATGGAGGTGGGGGGTTTGATGAACATCAATGTCTTCAAAGCCCACTTTTAGATAAGTAAGCACGACCAAACTAAGTGGGTTGTGATCAGCTCGAGGGCCAAAATGAGGTTGCTAAAAAAGATGACCACCTTGATCAAAAGGTGGAAGAAGTTATTCTTCTTCGTTTAGAGCAATAGGAGTTTCGAGGTTCTGCTCTTCTAGAGCCTGGACTGCGCGGGCAAATGCATGAAACCTAACCTCCTATTCTGCGAGCAGGAGATGGTGAACTCAATGGTGGCTGCGCCATTAGATGTGGAGGTTTTATACGATAATAAAGAATTTGCAAGACACAACCTTTACCCTCGATGCCCTGAGGAAACCGTAAAGAGTGGTAACCCTTATGCTCATTTATTCACTTGTTTATCTATTTTATTTTTTATGCTTTGCTTTGTATTTTCCCCCGTTTACCTTATACTTATGCACTTTTTCTTTTATGTTTGGGTAGAGATGGAGGCTATGGCTAAGGCCAGGGAGTGGGACAGGAAGCTTGCTCTGGAGAGGGAGTAGGCTGCCTAAACGGGAAAGCAACTTGTTTCAGCCCAAGGTGCGAGGAAGAGGCCACGGACTCCCTCCCCTGTTCCAGTCGATGTGGAGAGCCCTTCTGAGCTTTTTCCAGAGCCGAGGGTTGCCCCCACTATGCCCCAGTCCGAGCCAGTGGAGGCTTCATCTTCATCCAAGGGTGCCTCCCTCGGGTGCCCTAGTCCTCATCCCCAACTCGAGCTTGAAAGCTGACGATTCTGTTTTCACCCACCCTTGGGTGGCTCGAGAGTATCTCGTCCTGGAAGTCCCACCTAGTGATATGATTGAGCTCTCACGAAGGCCGCTCGAGGGACTTTGCTCGGCTGTCGAGGCCTTGGCTTTCCAAGTAAAAAACTGTTTTTTCTTCTTTTCTTGGACTTTCTCTTTACATTGGTAGCTAACGATCTTTGTTTTGTTTCAATCGGGCATGCTGCTGGCGGTGTTATCACACCGATGCATGGACCCGGATGAGAACTTAGGACAGTCCCAATAGAAGTTGGAGGAGAGTGGCGAGCTCGTTCACCAGCTAAAGGCATCCCTAGAAAGGGCAGACCAGGCTAGGGTTGAGGCCATGCGGATGAGGGATGCCACAATAGCCTTAGAGCAACGGCTTAGAGAGGAGGCTGATGACCATACTCGGAGGGCCGTAGAGGATGCCTTAGCTGCCTTCAAGGACTCAGCTTCCTACCAGGAGGCTGTTGAGAAGGCAGTGGGGGATGTTTTGGCCGCTTTTAGGGACTCAACATCTTATTGAGAGACTGTTGAAGAGGAGGTTGGCCTGCAGTACCTCGAGGGCTTCTCTGAGGCCAAGAGGAAGGCTAAGCCCCTCTATCTTGAGGCTGACTTCTTGTCCCTAAACCTGATTGGCTCCTTGGAGAAGGAGTTAGCTGCAACTGGCGAGGGCGGCGAGGAGGAGGCGTGTAACGATCCATCCCGGGTTGGCCACCCCCGAGATGTTGTCATCACATTTTGAAAATCCTAGCACGACACATATATGCAACAATAAAATAATAACAACAGAAATTATTAATGTAATCCTCAACCCTCAACAGGGGAGGTACATCAATCTGATATTAATTTAAACATAATATACAACGTAAAATGCATGAATATTTACAAATAAAATTTTTATTTCATTTTCTCTTTTGTTTGAGGATGATGACATGTACGTGCCTTACAGAAAAAGATTTTGTCCGGTCTGCTACCTGAAATCATTGTATAATGAGGAATGAGTTTCACAATCTCAGTGAATTAAATTTACTAGAAGTATTCAATTTAAATAAATAGCTCTTTAATATTTAATCATTTATCTCTCATATAACTGGATAATAGCATATAGTCTAACATTTAAATAATTCTTATCATATCATATTTCTATGTCTTTTTCTCTCTGTAACTGTCTCTCTATGAGACTCATTTATCTACAAATAAATGCGTGATATCAACAACACTTCAGTAATACAATCAACATGTAAAACAGATGCAATGCATAAATTATTATTAGGGAACGTTTTCCCACATGTCGACGTGTTTTTATCTTAGACCGGCCCCTTCCCGGTTCTTTCATTTCCAGTATATACCGGCTGCCATGGTATTTATTTCCAGCATATATCGGCTGTTACGATTTTCCTTTATTTTCAGCATATACCGATTGTCACGGTTTTTCAATTAGACCAGCCCCCTCCCAGTTGTTTTATTTTATACACATGTATATGAACAATGATATGAAATATGCATATAAACAATAATATAAAAACAACATGAATTCAAATATTTAATTTAGCTATCCTGTCTTTCCTCAAATTTTTATTTGATAAATTTCACTAATTTCTTCTCCTCATATATCACATCAATTTATCAATCATAACTCGTCAAGAATTTAATTTATCACCATTATTATTAAATCTACTCATTATTCTAATAATATTACTTATCGCATAATAATTTTCTACATGTCCAATATTCATATCATATCTATTAATCAATTTTTCATCTATCACCAAAGCATAAGCTAATAATTTATTTTAATATCAACTCTGGATATTTCATTTTTATCTAGATTACTTAAAGTAAACCTAACTCACCATGTAGCACTTAGAGCTACCCATGGATCACCTCCTTATCTTTTCTCCTCCTCTCAGTAATTTTCCCCAGTTGCTGATCATCAACACCTGACATAATATTCATATTAAATTTCTAATTTATTGTTCAATTCTCCATAATTTACACCCTTTGAAAATTCCCACTTTGAATTCCGGGAAATTTCATGTATGCTAAAAAATTCAAAAATAAACATTACGTTATTACCTTCTGTTTTTCTTATAGCTTCCCGTAACTCTATAAAATTCTCCTGTAAACTCCTTCAAAATTTTGCTCTTTCAATCTTTCTTTTGGTCCCCAAGTATTTAAAGAAAATGCGTAATGGAATGAGAACTAAACAAATTTGGTAAGTGTTAATTAATGTTTACACATTATATATATATATATATATATATATATATATATATATATATATATATATATATATATATAAGTTTGCTACAACCAAAAAATCTCGGCAGCCTTATAAAAATTGGCATTATCAGCATGCCTTAACTCTCCCACAATTTTTCATGTTTTGGCTTGCTGGAGAACATGCAAGCCTTAACTTTGCTTGGCATTACATTTGGCAGCAGGTGCTACTACCTGCTACCACGTTTTTTTTTTTTCATTTTTTACTTGTTTTATAAAAAATTTGACTTTTCGTATTTAAATATATATACATTATTTTAACTCCATGTCATATTTATTAATGTACTTTTTTACCCTTACTTTACAAATACGTGTATTACAAGGCGACTACTCAACCAAACAACGGGGTTGGGGCTGAGGAGGAGGCGGCTACTTAGACAGATGGCTAGACCGTGACTGTATCTGCAGGGGAGGCCGCTCCATGAGAACTTATCTTTTTTTTTACTGTTCGATTTTTTTTTTTTTTTTTTGTAACTCAAGGCCGATAGCACCTATATGTAAATTTGTTACGCGATTTAATGAAACTTCTAGTTTTCTCTTTAACTTTTTGCTACAATTGCGCTGGGATTTTAGTATTACAATCTTAGTTAACCGAGGTGCTTTGTGAGCCATACTCGAGGCATATACTTCTGGTAAAACTTGCGAAGGTTTTCTGCATTCCAAGTGTGGGGAACGGGTTTGCCACCTAGTTCCTCGAGTTCAAAGGTACCGGATCGACATATCCTTTTTATGCGATATAAACCTTCCTAGTTTTGGTCCACTGCTTGTCTACCTCATCCAACCTTCTCTTGATGCCTTATAGAAGTGTCCTATTGGTTACTTCGACCTGTCCGTTGGGTACCCGACGAAGGAGAATCGGTGTTCGATGCGCAGCTCTTCGCAGAATACCTTGAATTGGTTACTGTCAAATTGTTTGCCGTTGTCGGTCACCAGTATACGGGGTATGCCGAAGCAACATACTATTGACTTCCAAATGAAACTTTGAGCTTGGTGATCAATTATGCTAGCCAGTGGTTTCGCCTCTATCCACTTGGTGAAGTAATCTATTGCCATGATGAGGTGCTTTCGCTGGCTGGGCGCTCCGTAAAGAGACCGAGGAGGTCCATCCCCTACATGGTAAAGGGGAGTGGGTTCATGATTGAGGTAAGAGTGTTTGTCAGTTGATGGGGTACCGAAGAGTACTGCTAACAGCTTTTGCACTTCTTGACCAATTTCATGGCTTATTTTTGCATTTTAGGCCAGTAGTAGCCATTTTAGAGCACTTTGAAGGCCAGGGCTCGGCCTCCTAGGTGGTTTCTACAGACCCCTTCGTGACCATCCCGAAAAGTGTAGTTGGCCTCTATGGGTCCCAATCACCTTAGGTAAGGTGTCGTGAGGCCTCTCTTGTACAATTGGTCATCTATGACTGCATATGGTGATGATCGGGATATAATCTTCCTAGCTTTGCTTTTCTACTTGGGGAGTTGACCGTCCCGTAGACACTGGAGGATCGGACCAATTCAGGTTCCTTCCTCGATTACTAATAACACAAAGATCTCCTTAATGCTTAGGGTAGCAAGAGTCTCGACTTATACGGCCTGTGTTGGCTCGAGCTAGCGAGAGGAGGTGAGTCGAGCTAGGGAATCTACTGCTTTCGAGTTCTTCGTCCGAGGGACTTGGGTTATCCAGAACACTCTGAATCTGGCTGTAAGTTCTTTGACTTTCTCAAGATAGCGGTTAATTTTATTTCCCTGGGATTTATACTCCCCGTTAATCTAATTTACAACTAGTTGTGACTCGTTATACATGTCTAAGGCCTCGACGGCCATCGCTTTGGCCAACTTCATTCCGGCCAGCAATGCCTCATACTCGACTTCGTTGTTGGATGCTCTAAACGCGGACCTTAAGGTGTACTCAAAGGTGAAGCCGTCTGGGCTACACATAATAAGTTTGGCTCCGTTTTCGGCGCTATTGGAGGAACCATCGATGCAGAGGGTCCACTGTAGAACTTGCCTGACCACCTTAAAGTCGGTGTTTGGGTCTAGTTTCCCTTGGAGTGTCGTCTCTACGATGAAGTCTGTGAGAGCCTAAGCCTTAATGGCCTTGTGGGGATGATACGGAATGTCGAACTCACCAAGCTCTATGGACCACTTGACCATCTTTCCGGAGACATCCAGCTTATGAAGCACTTGTCTTAGCGATTGGTCCGTTATGAGGACAATGGTATGCGTTTGAAAGTATGGTTGGAGCTTCCGTGCTGTGACTAAGAGAGCGTACACCACTTTTTCAATCGGGAGATATCGTGTTTTCGCATCTTAGAGGATTTTGCTCACACAGTACACGTGCCTTTGGACGCCTACTTCTTCTAGGATCAAGACAGAGGCCATTACTTCCTGCCTGACCGATAGATACTAGAAGAGTTCTTCGTTGGTGACGGCTATGGTCAGAAGTGGAGGTGAGATCAAATATTCTTTGAGCTCCTTGAACATCTTTTGGTAGTCTTCAGTCCAGGCAAAGTCTTTTATTTTTCTGATAGCTCTAAAGAAGGGTAGGGACTTCTCCATAGATTTCGACATAAAGCAACTGAGTGCGGCCACTCGCCCTATCAATCATTGTACTTCCCTTATTGTCCAAGGGAGGTCATATGAAGGATAGCCTCGATTTTTTCTAGGTTGGCCTCTATTCCCTTTTGGATCACCATGAAGCCAAAGAACTTCTCCCTAGTGACTCCGAAAGCGCATTTCACGGGGTTCAGCTTCATCTATTGGCACCGAAATACCTTGAATGCTTCCTCTAAGTCAGCTTCATGGTCCTTGGCCTTGACACTCTTGACTAACATGTCGTCCATATAGACCTCTATGTTTCTCTCTATCTGTGCATGGAAGATCTTGTTTAGTAACCTCTGGTAGGTTGTCGCTGTGTTTTTAAGTTCGAAGGGCATGACTTTGTAACAATACAACCTTTGGCCGGTGATGAATGCCATTTTCTCACGGTTGGGCTTGTGCATGAGGATCTAGTTGTAGCCATAGTAGGCATCCATAAAGGTCAGGAGCTCATGTCTCGAGGTCGCATCTACAAGCTGATTGATCCATGGCAGCGAAAAGTTATCCTTCGGGCAAGCTTTGTTTAGGTCTGTGAAGTTGATGCAGATTTGCCACTTGCTGTTGGGTTTTTCGACCATCACCACGTTGGACACGCAATCGGGATAATCCGTCTCTTGGACAAAGTCGGTTGCGAGCAGCTTATCTACCATTCGTATTTAGGTTTACCTTCTCTTGTAGTTAACTTGTTTCCCTGTGGAATCGACACCCCAAAGCTGTGCTACAACTACCACGTTACTCTTTGGACATAATCATTAAACATCTTCATAAAGTAAAATAGAAAAGAAAATAATAAACCCGAGGGAGCTTCCTTGAAGAATCGTCAATTCTTCTGCCAAATCCCCCCTGCTTTATTTCTGTGTTTACAGGCCTATTTATAGAGTTTAAGTAACTCTTGAAATATCTAGAAACCCTCGAAGTTGTAAAACAAAACCCTAAGCCTATTTCCAAAATAGGACCAGCTGTCATACTGTTCACTGACGCGCGAATGCGCTCGATTACAGTTTGGTGCGCTCAATCGCTGTTACGATCGATCCTTCTTCTTGCATGTGCGAGCACAGGTGCGCTCAATCCTTGGCTTGGGCACTTAAGCGCTTTTAAGCTCGATCGCAGTCTCTTGTACTTGATCGAACTAACAGACTCTAACTTTTTGCTCTTTAAGCCTAAAAATTCCAGAATGCTTCCTTTTCTCCAAAAACCTAGAAAAACACAGAAAACACAAAAAGGAAATAAAATAGATGAAATAACTCAAACTAAGAGCTTAACAAATATAAATTAAGGGGCTTAAATATGAATATTTAAGCACTTATCACACCCCCAAAACTTATATATTGCTAGTCCCTTAGCAATACAAAACTAAAAACTAAATGAAAAACAAAGAACATAAAGATAAATCCATATTTCATGGGATGTACGATTGAATTTAGCATATACAACAAGCTTTTTAAGCTTTCCAAGGATGTTACCCACAAACATTATGCACAGTTCATTGTATCCGAAAATTTAAGTATCATACAAAACCATGATTTTCATTTATTAGCAAGCTTAAAAAGATAAACCTATCTTCGCAATAAATAGGAATTTTAAAATCTAATTACTTACAAAAGGCCGGCTAAGGCATCATAAGTTCGAATCATTGTAAAGTGAACTAGCACATAAATATGAAACTTCCAAATAATTCCAATGTGCAATGTCTCTATATCTCAATATTCACCGAATTTCTCATCAGAATAAACAACAATGGCATACTTTTATTTTCTTTTTTCTTTTATTATGAGGCTCTGTCATGTTTAGCTCCCTTAAACTTTCTAATTGACCCATATAGCGAGTGTTGAGTCAATGACTCACAGACCAGATGGTTTTAGGGCATTAGGTGTAAAAACACCCCTAAGGACTTACTAACTCGAGTAAAAAATGCTACAAAACTAAACTGGTCTTAATGCAACCAATCAAAATTCCCACCTTTTGACATGAACACTCACTGCTTACTGAGGCAAGAGGTCCAGTTACTCAGTGGAAAGTTTATCAATGATAAGCACTTTTCTCTTTTTGTGCAATTTTTTTCTTCTTTTCTATGCCAAAGTGTCCATCCAACAAGACATCCGGTTTCAGCTAAGCCATGGAAACATACACATTAAATTCACATGTCATACCTCACACATTTATGTGCTAATGTGCTTGTGTCAGATTAGATCAAACATGTGAATTCTCAAACTCCTAAGGTAAGTAACCAAACTTTAAAACTCTATCATCAGATCATGTGTTCAAAATTTTAAGCTCACCAATGAAATCACCTCACAATTTTTTCAGATCAGCTAAAATTTCAAGACGAACATGAACATACATTTTTTATAGCTTATTTTAAAACGAAAAATAACAACAAAACTGGGATAAAGTGTGTGTAAATGTGTCTCCCATACCCCCAAACTTAAATTACACATTGTCCCCAATGTGTGAATAACATGGAAAGAGCTGACCTGGGAGATAGAGAACTAGCTGGATTGGTGTGGCTCATAGCACACCCCCAAACTTGAACTGAAGTACACGTTGTCCCTAAAAAAAAAATACTAAAGTAATATTGGAAAACAAAAATAAACTAAAAATAAACAACAACAAGAAATTGAAAAACAATAAAAACATAAAGGATACGCTGTGGGATGCCTCCCATGAGCGCTAAGTTTTACATCTTTAGTCAGACGGTGCAACCGCTCATTATTGTTAGTTTCTGGAACTGCGCTTGATCGCTCCAAGTTGGGCACTCGATCACTATAAGTCGGTGCTCGATCGCAATAACAGGGACTACTCTGCCGTAAACCTGAAGCAAAAATAGAAAAACAAAAAGAAAATTCAAACTTAAAAATTTTATTTTTTTTTTGATAAAAAGAAAACATAATAAAATAATAAAACTGAACGAAAATAATTCTAAATAGAATTTAACGCAATTCCCGGCAACGGCGCCAAAAACTTGTTATGCAAAAATCTAGCTAAATTAGCAAGCAAATAATTGAGCATTTTACTTGCAAGTGCACAAAGTCAACATAGTAGTATAGTGTGCAAGTGCTAGATCATTCCCACAGGGATTGGTAAATTTTGATTTAAAATTAAATTTGTAATATAAAACGAGAGAAAGAAAAAGTGAATTTGATTCGATAATGATAAAAGCGTATGGACTTGATATCCACCACTAATCATACTTCCACAAAAAAAAAAAATATGCCAATGCTTTAATCACGTTATGAATACCTGATGTTGTCAATCTAAGGGCATGGTCCATACTCCTTAAGCTATTGATTTCCCTAAGCAACGAGTTAGGCATGGTGTATACTCTAACTCTTTTCTTTCTTAAAGGATTTAGCATGTTGTATACTAATTTGTTCCTTAAGAAAGCATAATATCTGTGGAAATCGACAAACATACGAGGCCTAAGGCATGGTATATACTCCCAGTTTTTCATGTTAATTAACCCAAGAACCCGGCGTGGATTTCTTTTGTTACTATTGTTAAACCCAGGACTCGATCATCCAAATTGATTTAACTAACTAGTCCATACCACATGCATATGTTGATCAGGCAAACACATATGAGGAATTCAAGAAAACAAGAATTAATCAAGTTAAGTATCATAATGTAAATATCGCAAATGCACCAATATTGAATTATTGAGTAAACATAATCAGAGCTTCAATCAAGCCCTACTAGAAAATTAGTTACACATCAGTTTGATGTTAAACATCTTCATAAAGTAAAATAGAAAAGAAAATAATAAACCTGAGGGAGCTTCCTTGAAGAGTCATCAATTCTTCTGCCAAATCCCCCCTGCTTTATTTATGTGTTTACAGGCCTATTTATAGAGTTTAAGTAACCCAAGAAATATCTAGAAACCCTAGAATTCGTAAAACAAAACCCTAAGCCTGTTTCCAAAATAGGACCAATCACTATACTATTCACTGACGCGCAAATGCGCTCAATTGCTGTTGCGATCGATCCTTCTTCTTGCGCGTGCAAGTACAGGTGCACTCGATTCTTGGCTTGGGCGCTTGAGCATTGTTACGCTCGATCGCAGTTTCATGTGCTCGATCGCACTAACAGACTCCAGATTTTGCTCTTTAAGCCCGATAATTCCATGATGCTTCATTTTCTCCAAAAACCTTAAAAAACACAGAAAATACAAAAAGTAAATAAAATAGAACAAAATAACACAAACTAAGAGCTTAACAAATATAAGTTAAGAGGCTTAAATATGAATATTTAAGCACTTATAAACTATGTTACCCTCGGCGAACACCAAGCCCCCAGAGAAATCGTAGAGCGGAGTGGAGATTGGTTCCAACTGAGCATATTTTAACTGCATCTATTGAAAAGCATCATAAAATAGGATGTTGTTCAAGCTCCTGTTGTCGACCAGAATGTGTCTGACATTATGGTTAGCTACAAGAAGGGAAACTACCACGACATCGTCATACTGGTGTACCCCCTCTAGATCATCGTCTGTGAAGAAGATCATCAGGTTCATTTTTATGCGTTTGTGGGGCTCACTGATCGATGCTATAGCCCTAGCGTATGCCTTTCCATTGTGTCCTAAGTTGCCTCCAGCGGTGAGGTCTCTACAGATTGTCTTGACGATCTTGGTTGTGGTGGCCTAGAGGCCTCTCCAACTGGGCCCTTCCTAGTTCAGTCCCGGGCTTCTCTAGGGGGATTAGTGTGTCTGGCTTTGACTCGATGGATGCTCAAAACTTCTTCTGGGCCGTTCGAGTATATTCTCCTACCGCGATCTGGTGAATTCTTTCAACTGTCCCCTATTGATAAGGGCCTCAATTTTTTGTTTTAGGAGGAGACATTCTTCGGTATCATGCCCATGGTTTCTGTGGAACCGACACCACTTGCTTTGGTCTCCACTGAGGCGCAACGGCCTTAGGGGCCACTAGAGGATCATCTTGTTTTGAAGTTGCATCAAGATGTTGGTCTTAAACGCGTTAAGCGGAGTAAAACTCTCAAAACGGCCAGGGGCCTTGTACCTACTCTCACGGAAGGGTCGCTTGATTGGTCTACTGTGAGGACTGACGACGTCTTTCCTCTTTTTCTCTATGTCCCATTTTCTTTCTCTCCGGAAGGCTTTGTTATCTTCCATCAGCATGTACTTTTCGGCTCAAGCTAAGATCTCATTCATGTTGTTGGGCGGTCACCTGGTGAGCTTGGAGCTAAAGATTCCGGACCTCAGTCTGTTTTTGAATGTTAACATTTGGACGTCAAGGTCGAGGTCAGAGATCTCCCAAGTGGCTACATTAAATCTTGAGATGAAGGCTCGGAGTCTCTCCCTCCAGAATTGGATAATGTTGAATAGAGACTCTAAAGTCTTCTTGGGCCCCTTGTTGCTGAAGAAATGGGATGCGAAGGCATAGCTGAGCTCTTTGAAGGTGCCAATGCTCCTCGATTTCAACTGGGAGTACCAAGTTCTTGTAGCTTTCTCGAACGTTAGGGGGAACGCTCGACATATGATGGGGTCGGAATGCCGATGCAATGTCATGGTGGTCTTGTAATGTTGGAGGTGATCTAGGGGGTCTGCTGAGTCATCATAGGGTTTGATTTGAGGCATTTAAAAGTTTGGCGGGAGTGGGGCTTCAAGGATCTCTTGAGTAAAAGGTGGATCCTGAACATTGAGCTTGTCCAAGACGTTGTGGTTTCAGTATTTGAGTGCTTTGTTGATTATTTCCTCGATTTCCTCAATCCATCTGTCGAGGCTAAGGTTTCTCCTAGAGGAGGGGCTTCCCTTGGACTTGATAATGTGGGGTGGTGATGACTCCACCGTAGAGCAGTTGTAGATAGGGAGCCTAGGGTTTTGTCGAGGAAGTGTAGGCGAGGGCTGTCAAGCCCCTTTCTAGATCTCGGTGGCGAGGTCAGTTACTAGACACGAGAGTTCCACAAACTACGCTTAGAGCATGGGAATAGCAGGATGTGTTGAGGTAGCCCCTTGGAGATTTTTCAGTGGATCAATCTCCGTGTAGTGAGGGCGTTGCGTCCCGAGAAGAGGCTGCGGGTCGCCACCAAAGGACTTGTGTTCGGACATAGTGGGAAGTCTTGACTCAGACCACTGGTTGTGGGCGTTGTTTTGTGTAGGTGTAGTGCTGGTCTCGATGGCTCCCTTGCCGGCATTCCTTGTGGTGTTTTTAGGTGGCATGGCAACAGATAAGTTCTTTTAAACTTCTTTGCTTTTACTGTTAGCAAGAGATAGTGGTTTCCCACGTACAACACCAATCTGTTGATGCCTAAAATATGTTGCTAAGCTAGAGGTCGGTGCTTCAAGGGGGCTTGCACAAGGAAACAGGGGTGAACTAGAGAGTCACCGGAGAAGAGGAGGTGATGCCTCCGAGGGCACTCCGATGCTTTTGTTAGAGAAAAGGAGAGAATTACGATACTAGTGTTTTCAGTAATGAACTTGTAATTGAAGATGTCTTGGATTTACATACCTTGGGCATTTTATAGTGATTCAGAGGTGAGGCTGCCCACATGCCGGGGATGGGGCAATCCTGGAGATCTTGTTCTTCCGACGGGGGTCCAGTCCCGTGTCCTGGGATAACCCGATCCCCGTAATCATGATTATAGTCCTACACAGGGGAGCTCGTGAGTGACAATGGTGTTACCAACTACTCGTCTACATGTCATCAGACTATTGGAGAGGAGTTGTCCATGTGTCACCGTTCTATTGGAGAAGAGCTGCTCATGTGTCCTTATGCTACTGGAGAAGAGTTATCCATGTATCCTCATGCTACTGAAGGAAAGTTGACAATATGTCCTTATGCTACGGAGGAGAGTTATTCATGTGTCCTCGTGCTACTGGAGGAGAGTTGTCCATGTGTCACCGATTTACTGAAGAAGAGCTGTCCACGTGTCCTCATATCATTGGGTGGTAAATTGTTGGTTGTATCATAGGGGAAGCTTCTTTACTATCAGGTTCACATAACAAAATATGGAAGAGATTATGGGCAGCTCAAATTCTTAATAAAATTAAAATATTTGGGTGGAGAGCGTGTTATAAAGTTTTACCTAAAATGAAGAAGTTATGTTCTAGGGGAGTGGAAATTGATGTGCATTGCTCCCTTTTTTATTACGAGGACGAAGATCTGAGGCATGCTCTTGTCTTATGCAACAAAGCAAAGGAAGTGTGGAGATTGAGTGGGTTGGTAACAAGTCTTGATTTTCAAAGGCATCTGGGGTTCCGAGAGTGGCTTACTGATAAGAATGGAGAATTAGATGGAGGTATGTTTGCATATCTTCTTCTTTTTTGTCAGGCTATCTGGAACAATAGAAACTCCTATCAGATGACTAACAAATCAAGCTCCACGTTTGAAAATATTTTGTGGCATCGAAACTGTTGGGTGAATACAGAGAGAAAAGTGACCATAGACCAGGGAACAAAAATGGACAACAATGAGAAATGAAACGTCCATATCAGGATATGCAGAAAGTTGATGTAGATGGTACGATTAATATAGCAGCAAACAAGGGAGGAGGGGGAGTGGTAATACGTGCCAGTGACAAACTTCTAATTGCTGGAAGAGCTGTGAAATAGGGCTCTTATACGGATCCTCTTTATGTGGAGGCGAAGGCTCTGTTGGTAGGGATCACATATACGTATGAGCTGGCTTTGAGAAGGTCCTGATAAAAAGTGATTGTCTTCCTCCCGTTCAAATGTGCATTAGTGCTAAAGAGAACCTTGTTGTGGTGGGGTTCCTCATGTCTGATATCAAAGCAGTCATGAAGTCATTTTATCATTCTTTGTTTAATTTCTCTTCTTGATCAATAATTAACATATTTTTAACCTAATCAAATTTAATCGAGGAAATCAATCCCAAATCACAATTCTAACAAGAAACATATGGTAAAAGAGAAATTACAAAGTTACATGATACAAGCGAACTATACACAGGACTTAAATAGGGAAAAACCTTAACATGTAGTTTCTGGCATGCATAAACACACTAAGGTGGCGTTTATTTTTTTAAGTGGTAAGTATTGTATACTGAATGAACATCTGAATAATGCTGAACCAATAATACAATACTGAATGAACATCTGAATAGTACTGAACCAATAAGAGATAGTATCTGAATGCTAAATGGTTAAGTGTTTAAATTATTTGATATTTGAACTGATTGAAACATCTGAATATGTGTATTTTCTCTTTTAACCCTTTTAACTGTTAACAACATGACTATTTGTTACAAATAAGAATCAGTTGATAATTTGAACAAAGTTTGCATGTTTCATCACAAAAAAATATTCCCAATTGTTTTTTATTTTATTTTTTAATGGATTAAGCCATAATCTCAATTTTTTTTAAATAATCAATATAAACATAAAATAGATTGAATTAACAATGAATACATATTACTAATTTAATGCTTAAATAGTCAATAAAATAAAATAAAAATTAAAAACAAGTTCACCGATTCGAAAGCACATGAAAAAGTTCTATTTCTTGAAATTTATTTAGTAAAACCAATGAAAACCTATAATAGGGATTTCTCAAATTAAATAAAGGCATAGTATATATTGGACTGAGTTAAACCTTTAATGAACATTTTGTTAACCACTTTTATCAAAGTAATGAGCTTTATGGGATTGTCATTTATCCATTTTCATATTTTCAACCATGTCAATTTCACGATACTTACTGAATGTACTTTGGATTGATGGCTTGCAATGTTAGGAATATTTTCTCCGGAGGTTCAATCAACACTCAAATGCTACTTCACGTTTGTGTTGTGAAATCAAAACAAAAAATTTCCAATTGCTGCTTCACGTTTGTGTTGTGAATTACTCTTTTTTTTTAATAAAACATGTTCCAAATTAGAGAGCGAACAGATCCGGTATATCGAGTATAATAGAGAAAAAATAATCCAAAGATCTAAATCTGAGGGAGAGGGAGAGGGAGAGAGAGAGAGAATGTGGGAATCAAAACTTTTATCTCTCAAGGCTGAGAAGAAAGTTGAGAGAAAATGACTCTTTGAAAACACTGCTCATCTTCAACCTCAATCTAGATCACTGTCTGGGTTGCGACCCAGTTCGTGGGTCTATAATCTATCCCAAAAAATTACACCAGTTTACAAATTTATTCTTAAAATAACAAAGCAGATCTTAAACATAATCAACCGAAAATGAGATTCCATGAACTACTTTGGAGCTGGAACTTTTGCTCGTCTTACCCATACTGAAGCTAAATCTGCGAAAAGGTGAAGTGTTTCTTACTTATTCAGATTCTACTTTGCTCAATTTCAAATCCGACCCTATGGAAGGCTCATTTGCACTGGGTGTTATGGTTGACTTTTTATGTTATAGATTTCTGAATTTGGATGGACTAATTCCCGTCTTTGAAGAGCGTGGTATTGAGTGAGATCCTTCTGATGAAAAATTGTTTCTCTCTGAAACTGCAGAGCTTGTATGTTTCATCTGCAAGTGTCTACTGCCATCAACTTCACAAGGGAAGGGGCGATGCAGGAAATCAGAATGGAGCTCTGATGATTTATGTAAACAATACACGGCGGGGAGGGTCGAGTTGCAAAGAGAGGAAGATGTGAAGGAGAAATAGATGGGTGGGGACGGGGAGAGGGAGATCTGATGGGAGGGTACAAGGTATTGGTGTTATTTTGATTATTTGATAAGGGTTTTTTTGTCCAAACAACATTTAAATGGTATTAAAACTTCATTTTAGATTTGATTCGATCAGATTCATTAAATAACATTAAAAGATAAAAAATAAATGAACTTAATAACATCACATCTGACCGATTCAGATGTAATATCATTAAAAGATTTATTAAGTGTAAATAAGCAGTGCATGTAATATGTGCATAACTACTTAACTTTTTTGTTTTTTATTATTATTAAAAAAATTATTATTATTATTATTAATTTTTTATTTGATAAGTACTAAGAATGCTTCTATATTCTAAAAAAAAAGGCTACTACCTTTTTGTTATTTTTGCCTTATTTATTTAATTACTAAGGTTTCTAAGAGAATTTGAATTTTGTTGACCATTTTGCTGATTATCACTTGAAGTACACTTAATGCTCTTTTACCTAGGTTTTGATTAGTTATGTTTCACCCTAATGGTATACAACCTCCAAGTTGGAATGTGTGGAGAAGGAATTTTCTATTATTTTATTATATACTCATTGTAAGAATTTTTTTATCCTTGCAAATAATGGATACACAAGTATAAAATAATTTTTCTTAGAAAAAAAAAAGAAATCTTGAATGAGCAGTGATTACAGGTTCCTATTCTTTGCATCTCCCTTGATTATTGATTTGTATTATATAATCTATTTGGTCTACTTTATCCTTAAATTGTACAATGTTTTTTTTTTTTTTTGGTAAATATTTCAACCTTAGCTTGTGCCCGCAACAACGCATGGGGCAATTTGTTACTCTATATAAAAATCGAGTCTAAGAGGAGAGCTTAACAGGTGGTAAACTAAAGTAATTATGTTATTGTTTATCATTTAGTCTCAACATGAGAAGTTCTTGCTTAGTACATGGCAATGAAATGAAATATTCTTGCCTAGAACATGTCCATGAGAGATACATGGGGTAAAGATCCCATCTCATATTTGAATGAAAATAAAATATATTTTTTCTTTTTTCTCATACCATTTAATGGTGAGATGAATTTTTATGCTATGTATCTCTCATGAACTTGTGCTAGGGAAGAAATTCTCAAAATGAAAGATCCATGGTACAATGATCAACTCATCATTAAATGGCATGAGAAGAGAGAGGAAAAAAATTATTTTCATTCAAAGATGGGATAAGCCATGGCGGAGGTGTTGGGACTGGACGAGTCAGGGCTTGGAGGATGTAGTGACAGCAGGTGGAGACTTCAGAGCTCGACTTAAACAAGCCAAACAAGAGGCGGCGCAGGATCGAGAAGTCGAGCGGGCATGAAGCAATGTCATTTTACTGGGCAAATGCGATGGAGGCTAGCGATAATATTAAGCAAGCATAGAGGTCGTGGTAATGCCGGAAGGATGCACCACCAGTTTGGGTACTTTAAGGTGCTTGGTAAAGGCGTGTTGCCTAGCGATCAACCCGTCGTAATGAAGGCTAAACTAGGCTCGAAGATCGCAGATAAGAAGATCAAGGAGGCTGGAGGTGTTGTTGTTCTCGCCTCATAGGTCTTTTCATTAGTAATAATAGTTATTATTTTGGATTATCTCAGTTTAACATATTTAATTATTTTTCTTTAATTTTGAGTTGTGCAAATGGATGAGACTCTTATTAAACCAAAAAAAAAAAAAAAGGGTAATCGCTGAAAGCAACGCTGGTGTTCTTGAGGGACGAAAACATGTTAAAAAGAGGAAGTAGGTACAAAAAGGTAATTTAGATATTTCACATTTGTTCTATTACTTTTTTTGTTACGGTTCAAGGACCTAATTATTCTGTTATTGACAAGTTAGGGACTTGGTTGTTTAAATTGAAACCATAATGATACTATTGTGATTAGGTCCAAACCTTAGGGACTAAAATGGACATTTATTAATGTTTTTTTTTCTGATTTAAAAAAAAGAAAAAATATATGTTTGAGATATTTTAGTATTATGACTATTACTACAAAGGAACAGATTCAAAGTTTGACAGATAAAAGTTTCGATGAGTACAAGCATATGCACGAGTTAAGATCTCTATCGACAAGGTACAAATCACACTACTTTTGTCAACGTTGGAAAGAGGAATATAAAGTACGTGTTAGGTGCCTTCTTGGTGGTGATGTTCATGCAACTTTAGAAAATCCAACTGTTCTGGAACCCGCAATTGGAAAGGATATCAAAGTTTGGTAGGAAATCCTTGAGAAGGGACTGGTAAGTGAGCCAGCATGACTCAAACGAGTTAAGAGGCAGGAGGATGGATTCCATGAATCGGAGGTGTTGGGACTAGATGAGTTGCAGGGCTTGGAGAATGTAGTGACAAGAGGTGGAGACTTCGGATCTCGGCTTAAACGAGCTAGACACGAGGCGGCACAAGATCGAGAAGGCGAGCGGGCATGAAGCGGTGCCGTTTTGTTGGGCAACGCAATGGAGGCTAGCGATAGAATTAAGCAAGCACAGAGGTCGCAGCAATGCTGGAGGGATGCACCACTAGTTTAGGTACTTTAAGGTGCATGGTAAGGGCATGTTGCCCAGCAATTAGCCTGTCATTGTCAAGGCTAAGCTAGACTCGAAGATCACAGAGAAAAAGATCAAGGAGGCTAGAAATGTTGTTGTTGTCACAGCTTAGATCTTTTCGATAGTCATAATAGTTATTATGTTGGATTATCTCAATTTAACGGATTTAATTATTTTTCTTTAATTTTGAGTTGTGCAAATAGATGAGACTCTTCTTAAAAAAAAATGAATCATTGAGAGCAGCGCTGGTGTTCTTGAGGGACATGAAGTAGGAGGAGTGGGCCACCGCGAAAGCATTTGAAGAGAGGGAAAAAGTATAAAGGGGTAATTTTGGTATTTCTCATTTGTTCTGTTTATTTTTTTTCACAGTGTCACGATCCAAGGACCTAATTGTTATGCATTTGATAATTTAGGGACTTGATTGTTTAAATTAAAACTATAAGGACCCAATTGTGATTAGGTCCAAACCTTAGGGACTAAAATAGACATTTACTCATGTTTTTTTTTCTGATTTTGAAAAAAAAAAAGAGAAAAAATATATGTTTGAGCTATTTTAATATTATGCTATTACTAAGGAGGAACAAATTTAGTATTTGACAGATAAAATTTTCTATGAATACGAGTGTCTATGTGAGTTAAGATCTCTATAGACAAGTTATGGATCACACTCTTTTTGTCAACGTTAGAAAGAGGAATATAAAGTACTTGGTAGTTGTCTTTGTGGAGGTGATGTTCATGCAACCCTGGGAAATCTAACTGGTCTAGAACCCTCAATTGGAACGGATATCGAAGTTTGGTAAGAAATCCTTGAGGAGGGACTGGTAAGCGAGCCAGCATGACTCGGACGAGTTAAGAGGCGGGAGGAACGATTCGGTGAGTTGGAGGTGTTGGGACTGGACGAGTAGCAAGGCTTGGAGGATGTAGTGGCATGAGGTGGAGACTTCGGATCTCAACTTAAACAAGCCAGATACGATGCGGCGTAGGATTGAGAAATCGAGCGGACATGAAGCGATGTCGTTGTGCTGGGAAAATGCGATGAAAGTTAGCAATAGAATTAAGCAAACATAGAGGTCGCGGTAACACCGGAGGGATGCACGACTAATTTGGGTACTTTAAGGTGCTTGGTAAGGGCATATAGCCTAGCGTTTAGCCTGTCATTGTCAAGGTTAAACCAATCTCGAAGATCGCAGAGAAGAAGATTAAGGAGACTGGAGGTGTTGTTGTTCTCACCGCTTAGGTATTTTCATTAGTAATAATAGTTATTATTTTGGATTACCTCAGTTTAACAGATTTAATTATTTTTCTTTAATTTTGAGTTGTGCGAATGGATGAGACTCTTATTAAACCAAAAAAAAAGTGATCACTGAAAGCGACACTAGTGTTCTTGAGGGACATAGAGTATGAAGAGTGGGCCGCTGCGAAAGCGTTTAAAGAGATGAAGTAGGTACAAAGGGGTGATTTTGGTATTTCACGTCTGTTCTGTTAGTTTTTTTTGGCTGTGTCACGGTCTAAGGATCTAATTTTTCTGCTTTTGACAAATTAGGGACCTGATTGTTTAAACTGAAACCATAAGGACCCAATTATGATTAGGTCCAAACCTTAGGGACTAAAATAGACATTTACTCATAATTTTTATGATTTAAAAAAAAAGAGAAAAAATATATGTTTAAGCTATTTTAGTATTATGACTACTACTACGGAAGAACATATTCAATATTTGATGGATAAAATTTTCGATAAGTACGAGCGTATGTGCGAGTTAAGATCTCCTTGGACAAGGTATATATCACACTATTTTTGTCAACGTTGGAAAGAGGAATATAAAGTACTTGGTAGTTGTCTTCGTGTTAAGCAATAAGCTCTGGCACACCTCTATCGGCCATATGAGACAGCCCAAAGCAAGGTTGAAGTTCATGCTAAAGAATAGATTCAAGTTGGGGTTGAACATGTTGTCCCAACTTTATGTGAGATTGTCATATTTGAACCATGTCAACCAAATGATGACTTAGTTATACCCATTGAATTTGTTGACTAGGTTCAAGACAAAAATACCGACAAAGATGACGAATCGGTCGACAACCAGCTTGATGTTGTTGAGCATATTGAACCAGATCCTTGTGAGGTTATCTTATTCGAACCAGTTCTGCAAGATGGCAAGTTTTCTAAGTACATTGAAGTGGTTGAAAAGATTCCAAAAAAATTGGACGACAAGCTTGATTATTCAATTGAGGTTCGCGTTGATGCACCTGTCCATGATATTGAGTTTAGGGATGGCAATTTTGTTCAAAACAGTGAGGCCCTGCCCCACCCCGATTTGAGAAAAAATCCCCGCCCCGTTTTGGGATGGGGAAAATTTTTTCCCCGTTGCCTAGGCAAAGACTGGGATATAGGTCCCTGCCCTAAATTCCCAAACCCTATAAATAATATATTATATTTCTCATCTTAAATTCATGATTTTTATTAAATGAATTTATTAAATTCCCACTTCAAATTTACAAGATTTTAACTTAAATGATAATTCATGTCTTAACAATAATTTATTAAATTCATGTCTTATAAATACCATTTGCACTTCCTCTTTTATAACACTCTATTTCTTAATGGCCATAAGACCAACTTAGGCTTTAACAAGTAAAAGTGTTAAAAATTTTGGTCCTACCCAACTTGGGCCTTTAAAAGTCCTTTTTTTTTTATGGGTTATTGGCTTAAAATAGTTCAAATTTTATGTTGTCTCGTGACTTGGGTTTCTCTGGGAATAGTGGGGACCCGATTCCCTGTGGAGATCCGAGATAGGGAAAAAAAATTCCCCGGGAATTATTTTCCCCGCGAGCTTGGTGGGGACGAGGATAGGGAATCCAACCCCGCCCATTCCCCGCCCTGTTGCCATCCTTAATTGAGTTTATCCTTCTTAGTTGGTTTCACACCCCTTGGCAACAAGCATTCCCAACTCAATTTTTTTCACCTCCTAGTCAATTCGGCTTTCTGACTTTCACGACTATATTTTGTTTCTCCACGCCTCGGAGCTCTTACTTCTGGAACATTTTTCAACTCGATGATGAGTTTTTTCTAAGTGGTGGAGAATGATGGGGAACACAAGGAAGATTAGAATTAAGGATTTTAATATAGGAATTTGGGGATATGGGGATAATTATGTAATCAAGAAATATTATGAGTATCTAGGTGTAGTTAATTTTATATTGCAGTTTCCTTTTATATTTCAGTTTCCTTATCGGTCTAAGACTAAGGTTTAAGATCTCTATATAAAAGGCGTCCCTATGTCATTTATAGTAAGCTTATAATTAATAAAATAAATTTAGAGTACTGAAATCAAAGTTTGTGATTGAGTTATTTCGCGCCATGTGATTTGGTTACAGTGTTCGCGTCCATGTGATTTGAATTACAGTTTCTATATGATTTGGAAAGATCTATGTGATTTGGATTGATTATCTATAATTCCTTGTTTTTACATTTTCTTCCTTACTGTACGGCATCAATAGTATTTCATAGCAGAGAAAGGTGGAAATTCCAAAAAGCATCTGCTACAAATCTAAAATACTACTGTCAACATGGATGGCTAACTCACATGGAAGGACAAGCTTTCCAAAAGTGTTTAAAGAACATCCCTAGCATAAATGCACTTGCCTACACTATTCCAAGTCAAAGTCCAACCTAACGGGACTCACAAGTTGACCAGTTAACGCTTGAGGACAAACAAGCATAAATTATCTGAAAAAATAACTGCCAATAACTAAAAGTACCTCTTCAATCTTTATTTTTGTTTTCGTTTTTTTACCTGCAAAGTTTATCATATTTGAATGCTTTTTTACTACTATGATACCAATAAGCTTCCACAGGAAACAAAGCATGCTCACCTGGAGATGTGTATTTTTAATCTTTTCTTTTGATAAGTAGTTTTTTTAACTTTTAATTTGACAAGACAATTGAGCACTGAAAATCATCAAAATTCGGATGGTTAACTCTTGCTAAGGCTTTTTATATGGAGCTCACTACCATGTGTTTGAACCCCTTGTAATTTAATGGGTGGATGTATCTCTTCTAGTCACCCCGTCCCTACCCTGCCCACCACATCAATTCTTTTTCCCCCCTTTTGATAAGTGCTCCGCCTAAGTTTCAGCTACATCATTTGCAGAACAAGCAATTTATCAGAAGATTTATTATCAAAACTAACAACTGTTGAAAAAACATAAGACTTCAATTGGTCAAATCATCATCATGGCCATATCACAGCTGGCCTAAGGAATGACATCTTAACAAAATCAAAGTAAAAAAGATGTTAAAAATCCACACAAGGTCAAAATTCAAAGTTAACAGATCATCAATATGCCAAGAATAAAGATCATAAAGCTTGTGCATGTTGGCCTTATTGTTTCCACAGGTCCCTCTTTTAAATGTTGAGCAACAACTTCAAATGCAGCAGCATTTTGGATTGCCTAATGATGCTAACCAATGAACCAAGAGTAGAGGTGTTTTGATTGCAGCACTCGACGCAATTTGCCAACTGTAACAGGCATCTGCTTGGCTTTTACCATTGAAAAATGTGAATAAGTTCAATATTTACAATAAAAAAATATAGTAACAGTAATATATATGCTCAAGTTTAATAAAAGTTTGAGCAAGTTTCTACTTTCTACCTATTTCAAGAAGAGATTTGCTTGGCAATTGATAAGTGTAATTTTTACTACTCTTTTGCTTATTAAAATTGTTAGTTTTCTTTTATTATTTTTATTTTTATTTTATTTTATTTGCTTGTGTTTGAAGAAATGAGAAGGTTTATTGAAAAAGAAGATTGATATGCCTAGAAAATTAAAAACATCTAACGAATGTACGAATCAGAATGTGCACCCACTGTGTTCAGGACTAAGACCAGTTTAGGAACCAAATTTGAGAATGCGTACAAGCCTAAGACGTTGCGCACAAAACCTTCACATTGATTCAACATCTAGCCCGCACCATGCTAGACTGCGTGCGCGCACATCATCAATTGCTTGTGCCACACTTTTTCCTATTTTGTGTCATATTTCCTTTTAGTTACTTTTCTATTTCATGTTTTCCTAATAGTAGAAGTATTTCTCATTTCAGTGTCTTTCATTTTCCTATGCTGCACTTTTTCCTATTTTGTGTTATATTTCCTTTTAGTTACTTTCTTATTTCATGTTTTCCTAGTAGTATAAGTATTTTCCATTTCAATGTCTTTCCTTTTCCTAGAATGAGTAGTATTATTGTACTTTCTTTTTCTTTTCTAGGAGTTTGCCTATATATATGGTCGGGTGCTCTCTTATTGGAGAGACTTCAGATTTTCCCTAGACATTAATAATAAAGAGAGAAGAAAATGAGGGTGCCTGCTCAATGAAGAGAGATCTTCAACAATCTTGAATGTTTCATCAACTTAGTCCAAGCAAAAAAGTTTTATTCTCTTCTCTTTAGTTTTCTTTTGATGTGTTCCAATAAGAACATGGTTGATTTCAGATTTGTTATGAACTAATTTTATTTTTCTAAGGCTTTGATGTAGTTTAGCTTTGAGCACACAATTTAAATTCCAAGTTATTTTATTTCAAAGTTTTTTTTATGTTGAGTGTTTATCTTTGATCTTATTGCTTACAATTTTCTGGCCAATTATTGTTTGATTTATTGAATCATAATTAACCGAGAGGTAATTTGTGATTAGAAGCTTTTAGGATTAAACACCATTAGTCGAGCGAAAGATAGAGATACTTTACCATAATTAGTGTGATTTTAGATTAAGAAAAATCTAAACAACTTAATGAATCTTCAAATAATTTAATTTACATAGAGATATGATGAATAATTAGATTGAGATATTTCTAATGTTATTTAAGAAAAAACATTGAATAATTAAGGGATTTATTTTTCATCAACTTGAAAAATTAGAATTTCATAACAAGGAAAAATAAATTATGTGGGATTAGCTAGGTGAAATCAAAAGCTCTAGATTAATTTTTATTATCTCTACAACCTTAAGTTTTATTCTCTTTTCTTTTAATTTATCTTTGTCTAGCACTTTAGTTTAATTTAGGTGGTAAAGTCTTTAAAATTTCAGTTTTATTTCCAAATAGTAAATAATTTGGTAAATTTCAGTAATCAATAGCATAATTAGTCTTTGTGGGTTCGACACTTTTTTTTTTCTTTAAATCTTTACTACTTATTGCGATTTGTTCACTTGCAAATATTTTCACACCAAGTTTTTGGCGTCGTTGCCGGAGACTAATTATTTGTAATTGATATTGATAATAGCTAGATTGTTACTAATTTGGATTATTATTATTATTATTATTATTATTATTATTATTATTATAAGATTGGTGATTAGATCTCAGTTTTGCTTTTCTTTTATTTTTATTTCAGAATTTAGAAGTGTGTGCCCCGATCTAAACCATTAAAGTCTACACTTTTTGATCCCGAGATTGAGAGAGCTTTGCGTCAAATCAAAAAAAAAAAAGATAAAAAGTCACCACACTTGCCATCAATATGGCGGATCAGTAGAATGGAAAGGCAAATAGGGCTTTGAGGGACTATGCTACGCCCTCAGTTAATGGGGCTACATCTAGCATAAGGAGGTCGGCTATACAAGCTAATAATTTCGAGATTATGCCGGTGATAATTCAAATGATACAACAAACTGTTCAGTTTGGGGGCTTATCGCAGAAGGATCCTAATGTTCGTATCGCAAATTTTCTAGAGATTTACGACACCTTCAAGCACAATGGAGTGACAAATGATGCTATTCGTTTGAGACTTTTCCCTTTTTCACTCAAATAAAAAATGAAAGCCTGGCTGAATTCTCTATCACTTGGTGTCATTACTACCTGGGAGGAGTTAGCACAAAATATTTTGGCAATGTATTTCCCTCCGGCCAAGATAGCAAAGCTAAGGAATTATATTACCACATTCACTCAATTTGAAAATGAATGTTTGCATGAAGCATAGGAGAGGTACAAAAATTTATTGCAAAAGTGTCCTCATCATGACCTTCCGGCATAGCTTCAAGTCCAAACATTCTATAATGGTTTGGGAGCTACAAATAGGTCAATGGTTGATGCAGCAGCTAAAGGGGCTTTAATGAGTAAAACTCATGAAGCGGCTTATGAACTTTGGGAGGAATTCGCATCCAATAACTATCAATGGCCTTCAGAGAGAGCAATGCCAAGAAAGGCGACTGGAGTTTTTGAACATGATTTTATTACCGCATTGGCGGCATAAATGGAAAATTTATCTAAACAACTAGGTGATGAGAGTCATAAAATGCATCTAAACAATACTTAATTGTTAACACTTTAGGGTTAATCTCGGTCGTAATCGCACTTTTACATGTTGATAACTCTAAAGTGTTATTCATAAATCATTGACTTAATTCGATGCATTTTCAAGTGCGTTGAGTACAAAAGAGATGATAAAGCGATCCATGTTTAAAGCGCCAAAAGATCTTGGGTGTCGGTGCTCGTTTTTGTCCAAAGTTTAGACATTTCCAAAAATGATTTAAAGATGATTAAAAGTCTAAACCAAGGTTGGAGCAATAAAGTACATTGAGTTGAAAGACTGCACACAAGTGTGTGCATCACTTTGGAACAAGTTAAGGGTAGGCACACTAGTGTGTGCACTTCTGCATACAAGCTGAAGGAGTTTCACTAAATTGCCAGAATTTCCCGTACAGATCAATCATTTTTGCAGATTAAACTGTATTGATGTAGGAAGAACCAGGAGATGAGCCATATATTCTTAGAAAGATCCGGAAGTCTATTTTCTGGAAAATTTTACGGTTTGGAAAAAGGATTTTTCTAGTGAAAGTTATGGCAGTTTTAGCGGAAACAGTTCAGGCCTCCAGAACAAAGCCCAGCGCCTCACCTCTCACTGTCCAGCGCCCCAGCGCCCAGGAAAATGAGAGTGAGCACCTAGGCGCCCATGAACCAGCGCCCCAGCGCCCCAGCGCCCAGGCAAACAAGAGTGAGTGCCTAGGCGACCATGAACCAGCGCTGCGCCCCTCGGCCATCAGCGCCGCGCCCCTCGCCAACTAACGCTGCACCTTTACTTTCCAGCACCCAGGCGCACACTTGGACACGCGCACACGCTGCTGGACCCACCTTCATGTTCCAGCCTTCACTTTCTAGTGCCCAGGCACACGCTCAGACAAAGCCAGGAGCGCGCATATGCTGCTGGACCCACCTTCACGTTCCAGCCTTCACTTTCCAGTGCTCAGGCGCACGCTCAGACAAAGCCAGCAGTGCGCACATGCTTCTGGACTCCAATTCAAACTCAAATTAAGGCTGTGCAAAGACAGCTCTCCCTCGTGGGCTATAAATATATGCTTAAGGTTTGTAGCCGGAGAGGGAGCTCGAAGAGAAAAAAAAGACAGTTTTTTAGTAGATACAAATTAGAGAAGTTTTTAGCATTCTGTTTAAGTTTTCGTTAGTTGGAAATCAAGGAGAAAACATCCACATTGTTCTTCTATCTTGAGCTCCATGGCCAAGAAATCAAGGGGAGAACATCTATATTGTTTTTCCACCTTGAGTTTCATGGCTAACTAATCATCAAACAATGGAAAGGGATGAATCGTTAGGGTTTTATTGTTCCTTATTTCCTGTTTTTGATTAATTAAGAAGGATTTGAGTTCATGTGATAGCTGTATTCTATATTCTTCTTCTTTTAGTTTCTCTCAATCCGGTGATTGCATCCTTCTACTCCACATAAGTCCAGTCAAGCTCTTCTTATGTCAAGTTGTTTGGATGTAATTGATTTCGGTATATTTATCTTATAGATCGGCCATTACTGTGATATCATTATTGCAATATATTGTCGTTTCTTGCTAATCTATAAGATAAATCATGTGTGCTTGAATTGAAATCAAAGAGTAATTTGTAGCAATTATATTAGAGATATAAATGTGCTTGATTGAATACTTTCCGATTGCCTGTTTAGGATGTGAAACTTGCAATCGAGATAAAAATTTGAATCAAGAGTGGAAATAGGGAACGAACCTAAGGAGGATTCCCGAAACCTTGTTATTTCTTATTTATATTCTTCGTTATATTCGCACAATTCTTTTACACAATATTGCGTTATCAAAACTCATATTCTCTCATCTAATCATTATCGTTAGTGTTAAAGTTTACACCTTCTTTCGTAATTAACTTGTTTCCCTGTGGAATCGACACCCCAAAACTATACTACAATAACTGCGTTATGTTTTGGGCGTAATCACTAGGTAAGATGAATGTTAATGCTATTCAAACTAATATTGGGTGTGATTATTGTGCGTGAAATCACTCAAGTATCGATTTCCAAGTGGGGAATCTGTTTGCTCAACCAAATTCTAAACAAGCTAATTACGTGTCCAATTTCCAACGTCAAAACAATCCTTATTCAAATACGTTCAATCCTAGATGGAGAAATCACCCCAATTTTTCGTGGAGTAACAATTAAGGGGAAACTATACCACCTCAAAATTTTTCACAGCAAGAAAAGAAGTTAACACTCGAGGAGATGTTCATTCAATACATGCAAAAGACATATTTGGCGATCTGGAATAATTTAGCTTCGATTCATAACCTTAAGGCTCAAATTGGTCAGCTTTCAAACATTCTTACAAAGAGGACAACATGAACTTTATCGAGCAATACCATTACCAATCCTAAGGAACATGTCAAAGTAATAGCATTGAGAAGTGGTAGGACAATTGAGCAGCCACAAGGAGCAAGTACCGAGCAAGATAAAGTTGGAAATCATGTGGAGTCCTAGCCAAAGATGAAGGAATTGGCGCAGCAAGTGGCCGATTAGCAAGATGGAAATTCTAAAGAGAATAAAGAAGCTTCAAAACCCACGAATTCCAAGGAGTTTACATCTGAAACTAATTCTCCTTTGATTTATGATCCACTGATTTCTTTTCCTTAAAGACTTAAAAATAATAATAATAAGTTAGATAATCAATTCTCTAAATTTCTAAGCATTTTTAAGCAATTGCATATTAATATTCCTCTTATTGAAGCTTTAGAGCGCATGCCTAAATATGCTAAGTTTTTTAAGGATATTTTATCAAACAAGTGGAAGTTAGAAGAGCATGAGACAATGATGTTAACCGAAGAGAGTAGCGCAATTTTACAAAAGAAGTTGCCTCCTAAATTGAAAGATCCATGGAGTTTTACAATTCCTTGCACTATAGGAAATTGTTATTTTGATAAAGCTTTATATGATTTAAGAGCAAGTATTAATCTTATGCCTTTTTCAGTTTTTAGGAAATTAGGTTTTGGAGAAGCAAAGCCTACTACAGTCTCTTTAAAATTGGCAGACAGGTCTATCAAGCACCCGCGATGACTCATTGAAGACGTTTTGGTGAAGATGGACAAGTTTATTTTCCGGTGGAATTTATTGTGCTAGATATGGAGGAGGATAAGGAAGTACTTTTGATTTTAGGGTGACCTTTTCATGCTATGGAGAGAACTTTAATTGATGTCCAACAAGGGAAACTTATTTTGAGGGTTGATGATGAGAAGGTTACTTTTGATGTATTTAAGGCTATGGATTTTCCTTCTGAAGTACACTTTTGTTTTCAAATTAGTGACATAGACTTAGTGGTGGCCGAGACCTATAGGGTTGAATTTTCAAAGCTACCATTTGAGGTGTCATACTCATTCTATAACTCTTGAATCCGAAAATGAAGAGTACAGGGAGTGTGTAAGGTATTTGGAAACTACACCATCCTTTCATCCTTCCATAAAGCCGAAATTGGAAGAGCTAGGTTCATCCATGCTGACATCTTCAAGTAAGAAACTACCCAAACTTGAGCTCGAATCGCTTCTGTCAAATTTGAGGTATGCTTTCTTAGGCTAAGACTCTACTTTTTTTGTTATTATTAATGGTTCTTTAAGTGATGTAGAGGAAGAAAAGTTGCTAAGAGTTTTAAGGGAGCATAAGATGGCTTTGGGATGGACAATCTCGGATATCAAAGGAATTAATCCTTCAATTTGTATTCATAAGATTTTAATGGAGGATAGTTTCAAGCTGATAGTTCAACCACGATAGAGATTGAATCCATCAATGCAAGAAATAGTGCATAAAGAAGTATTGAAGCTCTTAGATGCTGGAATTATCTATTCAATCTCGGATAGTGCATAGGTGAGTCCGGTTCAAGTGGTCCTAAAGAAAGAAGGAATAACTGTGGTAAAGAATGACAACAATGAACTTATACTAACAAGGACAATCACGGGATGGCGAGTATGCATAGATTATCAAAGACTTAATGATGCAACTCGAAAATATCATTTTCCATTGCCTTTTATCGACCAAATGTTAGAAAGATTCACTGGCCATGCTTACTATTGTTTTCTAGATGGGTATTACGAATACAATCAAACCGTAATTGCTCCTGAAGATCAAGAAAAGACTACTTTCACGTGTCCTTAGGGAATTTTTGCATATAGGATGCCTTTTGATCTTTGTAATGCTCCAGCCACGTTCTAGAGATGCATGATGTCCATTTTCTCCGACATGGTGGAAAAATTTATAGAATTATTCACGGATGACTTATCGGTTTTTGGTTATTCTTTTGATAATTGTTCATCTAACTTGTCTTTGGTTTTGCAGCGATGTGAGGAGACTAATTTAGTTTTGAACTGGAAAAAATGCCACTTTATGGTCGAGGAAGGGATAGTGCTTGGCCATCGAATTTCCCTCAAAGGAATTAAAGTCGATAGAGCTAAAATAGATGTTATTGACAAACTCCCATCACCAACCAATGTAAAGGGCGTGAGAAGTTTCTTGGGTCACACTGGGTTTTATAGATGGATCATTAAGGAGTTTTCTCAAATTACTAAACCTCTTTGCAACCTTTTGATTAAAGATACACTGTTTGATTTTTCTCATGAATGCTTGCATGCTTTTGAAACATTGAAAAAGAAATTAATTTCAGCACCTATAATGTTTCACCGGATTGGAATTTACCTTTTGAATTGATATGTGATAGTTGAGGTGTCCAATAGGGAGTTGAAGCGCATACTTGAGAAGACCGTTATATCTCACGAAAAGATTGGGCACGAAGGTTAGATGATGCATTATAGACTTATAGGACAACATTTAAAACACCGACTAGAACGTCAACTTATCAGTTAGTTTATAGAAAAGCGTGTCATTTACCCGTGGAGCTAGAATATAGAGCTTATTGGGCAATAAAGACACTTAATTTTGATTTAATGGTTGTAGATGAGAAAAGGATGTTGCAAATTAATGAAATGGATGAGTTGCGCAATAATGCTTATGAAAATGCTCGGATTTACAAGGATAAAGCTAAAAGATGGCATGATAAGCATATTTTGAGAAGAGAGTTCGAAGTAGGGCAGAAATTTTTACTATTTAATTCAAGACTTCGACTTTTTCCATGAAAGTTGAGATCTAGGTGGTCGGGACCATTTGTTGTGACTCGTGTTTGTCCATATGGAGCGGTTGAAGTACATCATGAGACAAAAGGGACATTCAAGGTTAATGGACAAATGTTAAAGCCTTATGTTGATGGAGAATTTAACAAGCAAAAATTTTCCATCAATCTGGCCAATCCTAAATAATGATTTGGAGAATGTCTAGCTATAGACTTTAAACAAAGCGTTTTTTGGGAGGCAACCCAAGTTTTTTTTTTTGTTTTTTTTTCTATTTAATTTTTATTTTTGTTTAATTTTTTTATTTTTGTTTTGATCTTGTAGGTTTGCATAAGTTTGGGGGCTCTCCAATGTGTTACACGGTTGCACTTTCAAAGACAACATTCAATTTGAAATAGGGAGAACTCTTCTTACGTTTTCTCATTCTTTTTCTTTTTTCTTCTTCTTTCTCATCGAGGAAAATGTGTTATTTAAGTTTGGAGGAAGGGAGTTTATGTTTAAAAAAAATTAAAATTATTTGATGAATAAAAAGTCTATTATAAGAATGTGGTTGAAATTGATTATAATTTTTAGGGAAAATTCTTATTGCTTAAGCCTGTTTGTTAATCCTTAACTTGATTTTGCTTAATTTAAGATTTTCTATATTCAATGAATACTTATCATAATCATTTATTGTTTTGCATATCTAGAGAAATTTTTTGTGAATGTTGTAAATTTGTATGGTCTCAGCAAGCTAGCAAACCCTAGAACTTGTTTGATGATACTTTAGGTGAAATCCTAGACAAAATATTACTTAGGAAATGATTTAGGCATTCTTTGAATCGATTGAGCCTTTCAAGCTTACCTACTTATTATCTTTATCCCTAGTCACCCCTTTGAGCTTTGTTGAATTATACTTTGGCCTTATATTTTATTTTTTTTCTTTTTATAAACAAACATCATATTTCTTACCCTATTTGAGCTTAAACACTGATTTCCTTACCTTTCAAGATAACTAAGTTTACACAAAGTCAGAAGAGCGTGGAAGGTGTGAGAGGTAGAAAGTTTACAAGTAAATTTTATCACAGCCCATGTTATCAAAGTCATAAGATTGGGGTGTGAAAAGTCAATAGGGTGTTGGGAAGTGTTAAAAAATCAAAAAATGGATCATTGAAATAACGATAAAGAGAGGTGTTTTGAGAGATTCAAAGGATTGAGAAGAAGTGTATGTGTTAGAAGTGAGTATGCTCTATTTTCTTTGTTTATGTTCAAAATTAAGTTCTTTTGCTTTGTTTAAATCCTATCTTTGCTTTGTACCCATCACCTTAGCCTTATATTACAAGCCTAAAAAAGACCTATTGACTCTTCATGCAAAAATAATTATCACAAATGTAAAAAGGGCAGAAGATAGGAGGGTTATTGACTTGTATTTGATTTTAATGATGACAAAACACCACTCAAATTACAGTAACAGTTTTATCTAAGTGTTTAAGCAGTAAAATCATTTAGTACAGAAACAAGATGCAAGAACTCAACACGTTCAAACACTAAAAGAAGACAGAAGATCTAGAATAGACACTAAGGTAATTGAATCACATTGTAAATCTCTAAATTTCAATTATCTAGCTTGATCTATGGCTCAATTTACAAAAAGTTTTGACAAAACTAAAATACAAAAATGTTTCTAAGTCAAAAACTGTTTCGAAACGTATAAACTGGGTTTAAGAACAACCTAGTCGACTGGGTCTCTACACCAATCGACTGGGAAAAGGGATAGTAAGTTCCTAGTCGACTGGTAATAGGACCCAGTCGACTGGTTCGTTCCTTAAGCCTAAAAGTAAACATTTTTCACTTGACCTGATTGACTGGTACAATGACCCAGTCGATTGGTAATTCGAAAATATGACTGTTTGAGACACAATACTTGATCATTTAATGCCCTAAACCTACCAAGTCAGTGTCAAATGACCATATAAGTTCAAGGCTATAAAAACACACTTCAATGAGCATTTAAAAGTAGAAGATAGCACATTCAATTCATCATATAGCACATTAATTCTCAAAAGCTTTAAAAAATTCATTGTTAGCCATTCTTCAAGCTTGTTCTTAAAAGAGAGATATTCTTCATTTGTAAAAGCATTCATTGCTATCCCTCTACCATTTACTTTACAGTTAATACTATTTATTATAAAGAGAAAGAGTTTGTGTAACTCTTAGAGTGTTTAGGATTAAACACTTCGTTGTAACTTCTGTGAGGAAGAGATTGTTTGTAAGGTTTGTGCAACACCTGTGAAGTTGCTCGACTAACGTTTGGTGGATTACTTCAAGGAGGTTCCTTAATGAGAGTGGACGTAGGATCAGAGAGATTTTGATATTATCGAACCACTATAAACGAAGTTCGCATATTCTCTTCCTTAACTCCTTTATTTTCAAGCATATTATTTGATTGTGTGCTTTGCGTATTAAACTGCTTAAAAACTTGCAAGTTAATTAGCAAAAAGTTTTTAAAACCCAATTACCCCTCATCTTAGGTTTGAACCTCAGTTTACAATTGGTATCATAGCCTCGTACTTCAGGCTTAAAATCCTTGAGTTGATCCGATGGCGTCTAATAGCTATACCGAAAGGTATACTAGACCTCCTTTGTTCAATGGCTCTAACTATAACTATTTGAAAAATAAAATGAAAATCTTTGTCAAAGGATAAGATTACAATCTATGGATAGTCATTGAAAAATGACCTAAAATTCCTATAAAGGAAATAATCATTGGAGAGATCAATCATACAATGCCTAAACTCAAAACGGAATTTAATGAAGAGGATTATAGAATAATATCTCTGAATAGTATAGCAACTAGCATGTTACATTGCGCTATAGATATCACTGAATACAATAAAATTTTTGCATGTATTTCAGCTAAAAAGATATGGGATAAACTACAAGTTACATATGAAGGCACTAGTGAAGTAAAAAAAATCAAAAATTTATATGCTAGTGTCCGAATATGAATCTTTCAAAATGTCTCCCAATGAAACTATTTCTCAAATTCACTCACGTTACTACCATTGTTAACTGTTTAAAGCTTCTTGGTAGAAACATTGAGGAATTTGAACTAATGAGGAAGATCTTAATATCTTTGTCATCCACTTGGAAAGCAAAGAAGATGGTCATAACGGAGGCCAAAGATCTCGACAAACTTGATGTCGAAACACTCCTCGGATCACTATTGACATACGAGATGGAAGAAATGAATCTCGTTGTCAATGATGATGAGAAGAAGAAGAAGTTGATTGCTCTCAAAGCCTCTACAAGCAACAAAGAGGAAGAAAAGGAAGAAGAGATTGAAAGTAGCAAAGAAGATGGTGAGATTGATTTAATCACCAAAATGTTTCACAAATTCTTGACAAAAAGCAAGAAATCTTACACAGGGGATTCCACTCCAAAAAATGAACCTCTTGTGTGTTTTGGTTGCAAGAAGTTTGGTCACATCAAGGCCAATTGCCTAAAAATGACCAAACCATATAAGAGCTTCAAAAAGAAAGCCATTATTGCAACCACATTAAGTAACGACGAAGAAGAAGAACTTCGGACAATAAAGTTGGATACGAGGAGATTGTCAACCTATGCTTGATTGCAATCGACGATGAAAATGAGGTATCAATTTCTTTCACTTCTAATAATAAAAATATTGTTAGCAGTAATGAAGAATTAATTGAAGTACTAAATGAGATCCATGAAGAATTGAAGAAAATCAATTCTATAAATGTGGTCCGCAAAAAGGAAGTCTCATCTCTTTTTAAAGAGATGGAAGGCTTAAAACAGGAAAAATAAAAACTATCTTCCATGCTTTATAACTCATCACAACATTTTCTAAAAAATGAAAATAATATTTTGAAGAAGAAAATAATGGAATTAAATAGCACTATATCTAGATTTATGCTTGGAAAAAAAAAAGCTAGATGAAGTACTATCTTACCAAAGGTTAAGTGGGGGAAAATCCGGCTTGGATTATTCTCCATTAGGCAAGCAAAAGTCAAAAGAGACTTTGTTCCTGAAAGCAACATGTGTGAATTAAGCCTCCAAATCCAAGGCCACTAGTAAGATTAAAAGCACTCCTTCAATATATGCTAGTAGGTCTAAGAATGTAAATTTACATCCTAATGCATATATGTATGCTCACTCAAGACATACAAATGCTAGGAATAATCATTCAAGAAATGCACATACTACAAATACACATCCTAGGAATTACCATCATGTATATCGTAGTGATAATATGTATGTTCATAACTTGCATGCTATAATTGAACATTCTAGAAATTACCATCATCATTTCCTAGATATAACATGTATGTTCATAATTTTCATAATAGAAACATGTATCCTAGGAATGCTTATCCAAGGAACAATAGGCATGTATATTTAAGAAATCCTAGAAACTTCAATAACTATTATCCTAGGATCATGCATCATTAACATATCTACAATTCTAGAGCACCTTATAATATTAAGAAAGTATGGGTCCCTAAAGGATTCATATTTTCTAGGACTAGCCCTAAAGGACCCAAAAAATTTGGGTACCTAAAAGTGCAATTGTATATCCATGTGTAATGTAGATATGTCTCCATACCAAGGAAAAAGGTAACTATTGGTACCTTGATAGTGGATGCTGAAAGCACATGACCGGTGATCAAAGCATGTTCAAAGAGCTAACTTTAAAAGATGGCAGACATGTCACCATTGGAGATAACACAAAGATAACGATCATTGGGCATGGCAAAGTTACTAATGATTTCTCAACCATTGATCATATTTTATATGTGCAAGGCCTTAAGCCAAATTTACTTAGTATTAGTCAACTATATGACAAAGGCAATAAAGTCATTTTTGAAACCTCTCATTGTCTAGTTATAAACATCAAAAGTAACAAGATCAAGTTTGTTGGTCATGGACAAGAAAATGTCTATATAGTTGATTTAAAATCTTGCATTCAAAAAATGAAAAATGTTTTCCCGCTTTTAGTGAAAACTCATGGCTATGGCATAGAAGACTTGACCATGTGAACATGAATTTGCTTAAAATTATTTCAAGGAAGGATTTAGTTGTTGGACTTCCAAAAATCAAATTTGAAAAAGACAAGATTTGTGATGCTTGTCAAATGGGAAAACAAACTAGAATTTCTTTTAAATCAAAAAATATAATCTCAACCTCTAGACCATTGGAACTTTTGCATATGGACTTGTTTGGTCCAATAAGTACGACTAGTCTAGGTGGCCATAAATATGCTCTTGTTATTGTTGATGATTATTCAAGATATACCTTTGTTATTTTTATTGCTTACAAGGATGAAGCATATAAAGGATTTGTGAACTTTTGCAAGAAGGTTCAAAATGAAAAAAAGGTATTTCTATTTCAAGTATTAGAAGTGATCATGGAAAAGAATTTGAAAACCAAAGCTTTTCAAAATTTTGTGATGAAAATGGAATTGATCACAATTTTTCGGCACCTAGAACTCCTTAACAAAATGGAGCTATTGAGAGGAAAAACAGAGTTCTAGAAGAATTTGCTAGAACAATGCTTTGTGAAAATAGTTTGCCAAAATATTTTTGGGTGGAAGTCGTAAACACTTCTTGATGTGTTTTAAATAGAGTATTAATTAGACATGTGCATGACAAAACTCTATATGAACTATGGAAAGGTATAAAGCCTAATGTCTCTTATTTTCATGCTTTTGGTTGCAAGTGTTTCATCCTAAATAACAATAAAACTAATTTAGGTAAATTTAACTCAAAGACCGATAAAAAGATATTCTTAGGATATTCAACCTCTAGTAAAGCTTATAGAGTCTTTAACAAAAGAACTCTAGTGGTTGAAGAATCTATAGATCTTATCTTTGATGAGTTTAACCCAATTAGTAGTAGAGTATTATCTTTTAATGATAATACAGATTTTATTTCGAGAGTAGATACACCTACTCCCATTGTTGACCCAAAGGAGAGCGAACCTTAAACAAATCAAGAAATAGATGCTCTCAATCTTAATCAACCATCTACAAGTTAACAAGAGGATGATCTTCCCAATGATTGGAGGTATATGAATTATCATCCAATCGATCAAGTGATTGGTGATCCTTCACAAGGGGTAAGAAGAAATGTTTGCAATTGTGTAGCTTACTTATCTCAAGTAGAACCCAAAACTTTTGTAGAAGCTGAAAAAGATGTTGATTGGATAAATGTTATGCAAGAACAATTAAATCAATTTGAAAGGAATAAAGTATGGAATCTAGTTCCTAGACCAAAGAATCACACAATAATAGGAATCAAATAGGTATATAGAAATAAAATGGATGAAAATAGAATAGTAAATAGGAACAAGGCTAGGCTAGTTGCTAAGGGTTATAATCAAGAAGAAGGAATAGACTTTGATGAGACTTATGCTCCCGTAGCTAGATTAGAAGTCATTCGTATGTTATTAGCCTTTGTATGCTTTAATAAGTTTAAGCTATTTCAAATGGATATAAAAAGTGTCTTTTTAAATGGTTTTATAGAAGAATAGGTGTATGTTGAGCAACCTATTGGATTTGAAAATCCTAATCTTCCTAACTATATTTATAAGCTTTCTAAAGCTCTCCATGGGATGTAGCAAGCTCCAAGAGCATGGTATGAAAGACTAAGTAAATTTTTACTTGAAAATGGTTTTACAAGAGGAAAAATAGACATAACCCTCTTCACAAAAATGACACACTATTAATCCAAATATATGTTAATTATATTATATTTGGTGCTTGCAATGAATCTATGTATCAAGATTTTGCTAAGTGTACGCAAGATGAATTTGAAATGAGCATGATGGGAGAGCTTACCTACTTTCTTGGACTTCAAATCAAACAATTGAAAGAAGGTATCTTGATCAATCAATCAAAGTACACTAAGGACCTATTAAAGAGGTTTGGGATGGAAAGCTCAAAGTCAATTGGCACTCTTATGAACACCTCTACAAAACTTTACCTAGATGAGGAAGGTAAGTGTGTAAATACTAGAACTTATAGAACCATGATAGGAGCTTTACTTTATCTAACTGCAAGTAGACCTGATATAATGTTCAGTGTATGCATGTATACTAGATTTCAAGCAAATCTTAAGGAATCATATATAATTACCGTAAAAAGAATCCTAAGATATTTACAAGGCACTCAAAACCTAGGGTTATGGTATTATAGAAAATCAACTTTTGAGTTTGTTGGTTACTCGGATGCTGATTTTATGGGTTGTAGGCTAGATAGAAAAAGCACTAGTGGAACATGCCAATTTTTATGTGCAATATTAACCTCTTGGTTTTCTAAGAAACAAAATTTGGTTGCGCTATTAACCGCCGAAGCGGAATATGTAGCAACCGGAAGTTGTTGTGCACAAGTTTTGTGGATGAAACAACGATTAGAAGACTATGACATAAATTTTAAACATACACAAATTCATTGTGATAACACTAGTGCTATCAACTTGACTAAAAAATCGTATTCAATATTCGAGAACCAAACATACAGAAATAAGACATCACTTCATAAAATATCATGCTCGAAAGGGAGATATTAGATTATAATTCATCCCTTCAGATGACCAAATTGTTGACATTCTTACTAAGCTCTTGAACGAAGATAGATTTAGCAAGATTAGGCTATTAATGGGCTTAACAAATTATGAAAATATGTGTGTTTGATTGCATCTACATTTTATTATATGCATATTTGATATTTAGTGAATGAGTATTAACTCCTATTTAACATCTCGCTCACCCAAAATGGCATAGATAAATCATTTCTTACAAAATTTCTACTAGGAGCTCAAAATTTTATGATTTATGAAAGACCTAGTCGACTAGTAGGTTGACCCAATCGACTGGTATCTCTCTGTCCATTTAACCAGTTGACTAGTTGAGTCAATCCAGTCGACTGGTAACTCACTGTCCATTTTACCAGTCGAGTAGTACAAGGACCCAGTAGACTAGTATAACACGAGAAACATGGAGCCAAAAATTTGAAATTTCTTCTGATGAACCCAGTCAAATAGTATGGTCAATACAGTCAATTGGTGTCTCACTACCCAATTTCTCAGTCGACTGGTACACTGAACCAGTTGACTAGTACCACAAGATAATATTTAGAGCCAAAATTTTGAAATTTCTTTGGATAACCCAGTCGACTAGTAGGGTCAATCCAGTCGACTGGTGTCTTACTACAAGTTTACCCAATCAACTGGTACCCCGACCCAGTCGACTGGTATGTCGAAAAATCCCCAAATTATGAAGGACCCAATCGATTGGTATTGCAATTTTATATAGTTTCTTTATTTTGTCTCAGATTTCACGCAATTTTTGCAAAACCCTAGTTTTCTCTCTCTAAAAAATCCTTGCTTTTATACCAAAATCTCTTGAAATAACTCCATAGAACCCTTAATCCTCCTTCAAATTACATTATTTTCAACTTTTCACGGTTGAAACTTCATACATTTCCCAAAAACTTCTCTCACCCACCGAAAATTCCTAAAATGTCTGAGAGAATACGAGTAAAAACAACCGTTGTTGGACCCCACGCACCCACAAGGCCTAGAACACGGAAGTCCTCGGCACTGGATTCTAGGGGGAAAAGGGTAGTTGGTTTCTTGAGCAAGCAAGAGAGGACCGAGCTCGATGATTCACTTTTTTGGAACCCCGCCGTCAATAGCAGGTATACCATTGTCATTAGAAACAAGAAAATAATGACGGGTAGATTCGTAGATTTCGATTCTATTCGTCATGCTAACTTCGATATTTTTTCTACTTTGAGGTAATAGGCCTAACCTCCCTGGTCAAAATCCACTAAAAATACTATCCCCGCCTCATTCATGAATTCTATGTCAACCTAGTCAAACCTAGTCCCTTAGCTCTTAGATTGAAGACTAGTTTTATGGGCATAGAATTTGAAAAAAAATACTAACCTCTTGGTCAATCTGCTGAATCCCCGTGGGAGGGATCCAGTAGAGTCTGGATGGATGGTCAAACAATTTTGATTATTAGGAGACATGTCAAATAATTATGGGATGCCCTAACTATGTCTTTCGATTCACTACATTTCATCAGAGTAGTGACATGCCCCTTGACTCAAAATTGTTCAACTTCATCGTGAGTTGGACCATCCATCCTATACTCGGGAGTCTGGGTTATATGTTTATGATAAACATAGTATTGATTTGGTGTCTCAAAACTAGACACCATTTCAATATTTACCCACTCTTGCTCGCTAATATGATCAATGGCGAAGCGCATGACTCCGGGTGCCTCCCATACGAGATGTTCATCACCCTGATCCTCCAACACTTTAAAGTCCCCTTGCCTGCCTCCGAAGCTCAAGATATTGGCTCCAAAGACATTATCAATGTCTCTTTACTGAAGAAGATGGGGTGCACAATCCGGAATGGCATGGTTCGTTCCAAGACTGGGAAGAACATTCGGATCGGTAATGATGATGAAAACGAGGAGGATGACGATGGACCTGATGATGCAGCTCCTCCCATTGCCATAGACACTGACAAGCAGACACCTAGTCCACAGCATGCTAGACATGATGGCTCTAGTGCTGGTCAGGCTGGACATGATGATGTATTACAGGCCATAGCGAGCCTCCAGTTATCCATGTAGTCGAGATTCTAGAGCTTGAGCTCTTCCGTCGACCAGAGCTTCTAAATGGTGCGAACCGATATCGATAACATACGTCACGACATCAGCACTCTCAGGGATGATTTTGAGTTACTCCGAGAGCACTCGGAAGGCTCCTTGGCTAAGATTCGAGATCTTCTCCAAGACAGCTCTAAATCATCTGCTTGCTGAGTCTTTAGCACTTATCAATAGCCCCAGCCATGTATTTTACTTTCTTTTGTTCCATGGATATTATGGCAAAACCATTTTTTTTCTTTTTTGTACATCATTTTCCTTATATGTATTAGACTTTCTCGGGCAGACTCTTTTTGACTTTTGTATGTGGATTATTTTAGTTATATGTTTATTTAGTTTGAGCTCTTCTTGCTCATATATACGTCTTTAATGTTTCAAGCTTATATGCAAACTTCTGATTCTTTCCGAGAAGTCTTCTCAATTCCAGTTAATGCCTAGTTTTTTCATACATGCTTGTTTATACCTTATCTTCATGTCTATGGTGATTAAATTTGTTATTTTTCATGTTTACACCAATTTTTTTTACTGTTGTTAAAACGGGTGAGAAAAAGAGAAAAAACTGTGTAAACTAAGATAGAACATATATTTAGGGGGAGCATTGATCCGAACATGTTAACAAATGTAAAATAATCTTGTATTGCTTGGTTAGGATTGATATTACTGTATTTGAATGTTGCAGGTTGGTTTTTATCAGAAAAACAGAGGAAACTCTGTCCAAATTTTTCAAAAACCCAACACTTAGTTTTTAAAACTGTTTTTTCTCTCCATAGTTTTGTCATCATCAAAAATGAGGAGATTATTGACCTGTATTTAATTTTAATAATGACAAAACACCACTCAATTTGCACTAACAGTTTTATTTAAGTGTTTAAGCAGTAAAAGCATTCAGTACAGAAACAAGATGCAAGAACTCAACACGTTCAGACACCAAAAGAAGACATAAGATCTAGAATAGGCACTAAGGTAATTGAATCATATTGTAAATCTCTAAATTTCAATTACCTAACTTGATCTATGGCTCAATTTACAAAAAGCTTTGACAAAACTAAAATACAAAAATGTTTCTAAGTCAAAAACTGTTTTGAAACATAAAAATTGGGTTTAATGACAACCTAGTCGACTGGGTCTTTATACCAGTCGACTGAAAAAAGGGACAATAAATACCCATTTCAATGAGCATTTAAAAGTAGAAGATAGCACATTCAATTCATCATATAGCTCATTAATTCTCAAAAGCTTTAAAAAATTCATTTTGAGCCATTCTTCAAGCTTGTTCTTGAAAGAGAAATATTCTTCATTTGTAAAAGCATTCATTGTTATCTCTCTACTATTTACTTTACAGTTAATGTCATATATTGTAAAGAGAAAGATTTAGTGTAACTCTTAAAGTGTTTAGGATTAAACACTTCATTGTAACTTCATGAAGAAGAGATAGTTTGTAAGGTTTGTGCAATACCCGTGAAGTTGCTCGATTAATATTTAGTGGATTATTTCAAGGAGGTTCCTTGAAGAGAGTGGACGTAGGGTCGGAGAGATTTCGATATTACCGAACCACTATAAACGAAGTTTGCATATTCTTTTCCTTAACTCTTTTATTTTCAAGCATATTATTTGATTGTGTGCTTTGCGTATTAAACTATTTAAAAACTTGCAAGTTAATTTGCAAAAAGTTTTTAAAACCTAATTCACCTCCCTCTTGGGTTTGAACCTCGGTATACAAGGGTGTTTGAACTAAATATGAGGGAAAAATTAAATTCCTGTAATTAAAAGAATCCCCCTTATTTCTTTCACTTACCAACACGTATACATTAGTACTGGTCATCACTCATTTCCTGGATTAGTCCACATGAAACTTCGAAGAGTTGACATTCGGTAAAACTTTGATCGGCAATTAAAGGCATCTCTTTCTTTCTCTCTCTAGTTTTTCTTTCTTTCTTTTCTTTGGTTGATGCCCTTTTTCTAGACATAGGCTATTCGTCCCACTACATTCTTGAGTGATTATAGTATCTAGGTTACACAATGGTGTTATGGAATATCTACCCTTCTAGGACCTTAGTGATATCCTAACATATTTTTGCACTACTTGCCAATCAATAAGAAAGATATCAACTATTCCCTCTTCAACATAGCAATCAATGTTACTTATTCCATCAAGAGGCTTACCATCCTTTCATTTGAGACAAATTGAATATTATGTGTTGTTATTTGCCTAAGTTTCAAACATGTCCAAACATGGTCTAAGATTGGTTAATGTCCAAACCAATTGTGGGATATCAAAGTTCAGCAAGTTATAAGGTTGCACACATGTGTGTGCTTCAATTTTGAGCATAGGAAGGTCAGGCACACTGCTGTGGAAGTTTCTGCCCATAGGCAGGAGGTGTGCGCACAGCATCAGGTGGCTGCAGCATCAGGTCACGCCGCAGCACACAGCACCACACCAAAACACACAGCATCACTTGGAGAGTGATGTAGGGCTGAGATTAAAGGAAGAACATGATCAAAGGGAGGATAATGACTCACAAGAATGTCTAAGATTTAAGAGGCTATAAAAGGGGTTCTCAAGGCCTCATTTCATAAGATAATACAAGATACAAAAACACACATACAAGAGAGTTTTGTGACATTGTGAGATCATTATAAACACAAGAGAGAATTGTGTGAGAGATATAAACACAAGAGGGACTCTTGTAGTGAGGCTGGTTGTAAAGAAGAGAGGTTAGTAGAGAATTGATAGAAAGTATTGTAATAGGTCTATCACTTTCTCGTTCTCTTCTTGGTTCTTCAAGAACATGGATTCTTGAAGGGGATTACTGTAACTTTGTAAGAACCATTGAGATAGTGCAGAGAGTTCGGAGGAACTCACGGGGACGTAGGCACATTGACGAACCTTGACAACAAATTACTTGTCTTCTTTCTTTCTTTGATTTTCTGTTCTTGAGTTCGATTGCTGAAATTCTTTCTACAAGTCATTCAAGACTTGGGTGTTTGGAAGATCACCACCTGGGTATCTTGTCAAGGTGATTTCCAACAGTGGTATTAGAGCTTTGGACAGTGGTATCAGAGCACAGTAGCTGGTTATCGGAACAAGAAGTAGAAGGTACGGAGCCAAGACTCCAAGAATCAAAGATCAAACTTCTTGGGTGAATCAAGAACGGTTAAAGATCAAGATCTGGTCGTGTTCTTGAAGGTTGATTCAAGCAACGGTGTTAAAGATCCATCTACGATCTGTGTTCTTGAAGTTGAAGAAAGTAGTCATGGTTAGTGCACAAATCTGGGATCTTGTCCGCAAAAGATGGCTTCAAATTTCTGTGTGGAGAAGTTTGATGGAAAGGGGGACTTTGCCCTATGGAAGCAGAAGATCAAGGCGGTTCTCATGCAGCAGAAAGTGGACTTGGCTATTGGAGAAGATGATGCTTTTCCAGCAAGTGTCACGGAGGACCAGCAGACCGAGATGAAGAAGATGGCTTACAGCACCATTTTCTTGCACATGTCGGACAATGTCACAAGGGAGTGCGGAGACTCGAAAGATCCAGCTGCATTATGGAAGAAACTAGATGAATTATTTCTTGCCAAGACTCTCCCACATAAGAGGTATCTTCGGAAACGAATCTTTGCTTTTAAATTTGATCCTAAGAAAGAGTTACAAGATAATCTTGATGCCAAGAAAAGGAGTGCATCAAGTGGTAAAGGGCTGTTCTTTAAAAGAAGGCCAGCAACTTGGTATGGCAACAATCATGGCTACTACCGAGACAGAGGTAGAGGAAAGAGCCATGGGAGAGTGCACAGCAGCATGCATGGCTACTACCGGGACAGAGGTAGAGGAGAGAGTCATGGGAGAGTGCACAGCAGCATGCATGGCTACTACCGGGACAGGGGTAGAGGAGAAAGCCATGGGAGAATGCATTCCAAACTGAGATTTGGAGGGAAGAGCTGCTACTACTGCCATAAGAAGGGTTATGTCCAGAAAGATTGCAAGAAGATGACAAGGGATAGAGGAGGAAGCCATACCAAGAATGGAGAGGCTTCGGTTGCCAAAACAGAATAGCAAGATGATGATGTTCTTGTTGTGTGCTCAAGTGTGAGCAAGGGGCAAGAAGGCAGCGGGAAATGGATCTTGGATACCGGGTGCACTCATCATATGTGCCCTCACAAAGAATGGTTCAAGAATTTCAAGAAGATGAATGATGGAAGGGTCTTCTTGGGGAATGATAATTCTTGCCAAGTGAGAGGGATTGGAGACATCCAATTGAGGATATTTGACGGAGTCACAAGGCTGCTGGAAAATGTGAGGTATGTTCCAGATTTGAAGAGGAATTTGATCTCATTGGGGCAGCTGAATTCCATAGGCTATACATGCAAGATAGAGGGAGGAAAGATCAAGGTGGCCAAGGGATCTTTGATAGTGATCAAGGCAGCAAGAAACGATGGACTCTATGAGATGATCGGAGAAACAGAAACCAATGATCAAGCAGCAAGCTTTATGGCTGAGCTGGACAAGGCAGCCCTTTGGCACACTCGCTTGGGACACATGAGCGAAAAGGGCCTGCAAGTGCTTAGCAAGGAAGGTCTACTTGGTGGTGACAAAGTAGAAAAACTGGATTTTTGTGAAAGCTGTGCTCTTGGGCAGCAACATTGGGTCAGCTTCAACATCGGAGTGCACAAGTCTAAGGGCATTCTTGACTACATTCATGCGGACCTTTGGGGACCAGCAAGGACACCAACACAGGGAGGTAACATTTACTTTCTGTCTTTAATTGATGATTATTCAAGAAAAGTATGGGTTTATTTGGTTAAGAATAAATTAGATGCCTTGAATAAATTAGTGGTGTGGAAAGGGCTGGTTGAGACTCAAATGGGTAGAGTAGTTAAGGGGATAAGAACCGATAATGGCCTAGAAATTTTTAACCAAGAACTTGATCAATTCTGTAGGTTAAATGGCATTCTAAGACATAGGATGGTTGTGGAAACTCCTCAGCAAAATGGAGTTGCTGAGTTGATGAATAAGACCCTTATGGAAAAGGTTAGGTGCTTGTTAGATGGATCCGGGTTACCAAAATATTTTTGGGGAGAAGCTGTAGCTACAGCTGCATATTTGATTAATAGATCACCCTCTAGGATTATGTTCCAAAAGACTCACATGGAGATGTGGAGTGGAAAACCCCCTGAGTTAGACAACCTTAGGACTTTTGGGTGTGCTGCGTATGCACAACAAAAGGATGATGGACTTAGCCCAGGATCTAGAAAATGTGTGTTTCTAGGATATGGGGAAAGAGCTAAGGGATATAGGTTGTGGTCCTTAGAAAAAGAAGGATTAAAACTCATAATAAGTAGGGATGTTAATTTTAATGAATTGTTATTTCCCTACTTGGAGAAAACTAACCCTGCAGGGGCTAGTGAGCAAACCAATTCAGAAATTGTTGAGCATAGCATCAAGGGAGATTTTGTTCAGGTAGAACAAAGGAGGCAAGAGGGTTCGGACCAGGTAGAGCCCTTGGATGATTGCCAAGCTCAAGAAACTCAAGAAGAAGCTGAACAAGAAGAGGATGCTGCAGCAAGTCAGAAGGACTTTCAGCTCATAAGAGATTAGGAAAGAAGGCTGGTCGGACCACCTTCAAGATGTGGGTTTGCGGGTGCTGCGGATGCAGCAGCTCCTTTGACAGAAGGAGAGATGAGTGAACAAGAAACTTACACGGATGCCATGGAGTGTAAGGATTCGTCAAAGTGGCAGCTGGCTATGGAGGAAGAAATGGATTCTTTGATGAAGAACAACTCTTGGGAGCTGGTGCCAAAACCAGAAAAACAGAAAGTTTTGGAATGTAAGTGCACTTACAAGATCAAATAAGGGTGCCCTCCAAGAGATGAAGTCCGGAACAAGGCTAAGCTGGTGGCGAATGGGTTCACAAGAAGAGAAGACATAGGTTTCACAGAAACTTTCTCACCTGGACACAAGGTGGAGAAGATGGTGAGTATCCTCACCTATGTCATTGATGGGCTGTTAGTTTGGAACAGCAGGAAGAGGATGGAAAGGTTTACATCTCAACTCAGTGAGGAGTTCGAGAGGAAGGATCTCAGCCTTACACAAAAGATCCTTGGGATGAGGAGAGTCATCCGGGAAAGGAAGAGAAACAGGTCAAGTGTTTCTTGGGCAATGGATGTTTTCAGCAAATGTGTGAGTAATCCCGGAAAAGAGCGTTGTCTTGGGATGAAATGGTTGCTGAGGAACAAGGAGGCTCAGTGGTAGCCAATGGTAGCACTCTCAACAACCGAGGCTGAGTACATAGCTGCTACAGAGGCCATTAAGGAAGCTATGTGGTGCAAAGGGTTGCTTGAAGAGTTGAAGGTACTGGATGAGCAGGTTGTGGTATTTTCGGATAGTCAAAGTGCCTTACACTTGTGTAAAAATCCAGTGTTCCATGAGAGGACAAAGCACATGGATGTTCGGAATCATTTCATTCGGGAAAATGTTACGAAAGGATGCATCCATGTGGACAAGGTTGCCACGGAAGAAAATCCTGCTGACTTGGGTACTAAAGTCTTACCTCTAAGTAAGTTCAATCATTGCCTTGAATTACTTAGGATTGGAGTGGGTTAATTGGTAACTCAATATGAGTTTGGATCCCGAAACTTTCTGCACAATGGTTCAGGTTTTGTCTTTTTTTTTTTTTTGAACACTTAGACAAAGGTAGAGATTGTTGTTATTTGCCTAAGTTTCAATCATGTCCAAACATGGTCTAAGATTGGTTAATGTCCAAACCAATTATGGGATATCAAAGTTCAGCAAGTTATAAGGTTGCACACATGTGTGTGCTTCAATTTTGAGCATAGGAAGGTCAGGCACACTGCTGTGGAAGTTTCTGCCCACAGGCAGGAGGTGTGCGCACAGCATCAGGTGGCTGCAGCATCAGGTCACGCCGCAGCACACAGCACCACACCAAAACACACAGCATCATTTGGAGAGTGATGTAGGGCTGAGATTAAAGGAAGAACATGATCAAAGGGAGGATAATGACTCACAAGAATGTCTAAGATTTAAGAGGCTATAAAAGGGGTTCTCAAGACCTCATTTCATAAGATAATACAAGATACAAAAACACACATACAAGAGAGTTTTGTGACATTGTGAGATCATTATAAACACAAGAGAGAATTGTGTGAGAGATATAATCACAAGAGGGACTCTTGTAGTGAGGCTGGTTGTAAAGAAGAGAGGTTAGTAGAGAATTGATAGAAAGCATTGTAATAGGTTTATCACTTTCTCGTTCTCTTCTTGGTTCTTCAAGAACTTGGATTCTTGAAGGGGATTGCTGTAACTTTGTAAGAACCATTGAGATAGTGCAGAGAGTTCGGAGGAACTCACGGGGACGTAGGCACATTGCCGAACCTCGACAACAAATTACTTGTCTTCTTTCTTTCTTTGATTTTCTGTTCTTGAGTTCGATTGCTGAAATTCTTTCTACAAGTCATTCAAGACTTGGGTGTTTGGAAGATCACCACCTGGGCATCTTGTCAAAGTGATTTCCAACATTATGAAACAAGGAAAAGAAAACAAGAAGAAAAACACAAGAAATAAGCAAATTATGGTTAGAGATTTCATATCCATATGTACCTGAGCATCTAATCAAGAAGAGGACGTAATCTCCAATCTGCGTTCTGGTATGCACAACAAATTGACTGATCAACCTTACAGAAAATGAGGAATTAAAGAATGAGAGAGAAAGGAAAAAAATAAAAGAAAGACAAACAAAAAGGAATAGCGAATTAACTAAATTTGCATAAAACCTACACTTTGTTCGCGGTAACTCCACAGAAGTGATATAGAAGAAACTCTAAACTATTTCTCTCCAATTTCAGAACCCTTGAAGCCTACAGAAGAAATGAGTTCAGACATCACTAGAACTATAAATCAAAATGAAATCGCAAGGCCTGGGATACTATGGGGTTTTATTGTATATGCACTCTGCACTTTGAACTTGACACGGGAAGACATAATTGAATTAAAAATTCAAAACAATAGCATGAAAATACAAAGATCGCCTCAACATTTTAGCAGCAAGAAGATCAAATGCATCAATTCCAAATTAAAACTAGATGTGGTAGTATTGTACTGGCTAATATATTTTCAAGGAAAAATTGCACACAAAGCACACCAAAGCCAATCATATCTGTAAATCAATATTCAACACAAACGACTTCAAGAAATCCCAACTTTCAAAGAATCAGTACTTCAAGTATCGAACCTGTCCAGTGTCAAATAGACTGCACAAATATACGAGTCCCATTGAAGCCACACAATATCTCGATCTGCTCCATGCATGACCTAATTAAGTTGAATAGTGTATCACACTGAATTAGATCTGTCCAAAAACCAAAAAAATTAGTCTTTTAACTTTGAGATAGATCTAATTTTTCCCGAGGAAAACCTGTAATTTTCGTTTTTCTTTGGGTGCCAATAGAGCTGCAACTCTCTTCTGAGAAGAGAAAAGAAAGAGAATCGGGCACTGGAATGGGACCCACTTCATATGAAAAAGAATGAGGGTTGTGTAGTAATTAGCACAAAGCTAATGAACGGATTTGGGTAGTCAAAGAAGTCCAGTTTGTGAAAGATACTCCATTGTACTCCTAAATAAGATGCCTTAAAAGCATAGCAGACCAACGAAGAGAGAGACACAAAGCTAGAGAAGAAGAAGATGCTTCCATTAAAGCTGGTACGCTCACTGGTATTAGGAGAAACCATCAACAAACATCCTCTTCTTTCCTCCCGCACTGGCCATCATGATAGTGATAATGATGATAATGCGACCTATCACGCCCATCAAAAGCATCCTGCAACAACAAAAACAAAAACCAAAACTAACAAAAACATACCAAAATCGAAGACCCCATTACTCTTCTTCCTCCCAACAAGAGAGCTTGTCACAGACACATATAGACTAGCCACCATCGCCAGAGACATGGGCATGGACTTATATCCAACCCCATCTCTCTCTCACATCATTTTATCATACCCGTCATCCATATCATCATCATCAGCTTCACCATCACCGTCGTCGTCATCATACCCATCATCATGGTCATCATCATCATTGTCATGGTCTCTACCAAACCATGCGGTTTTGATCTCGTTCCCTTCACTCTCCGCATCCTCTCTGTCCCATCTTCGATCCTTCGTTTCTCTCTCAAAAGGGCTTTTCAAGCTAGTCTTTATCACCACAAACAAAAGCACGAATGAATTAAAATTGGAGAATTCTGGCAGCAATTGGAATTGCTGCTCTATTTCTCTGTTTTTGCGGTTAACCGGTGATCGAATCGATTCAATGGAGTCATTTTCTCGGGCTCTGGCTGGAATGGGATGGACCCTTTTCAAGACAAAGAAAAACCCATCTCCAGATTCTGCTAACAGTGGGCTTTGTGGTGGCAATTCGGTGTATTTGTTTAGGAAAGTGGATTCAGGCCGGGTTAGGGCTAGGAGAGGAAATGGAGAGTGCAGGATTAGGGAGCTGAAGTTGCCTGCATTGGATTTCAGGAATGCACCTTTGAGGATTTTGCAGTATGTGGTCCTAATGACTGATGATGTCTTCTGTCTCGCGTAAATGGGTATGTGTTCCATCTGTCACTCGCTTTGTTTTCTTCTCTCTTTTTTGGTTCTTTTTGTTGGCCTGTGTATAATGTTAGGTGCAATTTTGTGAATCACTGAATCCGGTGTATGGAAATTTTTGTGTTTTAGGTGGATTTTTTTGAAGTTGAAACAATATACGTAAATTGTTTATCTTCTGGTGTTTCTGTACTTCTGTTGTGTTTTGACATGTTAACGAAAATATGAACTATTTTGCCAAAAGTGAAGAGAATGAGGATTTGTCTACATTGGTAGGTCCATTTTCTTTGCTTTATTCCTAGTGGTACAATTTGGAATTGTTGATGTGGGATATGAATGACTACGATTGGCAAAACTAGATTTTCCATAACTATTTGTCCTTGTGAGTCATTGATCCATCATTGATGACTTAAGAAGTACAGAAGCTTGCTAGCAGAAATTGGTGTTCTTGGTGTATGTTGTCCATTAATTAATAAATCGAATGGGATGAGAACTAAGGACTTCCAAAAATGCTAGCTGTAAGGCTCAAATCAGTGTACCATTATTTCATATTATTTTAATATGGGAAGTGCAAATAACTAAATAAAAGTTTATATAATTAATCAAGTTGTGCAACTTAATGCATGGATTCTAAAGCAACGAGTAGGTAGTATACAATATAACATTGTAAACGAAATCGGTATTTACTGTTCACCAAACTTTTTTCAATGTCTATTTCAAAGTCAAACTCAAATGGTCAATAGCATCCTTTTTTCATTTCCAACAACTCTTATTCCCTCTAACCCACACAACAACCCTCCTTAAGCAAGTTGCTAACTTGGAGATTCAATCTCAGGATCTCAAAGCGCCCAAATACTTTTGACTTGGGGCAATGACCATTGAGCCAATTGATGTTAGTGTCAATAGTATCTTTTTAAGTCTTATACATGGGAACTATATTAGATGAACGTGATTCGGTGCATGATAATTGCATTCACATTCAGTATATAAATAGATAGATTGTCATTGAATTACTATATTCGAGATTTAGTCTGCCATAGGAACAAGGCGTCATGGATTTATTGCAAGGCTGAAAGAAAGAAAAAAGGCCTAGGTAGTGATGATTTACCTTGTTTTAGCCTTGCACATAAAAGCTGCTGGTGTTGAGTGCTTGGGGCATCTTAGACTTGAGGGTCAAGTCCCATATGCTAATTGCAAATAATTATGAGTATATCTTCAGGTTTGGAGCAGGCATGTTCTCTGATAATATGGTTATGTTGCCTATGAAATTTTAAGGGTATGTTTGGTTGTGAAAAACATTTTTTTTTTATTTTCTATCTCCATTTTCCTTGACACTTTACTCAATAATTTCACATTCTTAACATCATTTGGAAAACAGTACTTGTTTTTTTTTCATCTTTTCAACATAATTGGGAAAACAACATATTTTTGTTTCTCATCTTTTCCGATATTATGTTGAAAAGATGAAAAAAAAAAAGGTCTTATTTTCCAAATTTGGTTAAAAATGTGCAAATTGTTGTGGAAAATGTTAAGGAAAGTGGAGATGGAAAATGGCAAATGTTTTACACAACTAAACTGACCCTAATATTTTCTTGCATTAGAACCACATAAATTAAAAACTAGCTGCACGTTGTGGAAACATGGACATGAACTTGACGTTGTCTGCGTCTCCTTCAAGTTGTTTTCTCATGGCCATCATTTGCTCTTACCATGGCCTTTCCTCATCATCATCAGTATCCTGCAGAATTCATTTCCCTCTGCTGCTTTGCGAAGTCATCAAAGGGTTTATACATACAACTAGAAAAAACATAAATGGAATATGTGGAAATTGGGGCTGTTCTTTGCTTCCCCGGTACAGTGATACAAAGATATCATGGATATTTTTCCTGACTCTAGAAACAAAATGAATGGGCCCCTTTCAGAACAAAAGGGTACTCATCTCCAATATTTTTATGAATTTCTGATTTTACAATTTGGGCTCTCTTGAGAAAGAAGGGTTAGAATTGGTTCAGGCCATGCATCCAAATGGTTGAAACGATTCTTCCTGTACTGCTTCCATGGAGTCATAGACTTATAGTTCTTAAGCCAAGGTCATTTCAATCAGATTTTAGGGATGTCCTGTTTAGGATTTTGTATGATGCTTCTGGTAAGACTGTAAGTTATGAAAGCGGTGGACGAAATCTCTATGGACAGGGAGAGTTTCTGTGTTGTATTAGAGAGGACTGGAATGGCACAAAGTCATGAAGCATCTAGGTTCTCTTTTTAAACCACGCCTACTCTCTGCCCATTATCTTCGTGAATTCTAAATTTAATATCAACTACTCCACGAAGCTAATCATTATGAATGGCCAGAAAGCATCATTTTGGCATGATGATTTGTTGCCAGTTGTGGCCACAGTGGATGTCGTGGAGAGGATATCACTGAAGACATATTGTAAGGAACTGCTCTAAAGTCACATCTTATTAGAAATTCCAGTTAGAGATTGCGAGTAGCTTGTAGCACTGAAACTTATGAAATTTGCATTACCACCAGAAATGATGTGGAGATTATTGCCACTTGTTCTGATTATTTTTTTGGGCTTTAAAGTCCACAAAGCAAGGGTTCTTTTCTGTGAAGAGCCACAGTGTACTGGAACTGCTCTTCCCAAGTTCAATGGAACAAACTTGTTGCAAGCATAAATTGATTTTGTGGCTGGCCATTATGGCCTCATTGCCGACATAGGATTTACTTGTGGAGAAAGGGGTTCCAAATACTTCCAACTATACTTTTGCAGTTAGTGCGATAGTATATCTCTCAACTGTTCTATACATGTGTATTCTCATGTGAGGTGTAGGTTACAGTCATGAGGAAATAGACTGGCTGTTTAACTACATGAATGGCAATGATACAGCCAATCTTCTCAGAGAGGAAGGGCATGCTGCTTCACTCTATTTGGGAATGGAGAGCAATAATAAGGTTTTCAGATTACAGGGATCCAAGAATCTTGGAGATATCTAGTTAAAATGGTCAAGTGTTTGTTGTTGAAGACCTCAAAAGTTGCAGATTCTTGTTTGAGAACTGTGAATCCAACATGCCACACAAAATATGGAATGGCTGGTATATTAGTGTCGATCTCTTGAAGATGTATGGCTCCTAAATATGAAATGGCCAATGGTTGGAACCACGAGTTGTTCTAGAGGGAATCTGAGACATCATAAGGGGCAAGAGCTGCATGCTTTTGGCTAGGCTGGCACTGCAAAATCTTAAGGCATGTTCTGGAGGAGTCAAACAATTGTCTGCTATATTGCCAAAAGCAAGTAACTTGCTGAAAATTCGATTTGCTACCGATTCTTTAACTGCTGAAATCATCTTGATTAGAGGATTGATGCCCTTTGGAGAGTGAAAAAGCCTGCAGAGCAGATTTTAGTCTGATCCCTATTTGCTTGGAGTGTGACATCAATTAATAAAGCTTCCCATGAGTCGGATCATTGAGCTTTAGGGCATTCTTTTCAGGCAGAACTCTTTCTGATGCAATTCTAATTTTAGTTTGAACCTTTTCTAGTTTTTAATACCTTGTCCATGTTCTTATTTTTTCTCTTTTCTTTTATGAGTTCTCATTCATTTGAGGACTTCTCCCTGCCCGGGTAAAAAAAGATGTCAATTAAGGCCTGCTTTCCGCACTTCATCTTTCTGAATTTCATCCTGTTCTGTTGCATTCTCATTCATCTTCTTGCCTTGTATACATCAAATATTATTGCATGAATCTGTCTTGGATGCATGTCCATGTTGATATTCTTTTTATTACTCTTACTGTTATTACTATTAGTCTTACCATGTGAAAATTGTATGGAATGATGAACTGCACCTGCATTGGTAATACAGGGTTTGCTTTTCAAGGAAATTGATATGGTGACAAAAAAAATGAAGAAGACACGTCAGGGAAGAAATCTGGGGGGCTGTTGTGCAAGACCATTGTATATTTAGCTCTTGTTTTTGCAAAATAAGAACACCAAGTTTTCTTATTTTTGTAAATATCTTCCAAATGCTTATTCCAATGTTTTTTGAATCTAAATGAATTCGATGAGATTCTGCTGCAACATGAACTGGTGATACTAGATGTACCGATAAGGCAAATAACAATCCAAGAGAATGTGTACTTGCTTTTTAGCCAAGGATTACAATTTGGGTGAAAAATTTTGGACATTCCAATATGAAATCAATATTTCATGTCGTTTTGGTAAAATATCTCCCGAATATTTAAAATTTTTGGGATATACAGAAAATTTTACTAATAACATTTTGAGAAATTGACAAAAATTTTGAGTATTTTGAATTGAAATTTGAATATCCATCAAAGTATAAACCTTGTATTGAACTAGATGCCATCATCGAGAACACAGTAAAGATGTTGATCTAAATGACACTGGTTGTGGAACTTAACTAAACTTGATAAATGAGCTTGAAACTTAATTTGTCTATTCCAATCTTATTTATCTAATGAGTGTTTTTTGTGACAATAACAAAAAAAACATAGAATAAAGATAAAATCATCTTGTTTTTAAACATTAAATTAGACAGCTTATTATGTTATTTATTTATCTTATCATATCTTTTTATTTTTCAATTTATCCACAAAATACATCGATAAATTATGTGTCGAAAGAATAACAATCATAACTTCTTAGCACCAAAAAATTAGGAAAGTAACAAATTAATTTTATGAAAGAGCAAATTAGTTTAAGAGAGAGAGAGAGAGAGTCATAAAACTGACAACTGTAAGTATTTCTAAGAAAACATATTGTTGGAGTATTAAAAAAAACTCATGTTACCCAGGAAGGGACAATTCGCACTTCTGCATTCCACACGATGACATATCAACAACTCATCGTAACACGTCGATTACCAAACCAAGAATTGCACCATATTGAAGTTTTGACTAAATCCACTACTACAACTATTTGACAGAACAAAAAAAAATATACTTTAGTTATTTGAATTAACAATACACCAAGGAATCAGGTTGTGTGAGCAGAATGCGTTCGTGAAGCCCATATGCCAAACACAAGAAACCAGAAGACAAACAAGATTGCCCAGTATCGTGCAGGTCCATACTTGATTCTTGTGAGCACAATCTGCAAGGTTTAGAAAAACAAATGTCAACCATTTCTTCCCTATTTTGGTCACTTTGCTGTTAATAGAACAATGTAAAAATATAAGGTGAACAGAAACCCAATGTCATAATTGCAAGCACACATTTAGGAGGAATCGCATGGCTGAATAATCTATCAATATCTTAAAGACTGCAATTCTTTAGTGTGGTAGGCCACGGATAGAAGATTCAATCAGTTATATATTACAGCAAACATAGTCATTAATGAAACTAAAACTTCCCAAGTCCATGGGGGCGTAAGGTGAAATTTTCCTTAAGGCATGAATTTCTCTCTCCCCCCCAATGTGAGACAACCATTGGTTGATTTTCAGTGGATCCAAACATATGCTTTAAACTTTATAATCATAACTGGAGACATCAATCTTCAGAAAACAGACAAGTAGTCAAAACATGAACCCTAAGACCTCCCCCACCTTATCTTTCTTCCTATTTTATGATAATCATTGCTAAAAGTCCCTTTGTGGATGAAGAGAGGGATTCCCAGTCAGGATCAAATGGAACAGCTTTCTCCTCTAAACCAATCCATCCTCCCTCCTGTCTCTCAGTGGCTTGAGATTTCCCATTATCCCTTGAACTACCTCTCAAGTAGTTTTTTATATATCACATTGCTAAATTGTAACTACGATATCATAGATTCATTTCCTTCTGATGCAAAATATAAATATAAAAAAAAAGGTTGCGACCTTAGTAAGCAGAAAGTATACAAGACTGCACCATTAGAAGAAAATAAGAAAAAGGAAGGGAAAATGCTAACGCTTATGGTATTACAACCAATAAATTCTATAAAAAAAGGAGTCTGAAAGACCAAATGTAACTCTCATGGCTTCTTTCATGCAATCCGAATTTTATCTAGTAATACACTATTTATTCTCAGATTAAACTAAAAGGTTTACCATGTTCTCCTTAGTTCGTGAGGTTTGTCCTACTCTATCAAATTGAATCTCACATTCTGATTGCAAAATAGAACAGGTAATTTATACACATATTCTGGCTTTTGACCTTAAGGCCGATCCAGCATTTTCCCAAAACAATAACCGTGCCAAACGGTCCAAATACATAACAAGAAAATGTAAAAATACAAATTTTCCCTTCAGTTAAGTGCCATGACATCATGAGATAACCATAAAATAGAATTTTTCTTTACATAGCAGTCCCTCCTATCTTTCTCAAAGCTTTCTCTGCAAACAAATTTAGCATTACCACAAAGGATGACGTATACTAAGAGATAGGAGGAGCAACGAGAACCATAGTTACCGGGATCTCTCTATGCAAACAAATTTAGCATTACCACAAAGGATGACGTATACTAAGAGATAGAAGAGGAACAATGAGAACCATAGTTATCGGGATCCTTATATCCCCTTGGAACCGCAATTTGGATCTTATGTTTTGATTTGTTGTGCATTAGCGCATCGGATCTTTAAAATTGGAAATCCAAATTTTTATTAAGACTTTTACCCAAAATGTTATAAAAAAATTTCTAAACACAAAATGATTTAAGAGAATGCTCATACTTTATTTTTAAATTATGTTTTCTAATATTATGTTTGTTAACTTTACTATTTTGGCAAAACTCTTATATTTTCTAAACTACTATTATACACACAGTTCTATTTATGTTGTACTAATAAATATGTTTAATATCTTAATTTTATACATGATATAAATCATTTAAATCTATCCCAACATACAACGTACGGGGTGGGTAACGTACCACTTTCCTATACCTGTACTGGCAAACAAGGGCGTACCGAATTCCTGGTAACTACGATGAGAACTCACAAGAAATTTTTCAACATAGACACACCAAATGTTATCTTATTTAACCATAAACATATAAACTGATAGAAATCAAATACCCCACAAATGTGCATGCTCTCATACGCATGTGTGTGTGCACATCACACAGATAGGGAGATATAATATATATATATATATATATATATATATATATATATATATATGTGTGTGTGTGTGTGTGTGTGTGTGTGTGTGCGCGCGTGTGTGTGTGTGTTGAAAGTCTTAATTAGGTTTATGCTGAAAAGAATAAGAATTGATGATTTGAATACAATTTAACAGTTCTATATATAGACTTATTTTTTTATAAGTAAAAATTTATTAAAAAAACACCAAGAAGGTACAACTCAAGACCAAAGGCTAATTACAATATATAAGCTCCACAAAATCTAAAAGCTCCTCCTCATTTCCAAAAAGATTCCTTCTAAACCAAAAACTAAAAGAATTAAACCATTTATCCCTAACCACCTCTTGTGATCTTTCAAGGCCCTCAAGCTCTACGGTTTCTTTCGTTCCACACAACCCAAAAAATAGAAAGGGAATTAATGAATAAGCCTTCCTAATTTCCTTAGAAGCCCATAAGCCACTCCAAACCCAAATTTTGTCTTTAACAGAGCCGGTCATCACCTATGAGACCCCCAATAATCGATAAACCATCTTCCACAAGCTTATAGCCAATGGACACTCTAACAACAGATGAACAATAAACACGGCACAACATTTACAAATAAAACACCTATTAACAAGCACTTTCCCCCTCTTTTATAAATTTTCCAAAGAAATGATCTTTCCCCAAGCGACCTCCCACACAAAAACTTACTTTCTTTGGAGCACAAGGGCACCAAATAGCTTTCCAAGGGAATTTTGGCAAACCTTCCACATTAACCCCACCAATAAGAGACTTATAAAAAGATCTCACCTCAAAACCTTTTTTCTAGACTAGGCTTCTACCTAACCAAGTCCTCTTTTTCCAACTCAATCTTCACCTGATACAAAGTTTCCAAAAATCTTTCTACCTCCTTAAACTCCCAATCATGAACATTTCGAATGAACAACACATCCCACACGAATACCCCATTGCTCAAAGATACACAAGACCCAATAAGAGCTTTCTTATCTCTCACAATATAAAAAATGCTAGGAAATTGGTCTTTAAGAGAGGAATTCCAAAACCAAGTGTCAAACCAAAGTTTAGTTCTTCCATTACCTACCAAAACAGAAACCCAATGAAGAAAATCCTCCTACCCACTTCGAATCCATTTCCACACCCCCACGCCATAAGCCCCCCTCACCTTCTTAGACATCGACCCGTTAGAATCCAACCTAAACTTAGACTCCACCACCTTCCTCCAAAGGTGATCACTCTCCACCATAAATCTTCATAACCATTTCCCTACAAGAGCTTTATTCAGCAAAGAAAGAGATTTAAAACCAAGGCCTTCTCTAGCAATAGGTTGCTTAATCCTAATTCACTAAGTGATATTTGAACTTATCTCCACTACCCCAAAGGAAACTTCTTTGAATACTCTCTAACCTCCTAGCCACCGAACTAGGAATAGGGAAAAGCGACATAAAGTAGATGGGTAAACTAGAAAGAGTGCTTTTGATAAGCTTGAGTCTCCCGCCCTTAGAACGAAAGTGATTTTTCCACTCGGCCAACTGTTTCTCAAACCTCTCTACAATAGGATTCAACGCACTTTTGTCCTTAAACTTGGCTCCAAGAGGAAGACCAAGATAAGTAATTGGAAGTGACCCTACTTCATACCCTAATAAGGAAGCAAGGAACCGACCATTAACAAAGGACACACCAAAGATGTAAAATTTGAATAGATTCAGCCCCGCAAAAAACTAATTTATTATTGGCAAAAAGAATGTGCAACACACTCCTCTCGTCTTTTCCAATCTTAAAGTCACTCAAAAGCCCTCCATCCACCGCTGTCAACATATTGCTAAAAGCTTCTATCACCAAAGCGAATAAAAACGGAGACAAATGATCCCTTTGCCTAAGACCTCTCGAAGCTCAAAAGAAACTGAAGAGGCACCCATGGATAAAGATAGAGAAAGAAGCTGAAGAAATGCATTTGAAGATCCATTTACACCATTTATCACCGAAACCCATCCTTTTCAATAAATAAATCACAAAAATCCAACAAATATGGTCATAAGCCTTTTCCATGTCAAGCTTATAAATCACCCCTTCCCCTCCATCTATTAAGCGTGAATCCACCACTTCATATGCAACCAAAGCGGCATCCAAAATTTTTCTTCCTTCCACAAAGGTATGTTGATTAGGACATACCACTTTTCTAATAACTTTCTTCAATCTAGAAGATAAGACCTTCAAAAGGATCTTATAAATGCACCCAACAAGGTTAATAGGCCGAAAATCTTTAACATTGGTCGCGCCAACCTTCTTTGGGATAAGTACAATGAAAGTAGAATTAATACTCCTCACAAACTCCCTTGAATCATGAAACTCCATAAAAAAATCTAAAAATGTCTCCTTTTATCACTTCCCAATTACTTGCTAAGAACACTAAAGAGAAACCATCAGGACCCGAAGCTTTATCGCCATTACACTCCCAAAGAGCAACCAGAATCTCCTCCTGCTCAAAGGGATGATCAAGCTAACTAGCTTCCTCCCTATTAACACTAGAAAAGATCAACCCATCCAAATTTGGCCGATTGTCATGTGATTCCGTATAAAGTTTTTTGTAGAAATTACAAATCGCCTCTTTCATCCCCGCTTCCTCCTCAAGCAGAGTACCATCAACCTCTATGGAGCTAAGAAAGTTATGCCTTATATGGACATTTACTATACAATGGAAGAATTTAGTATTCCTATCACGCTTTTGAAGCTATAATTCTCTAACTTTTTGGCGCCACGAGATTTCCTCCATAGAAATAAGTTTAGCAAGTTCACTCTTAACCCACTCCCTTCTTTCCTTGTCCTCCCTCGAGAAACCCTCAACAATCTCCTTCTCATCAAGCCCACTAATCTCTCCCAATAAAGCATTAATATAGGAATTCACATTACTAACATTGTCTTTATTCCACCTCTTTAACTACTCCTTCAGAAGCTTCAGTTTAGAAAAAACCACAAAACTAGCATAACCCTCCACGATGAAACTCTCCCACCACCCTTTGACCCGATCCCCAAAACCGTCCACCTTCATCCATATGTTCTCAAACCGAAATGGGGTCAGGCACCAATGCAACCCTTCCACTTCCAAAACTAAAAGATGATGGTCTGAAGTAGGTCTTAGCAAAAGCTTTTGAATTAAACTTGGGAAGAGTGATTCCCAACATCCTGTGACTAGAAAGCGGTCAATCCTAGAGAACGAATGAATTTCTTTGAAGCTAGAATACATAAAAGAACCACCCGAAAATGGCAAGTCAATAAGATTTTGTCCTCTAACAAAATCCAAGAACTCCCTCGTCGACCCAAGTTCTTGCGAACCACCGCTTCTCTCATGAGGAAAAATAGCAGCATTAAAATCCCCTCCCACCACCTAAGGAAAAGACCAACACCTTCTAACCACTACCAACTCTCCCCAAAAGAGATCTCTCACACGGACTATAGACTTCTGTCAACACCCACTCTTTGATGGACGAAGCATCCTTGAAAACACAAGACACCGAAAACAGCCCAATATGACAATCGACCATATCCACCACCGATTTATTCCACATAACCATTATCCCCCTGCATTACCTATCATTGGAAGAGCTTTCCAACCATATAACCTAATTCCCCACACACTACGAATTATCGCATCATCAATCTCTTCTTGGTCTTTTGAAGACAAACTACATCCCCTTTCCATTCTCTAATATAATGCTTAACCATATCTCTTTTACTCAAATTATTCAACCTCCTCACATTCCAAGAGATTATTTTCCTTAACATTTATCAACACTGATAGCCCTACCTTTATCCTCTGTTACTGGCCCTCCAGCTCCACCCCTCTCATAGTTAACATCGAATGCCAACCATTTGAGTTCTTTGTTAAGCCCCTTCCCCCCCCCCCCCCCCCCAAGATTTCTTCTTCCCATACCCACGAGTTCTTCCTCTAGAAAGGCAGTCTTCCAACCTTCTCCTTTCAATCTCTTCAAACAATCTAATTACTTGGTCCTCCACCCCCACTAAAGAGAACCAACCAATTTGTTCAGTTTTTTAACCCAATTAAGAACCCAATCCGATTTTATGAAATTCATTGTCTCTTCATCTGTCGATTCCATCGCAAGCCACTGAACTTGCTTTTCCACATATTCAACAATAAGTATCTTATGCTTCCCATTAACTAAACTTGGGTTAACCTCATGCTCTCTCTCAATAAGTGCCCCCTCCAATAACTTCACACCACCACCATGTCTTCCCACCATCTCATCCTCCACCCTTTTACAAACAAAGAACCCCACACTAGACCCATTCAAATCCATAAAAATAAGGGCAAAAAAAAACCATCTCCCTATCCGGTTTTGACAAATAATCTAAAAAACCAAGAGGCAAACACCTTTCTTCACTTATCGAATTCAAAACTTCAGTCCCAAAGTCCCTAGGCTCCTCAAAGAACTCTGAAGGAAAGGCCTAGAAACAGAACTCAACTCTTCTCCTTCAAGAGGTGTCACCTCCCCAACTCTGATGTTCCACTCTTCTAATTTGAGAAGGAAATAACCTTCCCTAATCTCAATAATGTCGACAGTGGCACCTCAGGGTAAATGGATGCCTCTCCCAGTTCTGGCCACCATAAACGCACCTTTTTAGACTCATTCACTTCCTCCAGCGCCACTAGATTAAAAAAAGGTGAAGACAAGGGCCTTTCCTCCAAAACAACACTAGCTGAGAACAAATGAAAGGCTTCACCGAAAAGTTCTAACCTAGCTGACTCCGTTAATGCCATCTCTAGAGACTTCTAAAAGACGCTGCTAGGCATCAAGCCACTTTGGGTTGTCGCAACCCTCTTATAGCCTTTTCTGGGATAACCTTCACCCCAAAACCACCTGAGTAGGACGGGAGCGCTTTGTCAGTAAGTTCTAAGCCAACTGACGTCGCAAGTATTGGTGTCGGCGCCGTCACTGGAAGCTTTCGATAGTCGTTGACCGACATCAGGCCATATCAGGTTGACACGACCTCCTTCTCATGAAGACCTGGAGTGAATCTGTCCACAGGCTTGAAAACTTTCTTCATCTTGGGCCATTTGAAAAATAGAGACCCAAGCCCACTTCGACGAGACTGAGTAAGCCCACTGAACGCTTAAAACCCCGAGACCCTTGAATTTTGTTAGGCCCAACATTAAAACCTAGAGAACCTTTATCCTTTAAGCCCAAAGTCAACCCAAATAGTTCGAGCCCACTGTAGCAACCTAGACCTGGCCCACGAGATCATTAGAACAACTAGACTCTAACTGGTTTTCCCTTCTACCTACTTCAACTGCCCCAACCAGCACACCTGAGCCCACAATTTCTTTTCTTTTTCTAGATAAAGAACCATTTGAATTTGAATTTGAATTTGAAACCTTCACCAATGGTTCCCCACTGCTTCCCTCAACTCTACCAACCTCACTCGAAGGCATTGATACACTCACCTCTGCCTTTCCTCCTAACAACAACAACCAAGGCTCATGCCATAGTTGTTGTCTTTCCTCGACTCAAATTGAAAGCTCCTAGCCAAAGAAAAACCACAGTGAGGAAAATTCTCTCTCAAAAATAAACTTTCCATCTGATCCACAACCAAAACCACCTCTTTCCAAGAACTCAAGTTTTCGTCGAGAATTTTTAAGGATGGCTCTGACCTTTTCTCTGGCAAAATATTCGCAGGAAACTCTTTAATAGCCCTGTAGACCCTCCACCATCCTCTAGCTTCAATTCTTTCTGGAAAAACACCAATCAAGAACCTTTTTTATTTATATCTCTAAGGGAAAAAATCTACCATATTTGTTTTTGTGTAGCCCCATTACTAAAGACCTAAATTTACTTCTGAATCTACGAGACCATAAACGCTCCCCTTTTTTCGAACCAGAACTCATGCCAAGACTTGAGCAGCCACTCTATCTCCTACCTCTCTAAGAACAACGAATCCTCTTTCTGAGACCATTTTTGGTGATTCTGAGCTGATCACATCTTCTTCCTTCGACAACGAAATCAAAAGACTTTTGCTCCATCCAAAGAAAACGTTTAAAACCAGAAACATCTTTCAATCTATCCATTATTTTTAATTAAAGATAAGGCGATTGAAAGAAATTATCAATTTCCCTTTCTTAGTGCTTCTCAGCAGCCAACTTCAACTTCTCCCAAAAGTCATTTGTATGACAACCCATCTGGACACCATCAAAACCACTAAGCTTCACAAATCACAGACTCAAAATAGTTATTAGTCAATGCTAAGCCAAAAACACTAGAGATACCTTGGTTGTTGCCTGTATATAAACTTATAAATATCAAACCTAATAGGACTAGGAGACATCAATTAGATAAGATAGATATAAACTATATAAGACTTAGGAAACCTATTAGGACAAGTAACAGAAAACCTAATTAGGACTCTCAATCAAAGGTATAGACTATCCCAAAGTCCAAGGGCAGGGAGAGAGACTAAAGGTGTATTTAGTTGGGGAAAAAGTTTTTCATTTTTCATCTCCATTTTTCTTAATAATTTCTTCAACAATTTGCACATTCTGAATATAATTTGAAAAACAACATTTTTCTTTCCAACATAATATTAGAAAAGATAGAAAACAAAAAAAAAATTATTTCCCAATTTTTCCAATATTATGTTGGAAAGAGAACAATTGTTTTCCAAATTGTGTTAAGAATATGCAAATTATTATGTAAAGCGTTAATGAAAATGGAAATGGAAATATTTCACAACTAAACGCACCGTAAAGGTTTTCAAAGCACGTTGTTTCTTCATGTAAGGCAGATGATCTTATCATGCCATGGGAACCATCATAATTAAAGCACTTTCCATTTTTCTATTTTATGGTAAGGTTATCATAATAATCCTCCAAAGAAGTCACTCACATTACCCACCAATAGAAAAGCACTTAGGCCTTGTTTTGTATGACTCAAAAAATTTTTGGTGTCTCTGGTGACTAATGGGTGGAATTTTTATTTATAATCGAGTTAACTTTCTCAGTGTGTGGTTGCAAACTGTCTGGTCTGAATTCAAAATTGTATGAGTAACAAAAATTGAGTGATAACTGATGGTAATTTTTTCATAGTTAAGTTGAATTTTAAATATTATCAAATGAATAATTTACAATTTTAAATCTCATAAATAATTAAAAATTCATATAAAAAATATTTTACACATTAATAATTTATAAAATGTGAGCCCAATCTTATCTATTGTTATATTTTTATAAAATTTGAGTCAAACATAATTTATAAATATTTTAAATAGTTATTGTTATTTATATATATATATATATATATATATATATATATATATATATATATTTTTGCAACGTTTTTATTGATAACTTCACCTAAAAAGTGTGAGCCCAACCTTGTCAAATCTATTTTTAAATAAATAAATAGTAAAAAATAATTATTTAAAATAAATTAAAATAGTATAACAAAACCTAAACCAAATTTTTATTGATAGCTTCAGCTAAAATGATTGATTTTGGTTCATTTCTAAAGTTTTCATAAGCTTAGGATTTATTTGAAATGACTAACACAAAATCAGGTCTATCTTTGCAAAAACCGGGGTATAATTGAGAAACGTTTCAAAAAAGGGGGCCAAAATGTAATTTCCTACATAAACAGAGTCATCCCTAACCTCCAGCCGGGTTGACCCAACTAGAACACAGGTCAAACAAACCGAATGTGATTTCCAACCTAACTCTCTCATTTCTCCACCAAAATTAGCAAACCATATATGGGTTTTCAAGCTCTTAAACCAAGGATTCATAATATTGTGCTATATTTCAAAATTATGCGATAGTTTTCACGAATTATGCTAGTACAATTACCACTTTTGAGTTTTGACAATCTTGAACAATCCAGTTTTGCAGTTCATGGTTCCCTTGAATGTGGTCGCCTTTTTACCCCTTAAGCAGTATCTCATTTTAATCTCTACTTTCATTTTGTCATGACATTTGGTATTCAAATGTAAACAAAAAATTGGTAGAGCTCCAGTGGTGCAAGATAAGACAAGTGACCAGATACTTCATTAGATCCCACTAAGAAAGTTGGTACTCTTTTTTGTAAGAGAACCAAAAAAAAATAGCGAAGTGTAACTTGTTTGATGCAAAATTTAATGAATTAAAAAAATGTAAAAGCACAAATCCAAACTCGAATCCTCATAGATAAGAGGAGATTGAAAGAAAATTTTTACACTCATTGTTATAATGTTGAAGAAGAGAGCGAAGAAGTGTGAAGTAAGTCAGGTATACAGGGACTTGTAGATTGTGGAGAAGTGAAAAAAAAAAATAAAAAAGTGGATTGTTGATTATGCCCAATTTAAGCAAGAAAATTGACTTATATAAGTCAAAGATTAATTAACCAGACTTATTTCGCAAAACACCCATTTTGAAATTAGTAGATTTTTTTTACACTTTAAGTCCCATAAATAAGTTTTATAATTCCTACCAAACATGGGCTCAATCTCCTGTGTTTATGATTTAATTTGTTCGTTAAGGAACACAAAATTTCTGGAGCTGGTAAAGTTTAACAAAGCAAAATAAAATATCTGAATTAATGTTGTCAGAGATGAAAGTGTTGACCGAGATATTTTAGTCTGAATAAGACATTTTAAATAAAATATTATTAATTAAATAATAAAAATATTAAATTTTTTTTTGAATAAACGTAAATAAATTAATTATATTAAATTAAACACAAAAACAAAGTTTCAATATTATCAAAACAAACAATATCAATTATATTATTTTAAATCATGAGTTAAAAAACCTATAAATAAAATAAAGTATATTTTCTAATATTGGTACCAAGCAAACAAGGCCTTAGCCTTAGTTTTAAAACTCTCAAACTATCAGGCATTTGCTTTCTCAAAGTTTCTGTAGGTTTTCTCTCTTTCTTCTCTCTTCACCCGTGCTCTCTCTCTCCCCGATTCACACCGCGCCGATCACTTCTACCAGCAGCAACAGCGGCTCACTCCTCCATCAAATTTCCACTCTAAAATCGTCAATCCATAAACTCTCTAAAGCACAATTTTTTTTTTTATCTACTTTCTCTCTTCCAGAAATTGGTGATTTTGGTCACCAACTATTGTTACCGACGACTAAAGGTGGCAATCGAGTTGGTCAGGTTAGATTCAGGTTCGGGTCATTTTAAGTTCGGATTACGAATCGTTTCGGATTCGGATCGTTTCAAGTTTGAGTCGTTTCGAGTTTCAGGTCATTCGAGTTATGGGTCATCTTAAGTCTCAGGTCATTTGGGTTGCTGGTTATCTCGGTTCGAGTCATCTCAAGTTTTGGGCGGGTTTCGGGTTGACTCATTGGTTAACAATAATTTTTTTTCTAATTTTTGATGATGTCATTTTAATGCTCATTTGAATTTAAGATGACTCACTAAGTTAGTTTATTATTATCTTTTTTAAATTTCAATGTAATTACTAATTAAGTTCATGATAGTAATAATAAATATAAAAAAGTGAGAAACATTGTCCAATGTTTTTTTCTCTTTGTTAATAACATAATATATTAATCTCTAAATCTAGGTCATGATAAGGTAACCAATTTATAGAGCAAATGCAGGACAACGAGATTGATAGGGCGGAAAAGTAATTTTTAAAAAAAATTATGAAATGAGTCTCTTACTCTTGAGTGTGCCTATATTATATTTTTATTTTATCGTATAAATACATATAAAATACATGTAAAATCTATATCTATAAATATAACTATTTGAAATAATTTCTTTTAAAAGCGTTTAGATGATGCTCAATCTATGTACTCTATAAATCATAAAATAATAAAGTCCAATAAAAATACTATTACTTTTATAATTAATTGAGTTATAAAGCCCAATCCATAAACTCTGCGAAGCTTAACATAATAAAACCTAATAAATTAAAATTAAATGCAATTTTTTTAAATAAAATTTCAATAAAAAAAATCTAATCGATTTGATAGTTAAATTGTAAACTAGTTTATATCTATTGATATAACTATTTTAGAAAATTCTTTTTGATGAGGCTTATTATTTTGAAATGTGCCCTATTTTTTAAAATCCATCAAAACTATGTAGTTTCTGTTTTATAAATAATTAAATATTTGGGATATAAAATCCACATCATAAATTCATAATCCTTGTAAAGGCCCAAAATGATAAAGCCCAATATAAAGAATTCAATCAAGTTCATCTTGATTTTAAAAAAAAAAAAATTTGTATAAGAAACAAAATTATTAAAGAATATATATTCAATTGAAATGATATTTAACATCAAATTAACAACTTAAGAACGCATATCATATTACATATGTCAAATGAAATTAACCATGTGAATATAAAACTAAGGTATAGAAATATCAATGCATATAAAGAGCAAAAGATTTAAAAAATTATATGATGAGCCAATAAAAAAATTAAAATTTCAACTATATACATACCTAAATGAATATTTACTTATAAATTAAATAATATAGAAAAAACAAATTATAAAAAAAAAATCAAATATGAGATGTTAAAAATTTTGAATATGAGATTAAAGATTAAAATCACAATAATATCTTGATATAAAATTAACTAATTTAAATGATAACTCACATTTTTCTAATATAATATTAGCTCTTGAAATTTTTTTAACCATATATTTTTTTAAATAACCACGTGCATTGCGTGGATGCAAAATTAATCGATAATATCTATATTAACTAAATTATATTTTCAAAATACTAAATTTATATGATCATGCATATTTTACCATAACTATAACAAAAAAATAAAACACTTTCAACTTTTAAAATTAAATTATTTATGTATACCATTGAAATTATCTTTTAAGATATTTCAAATTTTAACATTAGGTTTTTAAAACAAATAAATTTAATAACTAAACTCATATATGGCACAAGGTACACAAATAGTGTAATGTAAAATAAAAAATAGAAACTAGTTACTATAAAATTATATGGAGTAAATATAAATATAATCAATATGTTTATATAAATTATGTCATTAATTTTTTTCAAGTAAAATAGAGGATTAAGGCCTTTAGGATTTAGGGTTTAAGATATAGGGTTTAGGGTTTAGAATTCAGGGTTTAGGATATAGGATTCATCAAAGACCATTTTATTTTTCTTATTGGGCCTAAATAATTATATCCAAGCCCAAACATAGCTCCCAATCCCAAAGGCCAAGTCTTTGAATATGAGATTAAAGATTAAAATCACAATAATATCTTGACATGAAATTAACTAATTTAAACGACGACTCTCAAATTTTCTAATACGATATTAGCTCTTGAATATTTTTTTTAACCAAATATATATATATATATATATATATATATATATATATATATTTTAAAATAATCACGTGCATTGCGTAGATACACAATTAAGTTTAGAAGGACTTTGAAATTATTGACATAGATCAATTTCCAGATGGTAAAATGAGAGGGCGATGCAAGCATTGCTAGAGGATGTTTATTGCCGAGTCTAGTCAAGAACATCGAATTTTAAAAGACATATAGAGTGTTGTTCTGCTTGTAAAAGTCAATCTACTGGAGGATCAGGTGCCAATAAAATTGATTATGGAATTTATCATGAATTAGTTACCAAAGCTATTATCAAGCATGGTTATATGATGAGTGCCAAATATTGCATATTTTGACCCCTTAATTTACATTTGTTAGCTTAGGAATTTGTTACTTTTAGTTTTTTTTTTTGTTGTTGTTGTTTTACAGGTTTACAAGCACTTGGAAAGAAGTTTGCGGACCACCTTCAAGATGTGGGTTTGCGGATGCTGCGGATGCAGCAGCTCCTTGGACAGAAGGAGAGATGAGTGAACAAGAAACTTACACAATGGCCATGGAGTGTAAGGATTCATCAAAGTGACAGCTAGCTATGGAGGAAGAAATGGATTCTTTGAAGGAGAACAACTTTTGGGAATTGGTGAAAATTCCAGGAAATCAAAAAGTTGTGGTATGTAAGTGCACTTACAAGATCAAAGAAGGGTGCCCTCCAAGAGATGAAGTCCGAAACAAGGCTAGGCTGGTGGCGAATGGGTTCACAAGAAGAGAAGACATAGGTTTCACAGAAACTTTCTCACCTGGACACAAGGTGGAGAAGATGGTGAGTATCCTCACCTATGTCATTGATGGGTTGTTAGTTTGGAACAACAGGAAGAGGATGGAAAGGTTTACATCTCAACTTAGTGAGGAGTTCGAGAGAAAGGATCTCAGCCTTGCACAAAAGATCCTTGGGATGAGAATCATCCAAGAAAAGGAGAGAAGCCGGTTGAGGGTTTCTTGGGCAATGGGTGTTCTCAGCAAAATTATGAGTAATCCCGGAAAAGAGCATTGGCTTGGGATGAAGTGGTTGCTGAGGAACAAGGAGGTTCAGTGGTAGCCAATGGTAGCACTCATAACAACCAGGGCAGAATGCATAGCAGCTATGGAAGCCATAAAGGAGGCTATGGGGTGCAAAGGGTTGTTGGACGAGTGGGAGGTCCTAAAAGAGCAGGTTGTGGTATCTTTGGATAGCCAAAGTGTGGAGCACTTGTGGAGGAATCCGGTGTTCCATGAGGGGACAGAGCATATGGATGTTTGGTATCATTACATTCTGGAAAATGGTACGAAAGGATGCATTCATGTTGACAAGAAGACCACGGAGAAAAGTCCTGCAGATTTAGGCACCAAGGTTCTACCTCTAAGAAGGTCCAATCATTGCCTTGGACTTCTTAGGAATGGAGTTGGTTAATTGGTAACTCAATATGAGTTTGGATCCTGAAGCTTTCTGCACAATGGTTCAGGTTTTTTGAACACTTAGACAAAGGTAGAGATTGTTGTTATTTGCCTAAGTTTCAAACATGTCCAAACATGGTCTCAGTTTGGTTAATGTCCAAACCAATTATGGGATATCAAAGTTCAGCAAGTTATAAGGTTGCACACATGTGTGTGCTTAAATTTTGAGCATGGGAAGGTCAAGCACACTGCTGTGGAAGTTTCTGCCCACAAGCAGGAGGTGTGCGCACAACATCAGGAGGCTGCAGCATCAGGTCACGCCGCAGCACACAGCACCACACCAAAACACACAGCATCACTTGGAGAGTGATGAAGGGCTGAGATTAAAGGAAGAACATAATCAAAGGGAGGATAATGACTCACAAGAATGTCCAAGAATTAAGAGGCTATAAAAGGGGTTCTCAAGGCCTCATTTCATAAAAATAATACAAGATACAAAAACACACATACAAGAGAGTTTTGTGACATTGTGAGATCATTGTAAACACTAAGAGAGAATTGTGTAGAGAGACATAAACACAAGAGGGACTCTTGTAGTGAGGCTGGTTGTAATTAGATAGAGAGAGTCTAGATTAGATTAGAGAACATTGTTGAGTTCTCATCTTCTTCCTTCTCTTCTTGTTTCTTCAAGAACTTGGATTCTTGAAGGGGATTGCTGTAACTTTGTAAGAACCATTGAGATAGTGCAGAGAGTTCGGAGGAACTCACGGGGACGTAGGCACATTGCTGAACTTCGACAACAAATTACTTGTCTTCTTTCTTTCTTTGATTTTCTGTTCTTGTGTTTGATTGCTGAAATTCTTTCTATAAGTCATTCAAGACTTGGGTGTTTGGAAGATCACCACCTGGGTATCTTGTCAAGGTGATTTTCAATATGGACAAAAGGCCTTACAATACCCCAAAAAAAGATGGTATTTCCTATCTGTGCTGCCCTAAAAAATACAATATAGGTCATTCTATACCTGTTGATATTCACCAATCTGTGTATAATCCACTATAGTTATCAACAAACAAAAACATGTGTTTCCATCCTGTACTTGGCCACACAAAATTAACTAACTACCCAACAAAAGAAAAAAACTAAGTACAACTTGCTTCTTGGTTCACCAACAAGCAAATTCACTGCCACCATCTTCCCCAAGGTCTCATAATGACCAAATAGGTCCACACTAATATTCCTAACATTTATATTGTTCCCATTCCCACTGCCCCTGACATTACCATTTCCTTCAATTCCATTGCCTTGAGAGGATGGTGCATTCCTGTGAGTTTCATGAACATCAGTTGGGACACCAAAGCCACCAACATCCACATTTCCAGTACCAATAGCTGTTCTCCTTGCAACCCCTCTTGAAATCTTGTTTGAATTCCTCCTTACACCATTTCTGACATTTCCACTTGAATTTCCATCAACAGTTGGAGTTTGTGTTGCATTCCCTAAATCATCAGTAATATTGAATGTCTTCCTTCTCATCTGTATACAACATGAGAAAAGTTTACATTACAAGAACCATGCATTTAATGTATACAGAGACCAAAATAAATTCAAAACAAAAATCAATAAATACACATAAGTTTTGAAAATTAGTCACAAAAGACCTTTTTAATCCTCTTTGTGGTTCTGCTTCTGGATGGCCCAGCTTCATTAGTTGCAGCATTTGATGCATTACTCTGAGATTGTTAACAAAACCAAACAAACATTCATGACCACATATATATGTACTTAAATAAAGCAGATTAACAATGCCAACTGGGTTGTGTTTATACCTGAGGAGTCTTTTTCTTTTTATTTTTTTGCAACAGAAGCTCTCTTGCAAGTTATGCTATTATGCCCAATAGACAGACAGTTTTGATACCTCACAATGCTTGATATCCTAGCAGGACTATTTCCACTTGGTCCTCCATCCTCTTCCCTTCTCCTATTCTTCTTGGGTCTACCAGACAATCTTTTCAAGCAACGAGGGTAAAAATGAATGTGGAAACTGTCTGGTAGTAATGCTAAATCAGGCATAATGTATAATATCCTCATAAGCCTTCATGAATGTTTCCTTACTATAATAATGACTTACATAATCCTCTAAATTCCTCATGTAATACACAAGGCATGTCGTAGCATGCCTACAAAAGACCTCTGACCACATGAACTCCAATAAAGTTGAGAATGAATTCATTTAGGATCTTCTTTAAAATCAAAGTAGATGCAAAATAAAAAAAAAATTCGAGATTTTTGTCACACTTAAAATATAGCTCTCACAACTTAATAGAAGAATATGAATAAATATATACTAGGAAATATAATAACATGACTAAATATCAGAGCCATCAAAACAGGCAATAGCACCAGGCATTACTATAGAAACCTCCTCTGAGGTTGTTTCTTAGGTGAAATCTGTCTTAGTTCCACTTACTCTTATCTTTAAGACGCGTTCAGGATGTACCATCTGTAAGCACACAAATTCATATAGTTCCACCATAACGTAATGAGTTAACCGATCTCAACCAGCCAAATAGAAAAAGCCAAAATCTCAATTATCATTGAAATAGCATAAGCAAAAGAAAATTACATTATACAAAATTATAGAAACACAACATGTATGATAATTGTGCTTTCCTCAACTGTATTACCCTAAAAGTACAGTTAAATTAGATCATATAGGAAAGTTTGGTTAAAATTTAGTAGTAATAAAAACACAATATGATATACATTATTAAAGATAATCAAATAAAAATGGCCAAATATTCTCACTCATCTACTTTATCATGTAGCAAAGATTTATTCAAACTTTCAGAGAGTGTAAAACACTGACACCACAACATCTCTTGCATAGCTGACCAATCTACAACACTGAACACAACCTCTAATTTGATAGTCATGCAAAATACTTGAATTAAAACATTTATTATAAAAAGCAAACAAAGTGATGTTTCCCTCAACCTCAAAGGAGCCCATTATCTATTACAATCCCCGAGAAATCCCAACAGTTTCTCACTAACTGAACAAACCTTTCGCACAGAGAAAAAAAATCCAACTAGTTTCTTATTCAACACAAAACAGCTATACAAATCGAAGCAAAAAATCGATCTAGAAATAGCTATACAATGAATCCATTCTCAAATTTAAGAGAGAAGCAATTGTCTGTAATAAGCCACATGAACTCTTTTGTCTAACAAAAATGCTAAACGTTCCATCCTCCGTAATATGCTCAAGTGTTTTATGACTACAGTGTTAAGTTGCACAAATGAATAACATTTCTAGTACATAAAGATTGGTAACATAGATGACAATGAACTATATAACTAAAACAGAGCATAAGAACCACATCAATCAGATAATGAATTGGCATATAAGTTGGGAAATGGTGCAAAGTAATATGAATAAACTAGAAGCAACTGTTGAATAGGAAGTTGAGTTTACCTCAATGCGTCATGTCTTCAAAGCTTTGTTGCAATACATAAAAATCAACACCTCTTCAAAACTATTCAGTTACAGATAGCAAGCTTCCCAGTCCATTCATCAGCCACCCCATAATCAAGGTTGAGCTCCTTGAGCGAAGGAATGTTCTCCATTGCGAAAAGCATAAGGTGAGGAAACATCAAGTTATTGTGATCATACAACACAAACTACACCAGCACATTAGGAGTAGAACTATGGCTCATATAGCAAGCAACATTTCTCATTCTTGACACATCCATCATAAAATCCAAAGGTGGAATTGAGGGATATATGGGACGCATATAATTAGGATATATCTGTGATAAATCCTCCCATTCTGCCCATCTTATAGAAAACCGATTGGGATAGACCAAAGTATCACCATTCATTGACGAGGGAGGTTACACTAAGGGGGAGAGGGGCAGAGAGAAGCTACTCAATCGAGAGAAGAGAGAAGAGAGCAAAGAGAGGAGAGCGCATCTTCCTCCAAATTGGTTGGCCCAAAACAACAACCTAGCATCTTCCTCCTCCTCATCAAACTCATCTCCATACCCAAATTCCGCATCCCCAAGGTAGCCGGGTTCGCTCCCGTAGCCTGACTCATTGCCTTGCGCATCCCTACTAAAAACCCCAAACCCAGCACCACCACCACCGACACTCTCTTTCTCCCCACTGGCCCCACCGTCCCTCTCCCTCCGGGAAATCCGCGCCTCGCTCACATCGGACAACCAGTTGGCGTCTCAATCGTTGCCAAACAGCTCATCGTTCGAGTCTGTCGCCACAACGACGGGGAAATCCGAGCATGTGCTGTACGCCATGGATGCCCCCACGAGCAGCACCTCAGGGTGCCGCTGCATTCACTGTTATGACCCGATACAGACCGTGAACCACGACGACGCCGTTTCCTGGCTATCAGGCTGAGGCTCTCCCGCTTATAGTTCTAATAAGCTGTGGAGACGGGCTTATTGCTGCTGGTGTTGTTGTTGTTGTTGATGTCGTCATCGATGAGGGAGAGAAAAGAGCAGAGAGCAGAGAGTCGTGATTTTAAGTTGAAAAGTGAAAATGAAAATTGAAAGCTCCGTTTTGGATTTTTCTAAAATCAGTGTTTGAAAACTAAATTTTAGAAAACTGTTTTTCAAAACTGCTAAACAAACATGTTACTTGGTGTTTGAAAAATATTTTTAGGCTTTGAAAACTGAAAAGAATTTTTAGAAACCCAATCCAAACATAGCCTAATTATCCCTTAGGCCGAAGGACGGCGTTAATGCGAGGAAATCTCTCTAATGCCCAACGTGTCATTTACAAATACCGAATCTCCAAGTAATTCTCACGCGTGCTAAACGCGCGTCAGTTTCTACCCTACGTCTATTATGGCAAACCTATAAAACCGTTGATAGTTCAGTTCGAAAATGGCGATTTCCCTCTGCGAAAACCCAAAAAGGAACAAAACCACCATTTTTAGTCTCTATTCCCAAAAGCCCCTTTAACATTCTTAAACCATCAAAAACCCAAAATCCCAACGATGAAAAGAAACAAGAAAATAAGGGAATCAAAATCCAATTGTCTTCGTCTGAGTCTTAGATTCCTTCAGCTCAACAAATAACACTCTCTCCTCCATGCATAGACATGTATAAGCGATTTCAATGGTCAGTTTGTATTACTTGCATACTAGCATTTTCTTGTATCCATTTAGTGAGCTTTATGTTTATCTCTTTACTTTCTGAATTTGACTCGAAAATCTTTCATAATAAATTGCGTATCTGTGACCCCCGAATATTTCGTTGTATTTATTGAATGTATACCCTCTTGTTTCCTTTTTTTGCCTGCCCTTTGTTTTTTCCTTTTTTTTTTGTTTTTTTTTTTTTTTATATCTTGCGGTGTCTTGTTTAGTCTGCTACATAGGTTTTTCTAGTAATTCTCTGAAATTCTTGGTTGGGTCTCAGTATCTTTATCAAACAAACTACGAGTGAATTTGTACTGTCAATCGTACGGCCAAGCATTGTGGTATAGGAGAAGATGGTCATAGTTCTTGCATGATTAGAGAGAAATAAAATTAGGGTTATTTTGATTGGGGTTTTGGGTGTTTTGTGTTTGTTTCTTTTTTGTTTTGGTGATATGGGTGCTGGAGCATCGAAGGTGGATAATTTACCATTGGTGAGTCTGTGTAGGGAGAGGAAGGAGTTTACTAGAGCAGCCGTGAATAGTCGCTATGACATAGCTACAGCCCACATTTTGTACTTCCGATCCCTTTTAGATATTGGTAACACACTTAATCGATTTGTGGAGGAGGAATTGGAGATTATAGTTGATCCCTCTCACGAGGAGTTCTCTTCTGAGGAGGATTCTCACTCAAAATTTCCCTCCACGGACTTCGACTCTGAATTGGGTTCACTGACTGATTATGTTCATGATGATTCGGAGTTATCTAATGGTCATTATCTTTCCAAGTCGAGGAATCAGGGTCGAGCCGAAGTGAATTCAAATATACACTACATGAGAAGGCCATCTTCAGAGATGTCCTACACAATGTATGAGCAGCCTGGAGTTATACCTATGACAATGCAGGGGCAAGACTTGCCAAATTTCTTCTCTAGCTACCCCCAATATTGGAATGGAGCATCTTCTAGCACTTCAACTAGTGGTTGGCCTAATGATAGATATGCTCAGGGTAATAATGGGTTTTATATTCATGTGCCAGTTCGTGCTACAATGGGAACTGCACAAAATAATGTTAGGAATCCTCATCATGGAAGTGATCAATCTTCTTGAGATTCAATGGAATTTCTGCATAATGATCCTAGGTTACATCAGCATTGTAACGAGGAGTCTTTTGATGTTTCAGTTGATGTGAATCATGATTATGCTTACTATAATGAAAAACAGAGTGCCCCTGCTGCCCGCTTCTTCTTCCATACCTGGGGTCTATTCTTGGGATCACCTTGACCTGTTTAATATGATTGATGATGTTTATTATAATTATTATTACCAGGATAGATATGAAACTGGGTGTAGTGATTTGAGAGAAGTATGCGAGAGGGAGGGAATTCCTGATTTGGAAGATGAAAGTGAGCAAAAATCAGTTGAAGAAATATCCAAGGAGAGGAAACCAGATGGAGAGATAATAGGAAGCCCAAGTGATGGAGATTCCAAGGCAGTACCATTAGAGAATGATGAGTATCTGCAGCAATTCCAGGAAAAAGAGACGAAGAGTGAGCCAGCCACCGTTGAAAAATATACAAAGGGTAGCACGGAAACCTCTGTGTTAACAAGCTTGGAGGACAATCATGCAAAGAAGGATGGGGTGAGTTCTGAGGCAGACCATCCATTCATCCTAAAGGATGATTCTTTAGGATCAATTAGCTTGACTACATAAGATACTTGTGGCCCAAGGGGTATTGGTGAAGTAGTGAAGGAAATTAAGGATGCATTTGAGACTGCCTTTAATCATGGGAAAGAAGTATCTGTATTGCTTGAGGCAGGCAGGTTGCCTTATCAGCCTATGGGTGACAAATTTAAGGGTAGGAATTCTGTTATTTGTCTTCATCACAATTATTTTTTTTATAAAAGTGAAAAGAATATATTAGTAAACTATTGGAGAAAAATACTCACCAGATGTGATTACCTTAACAAATACATTAAAGTGATATTCTATTATCTAAGATAAAGATCCTATATGGTGTATTCAATGGTGAATTTTATTGATCTTTTGCCTTCAGGGTCTTGGGCCCCCATATGAGGAATAGATATCTTTCGAGAAAGAAACTTTTCTATAAAAACAGTGGTAACACATCATACTTAGTAAAAAAGAAGAAAACAGAGGAAGTGCATGAAACATTTGCATGTTTCTATCATGCATGTTCTTCTCTATTGTTGTGCTGGTGGTATTGTCAATGTTTCCTTTTCCTGGAAATTCTTTTAATTTTCCCATTGAAGATGGGGGATGGGGGATGGGGGATGGGGTCGGGGGCTCATTTCTTTACTCGTTCCTCACATATCTCTCCTTCCTCACTGTAGTAAGATGTTACTTTGGACTTCTGTAATATTATCATACAAGGTGTGCTGGGATTATAAATTCATGTTTGGCTTGGGCAGAATCTAGGAGAACTGTGTTAGGTGCTAGAATGAACTAAGAATAAAGCCTTATTTTCTTAGTCTTTTATTTTGTTTTGTTGTTTGTTCTTATTATTATTGCTAATCACATGACTTTTGTCTAGTACATTTGTCATGCACCTAAAAAACAAATCAAGAGGTCACAGTTCCATGTTGAAGCAAGATTCTTCAGTAATGAATAATCAGAAACAGATCAATCTCCATGAGTTTTTCCATAAATTGTGGTGATCTCTAAAATGTCTGCCTATATTCATGTACTGTTGAGCACTGGTTGTTCCCAGAATGGGCACCATTAGTGCTGGTGTAGTCATTTATGTATGCTAGAGATTTTTTCCTTGTGCAAACGCGTTGTTTGCTGATTTTTTTATAAATATGTTTTTCTGAATTAGTTTTTCTTTAGCACCTTACCTTTATTAGCATTCTTAGAATCCATTATGACCATAGATGGATGCTGATGTTGCAACCATGAGTATACAGTGTAATTAATTATAAGAGTTCCCTAGCAATTTGTATTCAAATGTGCATTATGGATAAGTTTTTTTACTGTAACGGTTTTTGCAGCTTTCATGTGACATGTTATCCTTGTTGACATAATTTCCTTTCAATTCTTATTTTCAACCGAAACTAAATTGGTATCTGATGAATATGATTGGAAAAAGTTTATATAGATTCAAAGATGATGATGAAAACTTGGAATTGACTTGCAGATCTGCCACTATGTGCAGCATATGCAAGTTCCTTTTGACTAGCACCCAGTGAAATACGACCATAAAATTTTCTTTGAAACGACACCATTTCAGTTATAAGGATGTATTGGTTGAAAATGACTTGTACCCCTCTAAATAGGGGAATATGCATCGAGGGCTTGGACTTTTGTTTCTTGGTATTTCTTTTTGTTGGTTTCCACATAAGAGTTCACTTTGTCTGATTTCATCTCTTGTTTGTTTCTGATTACGTGATCTTTTTTTTCATTCAAGTTTAAAGGGAGCTATTATTTTGCAGAGTTTGCTTTGTGGATCCTTGGTTGGATTCCTTCCATGGTGACATCTTCTCGACTCTCTACACATATGCTGTTAAATTATTCAGCTTCTAGAAGACTGTTGATGGTCAAAGCTATTGACGGGATGATTGAGGAGAATATATGCAGAAAGGTTGATGATCTCTCTTCAACTTTGGAGTTTCTGTATGTGTGGGAGAAGAAACTTTATGAGGAGGTTATGGTAAGCAATCATCTAGTTAAGTGCTTGACAATTTGAACCAAAGTTTCCTTATGGAAAAAAGAAAACTCCCCCCCCCCCCCCCCTCCCCCCCAAAAAAAAAATGTGTTTAATGGTTCTGCCTTTATGTGCTTTCATGTTTCACATTGAATTTCATCATAAACGCCTTGAAATTGACCTTTTCAATGAAATTGAAATAATAGTGATTAATGCTTGGCATGGGCATCATTAGAAATTATGGTAGTTTTCTTTATGTGGAAAAAGTACTTGGTAAATTCAGGTTGTAACCCATAACAATAATTCACACTATTAATTCTGGGTGCAAAATCTAGTTGTGGAATTTCATGGCATATTTATCATTCACTAATTAGTAGTGATATAAATTTGAATGCTAATAATCTGTCCATGGATGCTGAACGTTGATAATGATAGAAGCTCATAGAAATAAGTTCTGAGATAGATTCCACATGATTACAAGCCCATGAAAACTCCATTTGAATAGGTCTTTCATATGAAAATCTCTTTTTATGAAGGTGGACACTTGCTGTTTAGCCAATGGATGGGATGGGATGCTTATTTCCATTTTCAGGGTGCTGCTAAAGTTCTTGCGCTTGGTGCTGGGTGGATACATTTGATCGCTATAACTTTAGACAGTGACTTGTTTTGATAAGTAAAGAAAGAATATATTAAAAAAAGGCACTAAGGGGCTGCTACCCAAACTTTAGACAGTGACTATGGTATGAGAATATTGACATAGCACTAATCAGCATAAAAAAGTAGGGGAAAATGTATTATCTTAGAAGTAATGAATGAGTGAGATTGTAAATATCATCTAAAGCTGTTAAAAAACATTCAAATATAGATCAATGTAAGGTTTATCGGGTTTATCGAAATTTCACCCTGTACTTCCTTCAAAATACCAATCTGCAACCTGCACTTGTAATTGTGTCAATCAGCACCTACACTTTGGTCATGTACCAATAAGGAACTTCTGTCAAACAAGCCATTAAAGAAAATGCGAAATCATCATGCGTGTGGCATATGTTCATCATACTCACACGTGATACACGTGTTTTCTGGATAATTTTGAAATTTGAAGAGGATAAGATCTATTTATCAGACTTTTTCTTTTGCCAAAAAAGATTAGACAAAGATAAAGCGACCCTAAAATTCAAAATTCCTTAGAACACAAATTTGTCTTTAATCTCACATGTGGAGTGTGTGAGGACGCGCATGAGCCACACGTGTGAAATTCTTTTGTTAAACTTTAACAAAGAGTCTAACAGCGGGTGGCTATTTGGTATTATCTCAAAGTTCTGGGTGCTAATTGATGCGATTAAAAGTGCTGGTGTTGGTGTTTCGTCAAAAGTAGGTTGCAAGTTTGAATAAACCCCTCAATGTAGTATGCTGTTAAAACATGAAATATATATAGCTTAATAACTGAGTCTCTAATGATATTCCAATGACGTATAAGAGAATACCATTATTAGAATCTGCATGAGAACTCTAACTTGAGTCTTTCTTTTCCCACCTTTTCATTTTTCGTTGGGGAACAGGTGGGGGAATGTATAATTTTGCCTACATGTAACAGGAACATTGTTTCAAAGAAGTGCTTCCTTGCCTGAAGTTTCAAATACATTTCTTTTACGGTTTACCTTTCTATGTTATGATGGAAATAGATCACTGTCGGACATGGAGAGTACAACTAAATAGCATGTTGATATATCAGTGAAGTATGAGTAAGTTTTTAATGTGTCCTAGCGAACTGGGAATAGGGATGAATCAAATAAAAGTTAAATCTACTCATAGTTTCTTATAGTCTCCACAAACTACTTTTGGTTCTTGTAAGCTTTTTTTCTTTCTTTTTCTGCTTTATCAAATAGTCATTGCTAATTTGTTGGTAATAACATATTTGTGTGATTTGCAATTCAAATTATCTTTTAGTTATAACAGTGGAGTATATTGCCTTTGTTCTTCGACTCCTTCGCTGGCAAAGAATCAGATAGTGCCCTAGAATGGAAATAGGGATGCAATATGGCAGCGTGTGGCATAACAAAAATTTGACTTTTAAAATTATGTCTGGTATTAATAGGAGACTATACTAGAGTACTATCTCTGTGTGATGTCTAGCAATAAAAGAAAATCTGTTGCTACTTTATCATCCCTTAATTGGATATGGTCATATGGCCTTCTTCTGTGATTTAGACATATCTTATGGTGTTTGCTAGAAAATCATTTAGCAGGGAATCATATGTTTCGTTTTATTGCTTCATTCAGGACTTGATTTGTTGGGTGTACTAATGTCAGGTTGAAGAAAAACTTCGAGTTATCTATGATAAGGAGTGCAAGATTGATAATGTCCATGCTTCAATTACAAGGTAGCTTTCAAAAATTAATGTTTCGATCACAGTGGTTGACGTGATATCAAGAAGAATACATAGGTTAAGAGATGAGGAATTGCATCTCCAACTGATTGAATTGATTGAAGGGTAAGTGGTGCAGAATAGAAAAGAGAATATTTATTATTTTGGGATATTATTCTTTGACATGTATTTTAGGAAAATTAGATTTAGGCAATTAAATAGTTATTAGGATTTGATTTACTTTCTTATTTAAATAATGTGTGGTGCCAATATAAGAGCACTGGTATTAAGATTGTTTGGCAGACTTTGATTATGGAATAAACTTGAGTTTTGGTATATCTCTTGTCCCCTTCTCCCTGTTTTTGGTCAATTCTCTCTTTGTTCTGTTTTCATTTTTACCTAGTTTATTTCTTTCGGTCTAATCTCCGTATGCTTCCTTGTTGTTTTTCTCTTTCTCAGTCTGTTTCTGTTTCTGTTTCTACCTATCTATCCGGCATCAGTAAGAGATGGTCAACTTTCCTTTCCTTTTTTTTTGTTTTCAACTCTATATATCCTCCATGTCCTGTATATCATGGTATATATATTATTCATAAATCACGAATCCTTCATCAGAGTAGGGTATAATTGTTGATAATCTCTAATTCCAAACGCATCTTCTTCCACAAATCGGTATCTAGAATCTAATCTTCCCTTGTTTGATTATAAAGTTAATTTTTGTCGTATCCTAGTTATAAAGGCAAGGGATATCTGTTGAAGAGTAGAGGTGTAAGAGTTAGGCTGTCTAGGCTTCCTATTGGAATTGAAACAAATAATTATTATATAGTTAATTATAACGAGTTTAGGAAAAGGATACTCTTGTTCTTACTGAAAGTATCATACTGGTCAAGCTACCTTCAGGATACAAAAACACAGATGGTGGGAACATTTTCTTTTTCTCTTTCTTTGTTACCCTTGTTGTAAATTTCACTATTTATGCAGCCCAAAGAAGACCTACAAACTTTGTCCAAAAGAAAAAAAAAATCTTCAACAGCATAAGTATGGACTGAAATTGTGGAATAGTTGTCTTAGATTTTCTTGCAAGAATGGCTTATGATTCTTTTCAGACTGATAAGGATGGTATTGAAAGAGGAATTGAGATATCATTTAAAATTGCGTGGAATTATTCACTATTGACCAGAGAATATGTCAGTTGATTCAGCAATTCAGCTGGAACATAGATGGCAGTTTGACATAATTTCTCACACCCATGCTACACCTGAAAGTAGATATAAAGACCCCTAAAACATAAGAAAATACAGTGAGCTGTAACTTTTAATTACAATTGAGTTTAGTTAAATATAAAAGATATTAATTATGTAATTTGTTTCTTGAAATAAATATAAATATTCTTTCCTTCATCTTTTACTTCCTATAAAGAAGCATGATTTTCCAGCATAAAGCAAAGGGAACATGACATGTAGAACCATCAAGGCAAAATGATCATTTTGTTTCCCTTCAAACTTCTGAAGCATATATGTCCCATAGTTGCAAAGTAAAAATCCAGTACAAGTAGGGAAATTCTTATTTTTCAGTATGCTTTGAACTTTTGGTCTCTTTACTCAGTTTCCACCATTTTTTTTTATCATTGTAAATGTTTTGGTCTGTCTTGTTGAGGGCTGAAATTTTTCTCAACAGTAAGTAAATCATCTCTACATTTCCCAGTAATGCAATCAATTCATAAGGTGGTAGATATACAAACTCAATTTGACGCATCTTCTCCTGGCTGTTTGATTCCGTTTTGTAGTATTTTGGAAAGTTTGTTGTTTATGAAAATGAGATGATATATTTATTGGAGCGTTAATACTTTGTTTTATCTTTTATACGATGAATGCTTTCTATCGAGTTCCACAATATTGTTTTCTAGTTGACTAGGAAAGTTTTCTTATGGTATTTACAGTTTATTATTTGCGAGGATTAGTTTTACACTACAGAAATCATGTTTCATCCTTCCAACTGTTACCATCTATGCATTTATCATATGTTAACCAAATGTTTGCTTTGGGTTGACTGAATTACCATGTTTAAACTAAATTTAATACCTTGTGTGTTGAATCACTGACATGTAATTAGTCGGGCACTATGTTGCACTGACTCTTCATTTTAATTGAAGTACCCATTTTGGAAACGTATCCAAAAAGTGTATGATAATATGGGTACAACACTTGGACCGTCCAAATCAAAGAAAAATTACCACCAAAAAAAAAAAATGACTCCATGTTGGAAAGTTAAAAATGCCCTCTATGTAAGTCTCATTCTTTTTATTTTAAAACTTAAAGTATAGTTTGTGGGTCCACTCCTTTCTTACTTTAAACCTTTCCAAAGGGTGTATAAGGAAAGTTAAAATTGACATTAAACTGTGTGCCCAATGAAATGGGACAAACATTTTGGGACGGAGGGACTATGTAAATACAACACAAGGGGAGAGAGTAATTAGCAGTCACTGCCCATTGCACCAACTCTCTTCTTTCCTTTTCTCCCTTTCCCTTATTTTCAACTCATTCGACACCAGTACCCGAGTCCGAATAACAAGGTTGGGCATTATATTTGTCATTAAGGCAGATGCTCCTGTGCAAATCATCTGAGACAGGCATGAGTATCAAGGGAAAAAAGGGTTAGTTGAGTGAGGTCCAAGAATCCTTAGTTGTTGTTATTACATATTTACTATTGCCTTCATGAAAAAGAACAGCGAGGCAATATGATCTTTCTCTTGGCTACTCGGTTGTACATCTGTAAACGCTCATTCCCATGATTGTTTCTGGAATAGATTTGAGGGTTCTTGGTGGCTGAAACAAGTGCTCACTAAATGATATGTGAGTCTGCCCTTGCATGAGGCTGAACCTTTTGCATTGATTCACCTAACTCAATGGCAGGTCAATTTCCAATGTACTTTGACCATTATTGTCAGGACTGCTGTCTTCCCTTGTTGCTCAGAGGCACCCTATCTGCTTTGGTGTCATTGTCCAGCAATATGTGCCAAAAGTCTCATTATGGGGACAAGTGACAACTTAGCTGCTCCTTGACTGCCTCTCAGTTTCGCCCTCCTTGAGGTAAAAGGCTCTATCATCTCACTTTTTGTAGGGGAGAACATCACTGAAGGATCTGTTATCAACTGTTATATCGTTTTACCACCCTTCATGTAGTCCAATTTTCAGTCTCAAATTCTATTTAAATTTTCATTCCCCTGTGAAATATAAGACTATTTTTCAGTTCTTAGAACGAATAAAATAGAGCACATTAAGCCATGTTCAGCTTGACAGAATCAATCATTACTCTTCTTAACCATTGTCTTCATACCTCTGCTTATTGCCACCACATGGTGGATATCGATGAACATCTAATCACGTAATACATATAATTTCATAAGCAGTTTCATCCCAATGATAACTTCTCAGCTGATAATTACAAAAAGTACATTCTGTTTGTCTTCTCTGTTCCCATGTGATCAACTAGAATTGAAGTTTCCCTATTTAGTCCAATGCTGTAACTTTTGTTTTTTAACAACAAAAAGGATGTTATTATTAGAAATCAACATACAACTGATACTGAAACAAGAAACAGTTCTAGCTGCACAGCAAAGTTGGTTGCAAACTAGTAAAAACCCCACTCAACAAGATTCAACACTGCCACACCACTCAACACACCTTACAGAGAAACAAGAAAGTTTCCTAATACTCCCTGACAATAACAATAACCACCTTTCAACCGTAATCTTGGCCATTTAGCAGCAAAGACTGCTTCCTTCAAGGTGAGTGAATATTACCCAGTTCAAAATGAAGCTCCTTGTTAACCAAATGTTATCTGTGTCATCTTCAGCTACTGCTTCATGTTTGTCCAATGCTGCAACTTAATGTTATTTGTTGTGCTTCACAGATCTGACTACGATCACCTTGCTTCTATCTGATATTTTGGCTGACCATAGTAATTTTAAAAGAAATATTCATTGTTTCCAGCTTTATCTTCTGTAATTTGTCGGCTTAACTTAACTATGACTGATTCGGTGTAAAGTTCTGCTGCTTCTTGTCTAGTTTGCCTTTTGCTGTACCTGGAACATTTTCTGAATGTACTGTGTCAGGTCTAGTTTGCTTCCAGATTAGGGTTCTGTAATAACTCGTCAGTTTATTTTGCCTTTTTTTTTTTCTACTGCCCTCACACTGTTTTCCTATCACATCATGCTGTATTGTGGTTTAAACTTCTCTTCTTATGATCATTGTATAAAATAACTTGATTTGCTTCTATGATTTTTGACCTTTTTAATTTTCTCAGGGAATTTTATGTCATCTTAATCATGAATACGTGTCATCATATGCTTTTATTGCTATTTAATTCATTGATCTCTGATTTGTTATTGGCGATTTGCGTTCTGCCCCTCTTTGCATGCTAACATGATATTTGGCATTATGATCAAATGTTCCACAAAGATGGAAGTGCCATTGTAAGACACCCCCCAATTCTCCCTCTCTTTACAAAAGATGTTAACTCAGTACTGTTCATAATAAAAGCATTGCGTAATCATGTAGTCATGTGATTGACGCTCAATTATAGCAGCTTATCAATATATTAGTGACTTATTTTTTGTTGTAAATAGATATATACTGCCTAAAATACCTGCAACTGTTATGATGGGTCTTCTCACTTTCCTCAGGCTTTTCCTCTTCTGGTTTATGTAGTCACCCTTTTTGAAGTTATGCTCACTCTCTATTCTTTGCCTTTTGGGTTCCTTGCCCAGAATATGCATCATCACCCATGTTAATTGATTGTGTCCTCAGATGCCCCAAACCTTCAGTGCTGGCAGTTTTGCATGAAGATATAGTTTTTCCTTCAGCTTGTAAAACATACAGAAGAAAATAACAATGTTTAATACTACTGATAATTTTTAGCATCCAAAAATATATTACTACTATCAAATGTAAATGCATACTATTTTTTTTTTTATATTCCAAATACTATCTGGTTTTGTATTTGATTTTACTTCTGTCCAACACCCTTGTCATTTTCGCATCTGCGTTTCTATTTTCAGCCCTCAAAATGTAAAATGCAAAATTCTGGTTCCAGTCACCAGTAAATTAAACCCGTAAATGTTAACCAACTAAAACAGGGATAGGGTTTTAATTAAATCATGACCGCTGAAAAATATCTTCTTGGGGCATGGAAAATTCCTAATTTGTGATTCTAAGTCATGCCAATAGTGTACCTTCTGTGGCTTTTTGTCTCAGTTCACACTCATGCTAAAACTCCAAAACCATGCACTAAATATGTATGGTTACCCTTACAATATTAGACCTACAACTAGAAGATAAGCAACTCTTTACAGTCCTTATGAAAATATATATGTAACTTTCACAACTCTATGTCCAAACAAATTTTCCCACTCTTGAATGCTCAGAATTTTTCTTTCATGTAGACTTGGATCTCCAGGGAAAAAAATGTCTTGAAAATTTGTGGGTAGTGGAAAAGAAGTAGCACTACAGAGAAGTGTAAATGACATTAAGAACTTGAGTTGTTTCAGTGGCTTTTAGATTTAGTGATTTAGTGTCATTTTGTTATCTGCCTTAGCAGTATGTATTGCAGTAACTACTTGAAACAGTGTAACTTAGGATGTACTTCTAGTCATTCTTCCTGTACATTAATCTCCGGTCACCAACTCTCTACCATCGCTATTGTTTTGTCTTGGCTAGTGGCAATGCTGGTGCATTTAGGAAAATATCTTAGATGTTGGGGAATATGATGAGTAGTCCAACCAGTGTCAGGAAGTTGAATCCCTGCTCACCCACAACTGTCCAAAAGGGAGAAACCTTCCTCTGGGGTTAGGAAAATCATGATCGGTATAGTAGATACAAAGCTATGGAACTTAGGAGTGGGTCTTTTGTCAAAATGGAGTGGCCTTATATTTTATTTTGATTTAATATTTATCACTAATTGTTTCTTACATATAGTATTACTATTCCTGGCCCGAATAATTTTTTTAACAAACCATAACTCTTCCTTTGCCAGTTTTGGGCAGAATAAAAGAGAGTAAAAGTATTAGTCGTATAAAAAAATGTGTTTCTTGTTTAAAACTTTAAATATGCACGTGTTAAATGTTATTTCATCCATGAATTTTCTAATTATTCTATCTTCTTTTTTTTCTTCTCTGAAATTCCAGTAGGTACCTTTTGGGTGTTTTGTGTCCCTTGTATTCTGACATTATTTACCCTGAGTAGATTGAGAATCTTGAATATCCATCCAACTTTTCTGAAAATTTTATTAGCGGATGATTTGTCAATTGGATTTGGTTTGTGTTAAGTCATGTATGGAACTCCCAAGTTCACAACCCTCTTGGAGCCTGATATTATTATCTTTTGCAGGCTTCCAACTCCTTCTAACCATTCTACTCCATGATAGAAAATGTTTTTCATTGAGAGAAAGTTGGATTGATAAAGTTGTCAGGGGTTCTTTGAGAGTGAAAATCTAGCTCCGGTGTATATGCTATGAACGAAATACTCTGCCTTGTGCTTATCAAAAATCTGAACTTTCAACTTCTCATTCTTCTTTTGATCTCTAAAGTGATATAAAGAGGTTTAGATCATTCAATGGCCGAAAAAGATGTTGATTCTTTTATTTAGGAAACTGTTTGTACTCAGGTAGCCATGTTTCTTAGAGACAGAATGCTTTTTGAGGCCTCATACTTCTATTTAAGTTTGTCCTGTAGAATTCATCTTGGTTTTCCATTTTTATGTGTTCTATTTTGAACAGCTCAGGCATAAATGGAGTCACCATAACCAAGAAAAACCATGGTCTCCTATGAACTTCGTTTTATTAGAAAGTATTATGTGTTTTATTTCACATCCATGTGGTTTCAGTGCTCTGTCAAATTACTTACATTATTTTTACACTGATGAATATGTACAGATTAATGAGAATGTAGAGATTTTTGGCCAAATGTCATCTGAAGCAATTTCGAGTCATTATAGGGACCAAAGCTTGTGTATACATAGCAAGAGCTGACATTCGGAAAGATTCAAGCTTAAAGGCTACTCAGAAGCTGGAAAAAGAGATCCTAAATTGGGGTACATGCTTTTGTAACTATATTGATGCCCAGAAAGCCTTTGTGGAATTCTTGAATGAGTGGCTTATGAGGTGCATCTTCCAAGAACCAGAAGACACTGTTGATGGAACTGCTCCTTTCTCTCCAAGCAGGATAGTTGGTCCACCCATTTTCACCGTTTGCAGTGATTGGTACCATGCAATTGAAGGAGTTTCAGAAATTGGAGTATGCAAGGCAATTCATGCTTCTGCCTCAAAGTTGCACCATTTTCAGGAGATGCTAGTTGAGGAACTGAACCAAAGACTTAAAGCCGATCACCTTTCCAAGGATCTTGAGAAACATCTGAGACTGCATTATCATCAAGATGTGCCATTAAGAAATGTTGGTGCATCTGAATGTCCTAAGGAAAGAGGAGCCCCCCCCTGTGGATGGACTCAATGAAGAGTTAGTTTCTACGACGAAGAGATTGGATGAACAGAAAGCAAGGCATGAAGGAGTTATTAAACAAGTCAATGATGCTACTTCAACTTGGCTACAAGAATGTCTGGTTCCCATTTTTGATGCCTTGGAGAAGGCTTATGTTGAAAACTTAAATGCATATGAACATGTCAGAATCCCAAACAGAGGTCAAAGCATATAGTAAGTTGAATATATGTTCTTTTTCTGTTTTATTTTTTTTCCTTTCCTTTTAAATGTTCAAGTTGGGTCCTTTTGGAAAATAAACTAGTTGAACTAAGAGAGTATTTTTAATGATTGACTAAAGCAAATTTTCAAATGGAAATGTTGTGTGCATATGGTAATGAAATATGATTAGCCAGCCTTGTAGGCTGGTTTCCTAATCAAAGCAACATCAATTGTGAGTCAGTTTTAAAGCAGCAGTTAGAAACTCCCATTGCTATGGTTGTGAGTGTGAGAATTTAAGAGAGTAAAGAGATTGCACAAATGCTTACATGAGTTATATTACATTGATGTGATCTATTACATTGAGAATACCTTACATAAGTTTTATTACATTGAGAATACAATTAAGAGTATATATATGTTGCTAAAATAAAAAAGCAATCCTTAAAACAAGGATGAAAACATGGCCTAAAGTAAGCCTTAAAACAAGGATGAAAATATGGCATAAAGTAAGGTTTAAAACATGGATGAAAACATGATAAGTGTGGGTGAAATGGAATAGTTGGTGAGCTACATTTACAAGAGAGAAATGTGGGTTTATATAGGAAACAAAAAAGACTATTTTACCATTGTTGATAATACCAAATAACTAAAATAACCAAACTAATAAATATAATCTTTAACAGCCTCTCTCAAACTCACGATGCGGCAGCAAGAAGCCTCGAGAGTTTGTCAACAAAGAAACGAAACCGCTGAATAGTTTTAGACTTGGTGAATAAGTCAACTACCTGCATGGACGAAGGTATAAATGGCAATGTAATCGTCCCACGCTGTAATTACTGCTGAGTAGTATGACAATCAATATCAATATGTTTAGTCCACTCAACATCATAATTTTGACTCCGATTCTTAAAGCAAAATTTGCTTCAACAAATATCTCCTAGCCTCTGATGATATTTAGAACATTATTCCTTCTAATTCTACAACTTTCTTTTTCCACAGTACAATCTGTCACCTATAAGAGGCGCTCCAATTCCACAATCATCGCAATCCAGCAAATTTGTCAAAACTAATATTTTCAAATTTCTCAAAACTACTTCCCACTTCCACAATACAATTTTTTCAAAACTAACATCTGCAAATTTCTCAAAACTACTTTCCAATTCCATAATGCAATTTTTTTTTCTCAAAACTACTTCCCAATTCCACAATGCAAATTTCTCAAAACTAACATCTATAAATTTCTCAAAATTACTTCCCAATTCCACAACGCAAATTTCTTTTCTCAAAACTACTTCTCAATTCAACAACGCAAATTTCTCAAAACTAACATCTGCAAATTTCTCAAAACTACTTCCAAATTCCACAATACAAATTTCTCAAAATTAACATCTGCAAATTTCTCAAAACTACTTACCGATTTCACAATCTTCCATACATTTCCCACTAACCAAATAAAAGCCCAAATGAACTAATACAATTAACTCCAGGGACCTACCAAACAACACAACAAAAAATGTTAAACCAAAATTCACATTTTCTCACTATTTTTTTCTTCTTTAATCCTTATTCGAGCAAACTCAATTTCAAAATCATTCTTTTTCTCCATTTTTCTATCAACCAATAAAATTCTACCAGAATTGACACAAGTTTACCTCCTAGTGACCTTTCACAAACAACACAACAAAAACATTAAACCAAAATTCACATCTTTCCCAACCCTCTAATATCTAAATTCCCCCAAATCTACGTATGAAATACCTTCAAATCGACAGACTCACAGACTTCGAACTCAGCGGAGTTGGATCCGCGAAGAGCATGGGTGGGATGCAAAGTTCTTCCATGGAATCTTCAATTAAATATCCCATGATCTTGCTCTGATACCATGTGAGAATTTAAGAGAGTAAAGAGATGTGAGAATTGAAGAGAGTAAAGAGATTGTACAAATTCTTACATGAGTTATATTACATTGATGTGATTGTACAAATTTTTACATGAGTTATATTACATTGATGTGATCTATTACATTGATAATACCTTACATAAGTTCTATTACATTGAGAATACAATTAAGAGTATATATAGGTTGCTAAAGGAAAAAAACAATCCTTAAAACAAGGATGAAAACATGGCTTAAAGTAAGCCTTAAAATAAGGATGAAAATATGGCATAAAGTAAGGCTTAAAACATGGACGAAAACATGATAAGTGTGGGTGAAGTGGAATAGTTGGTGAGCCACATTTACAAGAGAGAAATGTGTATTTATATAGGAAACAACAAAGACTATTTTACCCTTGTTGATAATACCAAATAACTAAAATAATCAAACTAATAAACATAATCTTTAGCAGTGAATATGGATTTTTTAGGGCTTTGGCTTTTGTTGCCAGGGAGGAGACGCAGCGAGTCTTTATAGCTTTACCCTCATTGATTTCACCTTCCGCTGTCCCTAAAAATTGTATCTTTATCTATTTCTTTCTTTCTTTCTTTCTTTTTCCGTTACTTCAATTCCCAAGTTTTTCAGAATTCTTTTTCCCATTTTCTGCAAAAGTTTGTTAATTGATTATGTAAAATTTGAAAATCTACTTTAAAAGTTCTGTGGATTTTTAATTTTAAAGTTGGTTGTAAAATAAACTTTTACTTTTTGTTGCCTCCACATTCTTTTTTATTTTTCCGTTTGGTATAATTTTGGTTCGTCACAAACCAAACACATGCCTCCAAAAAGTTCCTTTTTTCTGCTGTCAGACAGAAATGTTAGCATTCCATTCACATGCTATGCCCAAAATCATGCATCTTTACTGTATAAGAAAGTACGAATATATTGTAAAACATTTCTAGATAAAAATATTTTTACAAGATAATTATTTAATAAATGTAATATTTGTCCTCATTAAATTAAGATTTAATTTATTCTTTGGGTGAAAAAAACTGTTGTTTCATAATTATATAGATGAAATATATATTTTTTAAATTTTAAAGACAAAATTAGGATCTAGTTTTATCTATATCTTCTATGAATAATTCTATAAACAAGTTTTTTTATAAACAACTCATAACTCTAGATAAAAATAATGTTTGATCTCCTTGTTAACTCCGTTAAAAAAAAAAATGGAAATCCATATGGTAACCACTTTAATATTCACATTTTCTTTTTTTTCTTTAATATTATTATTTTAGAATAAATAAAAATTTAAATATAATAAAAATGACCTAACACGATTATTTTTATTATAAATGAGAATTTAAATATGGTTGATATGATTGAAAGATGAATTTTCGTTCACTTTTCTTAACGGAATTAACAAGAAAGTCCAATACTGATAACAAAACAACAAAATACTATATCTTAAAAAAGACCAAATTAAAATCAACCTCAATATTTAAAAATCCAATTAACAGTTTAGTCCATCAAATAAATAATAGTTGTAACTCTATAAATGCTATTTTACATTCCAATGGTAGTGCGTCTAGTCAAGTTATTAATAAGGATGAATGCTCTATCAAAATCTTTATAAAAAAAAAAAAGGCTTCTAAAAGAGGAACAGATGGCTGATGTGAAGTTAAATTTACCTGGAGCTAGAGCTACTGATAAGTACCTTTTGTTGCTAGTAGTCTTAGTAGATATCATTTTGATCACCATTTATTTAAGATTACTTCCAGAATTTCTTTCTTCTGTTTTTTTGCAATAAATATTTGTCATATGCTAGAATTTCCTTTCCATTTTATCTAAGCTTGCTTCTTGAATTTCTTCTTTTTTGAGAAAGGGTGATAATTTATTGCAAAAACATCAAGCCAAGTCTTGGTTAAAAAGTATGCTCAAACTCAAGTGGCACCTTATTCACCCAAGAAGAATTACTTCTCAACCTTAGAGCTAGCTCTCTTAGCTGCATAATCTGTAGTAAAATTAACCTGACTCCGAGCATAGTGAAAAAGAAGTAGGGAGTACTTGAAACAGGGGCATCAGAGACTTAATATCATCTACAACAGCACCAATGCTTGATATTATCTACTGGGCTGCTTTAGATTGCCATGATCGTCACTCTCTGAGATCACTAGTGATTCTTCCAATTCCAGTAGGAGATTAACTCTCTCTAATCCCGTTTTCTGATTTCCAGTGTTCAGCTCATTGTGTCAAATTTCCCATTT